>CM053593.1:362007880-362034491 GCA_028646575.1 Pseudocheirus occidentalis
AAACTCAAGACAAAGCATATGTCTGAGGGAATTTCCCCTCCCCACCCCCTTACCTGGGCTCAATATTGTGATGTCTTGTGCCCTGAGGAATATCTAATGCTTTCTCTAGTTAGTTTAACTTGTGCCTGTACCTTAAGCCCCTGATTGTGGTTTACTTGTACCCAATAGAAAAGAATAAAAATTTTCTGCTGATTAAAAATATTGACAAACAGAAGTTCACAGACACACGAGGCTCTGAACCCCTGATCCAGCCTGACTCCCTCATTTCTATAGAGGATGAAGCAGATGTCCAGAAAGGACAAGGGAATTTCTCACAGTCACATAGGGGGTTAGTAGCCAAGAAGGAATTACTGCCCAGGTCTCCTGACTCAGGCTGCGCCTCCTTCTTCTTCCATGTCCCTGTCCTGCTTCCTTTCTCCCACCTCTCCCCTCCCCTTCCTTTTCTCTCTTCCTCTCCCTCCATCTTTCCCTCCCTCTCCTCTTTTGCTTCTCCCCTTCTCCCCTCTCTCCTCTTCCCTCTCTGTCTTTTCTATTATCTTCTTCCTATCCCTTCTCTCTTTTCTCCACCTCTCCTCTTCCACCTCTCCCTCTTCTCTTCTCCCCCTCTCCCTTCATCTCTCTTTCCACTTCCCTGCCCCCATCCCTTACCTTCTCTTTCCTCTTCCTATCCTGTCTTCCTCTTCTCTATTCTCCTCCTCTCCCTCTCTTACTTCCCTCTCTCTTACCTCCCTTGTTTCTTTTTCTTCTCTTCCCTTTTCTTCTCCTTCCCCTCTTCTCTATGTCCATACAAACAATGTGGAGGGTGAGAAGAGAAAGCTTTAGTATTTCCCCAGGTAAGAATACTCCCAGTATGGATATTTCCTCTACAGACACTACTGTGTCCCTTGTATTTTCAGAGAATCTCCTGGGGGCACTGAGAAGTGCCGTTTGCCCATGGCCACAGGGCTAGTCTTTGTGCAGAGCGGGACGAGGCTGCCTCTCTTTTAATGTATCAGGCATAATATTTGATGAAAAAGCCAATTTAGGCCTAATCTATTTTGATGTTTCTGAACTGAGTGCCTACAGACTCACAAAGACCTAATACTGGTCAGTGTCTTGCAAAAGCCAACTTTGGTCAACAAGCAAAGCAAGGGGTGTGGTTGTATCCTCAGCCCCCTGAAAAATGTTCATTGATTGATGGCCCAGTAAAGCAACAACAACAACAACAACAACAACAACAATCAGCATTAAAAAAAATTAAATCCCTAAGATTTCCATTTTCCTTCCTTTCCATGATGTAGAGGAGAACTCTGAACTTGGAGGCAGAAAGTCTGGGTTTAAATCCTGCCTCTGACATTTACAAACTGTGTGAACCTGGGCAGGCCATTCGTCAATCTGTCCTTCAGTCTAATCCTTTGTAAATAATAACAGCTAACATTTATATGGCACCTACTCTGCACTGACCACTTTGCAATCACCATCTCATCTGAGCCTCACAATGACCCTTGGAGGGGGGATGCTGTTATTATCCCCATTTCACAGATGAGGAAGCAGAGGCAAACAGAGGCTAAGTGGCTTACCCAGGATCATACAGCCAGTAAATGTCAGAGCAGGATTTGAACTCAGGTCTTCCTGTGTCCAGCCTCTCTATCCACAGTACCAGCTAGGTCCCTAGTATGATTATATGTTATATATAATACATATTATTATTATTATTATATTATGTTATACAATATAATATTATATATAATAGTACATTACATAATATATGATATATAATAACATATATAATAATGCATTATATATATCATTTGTCTATATACATATACCTATACCTATACATATATGTATGTATATAATGGTGGTTTTGAAACTCCAGTGGGCTAGTTTATCTAGACTATTTTGCAGACTTTAACTGTGAATATCCTTTATCTTGATTCTTCTTATTGCATGCCGGCCCTCACCCCTTCCCCTTCCACAGACAAACCAAGAAACAGCTTGAAACAGTGGAAAGCTTCTGGTTTGGGAGTCACAAGACCTGGGCTTATGTCCTAGCTTTGCCAGTTGTTAAATGTATGACCCTGAGCAAGTCACTTCCCTCTCCAGACTTCAGTTTCCTCATCTGTAAAATGAGGGCCTCTGAGATTTCTGTCAGCTCTAAGACTGTGAGACCTTGTATAAGTCACCATCCTTCCATGAGCCTCAGTTTCCTTCTCTGTAAACTGAAAGCACTGAATTAGATGTCCTCCAAGGTCCCTTGGAGGTCAGTCTATGAACCTCTTATTGTTTCCACTGAAGAACGTATTGATAAATGTTTAACAACTGGCTCTCCAAGGTGGGGGTAGGGGTCCAAAGACACATTTTAAAATTTAATATGCACTCTTAATATTTTCTCCACTATTTACTTAAGTTTGAGCAATCAACAAAATGATTGATCAAGCCCTGATTTTTACTGTTTGCTGATTCTTTGAGTCACCCCGAGTCAGCTCGGCTCCATAGCACACCCCTGCTTCTAACTTTATACAGAGTTATAGCTTCACTGAAATAGGTGACCCCTGCCTTCTTTCCTGACGCATAAGATTCCTAAGTCCTGAGATAAGAACCATAAACATGATTCAGCGTTTATGAAACATTGCCTTCTGGGACTTTATGTTCCATACCATATGGGCAGGGTGAATACAAGGTCACCTGGGGGAGGAGACGCTAGCGGTTAGGGATGAGCGTGTCTAAATCAGGCACCTTCAGTGCCACAGCCCCTCTAGACTCAGGGCCTTGAGGCGGTCTCTCCACTGACCTGTTTGTGGCGCTCTCTTCCAGGGCATGGGGTACCTGCATGCCAAGGGCATCGTACACAAAGATCTGAAGTCCAAGAACATCTTCTATGACAATGGCAAGGTGGTCATCACGGATTTCGGGCTGTTTGGGATCTCCGGTGTGGTGCAGGAGGACAGGTGAGGCTGCTACAGGATCCCAGGAGGCTTCCCCAAGTCAGGCTCCCTCATTTAACAGAGGAGAAAACATAGATTCTGGTCAGCCAGTGGACAGCTCCCATCCCAGCAAAGACAGTGGTATGAAAATAAAAATAAATAATATATATGATATAATAAAGATATTATAAGAATAAAAAACTCAGCCACCTGTCAATACCTGTTCACTCCTTTTTTGATAAGCCTAAGACAAACCAACACAGAATCCCAGCCTAATACTAATTTGTAATTTTAGAGATTAAACTTACTGTATGGTGACATATTTATCTAGACCAAGAGTTTTTTTGCCTTGTTTTTGTCTCAGACCCCTTGGGGAGACAGCCTGGGGAAGCCTGTGGACCCCTTCCCAGAATCATGGCTTCAAATGCTTAAAATAAAATACATAGAATTACAAAGAAAATAAATTCTATTGAAATACAATATCAAAGTATTTTTAAAAACCAAGTTCATGGACCCCGGGTTCAGAACCTTGATCTAACCTATTTATTATCTTTTTAGCTGATGTGGAAAATCAGTGGATCTACTTCAGAGAAGCAGAGGGGAACCTTGGAAATACCAAACTCTTCCCATCTTTTCTGTCTTTTTATAATTCAGGCGAGAGAATGAGCTGAAGCTGCCCCATGATTGGCTGTGCTACCTGGCCCCAGAAATTGTTCGGGAGATGACCCCAGGGAAAGACGAAGATAAGCTGCCCTTCTCCCGAGCCGCTGATGTGTATGCCTTTGGGTGAGCTGAAGCCTGGGGTTTCCTTTTCTCCTTGCAGGGGCTAATCGAGGGAATCTGGGCCAAGAGTACATCACATCAGAGGCAATGCAAGGCCCCCCAAGACTCCATATGCTCCCTATGTTAGCGGTCAGTGAGTCAGCAAGCACTTATTAAGTATCTATGGTTTGCCAGGCACCTTGTTAAGCAGCTAGGTGGTACAGTGGCTGGAGCACCAGCTGAAATCAGGAGGACCCGAGTTCAAATTTGGCCTCAGACACTTACTAGCTGTGTGACCATGGGCAAGTCACTGTACCGTGTTTGCCTCAGTTTCCTCATCTGTCAAATGAGCTTTAGAAGGACATGGCAAATCCCTCCAGTATCTCTGCCAAGAAAACCCCAAATGGGGTCCTGAAATGTTGGGACAAAACTGAGCACCCAAATTCCTCATTTTCCCTGTCTGTAAAATGAAGCTCATAATGGCGCCTTTCTCCCGAGGTTGTTGTAAAGATTAAATGAGATAATATTTATTGATTGACTCTTTTGCAAGCCTAGATAGGGCTATATAAACGCTGGCTGTCATGATTATCATTATCAATCTAAATGTCCAGTACCTAGGGCAGTACGCTTTGGAGGCTCCCAGGTCAATTAGCCCCTTGACCCAGCTCTGTTATGAGCAGCTGAGAAAGCTAAAGAAAAGCCTGGAGAAGACTCAGGTGGGCCGTGATGGCCATTGTCAGGTATCAAGATGGTTGGACTGGGGAACAGAGAAGAAATTCATTCAGAGAGCAGAGCCGGGAGCCCGCTGGGAGGCAGCGAATGAGGGACAGGGGAGGCTGCCAAGAGACAGATCTAGACTTGATGTTAAGGGAAAACTTCCAAACATTTGGAACCGTCGAGAAACAGAAGGGATTGCCTTGGGTTTGTCCTTGGAGAGCTGGCTGGTCATTTGTCAGGTTCTTTTTGGGGGGAGTGGTTTGGGGGGAGATGGGTTGGACTAGATGGTTGCTGAGGACCCTTCTGACTTTGAAATCATGTGATTCTAATTCTATGGCCCTTCTTCCTTTGTTCCTCCCTCCCTCTCTTCTTCCTTCCTTTTCCCTCCCTCCCACCTTTCTTCTCTTTCCTCCCTCTCTTCTGCCCTTTTCTCCCTCTCATTCCCTCCCTCCCACAATCAGACTCTACAGACCACCTTGTTTCTAAACCACTCTCACATCCTGGCATCTTCTTGTAGGACAGGCCAAGATTTGGGAATCAGGTCTTAGACCTCTGGCATCTTTTCTGGGCTGTTACTTCTCTGCCTTCAAAGTCTTTGGTGATGGGATGGCTAGATGGCACAGTGAATAGAGCACCTGCCCTGGAGTCAGGAGGACCTGAGTTTAAATCCGGCCTCAGATACCAGATACTTAACACTTACTAGCTGTGTGACCTTGGGCAAATCACTTAACTGCAATTGCCCTGCTGCCCTCCCCTTTCCAAAAAAGCAAAAAAAAAAAAAAAAGTTTTTGGTGATCTTGCTTGGGGGAGAGCAGGCTTACAGAAGGCTTGAGGTCATAGAATCACAGACCTGGAGTGAGAAGGACCCCAGTGGCCATCCAGGCCAGCCCAGAATCCAGCCTCATCCCCACTGTTCTGCTCTACTTTCTCTACTGATCCAATTCGGTCTGGATGGTTTTTCTAGGACGGTTTGGTATGAACTACAAGCAAGAGACTGGCCTTTCCAGACCCAAGCTGCAGAAGCCCTGATCTGGCAGATTGGAAGCGGGGAAGGTGTGAAGCATGTGCTGGCAGGGATCAACTTGGGAAAGGAAGTCAATGTAAGTGGCTGCCACCTTCCTCCAGCAGGAACCGGGACAGGGTGGGGGCTGGTGAGCCAGCTTCTGAATCTGAGTTCTGTCAACTTTTTAAAAAACTCTTTGGATGACGTCGTTTCAGTACAATTGGTTTTCTTAGCAATTCTTGTCGTGTATTTTATGCTTTTAAAAAACATAATTCTGGAAAGGGGCCCGTAGCTAATGTTAATATTTTATTTTCTAAGTCTATATGTGGCCTACAGGGATTTCCATTTCTCTGTTTGGTCTTTAAAGCCCTATAAAGCCCCCCTCTCCAGGAATATTTCCCCTTTCCCATCTCCACCTTCCTCCCAAACCAGCCTATTTGTGGTTCTCCAAATATGATGGTCCATCTCCAGCCTTTGTGCCTCTGCCCATCCCCCATGCAGTGCCTCCTCAGCACTGCCACTTAAAATCCTTCACCTCCTACAGGAAGCCTGTCCCATCCCTCCAGTTGTTAGCGCTTCCTCATTGCTGACAATGTTACTCTGTATTTCCTTATCTGCCTTCGCGTCCCTCTCTCCCTATACTCCTTGACAGCTTGGGGAGGGATTGTTTCTCCTCCTTTCCCTGACTTGTGCCCAGCACAAGGTTCTCACATAGCAAGTGCCTGACAGATGCTTGGGGAATGAACCAATGGCCTATCATGCTACAGGAGATCCTGTCTGCTTGCTGGGCCTTCGACCTGCAGGAAAGACCCAGCTTTCCCCTCCTCATGGAAATGATGGAAAAACTGCCCAAGCTGAACCGACGTCTCTCTCACCCAGGCCATTTCTGGAAATCGGCTGAGTAAGTATCCCCTGGAGCCATCTGCCAGGCCGAGGACCTCTGCCCAAGTCACCATACCAACCTACCCTTCTCTTGTACTCTCTGCCCGCAAGTTCCAAAGGCCCAAAGGAGCCTGTGCAGGCTACCCCAAACCCCTTGCTGGAGGGAGGGCCCGCAAGGGAGGGGGAATCACTTCAGTGGCCTGGGGGGCTTTGGGGAAGGAGATTGGGCATGGTGCACTCCTGTGGCAACTTCTAGTTCTTTCTACAGGAGGGGTAGGGAAGAGGAGGGGACAAAGGGGTCAGGTTGGGACCCAAGGCATGGCCACTGGGGCTAAAACACTTCCTTCCCCAAAGGTGTTGGCTTTTGCAAATTTAAACATCAGTGAAAAAACAAGGAAGCATCATTTATACCCCCTCTACACCGTACCCAAAAAATGATCTTTATACACAAATAGGATTTTCTAAAGCTGGGCTTACCTACACAATGACTGCCTATGACTAGACGCACCCCGGCCTCTGGGTTCATTTAAAGCACGTTCCCATTTTTCCCACCTTCCCTCAAGAAGGCCCTGTGAGAGGCGTAGGGCGGGTGCTGACCTTTCCATCTGATAGGTAGAGAATTCTGTCACTTATATGTGTACACACACACACACACACACACACACACACACACCACTCAAATAAAATACCCAAACTCCCTAGACAATTAGGTGTATATATATTGGCCAAAAGCATAAACACTTCCCACTCAGTTTCAAGATACCTCATTTCAGCCCATATACTTTAGAATATATTGTTTCCAAATTAATCCATCTCAAAAAGCTGTCTGGTGACTGGTTCAAGTGTAGACTTGTGTTTTGGGACATTTTCATTTGTCAAAGATATATTGGCATTCCCAGGATGGGGGACGCTCATGGACAAAATGGCAGCTCCCAGTGAACTCTTGGTGCCAAGGAGTGTGCTCATGCCCACACCTTGAGCTGTGTTTCTGCAGTGCCCCCATGGGTTCTATCCACATTCAGCTTTGGAAGGGGAGGAAGTCAAACCTCCCACTTTGAGCCTAGTTGGAGGGAAGATAAGTCTGGCTTGGTGAAGTCTTAACTTTAAGACTTTAGATTTAGATCTGGAAGGGAACCTGGTTGGGGAGGGGGCCGTCTAGTCCAACCCCTCATATTACAGATGAGAGAAGCAACATGGAAAGAAGGGATAGCTAACCCAAACCTAGCCCTGCTCCTGACATTGCCTGGCTGTGTAACCCTGGGCAAGTCACTTAACCTTTAGGCCAGAGATGTCGAACTCAAGTCAGCCCAGAAATGTAATTGGGAAATGTTGAACAAAATATCTAAAAACTAAAACGCAGCATAGATAATGTCGGTTTGTGGTTTTCTAAGTCAGGGCTCATTTTATTTGGCTTTAACATTACCGGTATATACAGCTCTTGAAGCTGTAGAGAAGGTGCCGTGCCAGCCTGCATTAATAGAGGAAGGTTTTGCTCACCTGGGAATTGCCTCTACCAGTAAAATCATGGGTCCAGTCCTTATTCCTATGTGCCAGGCAGTATATTAAGCCCTTAGGATACAAGGACCAAAGTGAATGGTCCCCGCTCTCAAGGAGATTAAATTCTTTGGGGTTGATACCAATGGAACCAGAAAGATTACTTATCCAAGGTCACACAGCTTGTCAGTGACAGAACTGAGATTTGAACCCAGATCATCTGATCCAAACTCAGCACTCTTTATTAAGTACCTCTTTTTTTTTTTCAGTTCAACAAAGATTAGGTACCTTACTCAATTCAAGGCATCTGGGTGATGCCAGAGATACAGAAACGAAAGGTAAACCCTTTGTGCCCTCAGGAGCTTCTATTAGCTGGAGACAAACTGACTGATCTCCTTGAGGCCTGGCTTGAATGAATGAACGAATGAAAAAAGATGTTTCATCTTTCAACAGATCATTAGTTTAGAGACAGAAAGGATTGTAGAGACCTTCTAGTTCTGATATTTGTAAAGGTATTTTTAACTCTTTTATTTGGAAGTGGTAAGACTTCCCCACAAAGCAGTTAGGGTAGAGCAGGGATGATCCATCCTCTGTTGGTGTAGGGAATTCCCAGTGTGGAACCTCCATCTACCAATACAGATTGACAACTCCTCTTGACTGAGACACTGTTGGCTTGTATGTGATGTGCAGACCAGAGATAACTCTGAGACCTTGAGCATTTGGCCTCTTGGACTTCATTCTCCTTCTCTGTAAAATGAGGGGATTGTACTCGATAGCCTCCAGGTCTAAGATCCTGTGACCCCCGAGCTTCCTTCCACCTCTAATATTCCATGATTCTGGGATATATCAATGTAGTTTCATCAAGAAGACACCTGAAACTCAAAATTTTTTTTTAAAAATAGTAAAAATTCTTTTACGTATGATTGAGAAATATTTAATGAAATATATAAACATAATTTAAATTTACTGATTTTTTTAAGAAGAGACTCTAAATGGGAACCCCAATGCCAATATATCTGCTTCTGGTTAAACACCAGCACCTTTCTGTTCATGATTCCTGCTTTCCCAGGCTCAGCTTCTAATTCTAATTTTTCTCTTCTCTTTTCCATTGGTGTCTGTCCTGGGGTGTATCTGTCTTCAATCCTGACCTGCCATATCTCCTCTTTCTCAACCCCTCTATTTCCTCTCATGTCTTCCTTCACCTTGTTCTCATCTCAACCCTCCGTCCTGTTGGCTTCTGACTGTCCTGGATGGCATTCCACACCTCTCCAAACGTCAATATGGTATCACGGCTCGGCCCCAGGCGTTGGCGGAATCGCTACTCTAAAGGGCGCTACTACCACCCAGAGTTTAAGGGGACCTTCCGCCCCCTCTTGGAGGAATAGCGTGTGTCCTGTCGGGTTCCTGTTTCTCCCCATTGTGCTGACATGTCCTGCACCCTTTTTTCCCTCCCACCACCCTTCTCCTCTAGCTCCCGACTCATGTTTTCATTTTTTCCTCCCATGCAACAAAGTGGGATTCTTTTTTAAAAGTTTAACTGGCAAGTTGGGGGATTGATGCTTTCTTATTTCTTGAATTATCTAGTTCCTCAAATAGAAGAACAGTTTTGTGAGTTTGGCTTGTCATCTCTTGCCATTGACTGAGACCCCCAAAGTTGGAGATCCTTGGACTACCCTCCCTCCCCACAAATACAGAAGTTAATTATCATTTAATTGACTAAGGGGGAAGGGCCTTGTAGAGTAATGGACAGAGGGCTAGTCTTGGAATCCGGAATTCATGATACAAGTCCTGAATCTGACACATACTGATTAGATCATTGAGGTAACATATGTAAAGTCCTTTGCAGATCTGAAAGCACTATCTAAATGCTAATAATTATGATTATGATTTTGGTTTTGTGACTGTGGGCAAGTCACTTGAATCTTCAGTGCACCAGGTAAATTAAGTTACTGATGAACTTCAGATTTGTATCAGTGAAGGGACTTTCCACAATGGGAATTCCCAAAGGCCTGAACAGGAAGTATTTCTGCTTTCCAGTTTTCTCTGCTATCTTTCCACTCTGGGCAGAGAATCCTTAGGAGACCAAAAGAAAGATGACCAAAGAAAATGTTCACTGCTTTCAGGTCCCCTCAGGGTAGTTTAGTGGTATGGTCCCTTTGTGCAGTCTGGCCCAAGATTTCACAACATTCTGTAGAGCACAGTTGACCACTGAAAGACAGAACCCCTTCTGTGTGGCACAAGACCACCACAGAAAGGGTACTAGTTGGGCTCCCTTCACCCTCAGGTACCTTTCCCCTTCAGCTTTGGTGGTTGGAAGACTCCCAATCATTGGTTCATCATTAAAGTTTCCCCCTGGTTTAATGATGGTCCTTTTCTCTGGATTCTGGGTTTTCTTTCTGCCTTTGTGGGGCCCCTACATCTCTGCCTGTACCAGCTTCCCTTTCATCTCCAAATTCCTTTGTCTAATAATCCCCTGCTCTACTCAGATACACTGGGCTTTGTCTTTCCTCCTGGCCTTGACCTCATCCATTAAGCTTTTTGGGGGGAGGAGAGGTGCCAACAATGACAAATTTCCTTTGGGGATGATTGCTTAATCGGATTGGATTCTTTTGGACTTGGAAACCTTACCTAGTTACATCCCTTCTCCACAGTGAAGGGCAAATCCTAAAAGTGCAGACGCCATGTTCTTCCATATCAGTCAATCAACAATTGTTAATAAAGAGCAGCAGCATCAACAAGCATCTATTAAACATCTGTTGGGTACCAGACACTCTGCTAAAAAACCCAAACAACCCCAAAGTATAGTCCCTGTCCTCAAGGATCTTACAGTCTAAGCACGTGCCAGACATTGGAGTTACAAGTTCAAAGAGTGTTTCTTGAGATAGAGGAGCCAGAGCCTGGCTGGGGCTCGGACATCTTGACTATGACGGAGAATTTTACAACAATATTTTTGTTTTGAACAGGATTTGACCTGTAATCATCTCAGAGCAATTCATACTTAGTCCCAGGATTGAACCAGAAACTCTCTCTGAATTCCCAGCTTTAAGTGCAAAAGCCTTAACTAAGGTGGGGCACCTGGGGTTCTGACCAAGAGTGCCAAAATTTAGAGGGTACCAATAGGACTTGTAGTACTTCTCCAAGTGAAATGGTTGAGCAACCCAAGTGGACTCCTTCATTCTGTGCCCTGCCCCTCCCCTAAATCTATGATCCTATGTTAACTGTGGATACAACCACATGATTAATAACTAGCATTTTTGTAGCACTTCAAGATTTGTGAAGCTTTTTATATAGGTTTTCTCATTTACTCCTCCAAGAAAACTTAGAAGGTAGGTGGTATTATCATCCCCCTATTACAGATGGGTAAACTGAGATTGATAAAGGTAAAGTGACTTTCCAAGGATCATAAAGCTATTAAGTATAGGAAGAAGGGCTTCTTGACTCAAAGTCCAGCTTTCTATCCACTATACCACCCAGCTACATCGGCAAATTTAGATGCCTTTCAGTTTTTTATCTCAGTCGATAAACATTTATTAAGTGCCTGCTATGTATCAGGCACTGTGTTAACTCTAGGGATACAGAAAGGGGCCAAAGACAGTCCCTGCCCTCAAGGAGCTTACAGTCTAATGAGGGAGACAACAAGGGAACAATTATGCTGTAAACTACATGAAAAATAGGAACTAATTAAGAAATGGAAGGCACTAAAATTAAGAGTGGTTGGGAAAGGCTTCCTGGAGATTCGGCCAAACTGTAGACTATCTCCAGTCCCAGTGCATTGAGTAGGTAGGGAAATAAAGAGGTAACTGTTGTAGCCAATTGGCCAGGTCCCTTGCTTTGGTACCAACCACCCCAGAACATGTCCCAGGTCAAGCCCCCGAATCAACTCTTGGAGACAAATTCAGTTGTGGGGGAGAACTGTAGGGAGAAACTTCTGACCTTGGGCCACACAAAGGCCCCCAGGAAGAAAACCCCTGGAACACTATGCAGCTGGGGCTGGACCGGACAGGGAGCCCTCTTAAGATTCGAAGTTTACTTCTTTCACCTATGGAAGAAAAAGCACAAGCGCTATCAGCACCCTCCTTTTTTCAGTATTCTAGGACAAAGCCCAGGTTACAAAGTCCTAGTTACACTTCTGCCTTTGCTTTGAGTTTTAATGACAGTGGCATAATTCAGTTGGAAGTAAGATTGGAGAATTCAGCATTTCCGATCCTTCCCTGGTCACCTAAGCCAGAGGGCAAGGGCCTGAGCTTGGATCAGGGCAGGTATAACATTCACATTCCCACTGTACCCTTGGAAACTCAAATGAGCCAGCAACGGAGTTCACTGCTATGCTAGGTGTGGCTCACAGAATTATAGACCTGGAAGGGTTCTTAGCATTCAGAAGCTCACTCACTCACTCAAGTGCTCTGGAGTTCCACCTGGCCTAAATAGTGCTGTAGACCCTGATTTTAGAAGCCATTAAACAGACAGCCCTTCAAGAAACATAGAGTCCCCCTGCCTCGGGTCATTTCCCTTAAGGATGGCTCCGTTTACCAAAACACTTCTCCTTTCTTGGTTTGACTCCAAATCTGCCTTCATGTTCTGTTGGGAGACTGTCAAAGACAAAGACAGATTCTTCCCATCCAAAACAAGTAGGAAACAAGCCAATTCAGCCTCTTTTCCTGACTTTATGCTCCTGTCACAGGAGAGAACAAAGAGTTATGTTGTTGCTTGTTGCTGTTGTTTTAAGATGGGCTGGGTTTTATTTTTTTAATTTGGGGTTTTTTAAATACAAGTAGCTGGACCAGAATTCAATGGTAATAGGACTAGCTATCCACAGTCAATCAACAAGCATTGATTAAGTGCTTACTGTATGCCGAGCACAGTGCCTAGAGCTGGAGAAACACTAAAGGCAAAAACAGGGTCCCTGCCCTCAGACAGCTTTGTATGTGCAAGTCCTCTCCAGCGTCCGTAGAGTCATCGAGCATCATAGGGGGCCAGCAGGGACCTCGGGCAGTCATGTCCAGCTCTCCTTGTACATAAGCAGATTAAGAGGAAAGAGCTTCAGTGACTTCTCCTCTACATAATAGGTGTCAGAGGCAGGATTTGAACCCAAGGCCTCTGACTTCTAATCTAGCATTTTCCTATACCTGTTGAGTCCCCTCAGGATTCTGGGTATTGGAATAAGTTTGCTTTTGTGATTAAAGCTGTGCCAAGCACTGGACCCATAGTCAGCCACGGGAGGCAGACTGGACTGAACACATGCGTGGGGACAGGGCTCACCATTCAGGGCCAGGTAGTGGCGGCAGGGGGAGTTCTTCACCCAGTTGTATTGTCCTTGGACAACTTGGTACAATCCCTGGCTCTGGAGTCAGGTGTCCTGGGATCAAATCCAGCCTCTGACACTGACCACCTGTGTGACCTTAGGCAAGTTATATTCCTTCCTCAGTTTCCTTGTCTGTAAAGTGTGGGAGTCAGCCCACAAGATGGCCTCTTCCATCTCTAGACTTAAGGTCCTACAAACCTGTGACATTGCTGGGTCCCTGCCAACAGAGAAGCCGTCCCTCCTTTCCATCTGTCACCACCCAAGTCCCAATGACCATCGCTCCCATATCTTTTGTGCTTCTTTTTGGCAAAACCCATTTGTTTACAACATCCTGCTTACCTGAGATAAGCAGCACAGGTGGCTTCCCCACTGGATAGATAAGGGAGCCGAGGCTCCCAAAGTCCCACAGCTAGTAAACAATGCCAACAGCAGAAATCTATGGAGCATTTCAAGGTTTCCAGGCACATTTGATCCTTCTTGTTGCCCTGGGAGGAAAGTGCTTTTATTATCCCCACTTTATAGATGAAAAAATGGCCTCAGAGGGGAGGAGAGACTAGCCCAGGACCATATAGTTAGGTAGAATCTGGGGCAGGATTTGAACCCAGCTCTTTCTGATGCTGGCTCTGGTGTTCTACCCATTAACCAATTAGTTTATTTAATTTAACTTTTAATAGTGAGTCAGTGTTTTAAATAGTGTGGCGGGAAAAACACAGGGTTTGGAGTCGGAGACCCTGGGCTTCCAAGCCTCAGTTTCCCACATACTTCCGTTGTGAATTTAGAGGATCCATTTTCTCTTGGGCTTAGATGTCCATCCCAGGCCTAGATCTAATGATCCTCTGAGCCTCCGAAGTCAGGGCTAACAGACCTTGTAAGTAAATAGTGTTAGGTCAGGCATGATCTCAAAGGGCATCACTTAGCTTGTTTACTCCCCAAATCTGGGTAAGGAAGAGCCGCAAGGTGAGCTGTATGTGACTTTTAAAATCTACTTCAAATCTAGGTCAACATTAAAAAGTGTTATTTGAGGGCCTGGTGGTTAACTTGGCTGAGTTTCCTGAGATCAGATGATCATTCACTAGTCTACCCTCCATTCAGAGAAGATTTGGTTTTCTTCTTTTTTGCCGTCTTTTGGTTGTGTAGAAATAATACTACACGCCTTCAGTTTAATTCTACAAGCTAGTTTATTAAGTGCTCACTCTATGTCAGATGAAAACAAACTGCTTCCTGTCCGCAAGAGGGTTACATTCCATTGGGGGAAAAACTTATATACAGTGGACAGGTCACAGGCGGTCACAAATGGGTCCCACCACTTCCCCAGATGCGGAGCATGCCCTTCGCCCCTGCCACCATCCTTCCCAGGGAGGGGCTCAGGCAGATCCCAAGCTAATGTTCTCTAAGGCTCGCTTCCACTGTTTTTCACCAATGACTAACTCTCCAATGGTGTGTGTGTGTCCGTGTATATTTGCTGTTTTTGTCTGTCTGTTTCTTTTTCTAGGTTGTAGCACCCGGCACTGCCTTGCATGCCTTCTCGGCTTTCTTCCCCTCTCCTAATCGACTTCTCAACTCCAAACAGTTGCCTCTTCCGACTAAAATGCAAACTCGGATTCTTTGCATTAACCAGGGGAATGTAACCTCTGCCTCCCCGAATCCTTTCTCCGAAAGTATTTTTTTATAAAAACAATTCTTCTTGTCTTGTTGTTGCTTCTTGTTGGGTTTTTTTTGCTTGTATAACACTAACTGTTGGACTCGGCTGCCTGTGTTTATTACTCCCTGCCAAAGCACTTTGATCAGCTTTGAACTCTCTCCTGGGTGTCACTTGTGTGTTTGGGACGGATCTCTCCCCCCGGAGGCCAGTAGTAAGGGTGAGGGATGTTGGCCATCTATCCGAATGAGTCACCCTACAAGCAGTACCATAAGCCTGAAGTTGTAGCAAGAGCCTGGAAAGCAACCTGGGAAAGGTTTCCAGCCCTTTCACCTAGGTGATGTAGTGGGAAGAGTACCTCATTTAGCCAGAGGGTTCAAGTCCTCTCTTTGCCGCTGGCTGCCGGAGTGATCTTGGGCAAAGCACGGCATCCCTCTGGGCCCCCGAGATTTCCTTATAGCTGAGGCTTTTATGTTCCTTTGTGCCCTGGACCCTTTGGGTAGCCCGCTGGTGAAGACCATGGACCCCTACTCAGGGTCATGTTTTTAAATGCTTAAAATACGTAACATTAAAAAGGAAATCAGTTCTATTGAAGTACAGAGATCAGAATTTTTAAAAGAACAGTTTCACAGACTCCAGCCTTAAATCCATGGTCCTGTGATCAGAAGGACCCCAGTCTGGAATGTCCACGGAAGAAAATTTCCTGTAGCCACTGCTTCTGTTCCCGCTATCACAGTGAGGACGGATGGGTTGATGTTGCAAGGGTTACCCTTGCAAACATGGGGTCATCTCACATCCCCAGGGGCTTTTCCCAGTACTATGAGCCCCACAGTTAATGTAAAACCTTTTTAATACAGTAAAACTATAGGGTATGTTTTGCAGTGGCAAAAAATATTGGATTAGGAGTCCTAGGTTCTGAGTTCCATTCTTTCTCAGTTCTTGACTCACTGTGTGACCTTGAAGAAGTCACTTGCTTCTCTGAGTCTCAGTCACCTCATCTGTAAAAATGAAAGGGATAGGAAAGATGTCAGAGATCCCTTCTGACCCCATATTTGTTGTGTGTGACTCTGGCATGGGCTCAGGATTGCCTAGTGCTGTGAATTAGGACCACAAGAATTTCCTGATGGGAGGCAGCCACCTTGCTCATGAGACTCAGTTAGTTGTTCATTCTGGAAAATCAGAAAAGCAATTCTTTCCTAAAAAGTTGTCTTGGTGCCTTTTGTTTTTACATCTGAATCTTTTCCAGATATCCTCACTTCCTCTTTACCTTGTAAAGTCAGTCTTCTGTTATAACACAAGAACAGACAATGAAGCAAACCCAGCTCTCAGTGACTGTGTATGTGACATTCTGTGCCCATAGCCCCCCACCTTTCCAACCAAATGGAGGTGGAAAAACATTAATTTAATGACTTCGAAACTGACCCTTGTTTTCAGTCGGATTTTAGTGGCTCTCCACTCAAACAGTCAGGGTTCCATTAAGAGTTGTGAAGCACTTTGCAGATGGCATTTCTGTGGTTACTAGTCACCTCCATCTAGGGCTAAAGACCCAGAGACTGAGAGAGGTTTCAGGTCTGTGCACAGTAAATTACCAAGTTGGGACTTGAACCTGGGTTTTCCTGACTCCTGGGCTTCTGCTGCTTACCAGAGGGGAGCCTCACACCTGGGGACTTTTTTTCTCATGAGAGTCTTTCTTTTCCACCTCCTTTTCACCCCTCCTCCAAATATGAGAGACATTTTCTGGTCTGCCAAGACCAAGGACCACAAAAGCAAAACTGCAGCTTGCCTTCCTTCTCTTTCAAGGGGAAATGGTGGAAGGGCACCCTGGCCTTGTAACTGGTGGGACCTTTTTCATCAATGCCTGGGCTCATTGTTTGACTGTGGAGACACTCCCTGTGTCCACCTGTTTTTAAGGTTTAGGGACTCCAGTGGAAAACCACAAGGGGCTAAAACATGTGTTTCTCTTCCTTTTTTCAGCATTAACAGTAGCAAAGTTGTGTCCCGGTTTGAAAGGTTTGGCATGGGCATCCTGGAGTCCAGTAATCCAAAGATTTAGCCCGGTGTGCAATGTTTCTCACTGCTGTTGATTTGATTTCATTTTTTGTTTTGTGGGTTTGCTGTTCTTCTCCCTTCTTCTGTCCCCTCTTTTCCCCCCACCCACTCACCCCCCCCCAAAAAGAACTCAGCTCTGCAAAGCAACAGCCACCTTCTTAGAATCATTTCGGCACAGCCCGCCAGGAGCCCACCGACCTGCCACCGAGTCAGACTGTTTGCACACACATACATTTGTCTCCTGAATGTAGAACTGCACATAGTATGCATGTGTGTATAGACACACAGACATGCATATATGTATACACACAGCACACATAATATAGACATGTGTGTATATATACACATATACATGCACACATGGATTCTATATGTATATGTGTGTGTGTATAACAACCAGACAGACAATAAGTTTACATGTAACTGTTCTGTTGAATGAACTTGGGTTTGGTTTTGTTTTAGGTTTTTTTTGTTTTGTTTTGTTTTTTTTGCTAGTTAATAATAAAGGTGACCCAAGTGTCTACAGCACATTTATTTGCTTCGCCTGAATGGTGGTGTTGGGGTAAAAGGATCTTTCCCTTTGGAAAGTGAAATCCATCAGACTGGCCAAGCTGGGAAGAAGTCAGGAAGGGCTCTGTTGAGGGTAGCTAAGAGTGGGACCCAGCAAACCAAAGATTGGATTTCTTGAAAGGAGCAGTTTGCTGGGTGACCACTTATCAGGTACGTTATAGAGGGGAGCCCTTTGTGTTAGTTTGGTGAACTAGATGACCTTTGGGGTCCCTTCTGGCTCAGACATTCTGGAATTCCGATTTAGCCCCTATTGCGCTGACCTCAAAACTTACCACTTGCTGCCTTCCATGAACCAGTAAAAAAATGACCCTTGATAGGGGAGATCCTTGAGACATATGAGGTAGCATAATACAACAAAAACTACCAGAGAACCTAGGTTCAAATCCAACCTCTGATGTTTCCTAGCTGTGTGACCTTGGGCAAGTAACTTCTTCTAAGCCTGTTAACTGTAAAATGAGGGAGTTGGATTAAATGGCCTCTGAGTTCCCTCCATCTCCAGGTCTATTGTGTGAATCCTGGCTTTGACACTAGCTGTATGAAATGTGAACAAGTCATTTCTCCTCCCTCAGACTCAGTTTCTCTATCTGTAACACATGGCAGTTTCACTAGATACAGCCTTCTGAGGTCCTTTCCAGCTCAAAGCTATGATTCTGTGGTCCTTTATTTTGCTGGCTAAGGTAAACGAGGTGGTGTCCCATTCAGGGGACCACCTGATCAGCATTAAGCTGGGTTTTTCCCACCCTCTTCCCAGGAAGGCAACCCTAGAGTGCAGGAGCTGTGAGGAAAAAAGGTATAGAGCTCCAATTGCTGCTGCCACCTAAAGTGGGTGTCTATAGTGGTCTCCTGGGAGCATTCAGGAAGGCATAGAGTGAGATGGAACTGGTCTAGGGGAGATGGGGGAGAGCCAAAGTGAGCACCAGAGGCCCCTGGCCCAGGTGAGGGCAGAGGCAAATGGTTAAGATGAGGGATGAGGCAGGAGAGAGATGCCAAGAACAGTATCCCCCAGTTCAGCCCACTGATATTGCCTAAGTATCCACTTTTTTTTTTTCTTTTTGGAGGGGGGAAGGCAGGGCAACTGTTGTTAAGTGACTTTCCCAAAGTCACAAAGCTAGTAAGTATTAAGTGTTTGAGGCCTGATTTGAACCCAAGCCCTCCTGACTTCGCCTAGCTGCCCCCTCATTATCCACTTTTAACCCTTCCAGTTTGTCTTATGCTACTCTTTAACCAATTACTAGTATTTATTAAGCACTTCCATGTTCCAGACACTATGGATACATGCACAGTATAAAGAATGAAATAATCCCTACTCTCAAGGAGCTTAACTCTTGGCAGGGTCTTTTTAATTCATTCAACAAATTTTAAGCAACTGCTTTGTGCCTGCAGTATTGTATCAGACCCTGGAGATGGAAAAACCCAAACAACCCCCTTCCCTCAAGGAGCTTACGCTCTACTAGATTTCAGCTGTATCCTATTTGGGAAAGGCCCAGCTTAGATAGACGCTGTCTATCCCACAGTCCTAAATTGGTTATTGCCATGGCTGCCTTTCCACCAAAAATGGCTAAGGATAGAGAGGCCTTTCACACAGTGTGAGAACCCCTCCAAGTGTAGACAGCTGAGCCTGCCCTACAGAGGAGGTGTTTAAGAGTATCTCAGAGGGGAGGGGAAGAGAGGCTTCTGAAGTCTACCCATAAACTCCTTAAGGACTCAAGAACCCCTAACCCAATCCCACATTTTGATGAGTCTTAGAGAAGTGAATGACTTGTCTAAGTTCACACAAGTAGTATCTAAGGTGACTTTGAATCCCCAAACCCATGTGGGTTTGGACTCAGTTACTAGGTTCATGGTATAGACACAGCCAACACTTGCTGTTTGCCCCCATCCCCCCAGAAGGGGACTTGGAAAACGGAGGCCGATATGGTAGAGGTCATTAAGCCTGGATGAAGAAGAAAGCTTGGCCAGAAAAGGCCTGGCCCAACCTTTCAACCCAGCCCAGAGCTCAACTAGGACCAGCTTCCCAAACAGTGCCTTCCTTTATTGCTACTAGCCTTGGGCGCTTTGTAGAGGTCAGATGCACCCCATCCTCCTCCTGCTTCCCATGGCAGTTAAACTTGGGGTCTTTCCCAAAGGGTGGGGTAGAGGGAGGTGATTATTCCTCAAGCCCATCCCTCCTCCCATATTCTTCATCCTTACCACCTGCCTGTAAGGCCAGGTACTCGTTCTGTTTATAGCCTAAATTTCCTCAGTCAGGCCTGAAGGACCCAACCTCCCCCCCGCCCCCCAGTCTAAAGAAGGTACAAGCTCTTTGAAACTGTTCTTCATAAATGTTCTTGTCAGGGTCATGCTGTCAGCCATCACCTCCCCTTCCAAGTAGAGGATTCACACACTATTCCAGGACCTTTGAGGGTTCCAAGAGCTCCCCCTTATTTGATAAAAGAAGAAAGCCCTCTGGAAGATGTCAAGTCCCTCTTTAAAGGCATCGTAGCATTTATTAGATGACTACTATGGGCCAGGCATTGTGCTAAGTGCTGGGGGTGCAAAGAATGACATTGCGACCCATACTGCCTGTGTGACCCTGAGTAATCACCACTTTCCCCCCCAAGTAATTCTCTAAGAGCAGGTATGATTCTGCATAGTAGAAGGAATTTCCACACTGGGAGTTCCTTAAGCCGATGAATTAAGTTCATTTAAAAGAAAAAAAATGAAAGTGCAATTTAATAATGTGTGTGGGGGGGGAATAGAAGCCTGAGTCAAGGTCAGGGCCTGGTGACTGGGCTCCAAGTATAGAACAGACACCCTCAGGATTCCCTTGCAGGTGGGTGGGTTGGGTCTCCCAGCATGAATGTAAAGACAGCGTTGCTTTGGCAGGCAAGAGGAACCCATAGGCACTAAGTGACTCCATTCGTTTCCTAATTCCTTTTTATTTAATCAAGGAAGGCGATAAACTGCCCTCTCCTTTACCTGCCTGTGGTTTTTGAGGGGCAGGGGGAGGGTGGGATGGAAATGGAGGGGAGAGTTCTATATTTAAAGGTGAAGAAATCGCCTGAAACATTTGACCCCAATTGGCTTGTTTGTTCGTCTTTCGAGGTGACTGTGAAATGAAATGTAGCCGAATTGCTTGCATGTCTGTTTCCCCCAGTATTGTCTAAGAAATATATTGGAAAGATGATGAAAAATGTGAATTCTTGGTAAGTGTCCGAGGAGAAAACCCTGGAGTCCTTCATGGGCTGAAAAGACCCCTGATTAGAATCCTGTTTGGGAGCTGGTCCTTACCCACTTTTTAAAAAAGCAAGGCCCAAATCCAAACTTTGCTTGTGATAAGGAGCAAGCCTTACAGCCTTAGAAGTCATTTCCTAATTCTAGGCAAGGCCCGCCAACCCCAGGGAAATCTTGTCTCTTGGCAGCCCCTTCACCATCCCTCCTGATGCTGGCTGGTGTTCTCTGTTGGGACATCCAGTTTGCCAATATGGACATCCAACTTGGTGGTTTGAATTCTAGTAGGTTCTAGTTTTCATTCAGAATGGTGGTAATAGACTGGATTTCTCAATGGCCATTCCTTAAATATGCATGAGGTGATGGAGTTGTTTTGCGGCTTTTATGATGTATCCGATGATATTTAAAGATGTGCTTAGTTAGCAACCGTTGGCCCGTGTTTTTGTTTTGGGTTCTTGCTACTTTTTGGGGGGCACATAAATGTGAAACTGGTATGGGAGAGGGAGGCGGGGCTGGTATGATAATGCTATACCCTCTGAGATTATACGCCTGGGTGTAAACAGAGTCTCATAGGGTTTTTAAAAAAATGGACTTTTTTCTTTTTGAATGTGATGTAAAATTTGTACAGCAAAAATTTTTATATTTTCTATCAACTGAGTTTGTCTTCCACAGATGCTATTAATTTAATTAAAATGGTTAGTGTTATTAACAAGTGTGTTGTATTAGTCATATGTTACTGGCAGGAGTACCCTCAGTGCCAATGGAATTCTGATTATTTGGAGAGCTCTTCAGTGAATAAAATTGATGTGCTCCATCAAACCATGACCTTCCTGAGTCTGTGTCAATTTTTTCTTCATTGCAGCCAGGGCTGTTGAATATCAACAGTGCGGCCCAGAGTGTGACTCTCACTGTTGTGGCTGAGAGAATGAGGAAGGAGACATGCAAATAAGTTACTGTCAATAGTAACATGAATACTTTGCGGCCAGGGGGAGACACAAAGGGAAAAAAAAACTATACTACAAAACAGGAATCACCAAATCTATTAGGTACTGTTTGAAAAATAGGTAAGTTGATCAGCAGACTAGATTAAGTACACAAAACCTTGAAGCAATTGAACTTTCTAAAGAAAGTATATAAAAAACATTATAAGAACATGTTCAGTAAATCCGAGCACGCCCGCTCCTGGGACCCACCAATCAACAAACAGTACTGGAAAGACTGGAAAATAATCTGGCAGAAATTAGAAGGCCAGCATCTTACATCATAGACCAAGTTCCAAATGGATTCATAACGTAGATTTTAGAAGTCATATCATAAATGGATAGGAGAAGAAGGGAAGGAGATGGCTCTCACAAGTTAATAGGAGGAGAGTTCTTGACCTAATAAGAGAAGATCACAGAAGATAAAATGGAAAATTTTCCATAAAATTGAGGTTTTTGCACAAATAGCAATGCAATGAAACTTAGAAGGAAAAACAGTTAAGTGGGAGGAAAATCTTTATGGCAAATTTCCCTGATAAAGATCTGATACGCAAAGATAGTGTTCATTTGTTTCAGATGCGTCCAACTCTGTGACCCCATTTGGGGTTTTCTTGGCAAAGATATTGGAGTGATTTTCCATTTCCTTTGCCAATTCATTAAGAAATGGATGAGGATGGGGTGGCTAGGTGGGGCGCAGTGAATACAGCAACAGCCCTTGAGTCAGGAAGACCTAAGTTCAAATCCGGTCTCAGACACTTCTAGCTGTGTGACCTTGGGCCAGCCACTTAACCCCAGCTTCCCTGCCTCCCCCCCCCCCCCAGTAGATTAATGGCCAAATGAAACAAACAGAAAGTTTTCAAAAAAGAAAAGCAAGGTTATCATCCACCAAATGGAAAAAAAATATGTTCCAAATCATTAATTTTATACTTGTGATAAAGTATGTGAGACAGGAAAGGGAACATGATAGAGAGCATTTGGGTAAAAATCAATGCAGACAGAGACAGAAACAACATTATCTGAGTATACTACAGATCACTGGACAGAAAAAGAAATTATTTATTAATGTGTTTAGGAAACATCACAAGCATGCCGCTGAGGCATGATATAGTAGTGGATAGTGTTGCTGGTTTTGTTTTGTTTTGTTTGTCCTTATATCCCTTAGTAAATACTTTTAAAAATATCTTCATATCCACTTAGGACAGTGGCTGAGAAATAGTTGATGTTTACAAATGGGAACTAGTTGATGTTTACAAATGTTTACAAATTGGTTGATAGTAATAGGTGACTTCAGTTATCTGGGTATCTGCTGGAAGTCTCTCTGGAAAAAGAACAGGTAATAATTTCTTCAGTTGTTTTAATTATAATTCCATTTTTCAGAAGGCAGAAGAACCAATAAGTAAAAATTCTCTTCTGAATAGGATTCTCTTTGACAAAAGAAACTATGTGGTGAGTTAGAAATGATGGGAACCTTGGGAGGAAGTGTCCATTTCAATAAAGAATTTGTGATAAAGAATAAGAGGAACATTGGGGATAATTACAAATGGAACCTAGATTTTGGGGGAACACATTTAAAGGTTCTGGCAAAGAAAAACTAGGCCTCCATAATCTAAAAATCTTGGGAGAGATTAACCCAGAATGGATAAGAAACTCAAGAATAAAATTCTAAAAAGGCAAAGAAACAATTCCAGTGACAAGGGGGAAAAATTGTAATCAGAGTGATTTTGATATGCAGAAACACTGATCAACTTAAATTTTTAAAGACCTATATGGAGAGTTCTGCATTAAATAAGGATTAGATGTTATTACAAAAGAGAAAATAGATTATCTAGATTACTTGAAACTGAAAAACTTTTGCAAAAACAAAATCAATGCAACCAGGATAAGAAATTTTCAGTGGGAGAAAAATGTTTGCGTATTTGCATTTCACGTCTCTGATAGGGGTCTGATATCCAAGAAATGTAGGTAATTATCACAAATCTGTAAGACTAAGAACCACCCACCAATGGATAAGTGGTCAAGGGGTATAAACAATATTATCAGAAGAGGAATTTTACAAATTATTCATCACTGTGTGAAAGGTTGTTTCAAATCATAACTAAGAGAAATGCAACTCAAAACAACTCTGAGGTTTCACCTCACAACAAGAAAATTGAGAATATTAAAAAAACAAAGATAGGAAATAGTCACATGTTGGAGAGCCTAAAAAGAGAGACACAATAATACACCATTGGTGAAGTTAGAAACTGATCCAGCCATTCTAGAAATCAATTTAGAATTATGAAAGAAAAAAGTTTTTGTCTTTGAACCAGGGATTCCAATACTTTCACCCAAGGAGGTGAAAAACAGAAAGGTTCCTTATACAACAAAATAATAATAACTAATATTTCTATAGCACTTAAAAGTATTAGCTCATTTCATCTTCAGTATTGAAGGATTGATGATATTAATGCTGAGTTCTAGGAGAAGGGAAATAAGAAGCAACCAGACCAATTAGCAGGCTATTGTAGCAGGTAGGAAGGTAAGAAAACCTGAACTAGTTTGACTTTACCTTGGGCAAACTCTGTCTAAGAACCTCAGGGATCAGTGACATTTTCACAAAGCGGGTTAATACATTAGCCTGTGAACCTGGCAGGTTGATGAAATAAGACATTTTTTAAAAAACCCAAAAAACAAATGGACATAGCACCGAGGCCTTCCTTTTAGGGAATATCAAGGCCTTAACTTGGGGAAATTTTACAGTCCCACAGCTACTAATAGGAAAGTTTCATCTGACTTTTCATACCTTAGTTCAGGAAAGGCTGGATGGTGGATACTTGATAATGTCACAGATACTTTTGAAGTATGAAGGCAAGATTGCACCATGGGTAAAGTGCTGAGTTCAAATCTT
The DNA here is from genome assembly GCA_028646575.1 of Pseudocheirus occidentalis. Taxonomy (NCBI): domain Eukaryota; kingdom Metazoa; phylum Chordata; class Mammalia; order Diprotodontia; family Pseudocheiridae; genus Pseudocheirus; species Pseudocheirus occidentalis. Next base: position 362,032,282 of record CM053593.1, read on the forward strand.
GCCTCAGACACTCACTGGCTGCATAGGGTTTGGCGAATCACTTGACCTATGTGTGTATTTTAACCTCTTCATCATTTAACCTCTCTGGGCCTCAGTTTCTTCATCTGTAAAATGATGGGGTTGAACTCGATGGTTTTTAAGACCTCTTCGAGCTCTGAATCTAGGATCTGATGACGTGAAAAAGGTTCCACTTCTGCTTGCTAAAGACAGCCCTGGCCATAGTCCTAGAATGAGGGGCATCTTTCTAAGATAAACCCGGAGTGCACATGGGATTGAAAACAAGATGGCATTTTTACAGCAGACGTTACTTCAGGACTATTTCTGTAGAATGGGCATGCCTACTGTAATGTTAATGAAACAGGAAGATCTTCCCTACCCATTAACAGGCCTAACACATGGAGCCTGTGATCACATGGAGCTCAGTGTGTGGGAGGAGCTTGACCAAGGAGGAGAGAGAGAGAGGGAGAGAGAGAGAGAGAGAGAGAGAGAGAGAGAGAGAGAGAGAGAGAGAGAGAGAGAGAGAGAGAGAGAGAGAGAAAGAAAGAAAGAAAGAAAGAAAAGAAACAGGAGAGAGAGACAGAGAGAGCCACAGAGAGAGAGAGAAAGAGAGAGAGGAGAGACAGAGAGAAAGAAAGAGACAGAGAGATGGAGAGAGGAGAGAGACAGACAGAGAGAGACAGAGAAACATAGGAGAGAGAGACAGAGACAGAGAGACAGAGAGAGAGAGAAACAGAGAAAGAGAGAGGAGAAAGAGAAAGAGAGAGGAGAGAGAGAGAAAGAGACAGAGGGAGAGAGATGGAGAGAGGAGAGAGAAAGAGAGACAGACAGACAAAGAGAGAGACAGAGACAGAGAGACAGAGACAGAGATAGAGAGAGGGGAAGCATGAGCACAGAGCGAGAAGGCAAAGCAGAGCAGAGCCAAGAGCAGCAGCCGCAAGTGGCTGAGGGAGGACTTTGTCTAGGGAAGTCGTCTGTGGGGAGGCCTCACAGAGAGGAGGTTGAAGATGTTGGTGCTTCTCTGCATTAGCAATAAGGGCCCTGTCAGATCTCACCTCCTGGTCTCCTAATGATGTTCCACATAAACATTTTGGTTCTGCATCTGAGGAAGAGAGTTTATTACATTTCACAAACCCACCCTGGATGCACACGCACGTTCACAGCGGCTCTATGAGCCTCACACAGGGGTCACATGCACACTGAGGGGGAGGGGAGAAAGTGCATTATGTTCTACCATGGGCCAGGTACTTGTTAAGTCTTTGAGAAATATCTCATTTGATCCTCACAACAAGGTGCTATTATTATCTTCATTTTGTAGTTGAGGAAACTGAGGCAGACACAAGTTAAGTGACTTGTCCAGGGTCACATGGCTAAGAAACTCTAAAGCAACATGTGAACTCAGGTCTTCCTCGACTCTAGGCCTGGTGCTCTATTCACTGAATCACCTAGCCGTCTCTAGGCAAACACATGCCAAAAAGGATGAACTGTAGCCATGGGAAATCTGGTCACCTCTGTTGACCTTGGTCACTGGGTTCATTGAAGCAATCCCTATCTTAGGACCTATCTTAATAGACATGATGTGAAAAAAAAAGCCTTGGAACTGGAATCAAAGGCTCTGGGTTTGAATCTTGACTCTACTCTTGACTATCTGTGTGGCCTCATCTAAGGTCCAGCCCCGATGTAGGACTCAAATTCCTCCTCCAAAACATGAGGTAGGACAGATCATCTGATTACATGGAAATGTCACTAATCCCTGAGGTTTCTTGGACACAGTTTGCCCAAGGTAAAGTCACACTAGTTCGGCTTTTCATGACTTCCTACCACACTATGATAATAGTCTGCTAACTGGTCTGGTTGCTTCTACTTTCCTTTCTCCTAAAGCTCAGCACTGATAATGTCCTGATCCTTCAATAACTTCCTGTTGATGCTAGAATGAAATGCAAACGTTTTATCGTGGTCTACAGCCCTCCCCAGTCAGGTGCCACCCTCTTTTCATATTCCTTCTTATCATTTACTCCCCTTCCATAATCTATATTCCAACCAAACTGACAAACCTATTAGCAGTTCTCTCCTAAGTCCACACTCCACCTTTATCTTCTTCATTAGATTGGGTGCTCCTTGAGGGCAGGGTCTGCTCTCTTTTTTTGTAGCCCCAGCAATTAGCATAGTGACTAGCACATAGATGGTGCTTAATAAATATTTATTTTTTAAAG
>CM053593.1:362034991-362061072 GCA_028646575.1 Pseudocheirus occidentalis
CCCTCTCAGAATCACAGCTGAAATCAACTTGACATCCCTTTGCTGGACCTTTCCTTTGACCTGTGGCAAAGGAGCAGCCTCACCTTTGAGTCTACATTCCCCACTTCAGAGACCCAATAAAAAGCTACTCAACTCAAGGGCGGTTTTCCTCTTGGATATAGTTTGGGATTCATACTGGACAAGCCACCCAGTCAGGTGGAGGATATGGATGACGTATCACTAGAGTAGCACGTAGCTAAGATTTTGTTAGTAGCCATGTGCAAAGGCAATTATTTTATTATCTGCTGGCTTTCTAATTCTCCTAAAATCAAACACATCATTCGCCAGTAACCTCATCTAGGAATTTTCATGGCTGGGTCATACAGCTCAAGGAGTCAGAAGTCCATCCTCAGGGAATGGAGAATCCCTAGGTTGGAAGAAGCTTTCTCGGGTGATCCTAACTGATAACACCCCATCTCTAGGAAGCCCGACCTGGATGGACAAAAGTTTCCTAGAACCATCCAGGAATAAGGGTAAAGAAATCCTCACATTTCTCTTGGTCACTCTTTTCTCCAAACATCTATATCAGGTATTTCTTCACTGGGTCTCCTCATGGTTATCCAGCTTACCTTTAGTGGGCCAGAGGATTGCTTTCTGTTTGTTTAATTTTGCAAATGCTTCTGAGTTCACTAACTTACCCTAATCCTTGGTGGTGAATGAGACCATGTAACCAACTGCACTCTCCATCTCCCAACAGGATGAATGGTTTACCTAACTAACTGTTTCCGATGTAGCCAGCGGTGGGATTGTGGCTGGCCACGGCCCACAGACAGCTGTCTGAGCTGAATATAAACCTGAACATGGGGTCTGAGTGCGGCTTCTCCTCTGCATCTCTGGGTGACTGCCAGCCTGGCAGCAGCTGCATATAAATACCCATTCCCCCATGCCTCACATGCAAATCAGTCTTGGAACTAAAAGGAAGGTGAGAGGTGATTCTGCTCAGCTTTATCCCTGCCTAATTTCTACTCTCACACCTCCTATTTTTAAAGTAAAAATTAATATTACTATCTTTTTACTGACAGATTCCTTCTCAAGAGCCCTCTCTTGTAACAAAAAAGAAAAAGGGAAAAGTTTCAATGAAACCAACTAATACATAAATCAAATACAATAGCGCATGCAATTATTCCCCAGGACTTAGCACAGAGAACATACTTAATAAATGTTTGTTGACTGATCAAAACAAATTGTATTTAGCATTCTGCATCCATAATGTCCCACCTCATGTGCATTCTCAAATGGCTCCTTTGGGACCAAACTTGGCAATTACAATTACACAACATTCAGTTTCAATTTTATTCTTTTTTTTTAAATCGATCATCAGCATTCATTAAGAACCTACTCTAAGCCAGGCATGGTGCTAAGGTACCAAGAAAGTCCAAAAGACTGCTTCCAGCCTCAAGAAGATTCTATTCTAATGGTGGAAACAAGGTATGAACAATTACCAGCATACAAGATGGCGCGTAAGTGGGCAATCTCAATGGGAAGGCACTAGCTGTTGGGGGGAGTCGTGTAAAATGTAGAAGGAACAGAGATTATTATTATGCACTGGTTACTATGCTAAGAGCTTTATAGATAAAATCTGCCTCTTGCAGAAAATGGGATTGAAGCTGAATCTTGAAGGAAAGCCATCAATCAATCAGGAAATATTTATTAAGCGCCTACTACATACTAAGCACCAGGGACGCCAAAAAAAAAGACAAAAGACAATCCCTGCCCTCAAGAAGCTTACAATCTAATGGGGGAGAGAACATGCTGACAAATAAAGCAAGCTCTATACAGGAGAAGTAGGGAATTATTGACAGAGGGAAGACACTGGGATTAAGAAGGGCTGGGAAAGACAGGAAGCAAAAGTAAAGAGGGAGAGCATTCCAGGCATGGGGCACAGCTGGTGCAAAGGCCTGGAGTCAGGAGATGGGAGTGTCATACGCCGAGAAGAACAGTGGTTTGTTAAAGTACATTCCATTTACAACATCATGTACTCATTTACCTGGTTCTGCTGCCTCACTTGGTCCAGCTCACTTACGGCTTCTCACTCTGGTCTGTCTCTCATGACATAGTAAAGATCCATCATAGTTATGTACCACAATTTATTCAGCCATTCCCCAATCTATGGCATGTTTTGAACCCAGCTCCTTGCTACTGAAAAAAAACAGCGAGGGTGGGAAGGGGTGAACTTCCAGTTTTATTGGGGCTTGTTTTTCTGTCAATCCTCTCAAAATGGATTACGCTGAGCACCTTGCTTCTTGGTATACTTCAGCAAAGACTCACAATGTATCTATTATATACCTCAGAGCAGCCCAGGCTTGTAGGATAGGGCTGAAGGGGTCTATTACCTGGTTCAAGCCCCTCATTTTAGAGGAGAGGATTGGCCCTAAAGGGATGAACTGGTCAGCTCATAACCAAATGGCAAGCACATCACAATACCAGGATTTGAACCCAGGACTTTTGCCTCCATATACAATGTTCTTTGCATCATATCCAGGGCTGCTGCTTTAGATGCTAGGGAATCCACAAAGGCCCGTGGTTTGGTCCTTGACAGGACTAAACAAAAATTAATAACAAAATAGGATACGGTCATTTATGGAGCCCACTGTCTAGGGGTTTTTATTGTCATTCAATCATTTCAGTCTTGTCCGACTCTTTTTGACCCCATTTGGGGGTTTTCTGGCAAACTGACAGATGAGGAAACTGAAGCAAACAGGGTTATGTGACTTACCCAGGGTCACACAGTTAGTAAGTCTAGAAACAGAGAAGTACAACATATATCCAATAATTTATAGCTTGTGTGTGACCTTAGACAAGTCTCTTCCTTTTCCTGGCTCACAGTTTCTTCATCTATAAAATAAAGGCGCTGTACTGGAAGATCCCTTCCATCTCATGACGACACTCTTTATCACAAGCAGGGGAGGCAGGCACACTTTGTTCCTTGTCCATCATTCTGGAACTACAGACCGGGCTCCAGGAAACCAAATCCTTCTCGTCTCCACCATTTTTACATGCCAGCTGTTCCCTCCCTATCTACTGCTTTCTCTTCTTCTGTCACAACCACCAGCAGGAAGAAGAAATGAAAACACCACCTGCGCTCCCAACTCCATCAGCTTCCTAGCCAAAATCCCTTCAAAGCCCCTCTAGAGATACAGCCCAGATTCCTTCTGAGAGCATCATTCATTCTTCCATAAGCTGACAGGGAGTGTTCAATGGGCTGCAGTCTTGACAAAGTCCCTGACAACCTGATACATACATGCATACATATATGTGTATGTGACTATATGTGGATATATATGTATGTATGTATGTATGTGCTCTGGGGGAAGAAGCACCGCTCCTTACTTGTGATATTACCAAATTCTCCCCCAATTCTTCCTTTTGGAGAATGTGGGACTCAAACCATTCTGAGGTTGGTCAGTGAGCGGACTAGCTCCCCAGCTGGTCTCCTAAAAGGTTTCTGAACTTTTCTGGCTAATATCAAAATTAGCTAAACTAATTGGACTAGAAGCAGAATTTGAATTTTTTGACAGTATATAATGCAGAAAGATGGAGTCTTATTTACATATGCAAATACACAGAGACATAGAAAGGAGCAAGGTGGATGATGATGCCAAGACAGGGCAGGGGACAGTGCCAAGTGAGAACCTGGCACCACTTAAAAATCTAAGCAACTCTGGCAAAGGAAAACTATTCTATTTGTTAAGAATTCGTTACATATATTAAGAATTCAATTTTAAAGGATGGAAGTAGAAACTCCCACAGGGTAGGACAGGTCAAGTGCAGAGAGCTGGCACAGGTATTTGATACCACACATGGCTAAAACCGTAGAAACCACTTAGGGCTGTGTTGGACATTGGCTAAAATGGCCCCAAACCAAGAAGTTTCTGATAACCTGACAGCCATAAAAGCGGTAAGAAGAAATGACTCACGTACAACTAGGATATCTTCTGGTACTTAAAAAGGCAGGAAGCGTCCCATTCTCGGAGGATGAAGCAAGAAAACGGTCTGCAGCACTCAGGAGAGATGCGGCCCACAAGCCCAAAAATTTTTTAAGTTTTTTTTTTCCTTTTAATTTTGCCATGCTTTTCCAAAAGTTGGCTGTGGGGGAGACACAGAGGGGCATAATGGTAAATCCAAAGCACCTTCCAGAAGGAAATTTAATGCCCAGCAGTGTTTTCTCTCCACCATAGAACTATTAGTCTTTTTTTTTTCCTTTTAGAATACAAAAAATTAAATAAATGGAGATTCAGGAACAAGGCAGACTTGAAGAATTATGGGACTGTCTTCTCCCCTACTCCTGACCACAGTGGGTATATTCAAATTCTGCAGTGCCAGGAAAGGAAAGAATGTGTGTTACTGTGAAATGAGCTCTCACTTTGGAATCAGAGGAACTGGGTTCAGATTCTACGTCTGACTTGAATTAAACTCTGTGACCTTGGGGAAGTCACTTAACAGTCTCTGGCCTCCGTTTGCTCATCTGTAAAATGAGGGACTTGGACTCATTGATGGCCTCTGACATCCATTGATTGATTGGACTGTATAGGATTCAAATAGGATTGAACCCATTTCAATCAACAGGACTGAAAATCAGAAGTCATGGGTTCAGATCTCAGCCCAGTCCTGTAACACCTGTGAGACTTGGGGCAGATCACTTAATCTCTCTGGGCCTCAGTTTACTTCTCTTAAAATGAGAGGCGTGGACCCAATCAGGGGCTCTTAACATTTGTGTGTGAGTCATGGACCTCTGGCAGTATGAAAAAGCCTTTGGACATCTTTTCAATATAACATTTTAAAATGCATAAAATAAATGGTAGGATTACCAGGCAAATCAATTATATTAAAATGCAGTTTTTAAATATTTCAGGCGGGGAAAAGGTTACAGATTCTATGTTCAGAACTTCAAAACTGGATCATTTCCGAGGTCTCTTCCACATCTGGACTCCATAACCCTACCCTGTCTTGAAGGGTAACTCTTTTGTTACTTATCCTCTCTCTCATCATGGCCCACCAAGCCCCAAACCAGAAAATCATCATGTCTTTCTAAAGATCCAACCTTGTTACATTATGTTCTGGTTGTGAAAGGAAACCCAGTACCAAAGATTTGGAAACAAAGCAGGTGGCCGTCCGCTAAGCATTGCCTAAACACACAATGGTCCATAAATGGGATGAAACACAAGAAATGATACTAAATATGATGAACCTAGAAGCATAGGAAGATTTACATAAGCTGATGCAGAGCGAGGGAAGCAGCGTCAAGAAAGTAGACAAAATGACTGTAAATCTAAGTGGACTTCTTATATAATACATACATTTATAGCTACACATACATGTATATATATTATGTATAAAATTTCTGTTCCTATAATATTGTTCCACAATATCCCTATTATTCCAATTATTATCGGGCACATACGAGCCATTCTTCTAGGTTATTCTAAGCTACTCCTGAAACAGAGATGGGAAGGACGTTCAGCTAACACCCATTTCACAGATGGGAAAAAATGACACTTTTATTACTTGCCTTCTAGTCAATCATCAAGAAGCATTTATTGAGTATCTCCTGTCTCACTGGCACTCCGTTTGGTGCTGGGGATACAAAAGCAAAAGAGAGACCCTTTTCTCAAGGGAATTATGTTCTGGTGGGGGTGGGGGAAATGTGTATAGAGCATATACTCAGATTTTCCTGAAGACACATCACACCCCCCCCCCCAACTTCATGCCTTGAAAACTCAAATCCAGGTTTGGCGCTAGGATAGGGGAAGTAGACGCTATTCCTTCTGACTTCCCCTTGGGATGCCATATACATCCAAGGAAGGAACACAGGGTCATGGCTCCTGGCAGGGCTCAATTTGTAGCCACCTTCAATTTACAAAGGAGGAATGTGAAGAGAAGAGAAATTACTTCTCCAAGGCCACACAGCCATAGATCCAAGACTGAACCACAGATCCTCCGCTACTAAGCCTACAATCCAAAGGGATCAGAAGAAGAAGAAAAGGACCTTCATGAACACAAGGAATAAGCTGGTTGGCCCTGTGGATAGAGCTCTGTTCCTGGAGTCAGGAAGACCAGAGTTCAAATTCAGCTTCAGGTGCTTATTGTATGACTTCAGTCAAGTCACTTATCCTCTGACTCAGTTTCCTCTACTGTCAAATAGGAATGATAATAATAATAATAATAATACCTACCTCCAAGGGTTGTTGTTAGGATCAAATCAAAGACTAATTATAAAGCCCTTAGCCCTGCGCCCGACACATAGACTCTATATAAATGTTAGGTATTGGTACTCTTATTATTTGAGGCAGCTGGGTGGCACCATAATGCACAGAGTGCCAAAACTGGAGTCAGGAAGATCTGAATTCAAATTTAACCTCACACGCTTCCTGGCAGTATGACCCTGGGTAAGTCACTTAACCCTACTTGCCTCAGTTTCCTCATCTGTCAAATAAACTGGAGAAGGAAATGGAAAACTACATTCTTCTCCAAGAAAACCCCAAATGGGGTCACAAAGGGTTGGACGTGACTAAAATGACTAAGCAACAATGAATAATAATAATCATAATAAAGTATTTACAGAAGCTGCGCATGCCCATCAAGTGGGAAGTAGCTGAACAAGCAGTGTTATATGGCTGTGATAGAACTCTGAAGACGGACGACAAAGGGAAAGGCTTCAGAGAAGACATCTACGAGCCCAGCCTTCCTTCCCCTCAGCGCCTACGAGGACGCAACCAGAAACGATCCCTCCCCAAGCCCGGAAACGCCGGCTGCCCAGACTTGCACACACACCTCTAATCTGGCATCAGAATCAATCTTAGCCCAAATCTACCAACTGGTTGTTCCAGCCAGGCCTAGAGGGATAGGCAGGAAGCTGATTCAAGCCAGAAAACCCCATCAGGAAGGGCCCCTTCACCCTTTTGATAAGACTCTCTGCTTAGAATGTGAAGCAAGGATAGGCTGACTTCAAATACCAGGAAACTGTGCTACTCACCCCTCACAGCCTTTGGCCCTCTAAGGAACAGTCATCAGCCACATCTGCAATGTGTCTATGTAGGGGAAGGGGGAGCTGAGGAGGAAGGATTGGATTTGGGGAGTGGGGATGGGTTTGAGGCAATTGGGGTTAAGCAACTTGCCAGGGTCACAAAGCCAGTTAGTATCTGAGGCTGGTGGTCTATCCACAATGTTCCCAAGAATTGGATTTGAAAACCCAAGACCTGGGTTTGAATCAAAGGCTCTATCACCAGCTTCCTGGGGGCCTTTGGGCAAGTCACATTCCTCTCTGGTCCTCCATGTTCTCTCTATTAAATAAAAGGGCTGGACTAGCACCTGCCATGTGCAAGACATAATGCAAGGCTCTGTAGATACAAAGACAAGAGCAAAACAGTTTTTGCCCTCAAAAAGATTCCATTCTTCAAAAAGCAAAAAAAAAGATTTTCATTGATATCTTGTTTTTAACATTACCTACATTTTGCCCTGGTTTCCTTTTGCTTCTTCCTCCCAAGGAGTTGTACCTTATGACAAAGATTTTTGTACAGAGGGAGAAAGGGAGAGATGGGCAGGGGAGGGAGAGAGGGAGGGAGACAAAGTGAGAGAGGAAGGAGGAACAGAGAAAAAAGAGAGAAGGGGAAAAGGAAGACGAGGGAGGAGGGAGTAAGAGAGAACAAAGGAGAGAGAGAGAGACAGAGAGACAGAAAGGGAGAGAGAGGGAGAGAGAAAGAGACAGACAGAGAGAGGGGGGAGAGAGAGAGAAAGAGGGGGGAAGAGAGGGGGAGAGAGGAGGGAGGAGAGAGAGGGGGAAGAAAGAAAGAGAGAGAGAGAGAGAGAGAGAGAGAGAGAGAAAGGGAGAGAGAGAAAGAGAGAGGGAGAGAGGGAGAACTCAGCAAAACCAAAAATCTATCAACCTAACAAAAAATACTGATGTTCTATGCAATTTTCACATCTCTGGACCTCAGCCTCTGCAAAAGAGTAGGGGGAGGAATCTTTTTATGTCTCTTTTTTGGAGCTAAGCTTGGTCTTTATCATTTTACAACATTCAGATGATTGCTGTAGACATCACATACGCTGTTTTCCTGGAAGAAGCTTACATTTTAATAGCAGAGATGACATAAACATATACATAACAGACCAAGCAGATACTGGGTAACCTTGGGGAAAGGAGGTCTTTGAGAGCAGCTGAGGGACCCAAGAAACACCTCTAACAGAAGATGCTTTTTAAGCTGAGCTCTGAAGAAAATCAGGGATTCTAAGAGATAGAGGTGAGAAGGGATGGCACTGAAGGCATAGGGGCCAGCCACTGCAAAGATACAGCAGTGGGAAATAGAGGACCATGCCAGGGATGTTGAGAACACTAAGTTGGTAGGACTCATGAAGGGTAGCAAATGTACAACAAGGGAAGAAAACTGGAATGGTGCCAGGTGATGAAGAGCTTTAAATGCCAAACACAGAAGTTTCCATTTGATCCTAAAGGTAATAGGGAACCATTGAAGATCATCAAGGTCTACTTGATGCTATACCTGCCCAAGCCACATCAATGGAGAATATACATCTCCAAGACTTGAGCAGAGAAATCAGAATCCAGCACACAACCCTGCGAGGTGTCCGAGTCATGGGACTTGGCTAGGTCAGCCCTAATTCCTGCCTTCAAGAAGCTAACATTCTAAACTAATTCATAGGAAGGGAGAAAAAGAGAAGATGAACCATGGAAGCCAGAATCCTGCAGTCACTTTAAGAGTCCAGGCAGGAATCTCAAGTAAGCTCTAAGCGCTGCATTTGGCCAAGACCAATGCATGCCTGGTCCCTGTTCACTTGGCTTGCTTAACACCTTTTGGCAGCAGAAACATCAACATCCTGGGTTGATTCAGCTTAGATTCAGCTCAAACAGCATCCATCGCTGAGTCAGTTTACTTCCTAGCGCAGGCACCAATTCTCAGATTCAATTTCGACCAATTCAGTTCAACAAAGAGCTATTATATGCAAAACACTGGGGACCCCGAAGGTAGCTTAGCAGCTGAAAGGACATTAGAGAGCCTCTAGTTCAATGTACCCATTTTACAGATGAAGAAATTGAAGCCCACAAAGGTGAAAGTAAATTATCCTGGGGCAGGGTGTGAATGGGGTAAGAAATACACCTACGAGGTACCAGGTACTGGGCTAAGTGCTTTACAAATGCTACTTTATTTGAACCTCACAACAACACTGTGGGGTAGGTACTATTAGCACCCCCATTTTATGTTTGAAGAAACTGAGGCAAATAAAGGTTAAGTGACTTTTCCAAGGTAACATAAAATGTGTTCAAGGTGGGACGGGAACCCGGCTCTGAGGCTGACTACCCACCATTCCATGCTCTTTCCACTATGCCAAAGGACAAAGACAAAATGAAAAAAAAAATCTCTGCCAAGCACAATCCTGGGGAAGAACTGAGAAAAGGCACCTCTCCCTTCCTTATGAGGTGGGAGCCTATGGATATGGAATAGTACAGATACTGTCAAATATAGTTGATGATTTGATGGCTCTGCTTTTTAACCTTTTCTTTTTTTATTCTTTGTCACAGGGGGTGATTTAATGGATGGTGGAGGTGGACAGGATATATTTGGGCATGGAAGAGATATAAAAACAGAGTATCAATAAAAAAAACATTTGAAGTCTCTGTTCTTGAATCTGTGGGAGTCATTGAAATGACTTCAGAAATTACTGTCAGAGTTGAGGGAATGGGGATAAATTCGAATCCACATCTGCTATGTTGGTCCTCGGGAAGGACGTAAGGTGACTGCTCTGTGGGTCAGGCTCTGGGCGAGAGAAGGGTACTTTGACTAGGCACTGCACCAGGATCATAGGAAGGTCCTTGGGCATCATTTAGCCAGCCCCTACTGCCGTCTCAAGCTGCAGCTGAAGAAACAGTCCCAAAGGGAACAGTCTGCCCAAAAGTCATACGGGTTACAGGTCAGAAGCAGGGTTCCAAGATTCAGAACAAGCCAGGATGCAGGAGGTCAGAGGTTTCTCCTGACTCCATTGCTGGCCAGAGAGAACCACCCTGGGGCTGGGAGAGATGACCAGAGAGACTGTCTGGCAGGTCAAGGTGACTCACTGGTACAGGGACAGAGGCCGCCTGTTGAAAGTTAACGAGATAAACAAATGCCTAGGTGTAGATCAAAATTCGACCAAGACGCAAATGGGGCAGGAGCTGGACGTCAGAACACAGAAGGCCAGGGCTCAGTTCTTCATCCAAACCAAGGGGAACCGGGGCTGAGATGCCTCAAGAGATACAGTATAACACAGTGGGGGGGGGGGGGGAAGAGAAGGGCTGCATTTGGAGTTAGGAGGCTGGCCTTCAAATGCTCCCACAAGCCCAGCTGCTCTTCAAATTCCTTCTCTCCCACTGCAACCAAGCACCCTGGAGAAATGCTGGCCCTGAGGCCCCCATCCCAGAATGACCATTTTAGGAAGGAAAACATGTTCTCATACTCTCTCTCTCTCTCTCTCTCTCTCTGTGTCTCTCTCCCTCTCTCTCTGTCTCTCTCTCCCCCTCCCCCTCCCCCCTTCTCTCTCTCTCTCTCTCTCTCTCTCTCTCTCTCTCTCCTCCTCCTCCTCCCTCCCCCCCCAATACCTTTGAGGCTTGAGGGACAGATCCAAAACCTGGAGAACTGGTTTGAGTCTCAAAGAATAAATCTCAGAGCCTTTGAGGGTTTCCTGTAATTTGGGGCGGTGAGGGTCAGGACCTCTTATAGTAAAAGCAGGCCCCTGTGGCTGAAAGCTCTCCAGGACAGCCCTACTGATCTGGGCACCTGAGACAGCAGTGAGCTGCAGGACCTCAGACCGGTGGAGGCACTGGTGTTGAGAGAAAGCGCCCCTGCTCACCAAGAAGGGTCCCCAGCTGACCTGACCAGTCTAATCCCAAAAAACAGCTGACATTTATATGGAGCTTGGAGGTTGGCAAAGCACTTTATACCAGAAACTCAATCCAGCTCTATTGGGTGGGTGCTACAGCGTCCCCCTTGGGTGGAAAAGGAATCAATTTAGCCTATGCTTCATGGCCCCAGAGGGCAGAACATGGGAGAGAGGGCAGGGGGAGTTACAAAGAGGGAGATTTAGGTTCAACATAAGGAAAAATATTCTAATAACAAGCTGTCTAAAAGCGGAAAGGGCTGGCTTGGAAGGGAGAGAAGCACATCTCTAAGCCAAGTCAAAGCCACTTGGTCGGAGACCCTTCATCAAGAACAGATGGTTACTGAGATGCCTTCCAACTTGGACCCTACATCTTATTATGAGATAGGAGTCTGTGATTTGCCTATTGTGGGTGGTAACTTTGGAGTAAGAGGAACAGGGTTCAGATCCTGCCTCTAATGATTACTGCCTGTATGATCAGTGGAGGGAGGCCTGGTGTCAGGAAGATTCATCTTCCCAAGTTCAAATCTAGCCTCTGTCATTACTAGCTGTGTGACCTTGGGCAAGTCACTTGACCCTGTTTGCCTCAGTTTCCTCATCTGTCAAATGAGTTGGAGTATGAAATGTCAAACCCTTCCAGTATCTCTGCCAAGAAAACCCCAAATGGGGTCACAGAGAGTCGGACGTGCCTGAAACCACTGAACAACAGTAGCCGTTTGACCCTAGGTAAATCACTTTACTGCCTTGGGCCTAGGTTTCCTAGTCTATAAAATGAGGGGGTGACCTCTCCTGCTAGACATATGGCCATAAGATTCCATTTCCTCTTATCTTTCTTCATTAAGGTAGTTTCCCATGATCCTCTACATCAGCAGTTCTCAATCTGTGGGTCACGACCCCTTTGGGGGTCGAAAAACCCTTTCACAGAGGTCGCCTAAGACCATCGGAAAACACATATTTCCAGTGGTCTGAGGAACCAAGGCACCGCTCCTCTATCCTCTGCCCACATAGGAGTATTAAAGGGTCCCAGCATTAGGAAGGTTGAGAACCACTGCTCTATACGGACTTCTCATTGTTACACCCACCCCACACCCGCAAATTATTAGAAATTGCCAAAACTTGGAAGTCCTTGTAATTTCTTCATTAGATTTTCTCTAAACTTGCCCCCTCAGAAATTCAGAGGGACAGAAGAGGCCATTTACAGTTCCCGCCTTCTCTTATCACCATGGACCGAATGCTTTTAAGCTTATAAAGTGCAGAATGAGCATTACCTCATTGGTGCCCCCACGGCATCCCTCTGAGGTAGATACTCCAAGACTTAACCCCATTTTGTTGTTGTTCCATCAATCGTGTTACTCTTCCTGACACCGTTTGGGGTTTTCTTAGCAAAGATCCTGGAGTGATTTGCCATTTCCTTCTCCAGCTCATTCTGGAGATGAGGAAACTGAGGGAAACAAGGCTAAGTGACCTGTCCAAGGTCACACCTAGTAAGTGTCTGAGGGCAAATTTGAACTGAGGAAGATGAGTCTTCTTGACTCCAGGCTTGGTGTTCTATCCACTGTGCCATCTAACTCCCCCATTTTACAGACAAGAACACAGAGATTCAGAGAGGCAAAGTGATTTATCCCAGATCACACAGCTAGTATCAGGCAAGATTTGAAACCTAATTTCAAGTCTAGAATTTCATCCATTTGAATTCTTTACCCCTACTAAAAATGTTCAACTGACCGTTCCCCACCCCCAAAGCTGAAATTTAGTTTTATGAATTCCTGTTGGCAGATTCAACTTTTTTTAAGTCAAGGCCAACTTGTTGCAAAACCTCTTTCTGAGAATCTTAGGAGACCTTCTGGGTTTTGTGACGCAACTAAGAAATCAACACAGAGTCGTGGGGTTGACCAGAAGACCACAAACGCTGGGCTGGGAGAAGCTGCTGGCTGGAATTCCTGTGTGCTTACAATCTCTCCTGCCTGAGAGCTGACCACCACTGCCTCCAAGACACAAGATGCTGTGGGCAGGGCAGCTGAGCACACGGAGAAAATGGGAGGCAGAGAGGGGAAGGAAACCAAGACCTTCAACCCCAAACCACTGCTAACCCTTATATTCTATCATTCTAGTCCGTTTCCTTACCTCCCACTTAAAACTCCTCCAGGGATGCCTGCCAGAGTCCTGCATTTGTAGAGAGACAAAATAACCAGCTGTCCCTCCCGAGACACCCCTTTGCCTTCTAGCCGTGACGTCAGAGTCACAGTTGGAAAGCTTCAAACACAAACAAACAAGTCCACACAAGACCACAAGGCCAGACTTTCTCATGAAGAAGATGGGATAACCACATCTGGGAAGGTTCAGCCTTGGCCTCTAACAAGGTAGGGGCCGTGTGGTATTGCGAAATCCAAAACTTTATGACAGACTAGAGTCTGCAAGAGTCAAAACACGATTCTGAAATGGAGTCAGGGATGCACAGGGGCAGAAAGTCCTCCAACGGTCACTTAGAAATAATTTCCTTTTCCCTCTGACTCCCAAATACCCCCAAAGGGTGAGCAGCAATCAGTAGGCATGTTAATAAGCACTGACTGCGCTTGGCACTGGGGAAACAAAAATGAAAACGTCCTGCCCTCAAGGTGCTTATATTTTATCAGACACTACAGGTGCACATGTAAATATAAACAAAAGATATGCAAAGTGCACATCTTTTTGAAAAAGTCCATCTGGCATAAGGTGCTACCTCTGTGAGGTCTATTAAAACTATCAGAAAGGCAGAATACTATTGTGATGTAGGAAAATCAGGGCAAGCTTCTTGGAGAAGGTGGCAACTGAAAGGGACCAAAGAGAAAGCATGTCAGAGTAGGGGGAAAACCCCAGCAACAGGGTTTAAAGTATCTTCAGATGTGGATTCTTTCTTTGCTACCAGTTACTGGTGTGACCCTGTTTGTTCTGTCTCCTCTGGTACTAGAAACACCTTCTCCAGAAACATGCCACTGAGCTGAGGTGAAGATCAGGGTAAGACAGTGGTGGGTTCAGAGGACAAAGGGTCAGATCCTATCTCTGTGAGGCAAATTTGACCTTGGATGAGTTATTTAAGCTCCCTATGCATGCTTCTCTGCGGCTGAAATGAACTGTCAAAGCAGAATAACCTTCAAAAGACCTTTTAAAAGGAAAAGAAAAACCTGGGGAATTCCTAACCCTGAAAGTCTTTCAGCCGGAGCAACCCCGACAAGCTGGAAACTAGAGCAGGAAGTTTGCACCAAAAGATGATAAAGTAGGCAGTTGGGTGGAGAGGCGGGTGGAGAGAGATGAACTACCAAGCCTCGGCAGAGCCATCTGTGAGTGGAGCCCCCTCTCCAAGACTCACAACAACTCCACAGGGCAGCCACAGCACAAGCAGGGTCAGCCCTGTTTTATGAGTGAGGAAACTGGGAGGCAGGTGTCAGACCCAGGTCTCCCTGACTCACAAGGGCCACCTCCCAGTCATCCTTATCTGCATGTGGTCACTGCATCAAGGTGGCTCTGGAGGAGATAGTGAGGCTGGTGACTCTGCACAGCCCTGCCTCACTTAGACCCAATTCACTACAACCCTGACTCATAGTACAACGTCCTTCGTATTCTACCTCTCAGCTGAGGGCGACTCTCAGACCAGCGAGGCAGGAAGCCCTTCCTCACCCTTCTAAGCCAACCCCGCTCTCCAGGGTGAGACTTTCAATACAAGGAGGGGAGAAGCGGAGAAGGAAATCCTACTAATACTAATGCAACACATCAAATCTAACGACCTTTGCTGAATCCTTACCCCTATGCAGGATTAATGATGGGCATTAGGAGCAGACCAAAAATATGGCACCTGGCCTCACAGAGCTTCTAGTCTAGCAGGGAGACAAAACTAGCATCAAATGATCCCAAACAAGAAAAAAGCCAAGTGTTAAAATCAATGTCCCATCGTCTTCATTTAAAGCCACAGAATGTCAGGGCTTAGAGAGACCTTAGAAACCGATGAGGTCTCCAATACCTTCATCTTACAGGAGGGTAACTGAGGGCCAGAGGCAAAGTGGTTTGGCTGAGGGCAAAGAGCTAGTTTACAGGGGAATTAGACACCCCCCCAGGTCTCCGCAGGCCTCCAAGCTCATAGTGAAATAAATAAATAGAGAGAGAAGAGAGAAAAGATAGCAGCTGTAGGGTAAAAGGTCTGAATTCAAATCCTGCCCATCTATCATACTAACTCTGGGATAATGGGCAAGTATCTTTATGTCAGTTTTCTCCCTTGTAAAACAAGAAGGCTATACACAAGGACCTCTACGGTTCTTTTCACCACTGATCCTGTGATCTTTCCATTAAACCACACATTTGCCTCTTTCTCTTTGGATTATACTGGAAAGAACACACAGGACTTAGAGTCAAGATGATCTGGATTCTAATCTTGCCTCAGAGACCAGCTGTGCACCCTTGGGTAAGTCACAGAAGCTCTCTGAACCTCAGTTTCCTCATCTGTAGACTGAAAGGGTTGAGCTGAATGTCCCCTGAAGTGCCTTCCAGCTCTT
Organism: Pseudocheirus occidentalis; assembly: GCA_028646575.1. Lineage (NCBI taxonomy): Eukaryota > Metazoa > Chordata > Mammalia > Diprotodontia > Pseudocheiridae > Pseudocheirus > Pseudocheirus occidentalis. Next base: position 362,050,417 of record CM053593.1, read on the forward strand.
CCTGACACGCGTCTGTGGAAGTAGTTTTCACACTAGGAGTTTACCACCCAGATAAAATCACAGGTGCCCCCAAAATCCCAACATGCTCTCCATAACGGGGAGAGTCACACATTCTATGAACACAATACAAGGGAGAAGTTGTTACCGTAACAGAGAATCAGATCCCCAAGGGAAGCAGATATCACAGGGACAGCCAGAGCCTTGACCTGGAGCAGAATCAGGGACCACAGCAAAGCCACAGCTTCTCCCCCAGACTCCACCACCACTGGGCAGTGAGGACAGGGGAGGCTTCCCCTGCTTGACCCCAGACAGCCCATACCAGTTACTCTACCCAGTGCCACACAATCCCTAGACACCCTGGGATCACCTTCCCCTCCATTCCTTTGACAGTTCATTAAGACCCAGAGGCCCCTTCTCCCACTTGGTTCTCCTACCCTCTTTGGATTTCCAAATGAAAGCAGCCAAGCTTCAGACACCATCTTGTCCATCTCAGGAACACTCACTGACAGATATTTTTGAAAATGCTTTTTAAAAGAAAGATGGTCCATATTAATGACCTCATCAGGGTTTCTCAAAGAAGCAGGAAGGGCTCTACTCCACAAAACAACCAGTCATATGAAATAACTTAAGACTTTTTTTGTTTGTTTCTTTGGATGGGGAAGGCAGGGCAGTTGGAGTTAAGTGACTTGCCCAAGGTCATATGGCTAATAAGTATTAAGTGTCTGAGGCTGGATTTGAACTCAGGTCCTCCTGACTCCAGGGCCAGTGCTCTACTCCCTGCACCACCTAGACACCCCTTAACTTAGGACTTCTCCTCAATGCCTTAGAGATACCTCCAGTGTGCTAAAAAGAACCGTGGACCTCAAGTCAGCCTGGTTCAAATATCATCACTCACAGCTAGGCTCTCGGGAGGGGACCTGGGATAAGATCAATAGCAGTAGACCTCAATGGACCTGTAAGCAGTGACTTCTCAAGGCTTCAAAAATTTCACAGACGTTATTAGCTCCTCATGGCCATCCTGTGAAAGAGGGACTATGTGTATTATGTATTATTATACCCATTTATAGATGAAGAAACTGAGGGTCAGGAGGAACTAGCCAAGACGTTTAACTAGTGCTTATTAGAGCTAGTCTATCAGCATTTGATCAAGTTTCTAGAACTGTATCTTTGATGTGTCATGTGAGTGCTTTATAGATGGGAGCCCAGATAGTAACCCATGTAAGGCTTGGTGATAGCCCATTATTGGGCTTGGGGCAACATGAACCCAGGCATTACAAGACAGCAGAGGACAGAAGGGTCTGGTGTGCCACAGTCCATGGGGTCATAAAATGACTGAACAAGGACTTACTATTTTAATTACATGGGTTTATAACTGTGGAATCTTTACTTTATGGTATATTATCGGTCCCATCCATGATACATCTGCTGCTAAGTTCTTGCCCGAGGATAGCATAGTGAAAGGAGGATGGTCAAAGAGTTGGGACCTGCCCTGATCCAATTAGCTGAAGGGAGCTCCCATATCAGAAGATTTCATTTCTAAATAGGAGCACAAGGGAAATGTTTTTACTACTCAACTGTACACATAGCTTCTTTAAAAGCCAAGACTCTCCCAAGATTCATCAGTCATCACACCCTGAGGGTGGCCAGGGGGAGGGCAGGTGGGAAGGGATCATGGATGACTGAGCAATCAAAGCCACAGAGACTTCAGTCTTTTTCTTTAACTGATGTCTCAGTCTAATGCTGCCACCCATTATCTTTATCACAGCCTCAAAACAAACCTGTGAGGGACCATAACCCCCGTTTACAAATGAGGACTTAACTCAGATTAAGTCAATTGCAGCCAGCCACATAGCTAGTTATCTGAGGCAGGATTTGAACTGAGATCCTCTGGACTCCAAGTTTGACATCCTGTTCACTGAGCCATGACCACTTAACCTCCCAGGCACTTGTGACTCTTCTCCTGACCCAGCGCTGGTAACAGACAGTGGTAGGACCTGGTACTTACTTTTATACAGATGCCCCGCCCCCTCTTAGCTTTTGCACATCAAGATTACAATTCCTACCTTTCCTTGAAAGAGTTTCATGTATTGATGTGAATTCCATCTATCTGCGCGTACAAATGTACATGTGTGTGTATGTATGTATGTATGTATGTATGTATGTATGCGTGCATTCATGTACGTGTGTATAACAGTGTCATCCAGCAGCCAATTCAGTGAAAAGCCTCTCTGAATTAATGAGGACTTAGCAATACATGGAATGTGCCTGTCATACACACACATGTGCTCTTTCCTTTTCTCTCCCTCCCTACTTTCCTCTCTCCCTCCTACCCTGCACCTCTGTCCATCTCTCTCTCCCTTTTACTACGTCTCTTTTGCTCTCTGTCTCTCCTTTTCTGTGTGTGTGTCTGTCTCTGTCTGTCTATCTGTCTCTCTCTCTGTCTGTCTGTCTGTCTCTCTCTGTCTCTCTCTCTGTCTCTGTCTCTCTCTCTGTCTCTCTCTGTCTCTCTATCTGTCTCTGTCTGTCTCTCTCTATCTGTCTCTCTCTCTCTGTCTCTGTCTCTGTCTCTCTCTCTTTCTGTCTCTGTCTCTGTCTGGCTCTCTCTCTCTCTCTCTCTTTGTCTCTCTCATGAAGGGACCTAACAAACCTTGCGATCCATTGAACATAGTTGAAACTAAGGCAAAGTAACGGGTGCAATTGGCTCAGAGTGCTGACAAGCAAGGGTCAAGAGAACACTTCTTCCTTAGAGCAGTAGAGAAAAAAGGAAGGAAACAAGCATTTATTAAGTGCCTACTACATACCAAGCACTAGGCTAAGTTCTTTACAATCATGACCTCATTTAATCTTCACAACCCTGGGTTGTGCTAATTATTATCCCCATTTTCCAGATGAGGGAATTGAGGCAAACAGAGGTCATGTGACCCAGAGTCACACAACTAGCAAGCATCTGAGGCTGAATTTGAACTCAGAACTGACATCTTTGAATCATGCAGCACAAAACCACTCCCTGGCCATTGCCCAGCCCTGGGCTGCCACCCTGGCAACCACATGACTGATACCTCCTTTCCTGCAGCCCCCTCCCAACCTTTCCATTGCGCATGCACACACAATCTGGAATTTCTTTTCTTTTTCTTTTTTGCTTTTTATGGAGAGAAGTTGGGGTTAAGTGACTTGCCCAAGGTCACACAGCTAGTTTTTTATGTCAAGTGTCTGAGGCCAGATTTGAACTCAGGTCCTCCTGACTCCAGGGCTTGTGCTCTATTCACTGTGCCACCTAGCCACCCCATGATCTAGAATTTCTGGATAATGGGATGTCCCTTTTTGGGGTGTAACAGTTGGATGGTGCTCTTCCCTACATCCCTCTCTACCCCAACCGTTTTAGCCAAGCTAAAAGAACCCAGAGTCATTTCCCGGCAGGGGAAAACGGACAGGATTCAACCAACACTCATGTAAACCCAAACCCAATGTCAATTCTAACTGGCCCATCTGGAGAGAACATGGAATGACTGTGGAGACACTGATCCCACATCCCAGAAACCAGGCTGGGAGCTTTCCAGGATCAGGGAAAGGCCAAGGAGACCAGAGGACAGGCAGTTTTATGGGAACCGCTGGGCAGCTTGCCCCAGAAAACGGGGCAGTGGAAGAGCCGTCCAATCTGGAAAAGGAAAGGCCAGGAGCCAACACGGCCAGACCACCCAAGGCTGGGCGTTTTTAAAAAGCGAGTTTTTACATGTGGTCAGGGAACTAGGGAAGTCACATATTTTACTCCCCAGGAGACACAAAAAGCAGTCATCTCAAAGGAGAAAGAACAGATAATAATTACTGGTTATAGAAAGTCAAAAAGAGGACAGACCCCAGGCTGAAATCCCAACAGGATGGGGACATTATGAGACCCATTGAGTTAGTTTTAGTACAGAAGGACATCAAACGTTAGCTGTGTGACTTTGGTCAAGTCACTGGTCCCTCTCTGGGCCTCAGTTTCCTCCAATGTAAAACAAGACTGGATGACTGGTAAAACCCCACGGGTCTTATTTGCAATGTTACTTTTTCCCTAACCACTGTTATTTTGCATATTTTTAGATGCAGTGATTTTGTAGCATCATTTATACAGCATTTTACATATATTAGCTCATTTGATCTTCACAGGAGCCCTGTGAGTTGCAATTATTATTATCCTTCCCATTTTAGAGATGAGTGAATTTAAGTGACTTGCCCAGGGCCACACAGCTAACAAACGTCGGGGGAAGGATCTGAATCCACATCCTCCACTATCCAGCCAACACCAGTCATCCTGTGGATCCTCACATGAAACCTGCCACCTCCCACCTCCAACAGGCTTTCCCTGCCCAGCCTTTGTCACTCTGATGCTGTTTCCCCCTCTCTCCTTCCTGGTTTCTCTGACTTCCTTTAAGGCTCGAATCCAGTCCTAACTTGGGCAGGAGACCTTCTCACCTTCCCCACCCTGCAGGGGCTAGTCCCTTCCCTGGGATTATCCTCCATTCCCATTCTATACGGGTTGTAGGTACATGGTGGCAGGGTGGATAGAGGGCTAAGCCCAAAGTTAGGAAGACTCAACTTCCCGAGTTCAAATCCGGCCTCCATCACTCACTCACTGTGTGACCCTGGGCAAGTCACTTCACCCTGTTTGCCTCAATTTCCTCATCTGTCAAGTGAGGTAGAGAAGGAAATAGTGAAGTGCTCCAGTGTCTCTGCCAAGAAAACTCCAAATGCAATCATGAAGAGCTGGACGTGACTGAGGCAATAGAACAACAGCTATTCATTAGAATGTGAGGACAGGGACCCTGGTTTTGACTTTCTTGAGATCCTCAGAGTGCATGGCACACAATAAGTGTATGTATGTATGTATAAATAAAGACACACACACACGGCACACAATAAGTGTATGCATGTATGTATAAATAAAGACACACACACGGCACACAATAAGTGTGCATATGTATGTATAAATAAATAAATACACACACACTCAATGAGTGTCTGTTGTACATGCTGTCTTCCCAATGGAACATAAGATCCACAGAAGAAGAAACCACTTCACTTGTGTCCTCATATCCTCAGCACCTAGCACAGTGCTTGGCATACCATAGGTATTTAATAAATGCTTGTTAATTGCCTGATGATTAGACAAAGGAGTTTTGTGAAGGCCACCGTTTGCCTCAATTCTTGCCTAGCCTTCAATCACGGAATGGGCATTGCCTCAGACAAACTGAGACCAGGGAAAGACCTTAACCTCAAAAGTCTCCCACTATGCCTTGCCACTGGATTCTGACGACTCTGGAGGAAAGAATGAGGTGATGACTTTGTGCAGCCCTGCCTCACTTAAATCCAGCGTACTAGCAAGTTAAGACATCACCTCTTCAAGAACAAAGGACCAACCAGACAAGTCACCCCTCTGCCTCAATGGAGAGTTTCCACACTGAGATTCACCATGCAGCTGAAATAACAGGTCTAGACAGACCGTAGATAGATGGAGACAGACAAATAAATACATAAATATTCAAAGATATGAAGGAATGAATAAGTAAATAAATGATCCACAATGTATTATGCAAAGTCCTAGAGATACAAAGACAAAAAAAAGCTCCTGTCCTCAAAGAGCTTACCTTTTACTGGGTGGGGGGAGACACACGATATATACAGATCTCTAACTGACTCCTTATCATACTCCCATACTAAACCTTCTCTCTCTCTCTCAATCTCTCTCTCTGTCCCTCCCTCTCTTTCTGTCCCTCTCTCTCTTCCTCCCTCTCTCCGTCTCTCTCTCTCTTTCTCTCCGTCCCCCCTCTTTCTCCCTCTCTACCCCTCTCCCTCTCTACTTTTCTCCCTCCCTCCCTTTCTCTCTCATACACAAGCACACACACACACACGCACACACGCACGCACGCACACACACACACATTCTTTCCCTCCCATCTCAGCGAACATGCAGGCCCTCCTCCTGAGCATGGCTCACTAACACAGATTTTTTTCAATTCAACTCAATAAACATTTATTAGGCACCTACTGCATACCAAGCACTGTCCTAATCACTTGTGACCTTGATCCCAGACCTTGCCGGGATCATCCGTTGTTGTTCAGTCATTTAAGTCGTGTCTAACTCTTCCTGACCCCATTAGGAGTTTTCTTGGCAAAGATACTGGAGGGATTTGTCATTTCCTTCTCTAGCTCATTTTACAGATTAGGAAACTGAGGCAAGCAGGGTTAAGTGACTTGCTCAAGGTCACATAGCTAGTAACGGTCTAAGGCTATATTTGAACTCAGGTCTTCCTGACTTCAGGACTGGTGGTCTAGCCAGAGTCACTAGCAGCCCCTAGCTGGGATCATGCTTTCTGACTTATTAGAATGTCAGTTCCTTGCAAATAGGGATTGTTTCTTTTTTTATTCTTATATCCATCACCATAGTAGATGCTTTAAAAATGCTTCCTGATTGTTGAAATTATAATGGGATAAAACAATTGGAAATATACTGACCCTGTGGGACATTCTGGAGTATAACATAACCCCCAAAATCTGAAATGTACTCTGAAATGCGGGCGTATCACCCTTCAGGAATTACTACACGTCCTGTTTGTATTTTGGGTTCAGGGCTAACATACCCATTCCCTAAGTATTTTCCATCCCAACTGTCTTTGCAATAACTGATGAACTTCTCTCTCCCTGGGAAAGAGTCCTTGACACGGACATTTCAGACTCTGGTAACGCAGGGAATGGCACTTAAAAAAACCACCACATGCCACTGATTGGTCTCCCATTTCTCCTTTTATAATGAACCAGTCAATAAGTATTCTGTGCTACGCACTAGGGGAACAAAAATAATAAATATCCAGTACCTGTCCTCAGGGAGCTTATATTCTAATAAAAACACAACTTGTTAATAACTAGGAACAGCTAAGATAAAGAGTAGAGGAAGGCAATCTGAAAGAGGGATGCACCGGCAGCAGAGAGCCTCAGAAAGGCTTCCTGTTGAAACTGGGCTCTGGGTTTGAGTCTAGAAGGAGCTCTTCTACTGATTCCTTTTGTTTTTCTTTTTGGAGGAGGAAGGCAGGGCAATTGGGGTTAAGTGACTTGCCCAAGGTCACACAACTAGTTTTTGTGTTAAGTGTCTGAGCCAGGATTTGAACTTAGGTCCTCCTGACTCCAGGGTTAGTGCTCTATTCACTGCTCCACCTAGCCACCCCTCTCCTGATTCCTTATGTATCTATAACATTGAGCTTTCCTCTAACTTTTTCTCAGTGCTATCATTCTCTCAACCTATTATCTTAAATATTGTTTTTCCTTTTCACAGCTCTATTTCTAGGGGAAAAAAATCTATACTCGTTTCCTCCACTATCTCAAGCCCCTACAATCTTGCTTCTGTCCCACTGCTCCCACAGAAACCTGTTCTGTTCTAAAGATACAATGACAACCTTGTTAAAAGGCAAATCCAGTGTCTTTTTCTCAATCTCATTCTCCTTAATCCCCTCTGTATCATTTAAACTATTGACCATGTTACTCTCTGGATCCTCTCTCCTCGGGGGTCTCTGTGTCTCTGTGTCTCCATCTGGATTACTTGTCTGACAGCTTCTTCTTGGGCTCCTTCCCTTACACATCTTCCTCTTCTCTTCCCTATGTGTGGATGTCCCCAATGGGTTTGTCTTCTTCTCTCTCTTTACCCTCAACAATCTCTTCTGTTCTTGTGGCTTTGATCACCTTCATGTAGGTGACTCCAAAATCTTTATGCTCAACCTTCATTTCCCTGTGCCTATGGGGCATCACCAAGATGTCCTCTAACCCAAAACATCCAAAGTGGCACTCATTACCTGCTCCTCTCTGAAAATGGCACTAAACTATGCCCAATCACTCAAGCTCAAAACCTTAGAATCATATTTTTATTTCTCCCTTGGCTCCCTGCTCCCTCCATGTCCATTCAGTTGGCCAGTTTCCTTACAGGTCTAGAACTATGGGATCTTTTTCATGACTGCCTCCATCAACACTCATGGACCAAAAGAGGGGACGTGACTTGGTCAAAGTCAGACAGTGACCAGGCTTGGATGCAAACCCCAGGTCCTGTGACTCCCAACTCTAGTACTCCTTCCAATGCGCCCTAAAAATCTAAAAGGGCATGACCACATCATATAACCTTCCAGGTCTTCCAGAGCCACAACTGGGGTGGGTCCTTCCCAGGCAAAGAACAGTTCACCGGGCCATTTCACAACTTGAGGAGCTGAGCTCTGGAACAGAGGGCACCTGAGATGGGTCACCCTTCAGTCTGCCACAGACCAGCTCTGCAAGGGACACTTCCTTGGAGGGCTGCTACTGCTGCTGAAAGATACCAGCTTTAAAAGAGTCCCTCAAGAAAACAACCAATGTGTGAATTGGTCCAGCTATTCTGCAAAGCTATTTGGAACAATGTCTCCAACGTTACTAAATTGTGCATAACTTTGATCTGGGTATATCACCACTTGTCCAAACACCAAAGAGCTCAAAAGAGGAAAAGGTCCCATATGTGCCAAAATATTCACAGTGGCTCTTTTTGTGATGGCAAAGAGCTAAGGGAGTCTCCATAGACTTGGGAATAGGTGAACAAAATTTGGTGAGCTCTACAGATACAGACATCATGAAATACTATTGTGCCTTTTTTTAAATGAGGAAATAGATGATTTCAAAGGAAACTGGGAAGATATCTGTGAACTGACGCAGAGTGAAGCGAACAGAACCAGGAGGACAATGAACACAACAACATTGTGGAGAAAAGTGACTTTGAAAGCCTTTAGAATTCTGATCTATGCAATAATAAACCACAGTCCCAGAGGACTGAACGGGACATATAATTGTGCACATGGCCAATATGAAAATGTGTCTTGCTGGACACTGCCTATTTGTTATGAGGGAGAGATAACAATTGCAATAATGAATTAATGATTAACAAATCAATTATTAGGTCAACTAAGTTATTAAATTAAATGTTAGATTAATTATTAAATTAAGTTCTTGAGCATACTGTCCATAAAAAGCTCCCAGAATTTTTTTTAAAAGAGACTAATGGGACTCAATTAACCTTGGAAAGAAATGACCCAGATCTTACAGAGTGACTACAACATGGAGAGAAAACACTGTTAGGCCCCTTTGTGGTGAAGCATCGGGATCAGCTTCCTCTCTTTCCAGGGCCTGCAGCTGAGACAGGATCACCTCCTAACTGGGCTCCCCAAACAATACCGTCTATGGCCTACTTCACTGCTGGATTGTTCCTACATGGAACCAGGGTCCTAGTTCAAAAAAGGCTGACCCTCTTTCCAACCAGGGAAGAGGGAAGTGAGCCATCAATCACTCAAGGCAGAAAAGACCACAAAGAATCCCATGGAATAAGCCAACATCCACAGGACATCGATGAGGTACATGCATTCTGCCTATGTAGCTTCCTCTTCTAATTAGGAGCCTGTAAGCGACAATTCTATTCCTACTTTTCCTCAGGGGGTGGAGAAAGGAGAAGAAAAAAGCTCTCTGGTCTGTCCTATTTATAGTTTTCTGATCCTAGAAGCTGAGAGAACCCCCCCTGTGTATTTAGCTGGCTGGAGAAGCAGTTTAGAGCAGAGAAATCTATATGTAACCTCTTGAGTAATCTAGAGTTTCACTTATACACAGACCACAAAGAGAAGTGAACTTGAGCATGACCACATGCCGGCAAACTCAGCATCTCCAAGGGCCATCTAGGAAAGGTGCACACATACATTATACACTCTTACATGTAGACCAGCATAGCTCCCACTCCAGAGACCAAGGTTCTCCCCCTTGCACACAGGTTTTTTAAGACCCATGTGTTCTATTTAACCCTTCATAAAGGAGAGGTTCTACCAGAGCAAAGAGTGTGAGGGATGTAACTCAAATGGTCCATGAATCTCTGCACTCCCTGACACTCCTACACAGAGACACATATCCAAGAAGGCTGATACAGGCAGGATAAAGGTGGATCCTGAGACAGAAGCAGACATTGCTGACTTGCTTCATACATACCAGGGGGTTTTGGATTAACATACCAGGGGGTTTTGGATTAGGAACCGTTGAGATATCAGTAGAATACAAGCTCCTTGAGCGCAGGGTCTGTGTAATGGTAATCAGTTTGTTGGATATTTAGGGCTAAGTATGGAAGGTATGAGCCTTGTCTGGAAGGTGTAAATTCCCCTGTTGATGTGGAAGAATGCTATTGGCTGAGACACTCCCTTGTTGACTTGCGAGAAGGCTAGTGTTTATAAGCAGGAGAATTTTATAGAGACAGAGAGATTTTGGATTTGGTTCCTCAGTGAAGCTGACTGAAGATATGAACAGGATGGGACTTTGTTGGTGGCCTGGCTGATCCTTGAGTTCCAGGCAAGAGAAGTCCTGAAGGGTTTGAGGTGTGCTGAATCCGGTGAACTTCAGTGTGTGCCGGGGATTGCCTTGAGGACAGGACAAGGACCTGGGAGCTGTTCATCCCTGAGGACTGGACGAGAACCTGTAAGCTTTCAGCTCTTGAATCTAGGTGATTGTCTGGCAGATTCAGGAGGGAGCTGGGACCAGGGAAGGGGATCCAGGGAATCAGAGAGATCACCCAGAGTCAAAATGAAGAAAAGGTCTTCCCTTGGACTAAACTGAGGTTTGTTGGAAATCAAAGGGTGGAAG
>CM053593.1:362061572-362099826 GCA_028646575.1 Pseudocheirus occidentalis
GGGAAGGAGTGGCTGGTGTTGCCTGCCCCCTCTTCCCTTTTTTGCCTCCCCCAGTGTTGTTCCTTCTCCCTTTCTGACAGCTACTTCTTACCCCTTCCCGCTCCTCCTGCAGCTCAGTTATGACAACATTGAAACAGGATGATTAAGTGAAATTACTTTAATTTGATCTGTTTAATGGTGAGAGAATAGAAGCTGTTTGAAGACACTGGCTCTGGGATTTGAGGAATCTAGAGTGTGGGTTAGGTGTTTCCTAGAAAAGAACCCTATTCTTGGGCTCCTGTTCCCGCTTCCCTCCCACACAGCCTTCCTGTGCAAAGTGCAGTTACCACACACACACACACACACACAATACACATGTTCACATACGTGTACAGCACAAACATGCACATGTCCATACTCATATCACATACAGAGAGGACAAGGGAAGAAGGGATCATGATCTGCCTGCCATCATACAGGTAGGGAGCCTCAGAGGTAAGATTTGAACTTGGGTCTTCTAATTCCAGAGCCAACAGCACTTGCTATGATCTCATTTACCCTGTGAGTTACTGTCTAAGATGAATTATTAATTGATCAATCAATCAACAAACATTTCTTACTATATGTGTCCACACTGTGTTAAATATCGGCTTGTTATCATTATTGGTACCATATTCCAAGTGAAGAAATAGAGATCAGAGAGGCGACCTTGCTAAGTTGTCTTTTTTTTTTTATTATCAAGCATTTCACCCTCCTCTTCCCCCCTCCAATTTAAAAACACTAAACAACAACATCAAACTCTTTGTAACAAATGTATATAATTAAGCTAAAGCAACTTCTCACATTGGCTGTATCCTGCACTAGCTAAATTCCAAGCAGATCACACCCTTCTTTTAAGTCAGTGAGGGACACCCCTATTGCTCACTTTGAGGTATAGCTGGACCCCCACTCTGGGAGGCAGGGAGCTTCATACACCTACACCAGCCCTTTCTGCACCCTTGTAATTTTAATGAAGTATAAGATCTTCCCTTTCATGAATAGGCCTCAGGTGGAATCCATTAAGGGAAGCTTGCTTAGGGGAGGCTTGCTTGTAGGAAGGCTTTCACACCTTTTGTTCATTTCCAATTAGGTACTGAGTCCTGAGGGTTGCAAAAGAGTATATATACCCTGAGGTTAGCATTTTGCTTTGAGACTCACTCATTGGAAGATGTGATTTGACCAGATGAGACTCTGGGTAGCTGTTAAGGAGCCCTCCCAGTTTTGAAAAATTCAGACGTTCATGCTTCCCTCTCTGGTAACTATGTATTAATTGCCTTGGTCAGACAGTTGGGTCTGTCTATTGATCTGTGCTAATTTTTCATATATCGATTGGTCTTTATTTCTCTACTTATATTTTCTTGGTTGGCATTTTCTCTGAAGTTCAGGGCGCTAACTTTCCCCCTGAACTAATGAAGGTAATTAAAAAGATTGTTGACCCCTTGAACAGCTATCTTTCCTAGTAAAGCAGATCTAAGAACCTGGGGTAGCAGATATGCCAGTGTGGTTGCCCCTACAACTCTCCCAAAGAGGGAATGAGACTCCCCTTCCTTCTTTCCTATTCCCTTCAGGAGCCTTTCAAAGGGGGCTCTTACTCTTCATCTCAATCTGACTTCACCAGTGAGGTACTTAGCATAGTATTTGGCACATAATAGGTATTTAATAAATGTTTGTTTAATTGAATGGGAAAGCATTTATTAAGAGTTTACTACTTGCAAAGCACCATGTCTTAGAATCAAGAAGGCCTGGGTTTAGTCCAAGCTTTACCGGTTAGTAACTGTCTGACTTTGAGTAAGTCACTATCATTTCAGCCCTTTGGGTCTCAGTTTGCTCTGCTGTAAAAAGGAGGGTGCTGGGTAGATGACTTCTGAGTCCTTTCTAGCTCAGAAACGATAATCTGATGTGGTGTGTGTGATAAAACCCCCCCCATCAGAGATGGCAGGCTCCCCATATGACAGGTTCAATGTCTGGGTAGACAGTCACCAGCTTCCTGGAACTACCTTCACCCCCTGTTACTCCCTCCTGTATTTGTAGTTTCTCTCTCATTCCACAGCAAACTTAGCTTCCACTTCAGATTTAGCCATTCCCATTCACTTAAACCTCAGGTTGTAATCTAAAGCAAAACAGTTTGATTACTTAAAGCATGGTACTATTGACGTTAGACGTTGTAGCAGCAGAAAGTGCCTCAAATATCCCACTGTCAGGGTGACTCTTCACTCTTCACTCACTGCCCTACTGGGATGGACCCCATTTGTAGGAGGGAGAAGTCAGGACCTTCTCTTACTTGATATAAACTTTTTACTGCAGGAAAAGAGATGATACATGTGGCCCAACACTTTCTAGGACCCCTAGCTTAGGTATAATAGGCTGGACTAAAGAACCAAATGATGCCTGGAACTCTTAATGTAGCATCACCATCTTCATTGGAATGATAGCATGAGATCTTGGAAATTCTCTTGCTGGTCTTGGCTCAAATGATTGCCCTGGGTCTTACAATGCTAGTCAAAAACAATTTCATGATTCATAAGTTGAAGCTGGGAGGGCCTTAATCATCAAGAGCCTTTCTCTATGACCATTCATTCCCTGTCCTCCTGGATTCTCTGGACCCTTCCCATTTAATAATCAACAAACATTCTTTCAATTAGTATTCATTAAATGTCTACTATGTGCAAGGTGCTGGGCTAGGTGCTGATATTACAAAGACCAATACACACATGGTCGCTGCCCTCAAGAAACTTACATTCTATCAGGAAAAAAATGATATGCACATTTGCAAATAGATACTAAATAAATATAATCGATTTTCAGGAAGATATTAGCAGTTGGGGGATGAAGAGGCCTCATGGAGAAGGTGGTGCTTGGGATGAGCTGTGAAGGAAATGAAGGATTACAAGAGGGAAAGAGAAAAGAGAAAGGCATTGACAAATGGAGGAGAGACTTACGAGGAGAGTGTCACCTCTAGGTATGGGGGACAGCCTGGAAAAAGGGACATAGAGAGAGGATGGAACATCATGTTTGAGGAACAAATAGGCAGCCAATTTGGCTGGACCCTATGTAACTTTAATGGGATTTAAGATCTTCCCCACTGATTAATAGACCTCATTTGGAATTCAGTAAGGGAAAATTGCTTAGGGGAGGCTTTCTTGTAGGAAGGCTTTCACACCTTTTGCTAATTTCTAATTAGGCCCTGAGTCAGGAGGATTATAATGTCTTCTGGTTCTGAGAGGTATGTGTATATATATATATATATATGTGTGTGTGTGTGTGTGTGTGTGTGTATACCTGTGTGTATGTATACACATGCACATATACTCTGAGTTGGTATTTTGCTTTGGGGGTTCATTTATGAGAAGGAACTTGTGATTCCCTGGTCAAAATTCTGAGTGGCCGCATGTTCAGAGCTCCCTGACTGCTCAGATGTCAAGGCTCTTTTGTTCCAGGGATGTTTGTAAAGTGCATAGTTGATTCAGGCAGTCAGAGCCCTCTCTGTTGGTCTTTATTCCTCTGCTTGTATTTTCTCTGAAGTTCAGGGTGCTGACTTTTCCCCTGAACTAGTGAATGTAATTAGAAAACGCTGATTTCTTAAACCGTTAACTTTCCTAGTTAAAGCAGATCCAAGAACTTGTACTAGCAGCTACTAGTACTACTCTCTTGGGGATGCCAGTGTAGTTGCTGCTACGTCACAGAGTGAGTAAAGGAAAGAAATTAGCAATAAGTTTGGCAATGTAGGCCATAGTCAGGTAGTAAAGAGTTTTAAATGCCAAATTGAAGATTTCATATTTGTTACTAGTGGTGACAGGGAGCTACAGCAGTTTATTAAGCAGGGGAGTGACCACACTTTGGGAAAACCATTTTGAAAGATGCGAGAGCCGAGGTGAAAGGTGATAAGGACTTGAGTTGGAGCTGTGTGGGTGTTGATGTGTTTTGATAGCAGAAACAACAGCTGATTGGATATGTGGGGGCAGTGACGACCCCTTGGTTGTGAACCTGGGTGACTATGAAGATTATGATGCCCCGGGAAGTTTGTAAAATAGCAGGTTTGGGGGAAACGGTTGTAGAGGCAGGAGCAGTGAACCAGGGGAGTTTGTTGTCTCTGAAGTCAAGGTTAAAAGGAACATGCATGGTTCTGGTTTGTCATTCTTTCTTGAAGAGGACCATGACATCAGGGAAGTGGTGACATGAGGGCAGTTGACTTGGATTTAAGTGAGGCAGGACTGTGCAAGGTCACCAGCCTCACTTTCTCCTCCAGAGCCATCCGGATCCAGTAGCCAGATATTGATTAAGATGACTGGAGATGGCCCAGGATACAGTGATAGACGCTGGCCCTTTTAAGCCAAGATCTTTTCACATTCTCATTTTGAGTGAGGTAATGCCCATTCAGTGAAAAGGCCTCTAAGAAGTGAATCAAGGGATGACTCCTTTAATTTAAAACAAAATCAGACTGGGAGGGGAAGACCCTCAGGGTTTCTGGCCAAAAGAGAAACAATCACTCAGCTGGGAAGGCCCCCAAAATAACCTTGGGCAGGGACCTGACCAGTTTCATAAGGAGATGACTAGCCATTTGTGAAGAAGAAAGCCGGAGAGAAATTTTGGGTCAGTTCTGGGAAATGGTCTGGAAGAGACTGGAGAGAAGGGAACCCAAGGCCGAGGTGTGAGGAGCAGGGATGGTAGGATCAGAGATCTCCCCCAATCTTCTCATGTTATAGATGAAGAAGTTAATGCCCAGTGAGGTTGAATGACTTACCAGACTTGCTAAATGGTACCTCTTCTTTAAGTGGAAAGGAAGACTGAGTGGGTGAGGATGAATTCAGCCTGATCTGATGAGCAGAGTAGGGGAGATGAGGGATGTTCCTATCAGATGGTCTTAATCCTTTCCTGAAAGGGAAGATATGCATAGGGTCCAATGAAAAGAACCTAGGACCTAGGTTCAAATCTCATCTCTGATTCTTACTGTCTGCCTGACCTTAGTCAAGTCCCTTAATCTTACTGGGCCTCAGCTTCCTCATCTGTAAAATTAAAGAGTTAGCTAATGACCTCTTCCAGCTCTGGTCTATAATTCTTGGAACTTTCTCTAAATATGGGAGAGAAAAAAGAGCAATGTAAGGAAAATATTTGTTAGAGTTGTTCTAAAAGGAAAGCGGTGGTCAGTTACCCATGGCCTTTTTCTCTGGAGACTGCTCCTTTTCCCACTCCCCCCTTGCTCAAGGAAGAGGAGGAGCAGATCTTGGAATTCACCTCAGAGGCTGTCTAGTTTAAACAAAAAGAGCTCTGTCTGGAATCAGAAGGCTTGGGTTCAAATCCCACCTTTGATTTATGAGAAGGGTCAATGAGATGAGATGGTGTCGGGGGTCCCTTCCAGTTTGGTTGCAGGATACTGTGATCTTTCTGTACTTCAGTATTCATGATGGTGAGGCCTCTTACAACCTCATCACACCATTCAGCAAAATCTACCTGACTTCAATGCTCCTTCTCCATCCCCCCTTCAGCCAGACATGAATAAAGTCCTACAATGGACATGCACCCACTGTACAGTTTAAAACTGTAGAATTACCCCCTTTGATCACCAGCTCTAGTTCATCCACTTCTCCCTGTCTCCCACACCAGTCTCTGACCTTTCACAGTCCTGGTCCTTTGTTACATCCCCATTTTCCCATTCTATCTCCCTCTCTCTGGCTTCCCTTGCCTTCTAACCTAGTCTTGACCCCACAGTCTGCTGATTTAACATTTTACTGGCTACCTCCCTGGAAGCCCCAGCCTCCCTAACCTTCTGTTGTTCCCAATCTACAAATCTTTGTCCTTGGACAACCCCCACCATCCACTTTCTCCACTCCTGTTCCAAGGATACAGAGTGTTTGTGAAGAAAAATTCAAAGATCAGTCTGATTTCTCTCCCTACTAATTCATGGTACCTAACCTCAGCTGGGTCCTTACAGCTGCAATCATGAGATTTTTGGGGACCTAAGAAGCTATCTAATGCAAACTCCACATTTTACAAATGAGGAAACCAAGGCACAGAGAGGTAGACTAACTTGCCCAAGGTCATACAAGTAGTATCAGAAGTTGGATTTGAATCTATATCCTTTTACTCTAGAGTCAGTCTCTTTCTGAAGCTCTCAAGCAAGATGGAAGGCTAGCTATATAGTAGAGGAAGACCAGAAGATGACCTGGAGGTCAGTAGGAAACAAGAAAAAGAATAAGAGAAAGTAATCAATGGAATGAAGAGCTATGAAAAAGAGGAGTTCCCTGAGGGATAGTGGTAGAAGAAATGACCCTGAGGAAGGAGTGAGAGGTGAGGAACAGCTGAAGATCTGCTCCTCCTCCTCCTTGAGCAAGGGGGGAGTGGGAAAAGGAGCAGCCTCCAGAGAAAAAGGCCATGGCATGTGGAGTCCTCAGGGGAGAGAGAGCCAAGTTTCCACTCAGAACAAGGAGGTGATAGGAATGTTGGTTGGAAAGTTTGAGGCTTTAGAGGAATTTGCTGAGAATAGAGCAAGGATTCCAGAGATCCCAGCAGAATGGGTGAACTGTGTTAGAATGACTTGAAGAAGACCAGGGATGATTTAGATAGGGATAAAGGTTGCAGATGAGGGAAAGTGGACCCAGCTTATACCTAGCTTAGTGAAACTGGAAAACTACTAAGTCAGGTGTCTGTGGATTGGTGCCCACTGGAGAGATTTGCACAGTGAATCTGCCTCTGGGAAGAAAGCAGCAACATTATGGGAAGAGAAGAGATTCATTTGGGCTGGGGGTGGGGAAGGCTCTCAAGGTGGGTAGAGCAGAAAGTACCACTGAGAAGAGAATCAAGCATTGTGTGGTTAAAATGGCGACCCTGGAAGGAACTCACCAGTGGGAGAAGGAAGTCTGTATGTTTCAAGGTAAGAAGAGCCCTGGCACTGAGGGAGTTTCCAGGGTGGATCATGGCAGCAAAGCCTGAAGAGTCAGAAGCAAGGGTAGAAGGGGGATGAAGTCACTGACCCTTGAACCTCAGTTTCCATCTCTGTAAAAATGTATAGATTTGATGACCCCTGAGGTTCTCTCCAGCTCTAGATATATAATCATACAACCCCCCTGGGCCTCAGTCTCCTGTAAAATGACAGGGTTTGGTCTCTGAGGTCCCTTCCAGCTCTATAAGTCAAGCGGCCTCCCTGGGGAGGCTTCCTCCCCTCTAAAGTAGAGGGGCTCCTTCTAGTTCTATGATCCTATGTTCTGGGCCCCTCAAATCATCCTGTGTGGGTGGAACCTCCTCTGCCTGTTGGTAGGGCTGGCACTGTCAGGACGCTAAACAACTTTATTAAACTGCCTTTTACCATGCACAGACCATCTGGGCATGCTGACTGTGCAGTAAATCTCAGCTCAAGGGGAATGAAGTGATAACAGATTCACAAAATAAATCTGTAGAGTTATCCCAGCTTGCTCGGATAGATGCTGATGTTTAAAATGCGGATGTTCCTGTCTCATCAATCCTACTCACAGGATCACAGACCTGGAGCTAGCACCATCTAGTCCGATTCTCTCGTTTTACAGAGAAGAAAGCGGAGACCTTGGGAGGGAAGAGTCATTTGGTCAAGGTCACAATTCCTGTTGTGGGGGGTTTCTAAGAAGTACTCCTGATAAGGGACCTGAAGGGAGGGTGGCTAGATTAATTTCAGGCTTCTTGAGAAAAAGCAGAAACATATGGCAAAAATACAAGACAAGGTCTGCCTTGTCAAATCACCAGTGGCCCTTTAAGAAAAGTGAAAGTGACCTGGGTCTGGTGAGAAAAGCCTCAGACTTGAGAGTCAGGAAAAGCCTGGCCTCTCCTCCTCCCTATCATCACTAACTTACTATGTGACCTTGAGAAAGTCAAAGGCTGTTTTATTGTGTTTTATTTCATTTTGTTAAAAATTTTCCAATTACATTCTAATCTGGACAAGGCTGCGCTCAGTGGTGTTGGAAACTGTATGTTTGACACCTCTGCCCTATAGAATCTGGGAGTGAGTACCTACATTGAGATGGGAGAAAAGTCTTTGCATTCTCTCAGTTCAAGGATAACCACCACCCCCCCCCCACAACATCTGAGAACATACTAAATGTTTAATAAATCATCTATCTTTCTAGCTATACAAGCAAAAAGAAGACAGAGAGGAGAGATGGAGGGAAATAGGGAAGGAGAGAGAGAAAGGGAGACAAAAGAGAGGAGAGAGAGGAGAGAGAGGGGAGGGAGGAGAGAGAGGGAGGAGAGAGAGGGAGGAGAGGGAGGGAGAAGGGGAGAAGAAGAAGGAGAGTGTAGGGGGAGAGAGGAGGAGAGACAGAGACAGAGAGATGGAAGGAGAGGTAGAGGGGAGAGAGAAGAGAAGAGAGATACAGAGAGAGTCAGAGAGACAATTTCTACCCTCAAGGAACTTACTTTCTAGGGAAGACAATACATTAAAAGGAATTGGGAAAGGAGGGTTGATGTGCGGGGAGGGTAAAGGTGGAAGAGTCAGGAAAGGTGCCAGGGCAGCAGTGAGGTGGATGGTCTGGACATTTCCTGAAATGATGGTGGGGCAAGAACTCACCAATTGGAGCAGGGGCAGCAGAGATGGAGGCATCTCCAGGGTGAGTTAGGCTGATGGTGAGGAGGTGGACAAGTCTGTAGAGTTAGGACCAGAGCTAGGTGGTAAATGGAGGAATCTTAGAGGTCATCTGGTTTAATCCCCCTATTTTTCGAATGCGGAAACCGAGGGACCTGGGAGATTGTGACTCATTCAAGGTCACCCAGCAAACGGCAGAGTTGGGAATTCGAACCCATGGCCTCTCACTCTGTTTTCCTGGCATTTGAGCTGAGGCCAGAAGGGTGGGTAAAAAGATACAACAAGCAGACATGGGAACCTGGGGAAAGAGAGGAAGACTATTCCAGTTGCCATAGTAAAAAGCGGCATTTCTAGATCCTCTTCAAAGCATTTCATATACTTATTTCACTGTAGTCTCATAACAGCTGGACCTATACAGAACCCCTGATGAGAAAAGGGAACTTGGACGTCACTTTACAGTTGAGAAAACAGAGGCACAGAGGGGAGAAGTGGCTTTTCCAAAGCAGAAAGAGATTGCTCTGTATGTCAGAGTGGGGGTTGTGGGCTGTGAGAACCATAGGTGCAACTTTTGTCTCTGATCCTTTCTAAGTGTGTGACAGAATGTTTCAGGCACATTCTGAGCCTCAGTAGTCTTCATTTATAAAATGGGCATCCATAGTACAGTGCCTTCCTTGTGGTTGTCAGCAGGTTCAAATGTGATTACAAGAGTTGACATTTATATTCACCTTGTGGCTGTAAGTCACAGATGCAAATTTGCTGCTTGGAAGAGAGTGCTTCCAGGAAAGTGGTGATGAAAGTGTCTTAGTGAGACTTTTGGAGCATCCACAGACATTCTATGCCTGGTTTTGGTCTGTTCTCTGCTTCGTTAGGAGACATTTCTTTGCTCAGCTGCATAGATGGTGTCTTTCAAAGGTTCTAATAGGCTTCCTCCGTGTTCTTCCTTGGCTGTCAGAGGCAATGCCCCCAAACGTCAGGCCTTCGGCTCTCTGAGGACATGTGGCCCTGTGAAATGGGCCTGGTCCTTTGCTTCTTTGTACATTTGTTCTTTCCCATTTTTAAGTAAGGTCATTGGATGCTACAACCTTGTGAATTTTTGAAGGCCAGGAGATAGAGCCTCTGGGCATTGGGGTTTGGCAGCCATCCCAGCATCAATGCAATGAGGAGAAAGGAATGACCTTTGGGAATAACCTTTGGGACGAAACCCAGCAGGAGCTGAGACGAAGACTCATTTAGCAGCCATGTAGCCTTTGGACTTATACTTGGTAGCACCACTTCTCTGAACAGACTGAGCTGAGTCTGAGCTGACTCACCCCAGAGACCAAGATGGGCAAAAGGGGAAAGAATGTCCCCAAGGCACTGGGGGAAATGTTTGTACTTTTGTCTTTTCTGTACCTTTGAATAAATATTACTTTCTAAAAGCTGAGTGGTTAAGTGGCCAAATGAAATTGGACTTAATGGTCATGGGGGGGGGGGCTTACAATACGGGGAGCACAATTGGTAGGTGCTTTAGTGGAAGATACTAGAGAAGAGACAACCTCCAACCTTCTCAGGTTACTCCTAAAACCTTGAGCAAAACATGCAGCAGCTTCACTGAGGGTTGGGTTGACTCACTACATCTCTTTAATAGAAGGATTTGTTCAGTCCAACTTGGACTCAAGTCAATAGGCCAAACCTAAGGACCTAGAAGGCCATATTCCCCACCCCTGCACTACATGGAGATCATCCCCTTAGGCCATCACTTGACTCTGGGCCTTGAATTACTCATCTTTAAAACGAGGAGGCTACCTTCTTAGCAATGCAAGGATCTGAGACAGCTCAAAAGATGCATGATGGAAAATGCTCTTCACATCCAGAAAAAACTGTGGATCAAGGCACACTGTTTGCTCTTTTTTTTTTTTTCTGTTTCTTCTTTCTTCTGGTTCTTCCTATCAGTTCTAATTTTTCTTTACAATATGACTAATGTGTAAATATGAATGTATATGTAAACCTTATATCAGAGTGCACACTGTCTTGGGTTGGGGGAAGGGGAGAGGAAGAAAACTTGGAACTCGAAATCTTATGGAAGTGAATGTTGAAAACTTAAAATAAATTAATTAATATTTTAAAAAAATGAGATGAAGTGGTTAGACTAGATGGTTTCTGAGTTTCAGTTCTCCACTAATGATCTTATGAACTACTCAGTAAGAGACATGCTGTATTATGATTTCCCTCCTTTTATAGATGGGGTAGCCAAGCCTTAGAAATGTTACAGTGCATTCCCTAGAGCCATGTGGGCTGTAAACAAGTGTTATGGTGGGACTTGAACTCAGGTCTTCCTGACTGCAAGTCCAGCCTTGCACTTACTATGCCTCCATGCTGCCTCTCAAGAGAGATCACCATAGGCATTCGTAAAAGGCTTTCTGAACTGTATGGTGTTGTAGAAATGTCAGCCAGGGGTGCAGTGGTTAAAGCGAGGAGCCTGGAGTTGGGAAGATTATCATCTTCCCAAGTTCAAATCTGGGCCTCAGACTGGCTGTGTGATCCTGGGCAAGTCACTTGACCCTGTTTGCCTCAGTTTCCTCATCTGTCAAATGAGCTGGAGAAGGAAATGGCAAACCACTCTAGTATCTTTGCCAAAACCTCAAACGGGGTCACGAAGAGTCAGACATGACTGAAAAACTGAATAACAAACAAAAACAACAATAAATACAGGAGTGACTTTTTCCCCAATAGAATTCCCTTTCATTTAGTATTATAGGGAGTAAATGATTTAATTCCCCAGAATCAAAGTCAGAAAGACTCAGGAAACAATCTCCCTAATTGCAGAAAAGATAATGAAGCTTCCCCTCCTCCCACCAACTCATTTGAAAAAGAAATCTCTTCACTGACAATTTTCCATTAGAAATTCGGGCTTTGGTTTTGTTATCAATAGATGGGTTTCATGCATGGAGTTATTCCTTCTGGAAACCAAAATCCAGTACAGTCTGAACAAAGGGTGTTTTGTGACTGTGGAGGCAAAAGTTCTTCTCCCTGGGTCACTGGGGCTCCTTACCCAGAGAGCAAAGACACTAGAAGAAATAGCCATGTCTCCCCTAGGGGAATATTGGAAAACACAAAGGAAGACTCTGGTTTCTTCAGTCCTCGAGGTCCTGCAGACCATATTCCCACTTGGCTACTCTCTGGGACCTGGTAACACAGGTTGGGCTCCACTTTTCTGAGATGAGACCCAGTTTTTCAAGTGTGGGAAGTCTCTTCTCTAAACTGAGAGCCACTCTACCAGAAGGAGGCCAGGACTGCAGAGAAAAAAGGACCAGCTCTGAGTGAGTTCATCCAGAGACAGCCTAGGCTGATGGGGGGTGGGGTGGGGAAGGTTTCTAGGTACTTCCTGCATGATCTAAGAAAAGCAGAAATCCGGGAAACAAATGCCTTGGCCTTGTGGCTCTCCTCCCACCCTGGGCTCTTTTGGGGCCCAGCAGAATTCTGTGGTCATGGGCAAAAACCTCAGCCTTTCACTACCACTGGCTGCTGTGTGCAGCTGTTCACACAGTAGGCTGCCTTAGGATGAGATCAGGCTGTAACAGCTGTCTCTCCTTCCGTCTCTGGGCTATCCCAAACCTCTTTATGTTGGGGGATATCCTTCTAGTGCTGGAGTGGAAGTGAGGTGCCTTCCCATTGCCAAACAAGGACTAGAGGTTTTCTAGACTGGGCAAGCTTCATTTTGTCATCCACAGAGAGAGAGCAAACTCAGTAATGGCTGGGAACAGAAGCAAAGACCAGTAGACTTTTATACAGGCAAGACATATCCAGCCATGTGGGAAGTACATAATGAATATTTCAATCCAATCCAATAATATTTATTAAAGTTCCTAGAAGGTTCCAAGCTAGGTGCTGGGAATACAAAGACCACTCTTCACCGATGTCTACAATCCAAATAGTTTGGCATGTTTCCTGAATGAATAAATGAATGCAAAACGAGTTCATGTTATTTTTGCGAGGGCACTTTCAATAACAAGGCTGTATATAGAACACAGAGTGTTTCTCCTACCCCTAATATCACCATATGCCGATGGAAGTTCCCTAATAAGGGAGTTCAGATTGTGGGGGAGTAGAAAGGAGGTGAGAATGTAGAGTTAGGAAGCTCTGGTTCCCTGTCTCCCCTAACACACAGAGGCTGTATGAAGCCTGGGCAAGTGGCTTGACCTTCTGCTGACCCAGCTAACTCTCCAAGGGTGTAAATTGCTGAGCATGGGTAAGGTCTATATTGGCAGAAGGACTTTCTTCACTGGGAATTCCCAATACCAAGGAAATCACAGTTCTGGTTAAAAAAAGGCCAGGAGTCAGGAACACTTAAACCCCACCTGGGTCACATAATAGCTGTGTGAGCTTAGGCAGGTGACAACCTCTCTGGGTCTGTTTCTTCAAGAGGGGGCTGGACTTAATGACATTTAAGGTCCCCTGTTCAGCTTTAAATCCATGCTTTTATATGATCAAAGGTTGAGGACTTGGGTTTTGAGTCTCTGAGTAAGTAATTTAACTTCTTTATGGATTGATTTCTTTATCTTTTGAAGGAGAAGGTTTGGTTCCTCGGCCTCTGAGCTGCCTTCCAGCTCTGGGAAGTTTTCTCCCAACAATGATACAGTGACCCATGAGGTTGCTGTCAGCTTCAATCCCTATGTTCCCCATCCACGGAGGCAGCCTGTACACACCCTTGGAGGCAGGGACCTTCAATTTTATCATCTTTCCTTCCTCCCTCCACCCCCTTCTGCTTCTATCAAAGTGTCCAGCACAGGGTGAGTGTTTGGAGACTTTTGAATTGAATTGGAAAAAAAAAAACCCAATGGGGAATGAGAAATATATATTGGTTTGGCATTCAAGGGAAGCCAGTGTCTAGGAAAAAGCTGGGAGGGAGGATCTGAGTCTTGGAGTGCCAGAGTTAGGAAGGGGAAGTGGGTGAGGGGACAGGGGGAAGGAAGTCATGAAGTCTTCTTCAGTTGGTTGGTGGGATATTCCTCCCACCCAGGGCCTGCCATTTTAAAATGAACCCCGGGGAAGTTATAGGGGAAGCAGCTGTAGCAATGCTGCAAATGCAGAGATCCTTGGTAGAGTGGGCAAAACTTCCAGACAATCGGAGACTTGAGAAGGGAGGAATAAGCACTTACATAGTACCTACTACATGCCAGACACTGTGTTAATACAAATGTTAGCTCATTTGACCCTCCCAACATCCCTGGGAGGTATTATTGTCCCCATTTCACAGATGAGAAGACTGAGGCAAACAGCCCTGAAGGGACTTGAGCTGTTAGGTTTCTGACACTAGCTGTGAACTCAGCACTCTATCCACCGCGGTATCTGCCTGCCTTAAAGAGCTAAAAGAGACCGTAGTGGTCATCGAAGCTAACTTCATAGATGAGGCGTCTGAGGTCCAGAGAGGCTATGCAATTGGCCCAAAGTCACAGGAGGCTAGAAACCCAGGACTCCTGTCTGCAAAGTCTCAGCGCATAGACTAGGAATTGAACAGGAGCTGAGGGGTCACCTAGTCCCTTTTTTTTATAAAACAGAGAGGACTCTGAGGTCCAGAGCCGGTGAGTGACTTGCCCAAGGCCACCTGGATCACAAGGGGGCCAGCAGGGCCTCCTAGCTGCGGATGATTTCCTATTCCTTTTGTCTCTATCGTCCGCACCTGGTGGTTTGCAGGTTGTCTCCTGTGTTAGACTGTGAGCTTCTCGAGGCCAGGGCGGGCTTTTGCATTTTTTTTTGCATGCCCAGCGCTCAGCGCAGAGCCCGGCGCATAAATAGCAATGCTCACTGATTGACACCCGGCGATCCTGGTTCCTGGAGTCCAGCTCCTCCTGCTGCTCCGACCCGAGCTCAGCAAGGGTAAGCCTCACGCCCCCTTCTCTTCTACCCCGCCCCTCTCAGGAGCTTCCAGCTGCCCGCTCAGGGGGCGGAGCCTGGGAAGAGCAGGCCCCGCCCGCCAGGAAGGAGCGGGGAGCGGGATGATGCTCCCGGAGGGTGCAGAGCGCCACTCTGGGCCGCGCCCCGCAGAGGTGTGAGCCCGTCGCTGCGGGCGGCTGTCGGGCCTCGGAGCGCGCGCTGCCTGGGCAGCGCAGGGAGCCGAGCTGCTGCTCGCTGGGGCTTGGGCGGCAGGTGCGAGGCCAAGACTACAACTCCCGGCATCCCCTGCGGGCCCCCTCCGGGCCTCGGCGGCCACTCGGGAGAGCCTGCGAGCCGAGCCCCAGAGGCAGCCGTCGGAGGCACTGCTGCGCGGAGCGCTGGGGCTCCCAGGCTTCGGAGCCTCGGTGAGAAGCAGCAGCAGCGGCAGCACTAACACTGTAGCAGCACCAGGAGGAGGAGGAGCACCAGCAGGAGCAGGAGGAGCCGGAGGAGCAGGAGCAGCAGCACTAGCAGAAGCAGGAGGAGCAGCAGCGGCAGCAGCAGCAGGAGGAGGAGGAGGAGGAGCACCAGCAGGAGCAGGAGGAGCCGGAGGAGGAGGAGGAGCAGCCGGAGGAGGAGGAGGAGGAGGAGCAGCAGCACTAGCAGCAGCAGCAGCACTAGCAGCAGCAGCAGCACTAGCAGCAGCAGCAGCACTAGCAGCACTAGCAGCACTAGCAGCACTAGCAGCTGCAAACGACGGCTGCAGGGAGCCCCAGCGGCGGCAGCGCGCTCCGGCAGTCTGTGGCTCTCAGCCAGCCTGGGTGGCCGGGCTCTGGCTCGGAGCTCTTCCCCCCCTCGTCCGCGCGCCGCAACCCCAATCCCCCGGGTCCCGATGCCGAGGCATGGATAGAGCGGCGCTTCGAGCGGCGGTAGCGATGGGGGAGAAGAAAGAGAGAGGAGGGGGCGCGGCAGCTGCTACAGATGCGGGCGCAGCTGGAGCCGGGACCGGGACCGGGACCGGGACCGGGAACGGGACTGGGGCCGGGGCCGGGGCCGGGGCCGCGGCCGGCCGGGCTCTGCAGCAGTGTGGCCAGCTCCAGAAGCTCATCGACATCTCCATCAGCAGCCTGCGGGGGCTGCGCACCAAGTGTGCGGTGTCCAACGACCTCACCCAGCAGGAGATCAGGACCCTGGAGGTACGAGACTGGGCAAGGTCAGGGCTGAGGGGTAGGGGCGGGGGGCTCTCTCTACCCGGTCCCTTCCCTAGCCCCATCTACTCTCCTGCAAGCCGGGTCAGGGGCGGGAGAGAGGCGGGCTCTGAACCCAGTGGCAACCCCCTACCCCACCTCCTTCACCACCACCCCTTCTCCAGCCCCACCCCCCGAACTTTGCAGCGTTAAGTTGCACCCCCTTCCTGGGTGCTGCTGCAAATCGAGCAGGCAAAGCATCGATGAAGCGCTTACTGTGTGCTAGATTCTGCGGGTGCAAAAGCAAAAATGAAACCCCTGGGATTGGGGGTGGGGGGAAGGCCCGCGGGGGGAAGTTCTGAGAGTCCAGAACCCGGCTCGCTTTCTCTCTTTCCATATCTGCTTAGAGTTTGTGCGCCCCGGGTTCTTTCTTTACAGGCGGCTGGTGGGCAGCTGCCTGTCTCTGGGCTGAGGAGAGCCGTTCTTTATGGACAGCCCCAGTGCGGAGGGGTGTTGCTGGAGTTTCGGGTGGGGAGGTGTGGGAGAAAGGAGACAGCCCTCTATTGCAGGAGAAATTTGTCCTTCTACAAAGAGGCAAGAGGTCCTTCCCTTTTTCAGGGAGTTTGGGGGAAGAGGTCAGATGACAAGTTTTGACGTCCGGCACCCCAATGTCTCTCCTCGCCAGACTCCGGGGCCAAGACTCCCACTCTGTTCCCATTTTTAGGCCCGTGAGGTTCTTAGGCATGTTTCTCCTTTTGTCACTGGGCTGCAACTCTTCCATGTTCATTCGAGGACACTCCCATGCCCTGCCTGCCAGTGTGTGCTAAATCAAGTATCCTTTTTAAAAAAAGTCTCCCTTCCACCTTGGCCTCTCCTGCTCAGCTCTTTCTTGCAGTGTGCCCAGTCCATCCGACCCTGCAGCATCTCTCTGCCAGCTGCATCAGGCTTTAAAAAAAAAAAAATTTTTTTTCTGCTGAATCGGCGTTTCTCTCCTTCAGTCATTTGTTGCCTCGCCGTTGGGTTACCATGGTATTAAGCTAATGAAAACAATTATCCACCTTCTGTTCCCCGACTTCCTCCAAAAAATGGACTTTGGCTTATAACAGATTATACCCAGGAATATAGCATTTTTGTTGCAAATAATCACCACTGGAGGAGTACTGATGGTTGGGGGATGGGGGAAAGAGCTGCTGGTTGTTTTTTTTTTTTTAATGACATCTCCTTCCAAACTCTCAGAGGGAAGTGAAGGCTTAATTGGGAGTTGGAAGAACAACGTAAAAGAAGGTAGTCAGATTCGGAGGGTCCAGCCCTTCCCTTCACTTCCCCCTCTTTATCTCCCCTTCCCCCACTGCCGGGGTTCACACACAATGGGGGTGAAGATCAGTTCCTCCTTTCCAAACAGTGCTTTTGTCGGGAGATTTTAAAGGCTGTGTATGTCCGGTGACTTTCTGAGGTTTAAGCTGCGGGGTCCTTATTGAGGAATGGCCTCCAGGTTTGGGCATGGGTCATTTGTCTGGCTTAGTACATTTGGCAGGAAGCTTTCCCCCCTTTTCCTCAGCCTCCCAAAAGCACCACATCAAAATTGTAGTTCCTGTTGTTACTTAATTGTTGGTCAGTTGATAGAGAACCAGCCATAGTATTTTTGAAGAGGATGGATCTACACTTCCTCCATATGAAGCAGTCACTGAAAAATCCACATTCTCATCCCAGGGACCCAGGGGTACAGGCTTCTCCCCTCAGAAACCTATTTCTGTAAAGGTCGCAGATCCAAAGCAGTGTGGACGGGTTCCTACCATGTACATTTTTGTTATTCTTTTCAGTTGCTCTTTGTGGGGGAGGGAATCTGACTTCTTGAAGGAGATGGTTGAATGTGTTGGCCCGATGCAGTTCAGTGACAGGAGGATCCTGTTGTATTGGTTAATAACAACACCGGCAGGTCCCTGTGGTTGTGCTGTTTGGTTTCTGTATCTCAGGCAGAAAGGAAGGGCTTTCTGGCCGGTTCTTTGGCTGTTCCCGGGCAGCTCTCGAGTGCTGCTTGGATCCCAGGCTGTTTAAGGGGTTTAGTGGCTGAACAGTCCCCTGGAAATGGCACCAGCCCATCTGAGTATCAGGAAATTCTGAGGGCTGGAGGTAGAGGCCAAAAAGGCTCTCTGTCTCTGAAGAAGCATGCTTGGAAAAAAAATCCACATTCTCATCCAAGTGACAAGGGGCGTTGCGGCTTCTTTCCACTTACCCTGGAAATCTGTTTCTGTAAAGGTCACGGTTTGGAACCCTAACTCAAGGGACCTGGGTTCAGATTCGCTCCTGAACACCTAAGACCATAAATTTCAACCTGGAACAGACCTTAGAGGACATTTAGTTTTTCCCTTCCCCTGTTCCCCCATTTTATACATGAGAGACTTGAACCCTAGGGAGGCTAATGACTTGTCCAAGGTCACACAGGGAAGTAAGTGAAAGAAGGGGGTTCTCTGACTCCAGATCAAGTGCTGTTTCGCCTACATTGTGCTCCCTCCTCTGTTTCCTTGGGGGAGAGGCCAGTGCAAAGGTGAGGGACATGGAGAAGGCCCTTTTGGCTGGGCAAGTTGTGTTAGCTGTTAAAAAGGAATAATGACTCCTTAACAAATAAATAACTTCTTCTGTCTCCATCTTACCTGAGTTATTGTGAACACTTTGGTGACCTACAGGAATCTATAGAAATGAGTGGTAACAATTTCGGGTTTGGGATTTTTTTTTCCTTTTCCTGCCCTCGGGTGGGTCATCCACAGCCCCAAACGGTTCTGCGGTTTGGTCAGTGCCTGGATTGTCTGGTGACTTCCCCTCTGTGCTCTTGGGTATTTCATTTGGATAGGGATTTGTCCAAAACAGCTAGAAACACCCCAGGGATGGAGAGGATTTGCAATGGAAATGAGGGGAAAATACTCAGTTCTTTGTCCTCTCCCACCAAGATGGATCCAGATTCCTTTCCATGTCCCTAAAAGAAGAGACTGTGGTTATTCTCAGGTCAGAAAGATGATGCAAGGGTCCCCTTACCCCAGATGCTGTGACTCTCACCAGAGGCCTTTTGGTGGAGGTGGGGAGTGAGGAGAAAGAGGTGCCTCTTTGGAAACAAGCCTCGGCTTTCCATAGCACTTATAAAGTATACGTATATATGTGCGTATGTGTATATGTGTACATATACATGTAGATACATGCTTTCCACAGTATAAAGAGGATGCTTTTAAAAATCTTTCTTTCTGTCCATCCACCTATCAGTCCATCTTTCTAATCTATCTACTCTATCTTTCTCTGTCTCTCTCAGAGAGGCAGCACAATTATGCTATCAGGAGCAGCCCAGTGACTTCAGAAATGGCCCAGCTGGGCTCTCTTTTCCACGTCTGTGGAATCCTCCCAGATACCAGACAACTATCGTCTCTAGATAAACTCACACCATCGGGACTGGGGTTCTTAAAGCCGGGTCTGGTCAAAAGGCTTATCTTGTGTAATAAAAGAGAAGCACAGAATCCTTAAAATATTTATATCGGGGAAGGGGAGAGAACGGAGATTGGATGGGATGCCTTGAGTTCCTTTTCTGCTTTGGTGTACTGGATGAAGGTCTTGGGGTCTAGGGGTCAGGAAGACTTCAATTTGTATCCTGCCCAAGACGTCTGTGAACTGTGTGACTCTGGGCCAGTCACATAAACTCATTTATGTTTCTGTAAAGTAGAGACAATAACACCTACTTAACAGGGATGTTTTCAGGAACAAATGAGATAATATATGTAAAGTGCTTTGCATGTTTTAATGCCACTATATAAATGTTAGCTATCACATTGGTCACTGATTCATATGCACATATAAGTGTATTTTTAAATCTGTCAATCAGTCTGTCTGTCTGTTAAGTTGGTAGCGTGGTGAGTTAAGAGGGCCAGCTGCAGAGTCTGGAAACACTAGGGGCCAGCTCCCACTTCTCTCTCCTTCTCTCTCTCCCTGTCTCTCTCTCCCTGTCTCTCTCTCTCTCTCTCTCTCTCTCTCTCTCTCGCTCTCTCTCTCGCTCTCTCTCTCGCTTTCTCTCTCCCTCACACACACACACACACACACACACACACACACACACACACGCTGCCCTTGTGCTCCAGCCAATAATTCTCTAAGATGCTTCATTGTAGATAGAACAAGTGTGTGTGTGTGTGTGGGTGTGTGTGTGTGTGGGTGTGTGTGTGGGTGTGTGGGTGTGTACACACACTCAATGTAAGACTGTATGATACAATTCAATATGGTCAAGCACTGGGCCTGCAATTGGAAGATGGCTCTCAAAATCTGGCCTCACACACACCCTAGCTGTGTGATCCGGGGCGAGTCACTTAATCTCTGTTTGCCTCAATTTTCCTTATCTGCCAAATGGGTATGATAATAGTACCTACCTTCCAGGGTTGTTGTAAGGATCAAATAAGAGAATAATTGTAAATATGCCCAACATGTAGCAAATGCCGAATAAACATTAGCTGTTATTAATACAGTACCCTGCAGTACGGTATAGGGACCTTTTAAAAGGTCCTTTTAAAAACCCAAAGTAAGGTTTTTGGGACACTTTCTATTATATTGTATTATTAATTCCTCAGTCCTGAATTAGAAATTCTCTCTATCAATGCACAGACACATAGAAAAAGAACACAGAAGGACTTCTAGGGAAGAACTCTGATTACCAAGACATATATATATGTACACCATGTATGTTCTGTGTGTAGGTATACATATATGTACATATACACACATGTATATTGGTAATGGGGATTCTTTATTAGAAGTCCCTCTGTGTTCTATGTATGTATGTGTATATATATATAATACATAATATACAATAATACCCCAATATAAATATTTTAAGGATTCTGTGTTTCTCTTTTATTATAATACACATGTATATACACATTTATGTGTCTGTATTTGTTGTTTGGCAGTGTCTGGCTCTTGCTGACCTTGTAGTCTGTAGCACTCCTGTACTGTTGAGGGGGGTATTCCTTGGCAAAGATACTAGAGCGATTTGCCATTTCCTTCTCCAGTGGATTAAGGAAAACAAAAGGTTAAGTGACTTGCCCAGGGTCACACAGCTAGTAAATATCTGAGGCCAGATTAGGAACTCTGGTCTTCTCGGCTCCCTGACACAGTCAGTACTCTATCCAATGAGCATCCGAGCTGCCTTCAAGGCAAACAGAAGTTATATGATTTATCTATTTATTTATCTATAGATATAGGTATATACACGCAGATTCACATGCACACACATGTTATATACACACATGTATATGTGCACACAGAACACAAATTACACAAAGCAAGATATAGATTTATAGATATAAAACACAAATGTGTCTGTCTACACATGGAAAGCCCTTTGCAAATCTTAGAGTCAGTTATTTTGAAGAATAATCATAGCAGCTTTCATTTGCATCTGAAGTACTTTCCCAAAGTACATTCTCTCCCCCTCTCTCCTTGGCAGCCCCCTGAGGGAGGTGGCACCATTATGATTATCCTCTTTTAGCTAAAAAGCCTTTGAGGGCTGCCGATTTGATCCGTGTGGGTGTTCCGATCACAGACATAGATCTCGACTATTGCTGTTTCTCCATGGTCAGGCATCATGAGGTTCTGTGATTGAAAAAAGTCCCTAGTTGGTGGCCAGCTTCCTGGCGCCAAGCCTCGATGGCAGATGAATTTCCAGAATGTCCATGAAATCCTTTGTAAAGATATTTTATATATACATAAAAGCTGTTGTTATTATTCTCGTAATAGTAATAATTAGAGAAGCAGCAGAGAGTAAGAGATAGAGAAATGGGTTCAAATCTAACCTCTGACCCATACTGACTGCGTGACCTTGGGCAAGTCATTTACAATCCTCATGTCATAGACAACTTTCTCAGAGTTTCCCAGAGCAAGTGCGCATCAGTAGTGGTAGAAAAGGGTTTCTAGACCAGTGGAATCACCAGTCTAGTCCCAGTTGACAATGATTGTAATAATTAATAACTGGGAATTATACAGAGAGACCTGACTGCTGACCTTCCTGGCTTTCCTTAAGTCCCAGCTACAGTCCTGCCTCCTACAGGAGGCCTTCCCCAGCCCCTCTTAGCTCCAGGTCTTCCCTCTGCTGAGTATTTCCCATTTATCCAGTGTAGAGCTTGCTGTATAGAATGCTGTCTCCCCCATTAGATTGTAAACTCCCTGAGGGCAGGGATTAGTTTTTTGGGACCTCTTTTTGTATCTCCAGTGTTTAATAAATGTTTATTGGATTGAATTATTGAATCTCCTCTGTACTTTCTGCTCTCTGGGTCTCAGGTTTTTCTCTGGAAAATGAAAGGGTCACAAGGGATAAAATCACCCATCATCCCTTTCAGGTTAAAGAGTCTAAGAAAAAATGGGAAAAGATTCAGGGGAATCATTGAGTTAGCGCAGTGACTAATGACAGCAGTGTTAACTTAGAGGTAGTGCGGTGTACTGGACTGGGAGTTTGAGGAGCAAGGGACAGGGCAA
This sequence comes from Pseudocheirus occidentalis, assembly GCA_028646575.1. Taxonomy (NCBI): domain Eukaryota; kingdom Metazoa; phylum Chordata; class Mammalia; order Diprotodontia; family Pseudocheiridae; genus Pseudocheirus; species Pseudocheirus occidentalis. The sequence goes on from CM053593.1 coordinate 362,083,677, forward strand.
GTCACCATACTTCCCTTTGCCTCAGTTTCCTCATCTGTAAAACTAGGGGGCTGGACAAGATGCTTCTGAGGTCCTTTCCAGCTCCATGGCCATCTAGGCTGATACTTGGGCTAATCCTGTCAGTCTCTTGTGAGGAAAGTGCATTGCAAACCTTCAAATGCTATATATATATTTGTATATGTTTATATATATTTATATTTATATATAAATAAACACACACATATATTATATACATGTCATAATATATATACATATATAAATTAAATATAAAAATTATATATATCTTCCTCCTTACCACCTCACATTCCCTGGTTAGATGCAGCAGGTCTTGGGACTTGCTCCAGGGTGAAATTGATCCAGTCCCTTGTTACTGCTTAGAGAATGCTTTCTGATACAGTATCACTTCAGCCATTCCTTAAAATACCTACTGTGTGCCAGGTAGTATGCTAGGCTCTGGAGAATCTGAAGTAACAAACAGAAGGTTGATGGGTAGGTCACAATAAAGGCTGACATTGACATCGGTAAAGCTCTTTATTATACATTATTTGTCTGAACCACAAAAACCTAGCTAGGTAGGTGCTGTAGCTGTTGTCCCCATTGTGTGGATGAGGAAAGTGGAGCCTGGAGAGATTCAGGGATTTGCCCAGCTAGGAGGTGTCTGAGGCAGAATTCCAGCTGAGCCCTACACTAATTCACTGTCATATGGGCCAGCAGGTTGACCATGTAGGAGAGTTGAGAGAATTCCCCTCCCCCAATTCTTTGTAGTGATAGGGGACTATGGGTGTAGGTCAAGGGTTCTCTGCTTTGTGTGTGTGGCTGTTCAGGAGACCTTTGGAGGGGTTTTGGACTCAGGTCTTCTTGTTTCAAGTTCAGCATTCATTTGACTTTATCATTCTCTTGGTACTTAGGGAGGGTGAATTTGGAATGTGCTGACTAGTGGTCAAGGTTGACCTCATCTTTCTTTCCCTAAATAACTAGTTTTCTCAATGCAAGGAGGAGGTACTATAGAGGGTGTCGTCCTTGGAGCAGCTCCTCTAGACCTGATTATAGCCATCATTCAACAAAAATACCTTATGACCCAAGAGTCGGTGCACATAAAAATCATATTGTTCTTAATTCTCTGGTCTTGGTAGCCCAGAAGTTGACTAGAACAAGTGTTATTCTCCCCATTTCATAGATGAGACTGCCTGACTCCTGGAGGGTGTATGGGATTTTGACTTCCCTACCTCCTCCTTCATTTGGCAGCTTTGTCTGATCTCGTCAGACTGTCAGAAGCGTGCCCAGCTGGGGCATTCTTCAACTTCCTGACCAAGTTTCAAGGTATGGAGAAACTCGTAGGAATGGATGTAGTCGATGCAGTGCCAAATGGTGGCCATTGGCTTTTCTCAGTACTTGATCTATGATTTATTTATTTATTTTGGTCATTACAGAGGGAAGGAGAAAGCCTTAGCATTAGATTCTACCCTGTAGAATTAGCACTTGGAGCAATCTTGACCTGGCCGTGACCATTTCCAGGCCATGTCAACTGTAGAGGACACCCAGGGGGTTTGTAGATTTCCTAGGATTTAGAGGAGGAAACTGAGGAAAAAGGGCAGCCAGCGATATGGCCAAGTTGCTGCAGACAGTAAGGAATAGAGTTAGGATTTGAATCCAGATCAATCTGGCATTTATTAATCACCTACTCTGTATTGGGTGCTGGGAATAGAAAGATAGGATCAAAACAAGAAATTTCTGTTGTGCCAGAGAAATAATATGTACATGTGTGAGTAGTACAGGGAACAGCCTGGATCTGTAGACTCACTAGTCTAGATGGAGGGAACTCCCTGTTGAGGAAACTCCCCTTGCCAGTGCAGGTTGGCACCTCTCCGCCATGTATGGTCTTGAATCGGGGTTCTTAACCCAGAGTCTATGAACTTGTTTTTTTTTAAAGAAATATTTTGATAACTATATTTCTGTGTAATTGGCTTCCTTTGTAATCCTATGTTTATATTTAAAATAAAATATATTAATGTCAATTGATTGCAGCATTACTATTACATAATAATGTTAATAAAATAAAGTATATTTACATATTTAAAAATGTGATTCTGAGCAGGGGTCCTTGGACTTCACTAAGATTGCCAGAGGGGTCAAAAATAAAGGTTAAAAACCTCTGACTTAGAGACTTCCCTAGAGTTCTGGGAGGTTAAGGGACTTGTCCAAGATCACACAGCCGGGATGTGTCAAAAGCTGGAGCTGAATTCAGGCCTTCTTGGTTCTGAGGACAGGACTCTATCCACTTTGCAGGCTGATTCTTGAATATATAAGTAAATATACAGTAAATATTCATTGGTTTTTTTTTGGGATGTGGAGAGATTATTGTGAGGGGGGCAAGGATCAGCAAAGGCTCTGTGTAAGAGATGAGTGTTCGAGGACCAGCACTCCTTCCTCCAGAACCATACTTCAGGAGTCTCTCTTGCACTCCACATGGGTTCAGGTCACTCTGCTGCTGTCTTGCCTTCCAGCTGGGCAAATTGCTTTCTGTCCTTTTTACTTAAAAAACAGTTACTATTATAGGTACTGGTGCAGGCTGGGCTAGATGCCAGCTCTTACCTGGTAATAGAAAGAGAGAGAGAGAGAGAGAGAGAGAGAGAGAGAGAGAGAGAGAGAGAGAGAGAGAGAGAGAGAGAGAGAGAAGAGAGAGAGAGAGAGAATGAATGAGAGAAGGGGGGAGGGAGAGACAGAGAGACAGAGAGAGAGAGAGAGACAGAGACAGAGACAGAGAGAGATTTGAGGAAGCAGAGAATCCAGGGTAATTCATATTATGTGAATTTGTTCAAGGGCCTTCCAGCCTCCTGCACATTTTGATAAAGGGGAAACTGAGACCTGAAGAGGCCGACCTGTGGCCTAAGAAGAACAGGAGAGTGATCGGGGGTGTGATGACCGACACACTCATCAGTCAATAGGCAAACCTTTTTTAATCCCCCATAGATCGACTCCCTCAGAGAGTCAGGGAAGATGTGGGTTCTGGATGCGCCTGCTAGTTAGATAACACAAGGCATCCTCTCTGGCCTCAGATTCCTCTTGTGTAAAATGCCAGGGCTGGACCTGATGACTTTTCCAGCTGTGTCCAGCTGTGTACTCGATACTGTGCTAAGTGCTGTTGGTGATGGTCCCTTCCCTCAGGGATCTTATATTCTAAATTATGTGCACAGATTCATAAAAACAAGACCCAGACCAAGCAATCTGGGGAGAGGTGCCCTCGGGGAATCAGGAACCGCTGGTGGGTTTGAGGCCTGACAGGACGTGAAGGAGGCTGGCCAGCAGGTGGATGGTCGGAGCTCCTGGTGAAAAAGGTCTGGGCTGCCTGGCGTAGTAAGGCACTTAACAAGTAGGGCAGCGTGGGGCCCCACCATGCTGTTGATCAAGGAGGACAGTTGAGTCACCGAGGCCAGGATGTCTGGGGATGTCCATGGGATTAGAGTTTAGGAGAGAGACTGGGGTTACCATATATGGAGATAGAACCTGGAGTCATTTCCAAGGAGGCTGATAGTTAAATCATGGGAATTGATGGGATTGCTAAGTGAGAATACATTCAGGGTGTCCCCAAAATCTTAGTGCTGTTTCACCCTATTAAAGCTATTTTAATTTTTTTATCTTGGTGTTTGTTTTTTAAGTTATTAAAACTTAAAGCCACACAAAGACTTTTGGAACATCCCGAATGGAGGGGAGCTGACCCAAGTCAAACCTCTCAGGAAGCGGGGTGAATAATCGTGCTTGATACTCTGAGAAAGAGCAGTTCGACCCGGAGGAGGAGAACCAGAACCGATCAACATCTCTAAACCCAGGGAGGAGAGAGTATCTAGAAAGCAGGGGGTGGGCGACAGGGAAGAAATGGTGAGGAGGGGTTAAAAAAAAACAAAGACCTTTGTTAAAAAAAAACAAAGACCTTTGGATCTTGCACTGGAGAGATCTCTGGTGACTTTAGGGAGAGAGCAGTTTCAGCTGAAGGATGGGGATGGAAGCCAGATTGCAAAAGGATTGAGAATTGAGTGGGAGGTGAGAAAGTAGAGAGGCAGTGAGCCAGGGAGCACAGCTTTCTTTCTGTATCTTTGAAGAGTCAGCCTGGTGCTAGAATGGGAAGAACTTTGGATCTGGGTTCAAATTCTAGCTGTGCTACCTTTAATACCTAGGATAAATCCCTGCCTCCCTATTTAATCTCTTCATTTGTAAAAATGAAAGGAGGGGCATCTAGGTGACCCAGTGGATAGAACACCAGCTCTGGAGTCGGGAGGACCTCAGTTTAAGTTCAGTATAGGATACTTACTAGCTGTGTGACCCTGGGCAAGTCACTTAACCTCTATTTCCCCCCCCCCCCCCAAATTGAAAGGATTAGGTTCCATGATCTCTAAGGCTTATGGTACCTATGATAGCCACCTACAAGGGGCAACTGTGTGTATTCTTTATTTTTCTTTTGTTAAATTCTTAACCCCTCCTCTTTCCAGGGCCTGTAAAACTGCACTTTTGAGATCTGACTTGGCGATCTCATCAGGTTCCATGAATTTAATGTATCATCTCTCTGGAGATGACCCCATAGTCTTATCTCCTCTGTCTCCATAAGCATATATATGGACTCATTCAAATGCCATGCTCTCCGGGAGGCCACCTGCTGCTAGGTGGTCCAAGTGGCTGGCTTTCCCAAATCTCCAGACCTGGGTGATTTGTCCCAGCCCTCTGTGGACAGATTTACCATGAGAGCCTGTGAACCAGATACGTTTCTGACCTGTGCGGGGATTATGGGCTCTGATGAAAAGCCTGGCACAGTCAAGGGCTTCCTCTCCAGCCGACACCCCTGCCTTTTTTTTTTTAAGGAACAAACCCACATATCCTTGCATCTCCTAAAAGCCACCAAGATAAGGCTGTTTATTCATAGCTCCTACAGCCATTCTGGGTTTTTTCCCTTTTCTGAGTGTGCATATATAAGGGACAAACTGGAAACTTCATGGATTGCAAACTGCTTGGGGTGGGTGGGGTGGGGTGGGGTGGGGTAAGGAGCCCCATTCTGGCCTGTGCTGGGGCTCTGGGGCGCTACTTAGGGAATACAATGAACAAGACCCCAGGAATTCATTGCTCCTTTGTGGGAGGAGCCTGGGATAGTTGTGGATTGGAGTGGGTGGTTTTGGATGGCAGACAGCCTGGTTTTATTTATTCTCCAATTCTGTAACTCTAGGGATGTTATTCTCTACCCCCCAGATTGTTGTATTCAAAGGAATCAGTGTTCCAGAATATTAGGGTTGAGATCACTACATCTCAAGAATAGTACAGCGGAAAAGAGCTTTGGGGCTGGAGGAAGAATGCTCAAATCCTGCTTCTCCCAATTACTGCCTGTATGGCCTTGGGGAGGTCACTTAACCACTGAGGGCCTCTGAGATGCCTCCAGGTCTGTGATCTTGAGCTGAAAGGTCATGAGAAGCGAATCCAGCCCCCTCATTTTACAGTCAATAAGGATCCTTTAGTACTTGAGGCTCCAGCCCAGTGCTTAGCTCTGAAGAAACAAAGAAAGACAAAACCAGGCCTTTCTGCCTAGAAGCTCCCATTCTTACAGACTGCTGGAGACTGAGACCTTTTGAGAGGGAACCGCTTGGCACAGGCCCATCAGTCAATAAACATTTATTAAGGGGCGACTAGGTGGGGCAGTGAGTAGAGCACCGGCCCTGGAGTCAGGAGTACCTGAGTTCAAATCCGGCCTCAGACACTTAACACAAAAACTAGCCGTGTGATCTTGGGCAAGTCACTTAACCCCAACTGCCCTCCAAAAAGCAAAAAAACAAAAAAAAACCAAAAAAAACCCATTTATTAAAATCCGGCCTCAGACAATGTGTGACCCTGGGCAAGTCACCTAACCCTGTTTGCCTCAGTTTCCTTATCTGTCACATGAGCTAGAGAAGGAAATGGCAAACCCCTCTAGGATCTCTGCTAAGAAAACCCCATACGGGGTCACAAGGCAACCAAAACAAACTCCAAATGACTGAACAGAAAGCATTTACTTTGTGCTAAAAAGTAGTCCCTGACCTCATGGAGTTTATAATCTAATGGGGGATAGATGAGCTCTGTGAGAGAAGGCTCTGGGGGCAGAGGGTTTGGGTCAGGGTAGGAGAAATGGGGTTCTTTTTAATTGCATTTTTTTTCAACTAACAAAAATCGAGTTTTGTTTTCCTCTCCCCTCCCCAGGCTATTGGAAGAAAAAAGAAATAAGAAAAGCAAAGCCCTTGTACCAGATTTTCTTAGTCAAGCATAACAAATTCCTGCATTTGCCATGTACAAGGAATTCTATGTCTCCTCATGTGGCGTCTTGAGTCCATCACCACCTGGGCAGGAGGCGGGAGCAAGAGCAGAAATGAATTTGTATATAGCGCTTGTCTTCCATCCCCGAGGCTCTGGAGTGTTGTTTTTTTATTTCAAATTCCAGTGTTTTCACAGTGTATCAGGGCAGGGATTCTGGAGTCTCATATCTGGAATTCCACATGTGTCTCAAGCCTCTCTTTGTCCAGTCCCCAAATGGAAGATGAGACCTTTAGAGTGGGAATAGTCACTTTGTATGGGAGATCCCTTGGCCTGGAAGGACTTTTTAGTCAGCTCCCCCCCTCCCTTCTTCCTGGCCATAGGATGAGCTGGCCTTCAAGGCTACTCCTTACCCTGTACCTGCCTGTATCAGAGAAACTTGCTATAAAATCCCCTTTCCTGTTTTTTTTTTTTCTAATTTTGACTGCATTAGTTTTGTTTGTGCAAAAACTTATATTTCATGTAGTCAAAATCATCCGTTTTACTTCCAGGAAACCTCACTGTCTCTCGTTTTGGCATGAATTCTTCCCTTATGCACAGATCTGATTTTCCCAATAGTTTTTGTAGACTGGCGGATTCTTACCTCCAAAGCTTGGGTCTTTAATCTATCAAACACTAGATGACTGTGGAGCTTTTATGGCTGTGTATTAGGTATATAATCCATTCCACTGATTCACCACTCTATTTTTTTTTTTTAAATTTTTATTTTTCGTGGGAAGAAGGCAGGGCAATTGGGGTTAAGTGACTTGCCCGGGGTCACAGGATTACTAAGTGTTAAATGTCTGAGGTCAAATTTGAACTCAGGTCCTCCCAATGCCAAGGCCTGTGCTCTATTCATTGTACCACCTAGCTGCCCCTCTGTTTATGACTTTACTTCCTATATATTGGGGCAGCTTAGGTGGTATAGTGGCTAGAGTGCCGGGCCTGGAGTCAGGAAGAATCATCTTTCTGAGTTCAAATCAGGTTCTAGATACTTACTAGCTGTGTGATCCTGGACAAGTCACTTAACCCTGTTAAGTCAGCTGGAGAAGGAAATGGCTAACTCCTCCAGTATCTCTGTCCAGAAAACCCCAAATGGGGTCATGAAGAGTTAGATGTGACTGAAAAGGACTAAACAATAAAAAAAACCCCTCATATTTATTTGCATGTTTTCTCCCTCTGTAGATTGTAAGTTCCTTGAGGGCAGGGAATGTCTTTCATTTTTTTCTTTTTTAGTGCCCCAGCACTTAGCACAGCTCCTGGCACTTACTAGGTCCTTAATGCATTTATTTATTTATTTATTTTGCTTTTTTTTTTTTTTTGGAGGGCAGTTCGGGTTAAGTGACTTGCCCAAGGTCACACCCTTAATACATTTATTAAATTGAAGGGGGCAGACCTTTAGATTTTACTTTGAACGCAGAGTTTTGAATCTTGGGCCCCTCTCTTCCCTTCTCTGGAACTCTGCAAAATAAGGGTGTTGGTCTAAGGCTCAAACATCTTAGAGCAGGCTGGGTCTAATTCCTAAAGATGGGAATCTGTTCTTGTCTTAAAAATCATCAGCACCCAATATTCGGCCTCCCCTTCTCTGAGGGGTCTTAGCCTTGGCTAAGGGAAATGGCATCTTCTTCAGGCCCAGGGATTTGCCTTTGTTGGAGAGGCAGGATGAGCCGGTGGGTGAAGGGCTGGCTTGTATGTCGGGTTAATTGGATTGTAGGCTTGGGCTGGCATTGGGCAAGACATTTAATTTCCTTGTAACCCGTCTTTAATCACCACTCAATAAAGGTGTTGATTGTCAGCTTACTCAGTGTCTGGCTCTGGGGGTAGGTTCCCTTAAGAAAAATGAGTCAAGATAATAGAGAGAAGAGGCAACAACCACCCATGGTCAGGAGCATTGGGTACAGAGTCGGTAGACTTGGGTTCTGGTGAGGGATACAGAGTCTAGTAGGCTTGTGTGACCTTGGACGGGTCACTGCCCGTCTCTGGACTTGGCTTTCTCCTTTGAAGCAGGAGGAGATTGGATAAGATGGTGTCTTAGGGGTCAGTCAGCCAGTAAACATGTATGAAACACCTACTGTGCGCCGGTCTTTGTGTCTAGCCCTAATGTTCTATGATTGAATGATATGGTTCTAGACTCAGGAAGCATAGACTTTTATGTGGTGCTCTTTTTGTTTGTTTTTTACGTTTACCGCCCGCTGAGCGATTAATAAAATGAATAATGAAAAATAAGAAAGGGAAACAAGATTTAGCAAAACTGACTGAAACATTGAAAACGCCAGGCTTCCTGTGCGGTGCTCCATGCCCATCAAGGAATCAGGGAGAAGTGTCAGGAAGCTTTTGAGAGGAGGGAAAATGAGTTTGACTTAAACCTCTACCCCCCAATATCAGAGAAACACTGGGGGCTTAGACTAGGTGGAGAACCTGCAGCCTCGAGGCCACAGAGCCTTCCAGGTCCTTGGGTGTGGCCTTTCAGCTGAGTCCAAAGTATACAGAACAAATCCTTTTATTAAGGAGATTAATTCTGTGAAGTCTGGACTCAGTGAAAGGGCTGAGGTTCAGGATCTAGAGGGCCACACGTGACCCTGAGGCTGCAGCTTCCCCACCCCTGGCCTAGAACATTTCTGGGGTTCCCTTTGGGGCCCTATACATGGCTCTCTGTGTGTGTGTGTGTGTGTGTGTGTGTGTGTGTGTGTGTGTGTGTGTGTGTGTGTACTTTGATGGCTCTATAAGCTTGTAGAATCTAAGATTAAGAAGCAGAAGGACCCTCAGAATGGATAAATACATGAACAGACGTATGAAAAAGCATTTATGAGATGTTCACCATGCGCTAAGGTCTGCATTACCCACTGAGGTCTAGAAAATAAAAGAAGGGAATGGTGATTTCTCTTGGGGCGCTCACTCTCTAACTGGGGGGGACAACAGATTAGATAGAGGTCGGCAGAGGGCAAGAGGAAAGGCCCTGCGCTTCTGAGGGCTCAGAGGTGGGGTAGATGGCAAGGCCCAGGCATCCTTACCGCAGCGTGGGAGAGCTGTGAGGTGTCGGGGCCTGTAGCAAGGCCTGCAGGACCCCTGTTATGCCTCGAGGAACTTCTAGCTCATCTGCACCCATCGGGCAGTCCGGCGGCCCTGGGTGGTGGTGAGGATAGGCTGCCTCTTTCTACGATACCTCCGTGGGAGGGCCATTTCACAGATGAGGAAGCTGGGGATCAGGGAGGCTGAGCCATTCACCTGTGGTCACCCAGGTAGTAAGTGGCAGAAATGGGGCTTGAGCCCATTTCCTCTGACTTTGCTTCTTGCGACTTCCTCTGTTACCACGATGCCCCCAGAGTCTCCTCATGCGTAAAAACAGAGTTCACTAAAAGACTTCCAGCTTTAAAACTGTGATCCTTTACATACCCCATGAGCACATGCATATGAACAGATTGCATCAGAAGTGAGCATTTGAATTTATACAGAGACATGCATACACATAACGGAGATGTCTGTTCATATCCACGTAATGCATGTGCCACATGTATGTACCCCTACCTTGTATATGTGTATGTATGTATGTATAGCTCTACCTCTGTCTCTCTCTAGGCTTGTGGTCTCCTCTCTGGCACATTTTACCCACTGGGTAAAGTCCGTTGGAATCCACTGTCTTGACTCTCCAAAATTCCCTGGGCACGATGGTTTCCTATGAAAAGATGCATTGTCACTCATTCCCTGGCACAACTGAGTTTCATCTGCATGGTGAAGTCCCTCCCAGATTGTTGATGTAAGCATCCACCTGGTGCCTGCCCTCATCCTTGTCTCTGCCTCCGTGGGTGGTGGTGTTTCTTCCCTGGATGAGTTGCTTCTGGAAATAAAAGAAGTGAAGTAATCTTGGTTTTTGGAGGCATCCTCCCCCCTACCCCCCTTGCTCCTAAGAAACAGGGTGACTGTGAATTAGGCCTCTGTCTTAACTACCAATGTTGGCGTAATGCAGCCTGAAGGATTAAGGAGCACCATTTCATTTTTGTTTGGGTGGCATGAAATCTGCTGGGGCTTTGTATTAAATGCCAGGCAGGGGCCCTCTGGATCCTCCAGCCAGGGGAGCCTGGGAGATGTGAGGTTGCCTGGTCTGGGATGCCCATGAATATGGCATGTGAAACTGTCAGATCCTAGCTTTGTCTGCTCGGCTCGAAGGGCATTGGGCACCTACAGTGTGATGTTTGGGCACAAATCCTTCCTGAGATGAAACACATGCCCTCCTGATAAAAAGGGGTCTCTGCCTGTAGTCCCATTTCCTTGTCTCTGTGTACCAGAGGACCAGCTCCTTCTGGGAGCCTCAGTGCCGCTGTGAAATGCTTCCATTGTTTTTAAATTAAAATTTTTAATTTTCAAAATTGATTTAGTTTTTGGAATGTGTGCCATTGATTCAGGACAGAAATGAACAGTAAAGCTGTGAAAGGCATTGCCCACCCACATTCCTAGGGAGCCCAGCTTCATTCCCCCTTGACTCCCAGAGGAATATGAGGCCTTCGGGCTCTCGGGACTCCCAAGGGGAAGGCTTGTCCCAAGCTGCCTGGCCGCTGGAGTTGGGGTTGAGAAGCTCAGTGCACAGAGCCCGGGCATCTCTGCTGGCATCTTGAGCTGGCTCCCTCAGCCCCACAGTAACCCAGATCCCGTTCTTCTCTGATCTGCCCGAAACTTAAAGGCTATAGTTCTGTCAAAGTCTAGTTGAGATGGGGGCCAAGAAACCCTAAATAAGGAAACCTGCAAGACTGATGTTTTATTCACATTACCTGTGCTTTATTGTATTTTTCTTTCTTCTCTTTTTTTATGTTTTTCTATATTTCTTTAAGTATTTCCTAGTTCTGTTTTAGTCTGGTTTGGGCTGCATCAGGCAGTGTTTTGGGCAGCCTGCTTGATGCCCCCTCCCCTGTTAAATGCACTGCTCCCTGTCCCCCCCATGTCTGCACTCCCCTCTTGGCTCTCCTCCAGAGTCTCTCTAAGAACCAGCCACGCAGGACAGTCATTTATAGTGATAGAACCCCAGCGGAGGCTCAGAGATTTGGAGGTCCTCAAGTTTGACTCCCCTCATTTTGTTTGTTGTCATTGAAGAGGACGGGTGACGTCACGGGGTGACATCTTGACCTTCCGGTGAATTGGATGTAAGCGAGGCAGAGTCATGCAGAGTCCTCAGCTTCACTCTCTCCTCCAGAACCCTTGACGTCCAGTGACAAGACAAAGGTCAAGACCCTTGGATGCAGACGGGCAGGTCTCAGTGTGTCTGAGGCCACACCCGTTCAATGACTAAGACCTAGGTAAAAGTTGAGACCAAAGATGGTCTCTCATGTTACAGATATGGCAGATAAACCCAGAGTTAAGTGGCTTGACCAAGGTCACATAGTAAGCGATAGGTGGGATCTGAACCCGGGTCCTATGACTCTACCAGGGCCTGAGGTATCAAAGTGGATGTAGCACTGGGCCTTCAGTCAGGAAGACCCGAGTTCAAATGTGGCCTCAGACACTGAACTATCTGTGTGACCCTGGGCAAGTCACTTCACCCTGTTTGCCTCAGTTTCCTTAGCTGTCAAATGAGCTGCAGAAGGAAATGGCAAATCAGTCCAGTATCTTTGCCAGGAAAACCCCAAATGGGGTCAGGAAGAGTCAGACGCGACTGAAAAAGCTGAACAGGAACGACCGATGATGCTAACTGCTCTTAGAACAACACCGGGCTCCCCGCTTCGCTGTTACTAGCTCACCTTTATTTAAGGCTTATTGATTACATTGTGAAGTTTGAGTAGAATTACAGCCTGGTATGGTGAAATGATGGCATGAGGTCGTAATTGTGAAGTGCTAAGCTCATGCCTGCCTGTCACGTGCCAGCCACTATTTATTATTATTATTAATAATAAACAACAGCGATGACAATAATATTAGAACTGGGGCTTGAATCCAGCGTGTCCAGCTTCAAATTCTAAACCTTTTCCATCACAGCCTATTGCCTTTTCATTTAAAAAATTTTCTTTTTAGAAATTGGTATTTTTTGTGATTACTTAAGCTTCCTTTCCGGAGGTATCCTTCCCCCTCCCTTTGCCCTCTCCCTTCCCCTCTTCCTCCTCCTTCCTCTCCCCCTTCTTCCCCTCCCCCTCCTTCATCCCTTCCCCCTCTCCCGACCCTGCTTGGAGAGCAGACCCTTCTGGTTAAGCTTAAGGCTGTCTATCTGCCAGGGAGAAAGAAATGAGGAAGGAATTATAAGCCACTGAGCTCATAAGAAAGAAGCGAGGAACTCCTGGGGTTGGGGTGTAGAGGGGAGGGCAGGAGAGGGTCCTCTGTGGCCGACTCCTGGGAACAAAGGAAGAGACTTCAGAATTCACTTATCTCACAAATTGAAAAACTGAGACCCAGGGAGAGGGAAAGTGACTTGGCCCCAGTTTCTAAGATAATAAGGATCAGAGCTGGGATTTGAAACCAGTCACTTGTAGTTCATTGATTCAGTGTCCTAGCTGTATGTTAGACTTGGTGCTGGGTTCCAGCAATGGAGCACAGTGAAGCAGCCCCCTCCTTCCCCCCTGCCCTTAGACACCATTCAGCTTTCTACAGGTGGGCTATCATAAGTGAGTACCACATAAATGTAAGGTTGTTTGGGAGAGAGGGAAGGGGGGATTGGGAAGGTCTGTAGGCAGCAGCCGGGTGTTGCCCCTTGAAAGGGAGCTGGGGATTCCAGAAGGCAGAACTGAAGAGGGAGAGGAGTATTCCAAGCATGAGGATCCTGGGCAAAGGTTTGGAGGTGGGAAACCCAGCATTGACTTTCAAGGGCCATTTTTAAAAGGCACTTAGAGATGTCAGCAACCATTTATGATGCCCTTATGGAGAGAAATGAGTTTGGAACGATGGATTGGAGCCAGACTGTGGATTTTCTTATCTCTTTGGGTCTCAGTTTCTCCATCTGTAAAATGGATATAATTCTAACCCTAGGGGTCACTAAGGCTCATGGTCTGACTGATGAGATAGATTTAAAATGAGCTAAGTTTAAACCTGTACTTGGCATTGAGGAGAGTGGGCCCTCAGGTGTTGGAGTGAAAGTCGTATTTCTGTTTTGGTTATATATATCAGTGGTCAGTATCTCTTTGTAAAAGTTAATATTAATTGGTTAAATAGAAGTATTATCTAGCTTCTGCCTGTTAACTGTGTGTGAGGAACATACCAGAATGGGGTCTTGAGCGAATAGCGTTTGATTTAGCCACAGGACTCCCCCAGTCTTAGCCCGGAAGAGGGAGTCTAGTCTCCTCCACAGGGGTGGTTCCACTGTCTACCTTCCGATATTGAGGAGTGCCAGCCAGATGACTTATTATTATTATTATGACCTGTGGCCTTGGACTGTGTGTGTGTGGCTGCTCCTCCCCAGAGCAGTGGGCAAATTGATCTGATCTGCCAAACATTTTCTTTCGAAGTACTGATGAACTTAAAAATCTTGCCTCCCTCTGCCTTGCCTCAGACCCTACCCTCTGAGCCTTGGACCCAGTGGATAGCCAGAGGAGAACACCCTGGGAGAGGGAGAACTTAGCTCTTCAGTCTCCTCTGTGGTTGAGTTGGAAAACCCAGATTTCTTCTAAATCCTGAAGGATCCCTCTGATGGGAAATAGCCGTGGGGGAGGAGGGGGTAGAGAGGGGAGGGGAGAGGAGGGAAGGGCTGGAGACCAGGAATTCCTTTTAAAAAGAAAAAGGAAATGCATATTCTGTATGTAAAGGAAAGGAAGCAGCTTCCTGTTTCTGGTGGTGGCCTTTGGAAGAGAGGAGGAGGGTTTTTTGGTGAGATACTGATTTCCAGGGGCAGGTTAGAGGGCCAGGCCAGTGGAGATCTGGGGCAGCTGGCCTGGCTTCTCTCCTACTTCATGCTATGCTGGCCAGGCTTCTGGCTGAAAATAGAGCTAGGATTTCTTTTCCTTTGCATTTCCATGAGATAAATTAAATGGTCCGGCAGATGGGGATGAAAGGGGCACACACATGTATATAATATATACAACACAATACACATGCTTGTACTTACAACACACATATGAACATACATGCATTCACAAACATGTATGTATATACATACATGTTACTCATATATCAAGCAGGGATAATAATCACCCCCCTCCCCAGAGCTGTTGTGAGGGTTGAATGAGCCTTCAAGGGCTGTACAAGCGCCCGCTATTATCCCATCTCATCCTGGTGTGGCATGCATTTGAGACCCTTCACCATTTCTAGTTTCCCTCCGCTAGATGGGAGGGAAACCTTCTCAATGTCCTTCCTAAAATGTGATGGTCAGAGCTAACTAACAAAGTTTTGCAGATGTATCCTGGCCATGGCAGAGGAGAATGGAGTCATGTAAGCACCGCTTCTCCGCCCAAGCCCAGAATCTTCTTGGCTTTCTTGTCTGCTGTTGTTGGTTTACTCCCAGCTTGTGGTCTTCTTGGGCCCCCGATCTTGTCCAGAGGCAATACTTCCTAGCTGCACCCCCCCCAGGATTGTACTTGTGAAGTTGATTTTCTAGAACCAAGGGTAAGACATTAATAGTTATCATCTTTCTGTTAAATTTCATTTTTTGTGATGCAGTTTAATGTTCTCATGTTGGTTTTTGGTGTCCTCTTCTTTGTCGGAGTGCTACCCAAACTGTCCCTTTAAGATTTCATCCTAGAGGCTTTCCGCGGACCCCGTGCCAGCCTCACTGAGCTCATGGTTTGAAGCGTTCACGTTCTTCCCTTTTTTGAAAATGGGCTCCAGCTCCAGTCCTGTGACATGTCTCTAGTTTGCCATGACTCCTGAATGAGGAATAATCCTTCAGAGCTAAGCATTGTGGATTGGAGGAGAGACCTGTGGGAGGGGGTGCCGGGTGCCTTAGAGGAAGGGGAGTGGAGTCAGTTTGAATAGGTAGGTTGTTGTAGCTCATTGGTATATCCAGACACCTCCCTTGGGGAAGTGAGCCTGAGATGGCGCCTGGGGAAAACTACCCCCTTTCTGCTGCATCCCTGCTTCTTCCTCACTCTGAACTCTTTCTCCCCAACTTTATTCTTGTGGGGGGCAGGGCAAGGGGGAGATTATGATTGGGTAGCTCTGCCCTTAAGGGAGAAGTTGTTTTTTTTTTTTCTTTTTGGAGGGCAGTTGGGGTTAAGTGACTTGCCCAAGGTCACACGGCTAGTTTTTTGTGTTAAGTGTCTGAGACCGGATTTGAACTCAGGTACTCCTGATTCCAGGGCCGGTGCTCTATTCGCTGCGCCACCTAGCCACCCCAGAAGTTGTTGCTTTTAAGGAAAAACAATATTTGGGGGATTGGGGAAGGGTTCAAACCCTGAACTTGCTCTTGAAGACTGTTGACTTGGTGTAAAGAAGGAAGGAATGAAACAAGCATTTATCAGGTGCCTACTGTGTGCTGGGCACTGTGCTAAGCCCTTGGCAAATGTTATCTCTTTTAATCCTCTTAGCAACGTGGGGAGGGGGGCTGTGATTGTCCCCTGCTCTCTATCCACTCACCCCTTAGCTGATTCTGAGGCAAGTGTGGTGTGGTGGGAGCGGTGCTGGTCTGGAGGTCTGGAAGAGCCCAAACCAAATCTTCCCTCTGTTACCAGCAGTGTGATTCTGAGCAAGACATTGAGCCTGTGTGAGCCTCAGGTTCCACCTCTGTAAAATGAGAGAGAGAGAGAGAGAGAGAGAGAGAGAGGGAGAGAGAGAGGGAGAGGGAGGAAAGGGGGAGAGGGAGAGGGAGAGGAGAGAGAGGGAGAGGAAAGAGAGAGAGAGGGAGAGAGAGACAGAGAGAGAGATACAGAGAGAGAGAGAGAGAGAGCATGGATGTGTATATGTGTGTATGAATAAGGGTGTGTATGTGAGAGTAAGAGACAGAAAG
>CM053593.1:362100326-362136291 GCA_028646575.1 Pseudocheirus occidentalis
CTCTCTCTCTCTCTCTCTCTCTCTCTCTCTCTCTCTGGCTTTCTTCTTCTCTCTGAACTTCTTCCCATTGTTTCCCAAATCACTCAGCTAAGAAAACACTAAATTCTGCCTTTAGCAACTATGCTCAGGATTACCAAGAAAATTCTAGTTGTATTTTCAGGAAAAAAAAGGAAAAAATCTCCTAATCATCTGGATAGCCTATATCAGTAACATCAGTTACTCAGTTAACTTGGAAATTTGTAGATTTGTGAGTCTGAGTGGCATTAATGCTCTCTCTCTCTCCGCCTCTCTCTTTGTCTCTTGTCTCCGTTTCTCTCCCTCCCCTCCCTCTGATTTTTTGTACTTTTCTTATAATCACATATACACTTGCTGTCTCGTATATAGAACAGAAGCTCCCTGAGGGCAGGAACTGAAAGACAGTCTTGGCTGTCCACAGGGTTTTAGGGTTAGGAATAATTACATATTATATCTCTCTCCATCCTTAGACCCAGTAGTCTTAAGAAATTTGGATTTGAATTCTGGCTCTGATCTTGGTTAGATGGATGTGCGAGTTAGGGGTATAGGCAAATCCCTTTGGCTCCTTGTCCCTCAGTTTCTTCTTTTTTAAAATGGGTCTAATGTTTGTACTATCTGCTGCTCAAGACTGCATCAGAACCAGAGCTCAGAAACTTGTCCTTACACCTTGTGGCCAGCAGGGAGGAAAGAAAAGTCCTTCAGTGCTGGAACCTTTCCTAGGCTTAGTCTCCAATTACAAAGGCTCCATCCTCCACCCCCATACCCCTCACTGGGTAGTAAACAAACAGGAAACAGTCCCAGCAAAACTTCACATGCTTTAAATGCCATTGTATGGCGTCTCAGAGGTCCTGAAGCAGGCTCCAACCCCCTACCCCAATGTGCATTGGCAGCAGATGAAGCCCCCTACACATCTTTTAAGGGCTGGACCTCCATTGGCCAGCCCCACATTACATGTAAAAATGACAGGACTGGACTCAACAGGTCCTTAAGGCCACTCAGCTAGTAAATATTGAAGCTGGGATTTGAACCCAGGTTTTCTCAAATCCAGATCTGTGATTGGATCCACTCCTGTTGTGCTGACCTGCTATTTTTGAACAGCAAACATCACATCCATCCTGTCTAGTCTGTTTTTTCTTGCTGGAAAAGAGCTTCATGGAAGAAAGAATTCCCAGAATTCCTTCTTGGTAAAGTGCTTCCACATTAGGCTCTACTATCACCTGAGAAGTCCCAGTTTTCTCCTAACTGACCTCTCCTTATAATATTGGCCTTTCCTGCTTGGACATTTTTCTCTTTGTCCTTTTTTCTTGTTGGGTGGGTAAGTCACACACCTTTTCCAAGAGAACTGGGAGGCTAGGCAGGTTCTCAGACCTCAGAGATCTTCCTGTGGAAAGAGGAAAGGGGGAGGGGGGAGCAAGAGAGAGCACATGGGAATATCATTTTAGGCCTCCTGTTTAAAAGGTTCCTGCTAAAACAATAGAAATGCTAATCCTGTCTATTAGTACTACGTTTATGAAATTGAGGCTTTGTGGCAAAACCTAGTGGGATTATAATTACAGGATTTTAAATAAGGCTTCTGGGTGATACTTAGCACCAAACAATAAGGTATAGAAAATGTCATTGTTTTTCTCCTGTTCATAAAGGGAAAATCAGACTCCACCGAGCTCTTGCCTTACTAATAGATTCTGAAAGCGGCTTAGAGCAAAGGTGTCTTCCACTTTACAGAGTAAATTATCCAGGCAATAACACGTTGGGGCTTCAGCTTGGGGGGGAAACTGCTAATTGCCCCCTGCCCTGGAGTTACTGTATGAGCTTCCTTGCACAGTGGGCTAGGGGCAGCATTCTGAGGAGGATCTTTCCTGCAGAGTAAGGGCTTAATATGTGTTTTTTGGTGGAAAAGTGCCATTGGTTTCACAACTGAAAGCAGCCTTATTGTTAGAATGCTGATCTTGGAGTGAGTTTAAATCCCACTTCTGACACTTTCTGACTTTGTGACCTTGGGCAAGTCAGTTCTCTGAATCTCATCTCATCTGTCAAGTGCTGATAATAATTCTTGGCACACCTCAATCGGTACATAACTGTACCTATACCTTACCATAGGTGACATATGTAAATGACTTTGCATACCTTAGGAAGCTACATTTTTTTGTGTGGGTGTGTTTTCATTGGTCTAGGGAACTCTCAGTGAGTTAATTCCTTTCACTAAAGCAGATTAATACATGCTCTGTAACTTAGAGTCTTAGAGATTTGCCAGGGGCACTAAGGGGTTAAGTGACTTGTCCAGGGCCATGGCCAGTAAGTAAGTCACAGAATCAGGTTGTTCAGACTCCAAGGTCAGATCTCCATTGTGCCTGGTGGCTACTCTATGTAGATGTCAATATGATACACTCAGTGGGGTGAGTAGGTGGGAGGAAACAGGGAAATTGTTACCAGAGGAAAAGAGTTATCCCAAGTAGCCCTCATCCCCTTTCATTAATACTAAGAGGGGACCTCAGTCCCTGATACTCCTATTTCCTTTAGTCTTTCTTCTCTTCCTGTATTTTCTTAACACAAAATGCTGTTCTGATTATTAGGAAGTTCTTCAACCCAATTAGTTGGAAATCTGTCTCCCTTCCACCCATTGTCCCACTGGAGATACAAAGTACAAGTCATGGAAATCAATTTGGTTTTATCTAATAAGCATTTCCTAAGCATCTACCATATGTAAAGTATTGTACCAGGTGCTGGGAATATAAAGACAGAATGAAAAAGACTGCCGGTCTTCAAGGAGCTTACATTCTAATGAAGGATATGATTCAGACGCAGGTAGGTTAGATAATTTGAAGATGGAGACAGCACTAATACTTGGGGGGGGGGAATCAGATAAGGCTCCCCATAGAAGGGAGTTTTGAGTCTTGAAAGAAGAAGACAGTGCATAAGGGGATAAGTGTCATTCAGTGCAAAGACATGAATGTGCCTAATTCAGGAAGAGCAAGTATGTCAGTTTGACTTGAGTGCATACTGTGTGAAGAAAAAGAATGTGAGATGCCTGATAGGGTAGTTTAGAGGAGAAGTCTGCAAACTGTAACCTGCTTTGAGCTAAGGATGGTTTTTGCATATTTCAATACAGAATTTTATTGAAAAATGCAAAAACTATTCTTAGTTCATTGGCCCTACACAAATAGGCAGTGGGTGGGACATAGTTTGCCTACCCCTGGTCTAGTCAGATTGTGAAGGACTTTAAATGCCAACTTGAAGAGTTTGTTTGTTATTAGGGAACTAGCAAAGTAATTTATAATTAATTTAAAGGTAATCAATAGGAAATTAGCAAAGATTCTTAAATATGGAAATGGAATAGTCAAACCTGTCCTTGATCTGTGGGATTCCTACTTCTCTCTCTGACTTGGTTATGTCAGACTATCCTCAGCATCTTTTTTTTTCCCACAAAGTCTAAGATGGATTAATTATTTCCCCCCCAACATTCCCATCATTTTTAAGTCCTTCCTTGGGAGTGAGAAATAGCTCCAGAATGCAATTTCTCTCTCTTGTTTCCTCTACCTTTTAAAAGGTTAAATTATATTTAAGGAAAGTCAAGAAGTTGATTGTTATACTATTGACAGAGAGAACTCCAGCTGATGTTCAGATGACTGAAGTTCTCCCTGGTCATGCCTCTGTTTTAGGGTTGTGATCTGTTTCTCAAATGCTTCATCCCTTTTTTCTTTCTGTCGAGGTGGTCTGTAACAGAGTCTGTAACAGAATCCATTCTGTTTCTGTTTCCACTGGTCTTCACCCTTATATATTTCCTTCATGAGTTTTTATGGTTGTTGTTATTTGAGATTTGTGTTTCACCAGTGTGAGGATACTGCTGATATGGAAACTCCTTTCTTGAATACAGACATACGCACACGAATATGTCTTCTTGATATGTGATGCTACTTTGCCAACACACCTTTTTCCTATCCTGTTTTAAAAAATAAGATATATTCTCTCAGAGTCATATTTTAGTAACGAATCTCATCCCAAAATCTCAATGATTTTGTGGGACTACATATTTTAGAGCTGGAATGGACTTTAGAAGCCATCAAGTTCAATCCCCTCATTTTACATGTAGGGAAACCAAGGCAGAGAGGGGGTAAAAAGGCTTTCTCAGGAACACACAGCTAGTAAAAGTCTCAGGTGGAATTTTGATCTGGGTATTTCTGACTCTGACATATAGGTGGCATAGTGGAAAGAATGCCAGGCTTGGAGTCAGGAAGACCTGAGTTCAAATGTGACCTCAGATACTAGCTGTGTGACTGTGGGCAAGTCACTTAACTTTGTTTGCTCAGTTTCCTCATCCATACAACAAGCTGGAGAAGGAAATAGCAAGCCTCTTCAGTATGTTTGCCAAGAGAAGCCCAACTAAGGTCACGAAGAGTCTAACCAACAATAATTTCTGACTCCAAGTCTGATGCCCTCCCACTACTCCACTCTGCCTCTGATTTGCCTGCTTTGCTGGTTAATTTGATTAATTTTTCTTATTATCCATGGCTGGTTTTGGATGGACACCTGAGGCCAGGGGTTTTGTTTTATTCCTGACTCCTTCCTTAGATTCGTCCTTGTGCCCAGGGAATCAGCAGAAGTGAGTGGGAATCATTTCGCAGGACCAGTCTTGAGGGCACTTTGGTTGTGTTTTGGATACATGACCCAGGAAGATAGCAAACCTCCCTGTCATTGTGACCAGATCAACGAACCCTTGTTCCAGCTCCCTTCTTCTTCTTTTGGCCCTTACAGAACATTCTCTCCCTTGGCAGCACCTTTGTGACCACATCCTCATTGCAAGAAAGACAAGCAACTGCTTCAGGGCATCCATCTTCCTTCCCTTCTGTAAGAGGCTCATATCCGACCTCCCTTTCTTTAACTGTTCTGTCATCTTTTTCTTTCCCTTTCTTCCCTGTGAGATATTCTTCCATCCTTTACCCTTTCACACAGCCTAGTATTTCCCCACTGCTTCTTCTACTACCAAAAACTACAAAGAATGAGGCTATTGCCTCTAGCATGGACAGAGAGCAGGGAGAATTTGCTGTGACCTGCATAGGACAAACTATATTTACACTTATGGATCCATATCATCTTTCCCTTCATTTTCACATTGAAGTCATGTGTGTGTATGTATGTTTTAGGAATATTTCACTCTCCAAAGAGATACATCAGAGCATAGTAGATGAGGTGTTGGAATTAGGAAGAGCTAGATTCAAATCCCACATTGGACACTTTTGAGTGACTCAGGGTAAGTCCATGGAACTGCTCTGACCTTGGATAACTCTGCTTACTAAATTGTTGACGTGTTGGAATCTGCCTGGTACAGGAAGGTTCCATACTGATGAAGTCATAGATCCTTGACATATTGACCATGGATTATGTTTTCTGTGATAACCCTGAGGCATTTACATTCTCTTCTGGGAGGGTGAACATTCCGTGCTTTGAGCACAGATAACAACAAAACTGGAACTAGGTCATAGAAACTGGGGCTTTGTCCTAGGCACTGACACCCAGGGAAGGGGTGATTTTTTTCCCCCTATTGCAGTCTAGAGACCACCATTCTCATATCTCATGTCTTATGTTCCTCTGCCAGCCTGTTACACTGAGAAGGATGCAAGGGTGGGGAGGAAAAGGAATCCCAGAACAGATGAGAGAGCAGGGTCTTGGGCTGGTAGACTTAGAGAGGGGGTAGGGAGAAGGGCTAGACCACCCTTCTTTCCTCTCATGACTATGACCGTGGGTAGGACTATCTCTTCCAGAACTCTTCTACCTTATACCAATACCCCTTCAGGAGGACAAGTCAAAGACTCTATTTGGAAGATGGCATACTATACCCACCCTTCCCTCCAATTTTTTCCCCATTTTGAATTTGCTGCCAGTGTTGTTCATTACAGTGCCAGGAGCTCTCCCTTGACTGTGGCAGAGACACAGGCTTTGCACACTCTATGTAGGTCATTGTAAAGCTCTTCTTGCTCTGGACGTTGGCTGGAGGTGAGATCCTTAGTCCTTAGTCTCAGTAGTAACTCTCCTGGAGAACTGCTGTTGCAAACCTGCTTGTAGGCTTTTCCTATGTGAAACTGTCTTCAACTTATTATCTCCCTGACAAACCATATGAATTCCTTTCTATTTCTTTACTAAGGTCTTACCCTGTTTTACTGGCTTGTAAACTTTCTTTTTTTGTCTTATGAATGTAATCAATAGTCAACAAATGTTCATTAAGTCCCATTGTGTGCCAGACGCTGTGCTAAATTTACAAGGACAAAAATGAAACAAGTCCGTGTCCTGAGGAGCTTACAGTCTAATGGGGGAGACAACATCTATAACATATCTAAACATATAAATAATATGAATGTAGCCTTACCTTCACCCCTGGAGGATTTGGCAGTCCCCTGGTGATTCAGTGTGCTGTATGCACAGAGTGAGATGTGACTCCTGATTGGCTGACAGACTCCTGAGCATGGTGATAGGAGGTGCTGAATTAGTGTAAGGATACCTGAGTCCAGTAAGACATGACCCTTGAATGGCAGACAGGAGACCTTCAGTAGATTATCCAGGCAATAACATGTGGTAGGACTATTAAATGAAAAATTTAAAAAATGGAATATTAAGTGAAAGAAAAAGATTGACATTGGCCTGACTATTCATGCCTGTGCCTGAGCATGGGAGCATTCCTTGAATTAGGTATTACATTTCCCACCTTCAGTCTTTTGTCTAGGTTGGCCTGATGCTTATTATCCATAGGACCTTGGACAAGTCACTCATCCTCCTTGGGTCTATTTACTATTCTGTAAAATGGGAGGGGGGAGGGGCAAAGATCTAGTCTGCCTGACTTCTGAGGTCCCTTCTGACCTGAGATCCTCCAATCTTTGCCTGGAATGATTCCTTTTAGAATCTTTACTTTTCTTCAAGGCTACCTATTAACCTGTCTGTCTGTCTGCCTGAGAACAGAGAGAGCACCAAAACATGGGAGAATCAGGAAAAGTTTTCTGTAGGACCCGGCACCTGGTAGGATCAGGCTTGAAGCAGGGTAAGGAGATGAAATAAATTAATATGAGACATGAACATTTTTTTCATTGCAATACCAGGTTGCCCTCGGAACAGAAGTGCCCAGGGCCTAAAACGACCTTAATCTGACCCTGGCATTCTCACTGCTCCCATTAAACATTTCTTGGACAGCTGCCCTGAGCTGGACATCGCTTTGAACACACACACACACACACACACACACACACACAGCACTGTCCTTGAATTCTGAGAGCTCACTGTTGTAACTGGGCCATAATATACACATGACACTCTCACAACACAGAACCCTGATCTGTTTGCCTTTAAGGCAAGGGAGAGCACTGGCTGATTCTGGTGGCTCCAGAACTGGTGGCTCCAGTACTCTGTTGACTCATTCAGGGCTGCTGGGAGAGGAGCAGGCCCTGCTTTTGAACATTGGTCAGTTTCTCATCATTTGGGTATGCAGGGACCCCTCTTTTGTAGCAGGAGCCTCTCTCATGGGGGTCTTTGCCCCATGATTGCTGAGTGCCTCAGCTCAGAAGCACCCTCCTCAGCGACCTCAACAACATCACTGTAGGGCTTTCAGACTTTCAAAACTGGGCTTCTCTATGTGCTTCCAAGACTTTATGGTGCTCATTCTGCCTGGGAATGACCCACTTCAGCTCATCATCTTGGGCTTAGAAATCAAGAGCTCTAAGGGATTTTGGAGACCCTTGAATCCAATGCCTCATTTTCCAGGTCCGGTGACTTGGAGCATCTTAGATTTAGAGCTGGAACGAACCTCAGGAACTACCTAGTCCAACCCCCTCATTTTACAGATGAGGAACTGAGGCCCAAGGAGGTTAACTGACTTACCTAAGGCCACTCAGGTAGTAAAAGTCAGAGACAGGATTTGAACGCAGGGCCTTTGACTGTTTCCAGTATATCATGTTGCCTTGCAGTTGTCTACTATTTTTCACGTATGTTTTCTTTTTGCTTTTTACTCCTGTCTCAGAGAGCTTTATTTGGGGGATGTCAGGCTGATTCCTTCATTTCCATAATTTCTTATATATTATGTACTCACATCTTATATAACATACTCTTACATAATACCTATTTCTTACACATTCTCCCTGCTTTCTTTTTGTATAACTGTGCAGTAGGAGAAATACCCTAACCCTGGCCCCATGAAAATTAGGCATTTCGTTGTTATTCAAACCTGTCCAAATTTTGGTGACCCTGTGGACCATACTGTCTATGGAGTTTTCTTGGCAAAGAAAGTGGAGATTAAGGCAAACAGAGTTAAGTGACTTGCCCAGGGTCACACAGCTAGTAAGTGTCTGAGGTCAAATTTGAAATTGGGTCTTTCTGACTTCAGGCACAGTGGTCTATCCACTGTGCCATCTAGCTGCCCCAGAGTTAGGCTAGTTTTTCCTTAAAAGGTATTAAAAGCATCCTTGAGACTTGTTTAACTTAGGGGCGTAAAGGCTCAGGCTGTTGACATCACTCTCTGGTTATCTGAATACAAAACAGCCACAAAAATCCCTAGGTGTTCTCAGACTTGGCTGGTGAACCACAATGGGTAACTCAGACAGGTGACCTTCACTTAACTGATTAATTCAGGGTATCCTCCAAGCCTGTCTTAGTGAGTATTCTTCTTCCACTATGGCTAAATAAATCTCCTTTGGTTAACTATCAGATGACATTGCAATGGCTTATACCATTCCAGTACTGAACACAAGCTACCTACAATCCCCACAGCATGGAGACTACGACTAGGCTGAGAAAGGGCCAGCTCACAACACCTTAGCTACTGCCATGTTAAAGTTTTGGGTGAAATGAACCTGCCTTTTCTAAAGAGCATACATCCCAGCATTCATGCCCAAACCTCTTTGCTTTAGTCATCCATGCTCCAAGCACAAAATTAGCAATTTTCTCTATTTTGATGCCCCAATCAGCTCCATTTTCCAAGAATGACTCTTTGGGATAACCCTTCCTCCTCATCAGAAAGTGAGAACACCATCTTCCTGCCAATTTAGCCAAGGCAAAGCAGAGTTGCTCAGCTCTGTTGATAGTCATAATCACTTCGATGTTCTCCATGGCTTCAAGGCCATTCATTCACTTGGTGAGGAGATTCAGTATTAGTCTTTGTATTGGGCTACCCCTCCTCCTCTTTCCCTCCTTCCTCCACCTCTGGCCATCTTCTGGCAGTGAAGACCCAATGGAGTCAATCTCATCTATGGAGATGATAGAGGGGGACATGGTTTCATGCCATGATTAACAGGCTATGCACCATTCATGCCCTTTCACTGAAGAATTCCTGTACCAGTTCTAAACCTGAGACAAGAATAAGGGAGCAGTCAGCATGATGAACCACAAGAACTCTTCCCCCACTCTCAAATTAATTTGCATTTGCTTTAGACCCACATATATGCATACTAATACAACCACATATGTGTACATACATGTGTGTGGATACACACATGTGTATATGCACATGTGTATAAATATGTATGTATATGCAGACACCCAGATGCATGTAAGGGGGCTTGACCTGCTCATGCTCAGGCCATACTGCCTTCCCATGTTCCCCTATCATGTTGGTGGGAGTAACTTCTTGGATCACTTACAGGCTGCCATCTTTAAAAACTAACAGGCTGGGACAGTCCCTTTCCTGCTGTATTCAGAAGGTGAAGATCATGATATATCCACAGTGTGGAGGAGGGTCAGATATCATATTCCCTCCAATATAATGGAATATTGTGTCTTGCAGTACAGGAACTTATTTAATGCTTCTTGAATGGATGTCTAAGAATAAGCTCACACTCTCTGGCTGGCTGTATCTGAATATACAGGTCAGGAATGTTACTAGCCTGAAGGTAAAGACAATCACCTTGCCCCCTGGGCTGTATCTCTGGGTATCATCCATCCCTCCACCCAGTAATCAACATAGGAAAAATAAAAGTTTCTGGGTTGGAAAACTAGGGAACCATGGAGAGGTTTTTTGGAACTTACCGGGCAAGTAACCTTTACATGGCTTATTGTTTAACCTTGAGAGATGAAAATCAGCAGGTAGAAGGAAAGTTCACCATGAGAAGCCCAAATCTCTCACTAGGATGTCTGAAGAAAGGATAGACTTGAACCTAAGGGCACTTACTACTTAGCTATGAGTATTTCTGTTCTAAAGAACCTGTTTTCTAGGGCTGTAAATCTGCCAAGAGACCTCAAAGTCCAGATTTTTAGGGGAACAGGACGGGTCACTCAGTAAGGCAGCTATGTATAACAGTGGGTAGAGTGTTGGAATCAGAGCCAGGAAGAACTGCATTCAAATCCTGCCTCCAACACTGTGTAATCCTGAGAAAAATCACTGAAATCCCAGACTCAGTTTTCTTATCTGTAAAATGGGGATAATAATAGCACCTACCCCCCCCCCAGGGTTGTTATGAGAATCAAGTAAAAATTGCATAAGGTGATAAAAGAATGTTAGCGATCATTATTGAGGGGAAAGAATCTGAAAAGGTATTGTGTCATAGGTGAGACATATGGTCGGTGATTGGGATAAATACTTTTCTAAAATAACTCTTAAACATGTCTCTGACTTTGAACTCAAAGAGCATGCCATAGATATCCTATAGCTGGAGACTTTAGCTGAAACTAGAAACAGGGAAGGGTCTAGCATGATAACAGAGGAGGAGCATCCAGAAGAGCAGCATCCGGCAGACACTGCAAGCCAAGGGAGGCTTGACAGGAGCAGCATGATGAAACCACCGAGAGATGTTTTGCTACGTTGAAGGTGAACACTGTCTTTCCACATATGGACTCTTCTATGTGTGCCTGATGCATATCTACTCTTTCAACTTTACAGGAAGTGGAATAATGGGAAAGCGTACCCTAGATTTATGGGGGAAATGTTGCTACTTTTTTTTAACTATGCCATTCATTAAATGCCTTTGCTATGGACTAATCATATCTTTTGACTGAGTGTTAAAGATAAGCCCATTGGTTGGGGCTCATGAACTATGAGTTGATTTGAGTTAATATGAATTCATTTGAGTTGATGTAAAGTCACAGAGTAAATGGATAGGCCATTCTTTGCAGGGACCTGCCTTATGAGTTAAGGAGTACCCTTGGGTACTATAAATGAACGAATGAAGGAAGACAGGCACATACTAAGGCAGAGACAGGAAGGCAGGGAGGCAGACAGGAAGACAGACAGTCAAAAAGGCAAGAAAACAGGTAAACAGGAATGTAGATAGGTAGGTGGACAAGCAGGAAGAGAGTCAGATAGGTAGGTAGTTCAGTAGGTAGGCAGACAAGACAAGCAGCAGTTCTGTTTGCTCAGAGCATCCATGAGAGGCCCTAACTAGCATAGTGGGCAAGCTTTGATCATAGGGCAGAAGCTGTGTACTCCCTCCCCTGGTTTTCTATAGATTTCTAAGTGGAGTAGCCTTGGGCTGACAGGGATGCCAGATAGATAGCAGACATGCAGACAGGAAGCCAGGAGGAGATCAGAAGCCTGAAGGGGAATCCTGGCCCAGATGAAGGCAAGGAGCCAAGATGCTAGAACCATCTCACACATCAAATCTGGGTCAACAGACACAGGTAGCATCTGAGACCTATTCTGAACCCCTGGGCTCAGTCTGCTTACTCACTGGCTGGGATTTTTCCTGTACAATATAGAAAAAAGAGAAAGGCAAACCAATGGGAACGGTCCAATTTGCCTAAAATTTTTTGGCTTTTTCTCTTGCCAGCTAGAGGCAGTGGAGATGTGTTGAGATGCCTAACCCTGAACAGCTGAAGGAAGAAGGCAAACTGCCAGTCTTTTGGCTGTGGATCCACATTAAGCTAGCTGTGCAAGCAGGGATTTTAAACCTCAGGTCTATGGATAGATTTCAGGGCATCTAGGAACTTGAACGGGGAAAAAAGCATGTCTTTATTTTCACTAGCCTCCTACTGAAATCCAGCATTTCCTTTAATTATTTAAAAACATTGTCCGGGGAAGAGGTTCATAGGCTTGACCAGATACTACCTGAGGCATCCTTGACATGAGAAATGCTAAAACTTTCTGTGTTAGAGGGATAGATCTCTTCATACTAGAGCTCAGCCTCCCATCTTAATAGGATTTTGTTGGTGGTTTGGGTACTGACATATGGAGGAAAAGGAGGAAGATAGTAGATTCAGATCTAGAAGGAACCTTAGAAAATCATCAAGTTGAGCTCCCTCATGGTACTTGTAACCAATATTCTCTGACATCCTCTCTCAGAGCCAGGCTGTTCATCAGCCCCTCAGGGTTCTGGCGATTATTTCACCCAGTTATGTTCCCCACTTTGTTAGAGGATGATGCCCCAGTTCCATTTAACTATTTAGCAGCTATTGGCTTTTAGCAAAGGCATATTTATTTCAAAGATTTAGTAAGAGCAAACATACAAATACTTACTTCAGTACCATGGAGCTATATTTTTTCTTATGCCACTTCAGTCTCAGAGGGAATAGGCTCAAAACTTCACTCAGTTCTTACATAGCATTGGTCCCACCAAGTTCATGTTCATATGGAGTGTGACTTCTGGATGATTCTTCCTTCCACTTGGCTGCCACTCCAGAAGGTCACTCATTGCTCCTCAAAACACCCGTGCTGTCTCTGCTACAAACCAGAATTTTAGACTGCTTGGATTTTAAAACACTTTCAAAACTCATAAGGTTGAGGATTTCATTCCTCACCAAGAGCAGGAAAAATATGAATGCAGGGGCCGGGGACTGAGGTCTGTTTCTTGAGAATGCATGGCCTTTGAGGAGAGAAGACCCCAAGGCTTCTCCCCTTTCAGCATGGTCTCTCACCAGACCCCATGCATGAAGGAGAGACACACTACCAGTAACAGAGTAGCTGAGAAGACTTAGGTAAGAGAAAGGTGGTAGAAGCCAGACAAGACCTTTGGAATATCCCTATAGCCAGTCAAGAAGCCTCCCCTTCACCACAAGGTTAGCTAACCAAACTTTTTCTAGAAATATCCAAGGCTATTCCATAGTCTTTCCAAGGCCTTCCTCTTCCATTGCATCATGACTTTCCAAGAAGCAAGCTTCTAGCATCTCCGTGTTGAGTTGATGCTGTCCCAGGTGCTCCAAACATGTGCCAGAACCTTGCTACAAACAGATGGGGTTACTGAGGCCAGGATAGGTGAAGTAGCTTTCATGGGGTCACACTAAAGAGGTGAGCTGATAAATAATTACTAACTGGTTCTCTGGGGAAAGAAAAGTGCACACGACACACTTTTAAATTTAATTTGTATTAACATTTTCTCCACTCCTTTCTTAAGTCTAGACTCTACTCAATCAATAAAACAATAAATCAAGCCTTGATTTAAAGTGTTTGACAATTTCCAAGTAACTGTTCACACTGACAATTTAACTCTCAGCTCCCAGTATGAGGTGGCTTTTGCACCCCCTCTAAAGCTGACGACAGAGGGAGGATTTGAATTAATCTAGATGCCAAGTCCTCTGCACTATTACTATATCATGCTGAAGAGATAATGAATAATTGGTCATTTCCTCCAGGTCTAGGCTATACCTGCCCCTTGACTCAGGCAAAGCAGATTTAGTCAACTGATTGAAATGACTGTCTTGTTCTCCAGGTTCAGAGAGAAGTCACTCTTTTGTGAAGCTCATTAACAAACAATTCTAGCCACAGTTGGAGCAGAAGATGTTCATGCTAGTGGTGGGCTTGTTGTGTTTGTCCTTTGTTTTCTAAGAGGACCATGGCATCACGGAATGATGCCTTGACTTGCACTGACTTGTATTTAAGTGAGGCAGGGCTGTGCAAGGTCACCAGCCTTACTTTCTACTCCAGAGCCATCTGGGTCCAGCGGCCAGATATTCATCAGGATGACTGGAGAAGACCTAGAATGCAATGGGAGACCCTGGCCCTTTTAGGTTAAGGCCTTTGCAAGTACTCACTTAGAGTGAGGTCACACCCACTCAGTGAATAGCCCTCTTTAAAAAGTGAGTCAAGGGACCTTTAATTAGGAAAAAAAAAAGAAGAAAAAAATCAAGCTGGGAAGGGCAGACCCTCAGGGTTGCTGTTCCAAAGAGAAAGTTACCATTAACGTTCACTCTAAGCCAGGAGTGTCCAAAATATAGCCTTTAAGTGGAGTTTGGGTAGGGACCTACTGTGGTCCAATCTATGAGCTTCAGAGTGAGCTGTGTTTACAGTTTTGGGAAAGGAGACAGAAAGAAGGAATGAAAGAAAGAAGGAAGGAAGGAAAGAAAGAAAGAAAGAAAGAAAGAAAAAGAAAGAAAGGAAGAAAGAAAGAAAGAAAAAGAAAGAAAGAAAGAAAAAGAAAGAAAGGAAGAAAGAAAGAAAGAAAAAGAAACAAACAAACAAAGAAAATTTAACCAGTAAATCCCAAATTAAGTGGGCAGTTTCTGGCCATCAAAATTAAGGCATTTAAATCAAAGCAGAGAAATTAGGAGTGAGGTGATGGATGGTGAAGTGACTTAGAATATAGGTGTTTGCAAAGAAAATTGCAAGGATGGTGTAAGGTTGGCCTCTAGCCTCTTGCTGCCTGTTTTTCTGGAGACTCCTGGTCTATGGCTGGTTGATGAGTGGACTAGGGAGTCTGAGTATGGGGCAAAGTGGCCCCCAGGGAACAGAACACTGGATTTGGACTCAGGAAGATACTGGGTGTGTGACCCTGGGCAAGTTGTATAAGCTTTCTAGACCCAGTTCCTCGTCTGTAAAACGAGAGGGTCAGAATCAATGGCTTCTAAGACCCTTTCCATCTCTAAGTTCATGACCTTGTGTCCTTACACTCTTCCGAAGGGAAGAACAACTCTGGAAAGGTACCATTTTGGAGAGACATTGGAGTGCTGGATCATTCAATTCAATTTATTTCAGCAAGCATTTATTCCATAGAAGGCACAGGGCTAGGCATCAGAGATGAAGGCAAAAAGGAGATAGTTCCCACTCTCCCACCCACTTGCCCTTCCAAGGGCCTCACATTCTAGGGATGGAAGGACAGAGAAATAACCCCCCAAGAATACAAAGCCATTGGGGTGCACATGCTAACAGTAAGTTCATGCCTCTTCTCACTATGCTGACCTGATTCTTTCTGAGCAGGCTACATAATTAAAAGTTTATTTCCATTTTTTTATTAGTCTATAGTTCAATTTCTTGGAGGTCTAACTATCATTCCAACCCTGGCTCTCGGGTTAACGATGCTGGCCTTATTTTAAAGGAGGTAAATAAAGGCATCAGTGGCTCTGGGGAGATGTAAAGGCCCCAGAAATAGAAAAGCAGCTTGGCCTGAGAAATTCACTCCAGATAGGAGCCTTTAAAAGCAAATAGGCATGGATGAAGGATTAGGCCACTACCCCTGGCTACCATTAGTTTCCTCATCTGTAAAATGAGGGGGTTGGGCTCCATGGCCTCTAAGGGCCTTTCTAGTGCTAAATCCTCTGGTCTAAAAAGAATGAAGGAGAGTTTGAGTCAAGAGAAAACAGATGACAATTGGCTGAAACCTTGAAGAGGAGTCTGGTGATCTGCTAAGGGCACCGTACTCAGCTCTGGAAATCCCTGGAGCCGGTTTTTCTGGTTCTTTACCCTGGCCCGGTTTCCTCTGTCCTGGGACTTTTGACTCTACTCACAACAGACAAGGAGGCCTCTGCTTCTCTGTGGACGGCAGATGCACAGCAGGCTTTCTCTTTAGAGCCTCGACATCCTAGAGGGATTCAGTTCCCTGGAAAGAGAAATGAAAACCTCAGCCAGCCAGCCCCTAATTGGTGCAGCCCCCTCTGCTGAACTCTCAGGCCGGGGAGGTGATTTCTGTATTGTTCAGTGCCAGGGGAGGGAGGCTGTGGGGTCTGCACAGAACAAAGTGGGCTCCACCCTGCCTGTTTATTTATCTCTCTGGTGCCCATCACCATGGTATCTGCTTTTCCCTAATGCCTTAATGAAGCCAGCTTCAGACATAGCCAGAGTTATTGAACATTAGCTGGTTATAGGTCTGGTGTGCATAGGAGTCCTCTGAGAAAACAAGCACCCAAAAGGAGGTGGGTGGTAGCAGGGACTAGAGGGGACAGGAGGAGGGTGAAGGGAAGCAAAGGAGTCTGGGAATAGGAAAAGAAGAAGAAAAAGGGAAATAAATTCTCCTTCGGAGAAGGGAAATTGCTGGGGAAGAAGGCTGCTCTGTGGCCTGAGGCAGAACAAAAGGGAGAAAAAAGTAGGATGGGTCCTTCTTTCCTGAGCTGACTAGGTGCCCCCCCTGGAATCTAGACAAAACGTGCAAGTTGGCAGGGCCCAAATCTAGCTCTGAGACTAGAAATCAAAGCAATGTTGCAATTCCTGAAAATTCTGTATCATTCAACTGCCCTGTGATTTCCCTGCCAAGAACATCCCTCCCCAGCCACCGTGTCCCCCTATGTGTTGTCTTCTCTTAGAATGTGATTCCTTTTTATTCTTCAGTCATTTGATGACACAAGCCACTTTGGGAATTGTTAACACCTTATTGATAATTTTCTAAAAAATAAAAATTCTGCACCTTGTCTAAAATAATGTAAAATTTAAAAAAAAAATGCAATTTCCTTGAGTGCAGAAGCTGTCTTACTCTCTTGTACCTGTGTCGCTTGTGTTTGGCACAGTACCTGGTATAACACACATACTTAATAAATGCTTTTCGTTCTTTCATTCCTTTATTCACCGCTGCTCCTTCCTCAATAAGGGGAACAAAACAAGTCACCCCCCAAATGCCAAGGAAAACCCTGGGCTGCCTGCTGGGAGGGTCTTTCTATGGGGAAGAAGAAAGACGTAGAAGGTGGCAGATGGGATTTTCCCCATTTCTGTGCAGTGTTAGAAGAGAAGTCAGAGAGGAATGACAACGTATAATAGAAACTGAAAGATGGGATTCTGGGCCCAATGCTGCTTCTGGGCCTCACTTCACACACAAGCAGGACGTCAAGTCTGCCTCACTGCACTCAGCCAGAATTGAGAAGGACAGAGACTGGCATGAGATAACTGAGGCCTCTTGCCAAGTTGGGTGGATATCCTCTTTAAATAATTCTCAAGTTGTTGACTGAAAAATGCCATTACTCATTTGCATACCATTTTGCATAAATCACATATGTTGTTCATTTGAGGAGGATGTGCATAGAAGCTGCCCTGGTTCCTGCTTCTTCCTCTGCTGCATGGGCCGGCCTTTTAGATGGGGCTCAGTTGACTCAGTATGGAAAAACTACAGGAAGCAAGCAAGGCCTAGCTCTGCCTCAGTGTCCCAAGCTTGAACTATAACCTTGTCTTCAAGTAGGAGATTTAATTCCACCAAAAGAGCTTAAGTTCTCTTTCAGAAGAGAGCCTTGGGTAGGAACTTCTCAGTGTAGTAATAATGCTGCCGCTGCCACTGGATAGGATAGGAACTAGACTTGGGATTTCATTGTTTTAAAGAGCTTGTACTTCCTTTATCAATGCAGGTCAGTGCCAGTCCTGCAGCTGACCCCCAAGAGAGGGATTTCCTAGGTTCGTACAATTGGTATATGTCAGAGGAGAAACTGGAACCTAATTCTTGACTTTGAGGACAATAGTGTATCTACTTATCTGCTTAGTGAAAGTCTGGGTTTGTTCTCCTAACCCTCATGCAAACTAGGAGGTAGGATTCCCAGGGACATACTGGCTCTATCTTTCCCTTCAGTGTTCTAGGGGTACTCTTGAGGGTTTGGGAAGTGATTCTTCTCTATTGCTATTGGCTCAAGCCCCCATTCCAGTGTGTTCTTACCCCCCCCTCCAAATTAATTTACTCGTGATTAATATCCCAGTTTCATTCAACAAATTAACATCAGCTAGCTTTTACAAAGGAGTGTTTTCAGAAAGATGGAGGAAGAATAAGCATTTTCCCCAATACTTGGGGGCCCATTCTCCCCTCAGAACTTGGGAAAGGGAGGCTCCAATTTAAAGCAGTTTCTACATAGCATTTACCCCCACCAAGTTCAATTTCTGAATTCAGCATGCCAAATGCACGAATAACTGTAGTTCTTTCTTGGCTAACTTGGATCTACATTGGGTCAGACGAGTCATTTGGAACTTTTCCTCTTCCAGTCTGGCTTTTGGTAAATCTCAGCATGAACCACCAACCCCTTCCCCCCAGACTTTTGACACTTGCTATTCTGACCTTTTGAAGCTCACAGTCATAGCTATCTCTAATACTACTTCATCTAAAGCAGGGAAGAACAAATGTAAATTTTAGATTGTAAGCTCCTTGAGGGCAGGGGTTGCCTTTTGTTTCTTTTTGTATCCCCAGAGCTTAGTAAGGTTCCTGGTACATTGTAGACACCTAATGAATGTTTATTGATTGACTACAAAGGGGTAAAGAACAGAGGCCCCTATTTATCAGCCACATATTAGCCCCAGATGGGGTCAGTCATTCAATAAACAATTATTAAGCTCCTACTATGTGCCAGCTAAGCTCTGGGGAGCCCAAAGCCCCTCTCCATCCAGAGCTTTACCACCTCTCAGTCTCTTTCTGTAGTTCTATCCCTCCCTGTCTGTTTGCCTGTCTCTGTCTCTCTCATAGTCATACAATGGCACCAGAGGGCAGAGACTCACAATGCTGGCTATTCTGTTCTCTACCTGTGTGATGTTGGACAAGTCCCTTAACCCTTTTTGAGTTTTCTCGTCTGTAAAATGAGGGATTGGATTGGACAGCCTCTTGGCTTCCTTCTGGCTCCAAATCCTAAAACCCTTTGATAGAACTTTTCCTGGTCTGCTTAGGGCAGTACAAGTGTCTCATCTTGCCCAAAAGATTTCTAGGGTGTCTTGAACATAACAGATGCTTCATAAATATTTGCTGAATTAAAGCAAATTGTTCAGGCACAAAAATGTGCTGTATTTGTAGTCACAGGACCCAAGTTTAAATTCTGGCTTTACCAGGACTCATAGATCTGAATCTCCCTGGGTCTCAGCTTTCTCATCTGTAAAAGGAAAGAGTGCGACTAAATAAATGGCTTCTAAGATTTTTTTTTTCCAGATCTCAATCATGGTTATTGTTGTGGTTATTGTTGTTGTTGTTGTTGTCGAATCTTGTCTTTATGACCCCATTTGGAGTTTTCTTGGCAGAGATTCTGAAGTAGTTTGTTGTTTCGTTCTGATTTTAAGCCAAAGAATCCTCTACTCTTAAGCTGGCTTTAATCTTTTGAGGGGGCACCCTGAAAGGTGGGAAGATTAAAATACTTGGCTTGTGCTCTTCACTGTGTAAGGAGTTCAGACGCTAGTACCAGCCTTCCTTTGATAGCTGGTAGCTCCGGGGCAGGGCATAGGCACAAGCTGGCCGGGGCTAAGGCAGCAGCCACCAGTCCCTCACATTCGGTCTCTCCCCTCCCCCCAACGCTTAGCAGAAGTCCATTGCCAAGACACTGGGGGAGGTAGAAACTGGCATCGGCCCCTAGCACTGCTGGTGAGAAGCCTGCCTCATGGGTGAACAGGGGACATCATTCAGGCCAGTTCATTAAAAAAATAAAAAAAGACATGAAAGTCATTTTCAGAATCATCTTTTTAAAAAATGATCTCCTAGGAGAAAGCCAAATGAGTGTTTGGAAAATATCTATGGCTTCTTTCTCTTAGGAAAATGAGACAGGGAGCTTCCTGCATCCGCTGCATCCCCACCCCCGTCACACCCCCGAACAAGACAGAAAATGATCTTGTGAAATCAAATGTATAAATTATACATGGAACAGAACTATAGAAGGATGATGGGTCTGATAGGAGGCTGGCGGAAATGAAAATGAGATTTGAAAGATCAATTCTCCTTTTGAATCAGTGCCACCCCTTCTCCCCCTCCTCCCTTGATGCCAATAGGACTGGTAAGCAAGAGCACAAGCTCTACTTATCCAATTATAAAAAGCACCATCCTCTGGCCTCCTGTGGAATTCTTTCCTCCTAAGTCACGGCTACTGTTTGGGGTGAGATTTCTTTGTGTGTCACCAGAATAATAAAAAGGCAATGAAAGTTTGCAGGCCCATATATTTTTAGGCTTGTGCCAGATGTAAATCAGTTCTGCCACGTTGATAGGGATAGGGATATTTCTGGATAAATAAAGGAAGGGAAGTTTTCTAGGGCATTCCAGGCATGGGACCCAGTCTTCATTTAATCTCTCTGGGCTTACCTTGCTGTAGGATTGGAGAATCTAGAGGATTGGGGAACAGCAACCAAGAGGGAAAAAGACTTGGAACCTAGCAAGAGTTAAAGGGAAGGAGATCCATTAGTCTGGGGGAGGACTGGGTTGATTAAAATGAGAAAACCGTTTATCAGATCTTTATAGTGAGCCTTCAGAGACCCAGACTCTGTCCCCTGAGAAGGCAGCAAGAGGAAATGGGTTTAAATTGAACAGGAGGCATTTAGGTTGGATGAAAAGAAGCACATTGATTCTAATTGTTATTAGGCATCTAAATAGGTGACCAAAGGAGGCGGGGAGAATTCCTGGAGGTGCATTAGAGAAATGAAAGACAGATCCCTTCCTGTCTGGTCGAGTTTAGACAGAGCTTCCCCATTAGTACATCAGGATGTAGCAGGATGTAGCAGAATGTGGCGGAGTAAAGAGCTCTGGATCTGCGGTCAGAGGCCTTAGGTTGGAGTTCCTTAAAGTGTCTGCATGGCTGAGCAAAGCCCGGGACACCTTGGGTCTGTTTTTTCTCCTTCTAACATGAGGGGCTTGGACTAAATGACCACTTAGGTCTCTTCAGTTATGTGATTCCAGTGGTAAAACCCACTGATTTCATTTGACTCTGTTAGGACAAGTGATAGGAAATGGGTAGGGATTCATAGTGTTTTTCCTCCCTCCCTCCCTCTCTTCCTTCCTTCCTTCCTTCCTTCCTTCCTTCCTTTCTTCCTTCCTTCCTCGTTTCTTTCTTTGTTTCTTTCTTTGTTTCTTTCTTTGTTTCTTTCTTTCTTTCTTTGTTTCTTTCTTTCTTTCTTTCTTTCCTCTCTTCCTCTCCTCTTCTCCCTGATGCATTAGGAAATTACATGACACATCTAGGGAAACAATCAGCTAATATGTGTCTGAGGCAGCACATGAACACAGATCTTCTTGATTTTTTTATACACTGAGTCATTCAGACACTATATGTTTCAAAGAAATGTGGAGAATAGGTTTTATGTCTTTTGTCACTAATGTGAATAATGATCAGTGTCATTGGGGTAGTGGAAAGAAGGCTGACTCTGGAGCCAGATGACCTGGGCTTCAAACATCATTTCTGCTTCTCAGCTCCCCTTGGGGTTTGAGGCAAGTTTCTTGACCTCCTAGGGACTCTTTTTCCTTCTTTATAAAACAAGTGAGTTGAATCATAGTCAGGAAGACCTGGATTCAAATTCTGCCTCAAACACTTGCAAGCTGTGTGACCATGGGGAAGTCACTTAACTTCTGTCTACCTCAATTTCTCCTCCAACGAGGCAATGGGAAAACTGGGAGGCTTGGACTCGATAGCCGTTAGGTTCTTTGGAGCTAGAAGTTCGTGGTCCTGTGATCTTTAAAATCTCTCCCAGCTCTAAATCTTTGACCCTCAGACCACAGGGTTCAAATGTTTGTCTTCAGAGCAGTGGCAAATTTACAAAGATTCTTCCTATTTGGGGAAAAGGGATTTCATTTTGGGAGAGGCATACTCTGGGCTTGTTTAGATAAATAATAACAGTAGCCAGGTGGCTCAGTGGATAGAGCATGGGACCTGGAATCAGAAAAGCTCATCTTCCTGAGTTCAAATCCAGCTTCAGACACTTGCTAGCTGTGTGACTCTGGGCAAGTCATGCCACCCTGTTTGCCTCAGTTTCCTCATCTGTCAAATGAGCTGGAGAAGGAAATGGCAAACCACTCCGGTATCTCTGCCAAGAAAACCCCAAATGGCATCACAGAGAGTCAGACATGACTGAAACCACAGAATAACAGCCATAGTTAGCATTTATGCAGTGCTTTGAGGTCGGCGAGCTCTGTACTTAAACTATCCCATTGAATCCTGCCAATAACCCTGGAACACAGGTGCCATTATTTATTCTCATTTTGTAAGTGAATAACTGAGGCACGTAGTAGTCAGGTGACTTGTCCAGGGTCATACAGCTGAAGTAGGGCTCCAGCTCTGGTCTTCCTGACTCCAAAGTCAGTCTCCTATGCACTATCGTCTCTCTCAATGGCCCGTTTTGGTACCAAGGCCCTGAAAAGACTCTTCTTTGGAGTTTTCTACTATGGGCTGGCTGATGCTACAGTCTTTCATGTATTCTCTGAACTGCTCCTGTCCCCCCGCCCCCACCCCTTGGCTGCTAATGACATCCAATTAATTCAGCATAATTTGGTTCATTATGAACACTTGAGGTTAGCCAAATGGCTTCCACTGAATGGCAGCGATTCCCCTCTCTTCCTGAGCTCTCTGAAATAATCTGGCTGAGCTCTGAATGGGGAAGGGGGATGGAGGGCAGGCCAACCATGGAGAGGCTGTGTCTGCCAGGCTCCCTGCTGAGCTAGGCCTGCAGAGATGTGCTTAGCTCAGGCAGGTGCTTATCAAGGCAGACAGGGGTCTGCTCTCGGGAAGGGAAGGAACTCGGAGGAGTTGGGGTGTGTGGGAGACAGGACCCAGTTGTGTTTACCCACTTCAAATCAGACACCTTGTGACACCCCCACAATCCGAGTTAAAAATAAAATGGAAATGGGAGCATGAATTTTTTTTTTTAAAGATCAGCCTGAACAAATTGTACTCTATGAATATGATGGAATATTCCTACAACAGAAGAAACGATGAATATGAGGAATTCAGAGAAATGTGGAAAGAGTCTGACAAACTGATGCAGAGTGAAGGAAACAGAATCTAGAAAGCTGTAGAAGGGACCACAATAATGTAAATGAGAAGAGCATAAAGATGAAGGCTTGACCCTGCAGAAGAAAAGGGAACTATAACACCCTCCTTTTGTTTTTCGCTGTTGTTACAAGGGAAGGCTAACTGGATGCAGCCATGGCAGGGAGCATGCCAAGGAGGTTAGCATCCAGAAGTAACTGTGATATGCCTGATTGAAAAAAACCCCAAAAGGCATCAATAAAACTTTTTAAAAATCAGCCTGCATCAGAGATTGGCATCAGTGCAGTTGGGAACATAAAGTCCCTTTGTGCAAAAGGCCATTGGAAGGTTATACTCCCTCTGCTCAAGAAATATGGCATAACCCTAGAGATTTGTGGCTATCAGCTTAGCCGTGGGTCTGACTGGGTGATGTCCTAAAAAACTGGGCATGATAATTCCCGGCTGGAGCCAGACTTAAAGACATCTGTTAGAGATTCATTTTCTGGAAGTCTTTAAAATGGGAGGACATGCTGATGGGCAATGGGAGGGGTAAAGTGTATGCAGTGTGTTGTCAGGTTTTGCTTGTGTCAACTCTTCATGATCCCATGGTTTTCTTGACAAAGATATTGCACTGGTTTGCCATTTCCTTCTCCAGATCATTTTACAGATGAGGAAACTGGGGCAAACAGGGTTAAGTGACTTGCCCAGGGTCACATAGCTACCATCTGAGACTGGATTTGAGCTCAGGACAAGTCTTCCTGATTCCCTGCTGAGGGTTCTAGCTGCCCTTCCTATGTAATGTGGTTTAGTGGGGAAAAGAAACTTTGAATTTGGGACTAAATCCTGAATTTAATCCTGGCTCTGATACTTATTATTGGTCATTAGCTTTGTGACCTTGGACAAGCCACATTACTTTTCAGAGGCTTGGTTTCTTCTCACATAAAATGAGCACCATAATACAACAATTAGAAAGACAAGTCAGTGTCATAGCTAGAGGGTCTTGGAGGCAGGAAGTTCCTGCCTCTGACACAGACCGATGGTGTGATCCTGAACAAGTTAAGTAACCTTTCTATGCCAGGACAACTCAGTATTCAGTTCCGCAAGGACTTCCTTGGGCAAGATGCTTCTCTAGAAACAATTCCTGCCCACAAGGAGTTTATACCCCGCTGATCTCAAAGTTTCAGAGGGAATCTCTGCAGGTCTGGATCTTCTGCCTTCTCTCCAGCCCAAATGGGTAGAATCAGAACCTCAAAGACGGTTTTCTTCTTTTTCATCTTGTTTTTTGCCTTTTTTTGGACGGCAATTGGGGTTAAGCGACTTGCCCAAGGTCACATGGCTAGTAAGTGTGTCAAGTGTCTGAGGCCGGATTTGAACTCAGGTCCTCTTGACTCCAGGGCCGGTGCTCTATTCACTGCACGTCTTAGATGCCCTGGTTTTCTTCTTATTAGATATTTGTACCGTTCTCTCATATAGCTGCTGACAACTTGGCTCTTTGTAATATGAAAACAAAGCAAATCAATAAAACTTTTTGATCATTGTGCTTAGCACAGTGCCGGGCCCATAATAGGTGCTTAATAGAGATTACTTGACTTGCTATTAGTTGACTTGTAACCTTGGAGGTAGCTAAGTGGCTCAGTGGATAAAGCACTGGGCCTGGTGTCAGAAGGACCCAAGTTCAAATTTGGCTTCAGACCACTTATTAGCTATGTGACCCTGGGCAAGTCACTTTACCCTGCTTGCCTCCGTTTCCTCATCTGTCAAATAAGCTGGAGAAGGAAATGGCAAAAATCACTCCAATATCTCTGTCAAGAAAACACCACCGATAGTCTATGGTGTCAGGAAGAGTTGGAAATGACTGATCAAATGAACAACAACAACCTTGTAGAAAATAAATTCATTAGAGTGCTGGGGTTAGAAGCCAGATTGTAAGGGGCTGAGAAGGGAGTGAGACACGTGAAAGAAGAAACAAAGTCCTGTCTTCCACAAGAAGTCTTTCCTGATCTCCCTTAATGCCAATGCCCTCCCTCTGTTGATTATCTCTTGTTAATCCTATCCGTATATCTTGTTTTTGCCTAATTGCCTCTTTGTGACATTAGATGTGAACTCCTTGAAAGCAAAGACCGTTCTTTTTACCTTTCTTTATATCCCTAGTAATTAATATGGTGTAGGAACTTAATAAATAGTAGGTGATTAATAAATGCTGTAGGCACTTAGTAAATAGTAGGTGATTAATAAATGCTGTTGAAAAGGCAATTTTTTTTCTAGGACTTTGATACTGAAAAAGAATTTAGCTGTGAAATAAGGGAGGAGAGATATAAGGTGATAGCCTGAAGGAATGGTAGGGTCAAGTGGAGATTTTCAAAGGATGGCAGAGATCTAAATGTCTTTGTGGAAGGGAAGAAGCCCGTGCAAAAGAGACTGAATCAACCAAAAAGGCATTTATTAAGCACCTACTATGAGTTAGGTTCTAGAAATACAAAGGCAAAAAAAAATACCCTTCTTGCACTCAAGAATCCTGCATTCTAAGGGGTTTGACAACATGTACATAAGTTTAGGAAGAAAGAGGGGGTCATCAAAGGGGCAATCTTCCTGAGGAAATGGGAGGGAATGAGATCCAGGGTACAGAGAGAGGGCTGGCCTTGACCAGAAGGACAACCTCTTTCTCTGAGTCTGAAGCAAAGGAGGAAAGAATTAGCAATGATGCTGAGGAACTATAGGCTACCATTTTTGTTGTTTGTCTTTTGTTCTTGAAGAGGACCATCACGTTGGGAAGGGGATACCATGACTTGCAAGTGAATTGGATCTAAGTGAGGCAGGGCTGTGCAAAGGCACCTGCCTCACTCTCTCCTCCAGAGTCGTTTGGGCCCAGTGTCGAGATATAGATAAGTATGATTGGAGATGGCTCAGGCTGCAATGGGAGTCCTTGGCCTTTTGAAGCTGAGATCTTTCCCAAGTCTCAGCCTGTCTCAGGCAGCACGCTTTCATTGCTTAAGGTTAGGTAAGAAATGAGGCAAAGAATGGCCTCTTTTACATAGTCAACACAAAAAAATTAATCTGGAAGGGGAAGATCCTTTGGATTTCTGGTCAAAACAGAAACAATTGCTATTTACACTCACTCTGAGCCATCAGAGCCCAAACCAAGTAAGGCTTGGGCTGGGCCCTATTGTTAGCCAATTTATGAGAGTTAGAGTGATTTGGGTTTAAGGTATGGTTCTAAAGAAAGAAATCTAGGCTGTAAATCCCAAGATATGTTATGAAGTTTCAGTGATCAAAATTTATGTTCCTTTGGGGAGAGGACCAGCAGGTAAGGCTATATATGATACCATATGCGGAGAGAGGGAGAGGAGGGAGGGAGAAGGGAAGGAAGGAAGGAAATAAGGGGGGAAGAAAGGAAGGAAAAAAGGAAAGGAAGGAAAGAAGGAAGGCAGGAAGGGAGGGAGGGAGGGAGGGAGGAAAGAAGGAAGGAAGGATTGTGTTGCCCAACTAGAACTGGCCAGTTGGGTTCCCAGTGCAGGTTCCCAGACTGCAGAGATGTATGGGCTGTAGGTTTAGGGAAAAGAGGGAGCTCACGACAGATGGCCTCAGTTTTCTCCAAGAAGTATTGAGATGTCAATGTATGATGTTTTTGTCATGCTGTTCTGTCTTTGTCTTCTGTGTTTAACACTTGTCCAAAATATTTAGATTTACTTCTTTTTAATTCTGTACTTAACAAACACCAACAGAAAAAATTAGCATTTCCACATACAGAAATAGAACATAAAACATGATTGTATATGAATCTGTGAATATTATGTATAGCCACATATATTAAGTTCAACATGTTATTTTCAAAACTGTCCTACTTGTCTGTGTTTCCTTCTGAACTTCCTTCCATTCTTTTCTGTACATTTTCTTTTGAATGTTTTGATGATCTTTTCTTTTCCTTTTTTTGGCCAATATTATTGCTAGTCCCCTTCTCCCTCCCACACCAGTCCCTGCATTAAAAAAAAAAGAGAGAGAAAGAAATTTAAAAAAATCTCTGTGATAAATAAGCATAATTGCATAAGGGCAGCAAGGTGGCTCAGTGAATAGAGTGCCAGACTTGAAATCAGGAAGACCCATCTTCCTGAGTTTAAATCCAGCCTCAGATTCTGATTAGCTGTGTGACCCTGGGCAAGTCACTTAACCCTGTTTTCCTCAGTTTCCTCATCTGTCAAATGAGATGGAGAAGAAAATGGCAAACCGCTCCAGGATCTTTGCTAAGAAAACCCCAAATGGGGTCACAGAGAGTCAGACACAACTGAATGTGACTGAACAACAACAATAACAACAAAATTAAGTAAACAACTTAAACAAAATCAAACAATTTAAACAATAATAATAAACAATATTATTGTTTATTATTAATAATAACAACTTTCCCTCTCCCCAATTTGGGGTCCTCTCCCCAAATTGTTAAATAATAACAACAAATGTTATAATTAATAACAACAAAATTAAGTAAACAACTTAATTAAACAAAATTAAACAATTTAAACAATAAATAATAAAACAATTTAAACAAAATTGGTAAAACAATTTATATATGTTGTATAATTTTATTCTCACAGTAGCCTTATGAGGTAGGTGCTCCAATTTTATAGATCAGAAAACTGAGGCTGAGAAAGGTTAGGTGATTTGCCTAGGGTCCTACAGCTACTAAGTATCTCTGGTAGGACTTGAACCAAGGTCTTTCTGAGAGAGAAGAAGGGGGAGGAGGAAGAAGAGGAGGAGGAGGAGGAGGAAAAGGAGGAGGAGGAAAAGAAGAAGGAGGAGGAAGAGGAGGAGAAGAAGAAAAAGAAGTTGTTACCTTCTTGCCTCAAGATCGGTTCCTGACAGTTAATATTAAGTGATTTGCCCATATTCACACAGCTAGCAAGTGCTTGAGACAAGATTTGATGCACCTGCTCCCTTTTTCATTTTGAAATCTTTGCCACCACGAGGATGCCTCTAAATCCTGTGTATACCCCCTTTTCATGACCACCCCAACAGCAACACATAGCCTAGGACAATCCCCTCAAGTAGAATCCTAATCAGCACCAAACCTTCTGACTAATGGGAAGTCATACCTATACTTCGGTGGCCCAGGTGTTTTGCCCAAAGAATGTCTAGAAGGGCTCATACAATCATATATTTAAAAGTGGAAGTTACATGTCTTCTAGTCCTGACCCCTTCTTTTACAGATGCAGCCCCAGAAGAATAGATGCTTCATCCCAGCTCACTCAAATGGTAAATGACAGTCAGGGACGGACACTTAGCAATCACAGAGCCCCATTCTCTCATTTTCCAAAGGAGGAAACTGATGCTTAAAGAGGGCAAGGTCTTACCGTGATTTGAACCCAGACTACAGGATCATGGATTTAAACACAGAGGCGGATCTCAAACCCCGTGCTCTTTTATTAATGCAGCCTATCCCCAACTGTACTCCCAGAGTTCACAAAGAAACCTCATTTCTT
Organism: Pseudocheirus occidentalis; assembly: GCA_028646575.1. Taxonomy (NCBI): domain Eukaryota; kingdom Metazoa; phylum Chordata; class Mammalia; order Diprotodontia; family Pseudocheiridae; genus Pseudocheirus; species Pseudocheirus occidentalis. The sequence continues at coordinate 362,128,586 of CM053593.1, forward strand.
CACAAAGACCACATTAACTTTTAATGGTGACTATTCAGTTTGGGGGAATTATAAGTATGACCTACTTTAAAGAAACTTGATGAATGAAAATACAAATTTAGGAAGCAGATAAATTTGCATTACAAAAGGATTTGCTTTGCAAAAGGATTCCTTAGTAATAACCCACAAGCCCATCCATACCTTAAAGGTTTGAGAGGGACTTTCCTGACAACAGCTCTGGGGTTGTTCTGGTATCATTTTATCAGTTTTACAAACGGGAAAACCAGGGCTGAGAGTGGTTAGGTATTCACAAAGCTAGCCAGTGCATGAGACAGGATTTTGCATTTGGTTTATTCTGACCCAAGTCGGTGCAAGATTTCCACTATGTTATATTGCCTTTCTTAAGTTTTCTCTTAAATTGGGGCTCCACTAAGGCTAATCCATCTTTGTTTACAGGTCACCAACTACTTGAAACTTAGGCTGAGGAGTAGAGACATTTCCAGAGTTGAAGAGGGCCAACACGATAGGAGAAAATCTATCTTGTTTTTATTTTTATTTTAGGGAGCAACCAGGGGAAAGTGACTTGTCCAAGGTCCAATGTAGCTAGTAAGTGTCTGAGGCTGGATTTGAACTCAGGTCCTCCTCCTGACTATGGGGAATTTTTTTTTATTTGACTAGGCAAGAATTCTGGCCTGATCATCAAGAGGCCTGAGTTCAAGTCCTAGCCTTGACACTTTGGGCAATGTATCTCCCCTCCCTAAGTCCCAGTTTCCTCTTCTGTAAAAGGACTGGATGGACAATTTCTAAGAGCTCTTCCAGCTCAGAAAATCACTGAGTTAATGAATCCACTACTTTGGGGTCACAATGAGAGGAAAAACTCAACCCAAATCTTGGACAAACCAAATCAGAGATGAAGATAAAAGGCACCCGAAATCCTAAGGTTGACTGATGGAGAATAGGATCCAATTTTCAAAAACTTGATTTTTTTTTTCACACCAGAGTCTATATCCTTTAGGAAATCCAAGTTCTCTTGCAGTCAGCTACAACAAAGCCAGAGTCCCTCTCCTACAGAAAAAGCATCAAATCTGCTGACAAAATAAAAGACCACGTGTGCCAAGGAATCATGGACCCCCATGTAACTGTCTGATTATGGAGCCATATGAGGTCAAAATCTCTGCTAAGAGGCTCATGAGCCCTGGCCTCAGATACAATATTGGCTTTCTATCTGCTCTTAGTTTGGACCAAGGGGCTATCACATGTATGGGTGGATTGAGGACAAAGGGGAAATGGGGACAAAGTGGGAGGGGGGAGGGAGATTCCAATTGGGATGAGCATGGGGTGATAAACTCACTTTGCTTCTTCCCATTCCCCATTATACCGGTGGTACTGCTTGGTTCTAATAGCAGTTGTGGACACTTGCAAGTTTGACACTGTTTTGTAAACAAGCATGAGGATTAGTTCAAGATTGTTTGCAGAAAAGGAAGGAGTTTAGCTTGAAGAAATAGTGGTCCTGGACTGCAGAGGTGTGAAGACTTAATTCCAGCCAGGCAATGTGATTTCTAGAAAGCTGCTTTCCCTCAGTTTTTGGGCCTCAGTTTTTTTCCTATGTAAAATTGTTGTTTGTCCTTCATTCTTGAGGAGGGCCAATGACATCAGGAAGGTGATGTTATGACTTGCAAGTGAATTGGATTTAAGTGAGGCAGGGCTGTGCAAAGTCACCAGCCTCACTTTATCCTCCCAGTGGTAAGAGATCAGGACTTCTGGAGATGGCCCCAGGTCTGTGTAAAATAAGGAGATTGACAAAGGCCCTTCCGGCTCTCATATTCTATGTTTTACCAGAAACAAAGTGGATGCCCATTGACTGAGGAATGGCTCCTCAAGTTGTGGTCCATGTACTGGAATATTACCATGCTGTAAGAAAAGGTGAATATAATGAATCCAGAGAATTGAGGAAATCCTTCCATGAACTGATGCAGGGTGAAATAAGCAGAACCACAAAAACTAACAATATACTCAATGACTAGAACAGTGTAAGAGGAAATAAAAATCACAAAAAGATTGAAGGTGAATCTTGTAAAATTACAAATAACCAGTGTGGCCCCAAAGAAGAGATGGGGGAAACCTACCCCCCACCTTTGCAGAAATGGGGGCACTTGGGTAGGTAACATTGCTTATATTTTCAAATTTATTGATCAGTTTTACCGATTTTTTGCCTCTTTTTTAAGAAAAAAATTCTTTTTCTAGGACAGAAAAGAAGAAGGGATATAGGGAAATTAAGTTAAAACTATGTTAAAATGTTTTATGTTAAATATTAAAACGTTACAGTTAAAACAAAAGATATCCGTAACAATATGTTTTAAAGATAGGCGATGTTCTGGGGCCCCTAGTTTGTTGTGCACACTGTGAGAAGGGGTAGTAGATGCATCTCCATGTTTTGCTTAAATGTTTTTCTCTTTGGTGCAAGGAAAAGCTCTCTGGGGTGGCAGGAAGGAAGGGTATATCCAGAAATAGCTGCAATATTTAAAAAGGCATCAATAAAACTTTAAAAGCATATTTAGAAAAACTCTTAAGTTTATTTTCAAATATCTTTGTACTCCATTATTCTATTTAATATTCTATATCCTGAAGTCTCTTCTGGCTATGGTAGTTTATAGTTTAACATTTTACAATCTATGGACCCTTCTACCTCTGACATTCTATGTTCTAACATTCCTATGTGTGGCCCTCTACAGAACAGATCCCCTTAATAAAAGGATTTGTTCTGTGAAGTTTGGTTTCAATCAAAGGGCCACACTTGAGGACCTAGAGGGCCACATATGGTCTCGAGGCCATAAGTTCCCCACCGCCTGTTAAAGTCTCTTCCGTGGGGCAGTTGGGTGGCTGAGTAGATAGAGCCCCAGCCATGGAATCAACAGGACCCGACTTTAAATCCAGCCTTAGACACTAACTAGTCATATGACCCTGGGCAAGTCACTTAACCCCAATTGCTTCCCCACCTCATAATAAAAATAAAGTCTCCCTGCTGTGGTTTGTCCTAACATTCTCAGTCTCTTCCAGTTTTAACACATTATATTCCAAAAGTCTTTTCCAATTCTTATAACCAGTTGATAGTTCTGTGATTGGGTCTAGATAAATGGTCCTGATCATTAGAATCAGAACAGCTTCTTTCCTGAACGGGGCTAGAAACAGATCTTACCACACCAGAGGCTTGAGATAAACTTAGAGTTCATCCAGTCTAACCTCTTTATTTCATAGAGAAGGAAAATGAGGCCTGGAAAATAGAATGAACATGGCACAGATTTGGAGGCAGGAGACCTTGGCTTGATGCCAATTCTGCACTTACTACTGTGGGATCTGGAGGAAACCACTTCATCCCCTGGAGGTCAACATCCTTCATAGAATAAGAGCCAGATGAACTCTCCATGGGCTCCTTCATCTCCAGCATTCTGGGATTCTAACTCTGCTGGGGTAGAGGAGAAAAGAGGTTAATTCCTCCTTGTCCCTAGGGAATCTCTCTTATTAATAGCTGATGTAGAGAGCCTGCATGATGAAGAGGGTTCTGGTCTTGGGGACAGGAGGATCCGTGTTCAAATTCTGTCTCTGATACTTACTAGCTGTATGATGACCCTAGGCAAGCCACTAACCTCCCCAAGCCTCTCTTAACCTCATATAGACAATGGGGTTTGTGATACCTGTAGTCCTTAAGTCAAAGGATTGTCACAACAATTGAATAAGATATTGGTCACATGGAGCCCACGATCCCTTGGCGCACTTGGCCCTCCATTTTGTTGGCAAACTTAATTCTTCCATGTGACAGTGCAACTTGTTCCTTGTTCTAGTTGAATGCAGGGATACCTGGATTTCCTTCAGATACGGCCTCCTGGGTGAAAAATCAAATTTTTTTGAAAATCAGACTCCATTGTCCTTGCTGATCAGTCTTAGGATTTCAAGGGCAATCTGTCATCCTTTCTGGTCTGATCTAGGAAACAATTGAATTGAATAGATGCAAAGAGTTTTTATAAAGTGGAAAAAGGCCCTTGTTTTGGAGTCAGAGGACCAGAGTCAAAATCTCCCCACTAGATAACTCTCTGCTGTACAATACGGCTGATTAAAATGGCCAGGATCAAGGGTGTGGACTTTACTTCTTACTTTGCCATTATTGCTGAAAAACTTTTCAACTTGACTGGAAACCCCCCCAACGGACCTATGGTCACCTGCCTCTGCTTTGAACAAAATGTCAAGACTTAATGGGTGGTCCTCTCTGGGAACCAAGGACAAACAGCAACAACAACAAGGCTGAATGGGGCCTCAATAATCAGATCGAATGTTTTGCTGATGGAGAAACTGAGGCTCAGAGGGAAGCACTAAGTAGTGGTAGATGGAGGGCTGGGTGTGAAGGATAGGAGTAAAGTCATCTCCTATGTTAGGGGCATTTTCCAAGATACTGGGAAAGTCAGCAATGCTAGTTAAGATTCAATCCCTGCCTGGGTGGAACTTAGAATTTGGCAAGAGGGATTTGGTTCATATATAAGTAGGCAATATGCAACTACATGCCATGATAATAATGTAGAATAAAATATAGGAGCTGGTAGAGGAGGGTGACCAGAAAGAAGCTCAGGTGAGTTCACAAGGCTGAAGGAGCATCTTCACTTGGGGCTTTGCTCATGTCTTTTTGTTAGGTAGGAACAGCTCCATTGATCCCATGGTTTTGATGCAGGTGGTGGGTAGCCCAGGCCAGAATGATTGCTGAGTCCTTCCCACCTCACTGAGGATAATTGATTGATTTCTGGCAGATACTGATCTGATTGGGTGAGGTCGCTGTAGGGCTCCCTGGGAGTACTTAAGATTTGGATCTATAAAAAGGAGCACAAAAGTCTTCCAAGAACAGCTGAAAGAACCAGACTGGATCTAAGTGGGTTGCTGGGGGTTAACGTGAGATGAAGCATATGCATTGACACAGTCACTCAGGGAAATCCTCTTAGGTCATGAGAGAGCAGTGGCAGAACCTCTTAGAAATTCCTGGAGGGGAATGGGAAAGGAGGAAACCACGTATCCTGAGAAACAGCCTCGCTGAGGGCAATAAGGAGAATGGGAGAGCTCCTGGATCTAGTCTTTCAGAGAAGAGATGTTCAATTATGTGATGATGGTTCTAGAGGAAGAGGAAAGGACAGAGTCACAATGTAGAGGAGCAAACCTGGATTTTACCTTCCTACTTCTGTAAATTAATTGGATTGTGTAGGTCTGATGGGAACCCCAAGTTTAAAATTCCTTTTCAGAGATCCCTAAACACATAGTTCTGTATAGGTCCCTCAGGAAAGGGGGCAGGCAGCTCAACTGAAGGTTAGGGTTTGACTCTTTAGCAAACCCAAGTACAGAAGGTCTTCAGTCCCTAGCCTAGTACTATGAATGTAGAAAATTCTACAGGTCCATGGTTGGGATGGGGGTAGGATGGGAGCAATTTAATGGAGAGAAGAGAATTGTCTTCGTTGTTTCTGACCTTCTGTGAGTTTTTTTTTAGTTTTATATTATCTGTGGAGAGAAATAAAGGCTGGGCTCTGGCCCCTCACTGTTCCCAGGCTGGCTTGACTGGCTGCCCACCCGAGCCCAGGCTAAGTCCTGGACATTTATTCCACGTCCCATTCTTCCAGTGAGAGCCTTGGTGGTGTAGCCACAGAGACTCACCATCTTCCCTTCTCTGCTGCCTGACATTTCCTGTCCATCACAGAGTCTCCCCCGTTCATGCAACATTCACTCACATTGACTGGTAAGCTATTGTGAGATGCTTTAAATATAGGCTTTCAACCATTTCATTTTTCCCTTGAAGGCTTGTCAGTGGGAAAAGAATTACAACTCTTTTTGCTCTTATCAAAAGAGCATGACTCCTGAATGTGACCAGAAGCACTTCCCAGAGGATTAATCCTCCAAGTGGGCCTTGAGATGGATACAAACCTGGTGTTTAAATAATGAGGATGGTGACACTGTGCTCACACCCCTCCTAGGAAAGGATTCTGTCTAGACCCAGTGCTCCTCTCATCTGGCCAGGCATTCAGAGCTGGGAAGCTGCCAATGGCCTTCATCTGCTGGATCCTCTCTTGGGTCAATTGAGATTAATTAGAACTTGCCAATGGGTGGTAGGGCCTTTTTATGGTCTCTCTGTAGTACAGTGTTTCCAGTCTTTTGTAACATGTGGCACATGGATGAATTTTCTGGCTTACATCAACAAGGAAATTTTCCATCCTGTGTCTCTCCTTCCCCTCCCCATTTTCTGTTCACTTGTAACACCTCTGCCCTTCACAATACTGTCTCTTCCACTTGCTATCCACCCCACAATGATTTCAGGATCAGGTTGAACTGACCTGAGATAAAATCTAATATAATGATGGGGACAGAATGTCAAAGGCCCAGTCTTTATTGTATTTATAATATACTCTGCCTAATAACAGCCAGGCCTAGTGAGTCTCTGTCTGGTCTCTGCCCCTCACTTCAAAGCTCACCTGGGTATCCTTTGCCTGCTTTCTCTCATCTTACTCTGTGATGATGAAAGGCTTCAGGAGAAAGAAGAAGTGCCAGGGGCTCCAGGTAGGGAGGAAAGGTAGCAGCAATGGCAGAGCTCACTGTATCCCAACCCTGATGCCTTTCAGCCATTAACCCATAGTGCCTCCTGTATTTGTTCCTTCCTGATTTTAGGCAAATGAGCATGTGAGGTGGAATAGAAAAGCTTCTAAGTGTTGGAGAAGTCATCAAAAGTCCCCTTATCAATTGGGATCATTAGCAACCAAATCTGACGGGGGACCAGGCCTGATGAGTGATTTGCTTCATCTAGCCCAATTTGTAAAGGGAGTTACTTGTCTTCTAGCCATGCCACACCCAGAAGTGAACTTGCTGGGGGTTCTCTGAAGGGAGAAAAGGATTTGCTAGGCCAGGAAATACCATGAATCACAGGGTTGACTGGAAGGAAATATTTTGTAGTAACCACTTTAAGACTGAGTAGTTTCCCCCAAGGACAGAGGGGATATGCAGAGGGAATAGTGAGTGTCCTAGTTCTGGGAGATGCTTCTCTCAGTTGGTCCTTGCTACACCTTCTCAATAAATATCCCTTTGTAAAAGTTCGTTGGTTAAGTGATATTGAGATGTGAACTGGACAATTGATATTGGGGAGCACACCAATGGGGGCTTGTCAACAATAGTAGGAGATTGTCCCCAAACCCTCAGGATTACTCCTAGAGTCCTGCTGAAAGAAATTTAGCTGATCTCTAGGATTCTAGCCTGCCAACATGAGTGGGAAAAGGAAAGTAGCCCCTGAGGATGGTCTACACTCTGATCATCCCATCAAGGACTGAGAACTTGATAGAAGCCTCCTAATCCACCCTTCTCTTCTTTTATGAATGTGACAAATGAGGCCCAGAGAAGTTAAATGATTTACCTAATATCACACGGGTGATTAAATGACAGAGGTAACATTTGAACCCAGGTCCCCTGACTTTAAATCTAGGACTTTTCTATTCTACTGCACTTCTTAGAATGTTGGGTTGGGAACCAGAGGAATTGAGCTTTTAATGCCAGAACAAAGGCCTCATCAGCAGGGGACAATGAGGACCTGACATCTTGAAGAGGGAGATATCCTCAAAGTCAGGATATAAGGCCACTTCAGGGGGCAACGGGGACCCAGGATAATGCCGGGGAATGTGCCTGATGCAGTGGAAAGAGCATGGGCTCTGGAGTCAGAG
>CM053593.1:362144097-362193046 GCA_028646575.1 Pseudocheirus occidentalis
GCCAATCTGACTGGTGAGATGTGGTACCTCAACGTTGTTTTGATTTGCATTTCCCGAATTAATAGTGATTTGGAGCATTTTTCCATGTGCGTAAATATATCTTTAATTTCTACCTCTGTAAATTGCCTGTTCATATCCTTTGACCACTTATCAATTGGGGAATCATCAACTTCATTTCTAAACATATCCCTTCCCCTTCCCTTGCCCATTAAGCCATTCTTTATAATAAAGAATAAGAAAGAAAGTGAAAAATAATTAAGCAAAACTAACCAACACACTACTGATTCTTTTCTAGAAGAATGATTTAGAGATAAGAGGCTTCTGGGTAGTTGACAAGTCATTGATCCCTATAGCTCCTAATTCCTACACCATTTTAAATATATTTCTCACTGGTTTCATTGATTCCCATCTTTATTTATGTTGAAATCACTAATTGTCGTAGCATATGTTGACTGAATTTGAAGGAGCAAGCTGAATTCTTTTGCGAATTTCTGTTTTTTCATCCCTTGCAAGAGATGTTGGTGCCTAAGCCACAAATACTTATAAGCATTGAAATAGATGATCAAATGTCCTATGACATTTCTTCTTGGGACACACAATGAGGTCAACTCTGCCAATTCCTTTATCTGACTCTCCAAGAAGAGCCTTTAAGTCAGAACCCTCCAATTCACTGCAACTCCCTTCTTTCTTCTAGTTTCATTTATACTGAGAAAGTCAATATTGACTCAATTCAGTTCCTGGATAATATGGCCATTAGTTAGAAAAAGATCTCACATTTAGAGTACCAGCTGCCAAGTTAAAGTAGAAAAGTATAGGGAGGCTCATCACCAGTAGGCCAGCCATTTAATGATGCTTTCTTTAACCCTGGCAGCACAGAGAACAAAGAAAAATCTCAAAAATCCCTAAGTCAGTCCTATACAATTCCCTTCTGCAGTGATTGTGACATGGAAAGAATCACCCAGTTCTTAGAACACTTAATTTTACTGTAGGTATTCAAAAAGTGTGTGTGTGTGTGTGTATACCTAGATAGATAAATAAATAGACAGACAGATAAACACAGGCAGACAGAAGATAGATAGATGGATGATAGATAGATAGATAGATAGACAGAAAGACAGACAGACAGACAGACAGACAGACAGACAGACAGATAGATAGATAGATAGATAGATAGATAGATAGATAGATAGATGGATGGATGGATGGATGGATGGATGGATGGATAGGTAGATAGATAGGTGGGTAGGTAGATAGATAAGTAGGTAGCTAGATAGGTAGAAGAGACAAACAAAACAGAGAGAATGTACCTTCTGGGTAAAGAAACTTCTTCACTGAAGATCAGCACTTTCTCTGCAACTTAGTCTTCAAAATTTGCTTTAAGTACAGTGCCCAGGGTCACACAACCAATGTGTGTCAGAGGAAGGACATAACCCCAAATCATCATGACCCCAAAACCAGCTCCCTATTATGCATTTCTTCAATACAAGTAGGTCTGTGATCTATTTCATGGGTATGTCCTCTCTCTGTAATGGTACAGCCCATTTCTATTTTCTTATTACACACACACAGAGTACATGCATAATACTACATATATCTTATACACGCATATAGTATATATAACATAGAACATATAACATATAGCATACATATAGCATGTGTACGTATATAACACATGCATGTTGCCTCTATTGTATATACATACACCTGTATAGTATATACATATATGCCACATGTAGTATATAAACAAATACAGTATACACACATATAAAGCATACAGACATGCATGTATACACATATGTATGTAGTATATAAAGACATACAATATGGCAATTTACATGCATATATCATATATTCACAGATATATAAAATATATACACATATATAGCATCCATATATGATGTATACATATACACATAAAGTATACCCATACGTGTGTCTGTGTTGTGTGTAAAGCTTTTAAAATATTCCTTGATAAATGCAACCACAGAGATAACCTTGTTAAACTTATAATTTGGTTTTTAATCTCATCATTCAACTGAAACTGTTCTCTCTAACACTGTTAATTATCTCTCAATTGTTGAATCCAATGGCCTTTGCTCAGACCTCATCATTCTTCATCTCTCTGCAGCATTTGACAGTACTGATCCCCCCCTTCTCCTGGACATTTTCTCCTCCCTGTGTTTCTGTGACACAGCTCTCCTAGTTCATCCCTGACTGTTCCTTCTCAGTCCCCCTTGCTGGGTCATTGTAAGTGTCCCACCTCCCATTCATGGGTGGTCTCCAAGGCTCTGTCTTAAGCTCTCTCCTGTTCTCTTCTCTATGCTTTCTTGGTCATTTTCTCGGATCCCTGGGAGCTGTCATCCCATTACATGGGTTTAATGATCATTTCTCTGCATCTGGTTCCCAGCACTTTTATATCCAACTCAAGTTTTTCCACTGAGCTCCAGGATGGCATCATCACCTGCCTTTAGCCACCCTTCAAACCAAAGGCCTCAGAGGCATCTCTAACTCAACTTGTGCAAAGCAGAGTTCATTCTCTTTCCCCCCAAACCTAGCTTTCCAAATTCTTTATCCTTGTAGAGTGATGAGGTAGAGATTCTGGGAAACCCCTTGAGCTCCCCTTGAATCTTCCCACATGAGGCCTGAGACCATAAGCCTTACATTATAGCTGGGCCCAAATCTCTATTACTAGCCTAGCCCTCTATTGTCCAACTACTTCCCATCCTTGATCCTCCCAAAATATCTATACCCAAATCTATTACCCTTAAAGTAACCTAGCCTTCCATTGTCTGTCATCTCCAGGTAGCCTCCAGCCACCTAATTTGACTCTTCCTGAAGACCCTCCCCAAACTCCTCCTCTAGACCACCCCTAGAATCCTCCCACAACCTTTCTGTATGTAAGACCCACCTTGATTCCATGAAGGAACTGAGAATTATCTATCCCAGACTCACTCTGTCAGATTATTCTGGCCTGCTTGTCCAATACAAGAGTCACAGTTACCTAGGCTCCTTAAGAGTCTACCCATTATTACAGATCTCTAATAAACTTTGCTTTACTTTGGCTGAGGAAAGACTTGAGTAAAATTCATTCGGCAGGACCCGGCATGTTGGTATTTTGGGGTCACACTCATCCCTAAACCTTAAACTTCAACATTCTATGGCTCCCTTACCTCATCTTGGGGCCACTAGTGTTTTTCTAGTTATCCTGCTTTGTAAATTTGGAATTATCCTTAAACCTTCCCTTACTCTCAACCCCCACATCCAATTGATTGCAAAGTCTAATTGAGTCTCCTACAGCTCATAACTTTCCCTTCCCTTTGGTTACATGACCATCCTCCAGTTCAGGACCTCACAACCAGCCCATAATAATAGCCTCCTAATCACTCCCCCTGCCTTGGGTCTCTCCCCTCCCTAATGCATCCTCCACTCTGCTACCCAGTTAATATTCCTAAAGCAGAGGATGGACTACCTCACTCCCCTACCTGAGAATCCCCTGTGGCTTCCTATTGTCCAAAGAACAAACCCAAATTCCTTTATTTGTCATTTAAAGCCTTTCTCAAGCTGGCTCCAGACCCCAGTTCAGATTTATTGCCCTTTACTCCCTTTCACACACTCACCATTTCTTCCCCATTGGCTGGCTTGCTGTTCCTCCTATGTGACCTTCTGTGCCCTTTGTATAGGCTGCCTGTCATCATGGGGTGCCCCTCCTCCTCACCTCACTTCCCAAATCCCTATTTTGGTTCAAAGCCCAGCTCAATTACTAAAAACAAAAACAAAAAAGGTGGTAATCTGTTTTGCTTAACTATTCATATTTATTAAAAGGACTTTCTTTTTTTTAAATGAGGGGAGGTAGAAGGGAGTTAAAACAGATTTTTATTCATTGAAATAAATTAAACTATTAAAAAAAGAAAAGTGCCACCTCCTACAGGATGCCTTCCGTGATGGCTCCATTTGCTAGCTCTCCCCACATCTTCCTTACTACTTTGTGTGTGTGTGTGTGTGTGTATGAGTGAGCGTGTGTACACGCACACAACTTTCTATATCTATACATCTATATCTATGTGTGTATATATGTGTAATCCACATTTATCTATCTATGTAAAATTTTCTTCCCTGCGTACGTGTAGTTTCCCTTCAATATAATGCGAATAACTTGAGGGCAGGGACAATCATAGCGACTCCCTGCCTGGTTCATTGTCTACCATTGAGTGGATCCTTAACAAAAACTAGCCAGATAGATGAATGAAGGATTGAATGAATGACTGGTCCTCTCATTTAAATCCAGGGAATAAAAATAAAATAGCTGGAATGTATAGAGTACTTCAAGGCTTGCAAAGCTCTTTACATTGCTTATCTCATATGGTCCTAGTAACAACCCTGAGGTAAGTGCTATTATTATCCCCACTTTATAGATGAGGAAACTGAGTCTGAGAGTAGATAACTGACTTGCCCAGGGTCATACAGTTAGTAAGTGTCTGAGGCGGGATTTGAACTCAGGTTTTCCTGACCCCAAATCCACTGCACCACCTAAGAATCTTTCACCTACCAGGGAAGAATCAGGGAAATGGATGCTCACCAAAGGCCGCCCAAATGGAAGAGGGTTTCCCTATAGATGGTGAGGTCTTCTAGATAGTCCTGGGTGCAGACAGCTTTGGGATAACTCCATCATTCCATGGAATATTACAAAATATTACTAAAGATATGGGGGGAAGGGGCCAGCTAGGTGGCTCAGTGAGTAGAGCACCAGCCCTGAAATCAAGAGGACCTGAGTTCAAATCCCATCTCAGACACTTAACACTTACTGTGTGACATTGGGCAAGTCACTTAACCCCAATTGCCCTGCTTTCCCCCTCTCCAAAAAGAAAATAAAGGGGTGTGTGTGTGTGTGTGTGTACATGTGCACATGTGTGTGGGCACCTCAATAAAACACAAACCTCTCAATTTGTCAGTGAAAGCTCTGCACTGCCTGGCTCTCACCTACCTCCCTAGTTTCATTTCATCTTACTCCCCTATGCAGACTTTCAGACTTAGCTGAAATGAGCCACTGGCTAACCGTGTCCTATACCTGAGGTTCCATCTGGCATCTCCGAGCCTTTGCATGGATAATCCTCTGTGTTTGTGTAACTCACTCCTTGGCACAGTCTTTAAAGTGTCTTTACCAAGTTAAGGCATCAAAGCTAAAATGGAGTGGCCTCAACCTCAGACATCTGGCCTCACCCACCCAGATGTTTGTAATACAGTGCCTCCTCCCCACTTCTCCCCAGTACTTGAAAGCCTCTCCCAACTCCTCTGAATTTTAGTGTCTCTCTTCTGTTTAATTTTTTTATCCTATACATAGTTTGTTTGTTTGTTGTCTCCCCCATTCAACTGTGAGCTCTTTGAGGGCAGGGACCATCTTTGGTCTCTTTTGGCATTCCCAGTACTTAGCATAACGTCTGGTCCGTAGTAAGGTGCTTAATAAATGGTTATTGACTTTATGACTAACAGAATCCCTTGGCTTCCTTCAGAGTCCAGCTCAAGAACTCCATCCTCCTCCAGACCTTCCCAGCTCCCCCCACTCACTTTTCTCATCCCTCCCTCTGCCCCCACCCCCACTTCTCTGCCTCTTGAAATTACTTTGCATTCTTTTAAATATACTTTGTGTAGCAGATGTTTCTGAAGCTTTGTTTAATCTCTGTGGGGAGCCAAGGGGCCCCAGAGGTTCCCATAAAGAGAGTCAGAGTTTGTCAGATGCCAGGAAGCTGTGAGATCCTGAGCTCAGCTTTCACTGGGGAAAAAAAAAAGTCAAAGGAAAGGATGAGAAAGAGACAAGATCCATATGTGACCACACAGGTCTCGGATACTTTTCTATCCATTTGTCCTTTAGACCTGAACTTCCTGGTCCCAGTTCCCGACATGAACTAGGAGCAAAAAAACTGTCCATTGTACAGATGAGGAAACTGAGGTCCGTACTACCACCATGGTAGTGGTGTGCATCACCTTTGGTGTGAATCATTTTTAGCAAATTGTCTGTATAAACTGAAAATCATATAACATATGTACTGGGAGTAGAGTGGTTTTATCAAAGAGGATCATCTCCCTATGGTGAGATAATTCCTTCTGATAATAATGTTCTCTCCAACATATTCCAAGTGACTCAGTTTACAAAAATTTGTACCTAGCTTGAAAAAAAAGAAAAGACTAGTGTATAAAACAAGATGTACTGCTATTAGCATTACATTTATTTTATTGCAAATACTTCATTCTTTAATGTTTCTCTAAACTACTTCAAAATTTTAATTGTTGATTTCTCTCCCCACTCCCATACCAGTATGGACTAGGGATTTCATTAGTTTTAGAAACTCAAAGCTAGTCAGAGGAAGGAACTCTAGGAATGAAGAATATTTCCAATCTGAGAAATCCTGGGGTTGAGTGAACTTGCAGGGTGAAGAGGCTTCTGTGGCATGGTAGAAAAAGTCTAGAGAGTCTGCAGAGGATTGCTTTTAAGGAGCTCGCTGATGAATGGAACAGACAACATAGAATCAACTCGATAAATACAGGATATATACAGATTAGAGGAGAGGCAACAAAAACCTATGTAGTCAATGGTCTTTCATCAATATAGTCTCAGTATGCTAGCTTTGTCTTCCACACAGGCTCACGTGGCTGAATATTTGTGTATTCCAGCCCACTAGATGTTTTTGCCGCTGATATGTTATTGACACTCTTCATCTCTGGTCATTTATACCACCAATGTACATTACACACTTAGAGGCAAGGTGGTGCAGTGGATAAAGGGTTGGACTTAGAGTCAAGAAGACCTAAGTTCAAATCCTTCCTCAGATGCTAACTAGTTGGCGTGACCCCGGACAAGTCACAAAGCTTTCTGGGGTCTGGTTTTTTTTAACCTATAAAATGAGAGGTTGAATTTGATGGCCTTTCCAGCTCTAAATCTATGAGATAACATAGGTTACCGATGATCAAATGAAATAACCTCTGCAAAGCACTTTGGAACCTTAGAGCGCTAACTAGAACTATGACTTTACCTCTAGCCCACTTCCTTGCTTGCCAGATGTCTTTGGGCAGTCACTTCACCCTTTAAGCCCCAGTTTCCTTGTCTGTCAATTAGAGATAACCACATCTGTAATCCCAGAGTTATTATGAGGCTCAAACAAGAAAATTTATATATAGCAAGTGTTCAATTAGCCAATTGGAACCATTCTAGAGAGCATGTGGCTAGAGGTACCCTGGATATTGCAGGGATGTGTGGGACTTGGCAATTGGTTGCATTGGAGATTGAGAACTCCCTGGCTGCTTCCAATACAGAAAGGACATTGTGTTTTGGTGGGATGTGGCAAACCCTGTGTGGTCCCTTGATCTTCCCCCAAACCCTTATAGAGTTCAAAGAGAGGACTTGGGCTGGTTCTTTCTTCTTTTGATTCTCCAGAGGGCATCACACAACTCTAATTCTTTTGGTAAGAGGTGAGTAAGGGTTGTGGTGACCTCCCCTACATGGCAGCTAAAACAGAGGGACTCAATAGAGGGAACTAAGCCTCGGCCCCCGGTTGCCTTTTCTGCTTCTGTATTAGTCCTTTTGTGATTTTAGGTGAATAAGTATCTGACCTGAAATGGAAATGTCCAGGCTTGGAGGCAGGGATGTACTGAGGCCAGGTTAAACTGGCTCGGGGGGAGGGGGGGGGGAAACCAATGGTTGACTTTTTAGTGTGAGCAGTGATAGCTCAGGTAGCAACAAATGCTACAAATCAGGGCTCGATTGATTAGTTTGTTGATTATCTAGACTTAAGATAGTGCTGGAGAAGATAATGATAATGCAGATTAAATTTAAAAGTGTGTTATGTACATTTCCTCTTCCTCCCCTCCACCCCCCCCCCCCAGAGCTGGTTGTTAAACGTTTATCAGTGAATACCTTCTTGCAGGCAAACTTGTGAGTTCAAGAGATGCAGAGGTGGTAGCTCCTTGTGGTCAAAGCGGAATGGTAGCAAAGATAAGAGGCTCCAGCACTCTCGGAGAAGATGATGATCTCTAACAAGACAATGGCCTGAGCCTGGTTCATTTTACAAGCAGACGTTTACCAGGCGTTATTTGGGCAGTGCAGAGCCAAGGTGAAATGTAAAAGGCCTAATTAGCAGTCCCACAAACAGCTTTATGTTCTGATGAGATTTCTGTTTCAGTCTCCCAGTAGATTATAACAGTAATTATAAATTAAGTTACTGAATCCTGTTTTAAATTTGTTTTTTGTCAAATGTACACTTGTGAGTATGTTCTATGTTTAGCCTCCTTTTTAATGTAGAACATAAAGATTTGTGTCATAGCGGATTCACATTATACATCGAATGCCTTTTAACTCCCCTTTTGGGGGGAACCCTAGAAACAAGCAATTAACTAAGCTTTCAATAATTTGTCCCCAGGGAGCCAGGGTAGGAGGTTAATGAGCCAAAGAGTGTGAGAAAAAGGAGCCTAGCCTCCTCCTCACTAAAGGGCCAGGATCCTTTAGGATCAACCCCAGTCTGGACAGCACGTCTGGGCTCAGAGTAGAGAGAGGCCCCTTAGAAAGAGGGTGTGGGGCAAATGCCTCAGAAAAAGGACTTTAATGGTAAAAACATAAAGCACCTTGCAAACTAGGAGGCATTTCTAAATGGTAATAAATGAATAAAAATCATTTATAAGGCTAAACACTGTGCTTAATCATCAGTCTCTGGAATTACAGCTAGTCATTGCACTAATCAGAGTTCTTAAGTCTTTCAAAGTTGCTTTTCTTTCCAATCTTGTTATATAAATTGTTCCCCTTGCCCAACTCACTCCACTCCTCATCAGTTCAGATAAAGTCTTGCCAGATTCCTTTAAAACTACTCCTTTCGTCATTTCTTATGGAACAATAGCATCCCATTTCATTTATAATGCCATAATTCATTTAGCCTTTTCCCAACTGATGGTGCCTCCTGAGTATTCTAGTTTTTTTCTCTAACAAAAGAGTTACTATACTTATGTACATCTGAGTCCTCTTTCTGTAATCTCTTTGGGGTATGGGACTAGTAGAGATATCTCTAGGTCAAAGAGAATGCACAATTTAGTGACTTTGGGGGTTTGTTTCCAAATGGCTTTGCAGAATAGTTGAATCAATTCCCAGTTCCACCAATAGCGTTTCTACTTTCCATAGTCCCTTGAATCATTTTCCTTTTCATTTTCTGTCATCTTTGCCAATTTCATAAGTTTGAGGTAGGATCTCAGAGCTATTTTAATTTATGTCCCTTCATTAGTGATTCAGAGAGTTTTTTCACATGGCTGCTGATAACTTAGATTTCTTCCTTTGAGACCTGCCTATTCATATCTACTTATTTATTGGAGTTTGCATCTGATTAGAAGGACAATACATATTGGGCAATGGTGACCCAGGAAGGGTGCTTTGGTCTGAAAAGTTACCGGGTTAGTAAGTGGAACCAGTAAGCAGTAGACTGACATACCCTTTCCAGTAGGGGTGAAATTCATTGTTTGGAGCGACTGAGCCCCAGTTAATGAGATATATCCCCATGTCTCTGCTAGCAGGCCTAAGATGAATGGGGTATCTATAACCAAGAAGATCTAGAACGACTTAAATGTAAGTACATGGCAAACTTTTGGTGGTTTCATCAAGGTGCCTCATTTTATGGAGCCTGGCAGTGACCATCATAGGCATTCAATGAATGTGCTATGCTTGTTTATACCCCCTGCCAGCTGTACCCTCCAGACCACTGGACCTTCAGAAACCATGCCTAAGGAGACTTCATCTGCTCAGCTTTAGATCTGTTATCTGGGGCTTGCCTGTCCTGACTGATGAGTGAGTGACCCAGTAAGATGCTGGCTCCAGACCAGATCGTGCCTTCTAGAGCTCAATCACAGTCATCTTCTTGTCTTCCCTTCCCTGCTCTTTCTCTTCCTTTGGGAACTGCAACCAGATGAATACAATTGCTTCTGGAAAGGACAAGTCAGTCAACCTACTCCATCCCTGTGGCTTCAGTGACCGACCATCTGGTCTTCTCAACCTAAAACACACCTCCCTGAATCACTAATCCCCTCTCTATGCTCCTTCCTCCTTTTAAAACATTTCCTTGGGGTGGCTAGGTGGCACAGTGAATAGAGCCCTGGAATCAGGAAGACCTGAGTTCAAATCCAACCTCAGACACTTAACACAAAAACTAACTGTGTGACCTTGGGCAAGTCACTTAACCCCAACTGCCCTCCAAAAAAAAAACATTTCCTTGAGGAAAGGGACTATCTAGTTTGTTTCTGATTTGCATCCTCAGTTTTGGGCAAGTAGTTAGTGCTTACTAACTTTTCATTCATTCCTTTGTTTGTTCCTTCATTTATTCCTCAGGATCTTAAGATGTAGAACTCAAAAGGAATACCAACTGTGTGACTCTGGGCCAGTCACTTAACCACTGCCTGCCTCAGTTTCCTCCACTGTAAAATGATAATAGCAGCATTGACCTCTCAGGGTTGTTATGAGGATCCAATGAGATATTTGTTTTTAAAAATGCTTAACATATAGTAAGTGCTTATTCTTGTAAATGTAAATGTTTATTCTCCTATCCACTTTTAGCAGAAATAAAATCAGAAGGAAATGACTGAAACTTTGACCCAGGGTGCCAACAACAGGGGGCATATTTCTTCTCTGGCCCTTTTACTTCAAGGTTCTCTTCTTGCCCTGTGCCACATGGAAATATGAGGGTCTCCAACCCTTCAGATCTGCCTCTTCCAGGAAGATTTCACTCACCTCCCACACTACCACCATGCTTTCCTCATGCTTCTGTCAGCCACCTTTCCCCTCACTGTCTGTTCCCAGGGTTGCTTATTGGAAAAGGACCTTATACCAGGGAAGACTGTCTTCTGTTGGCCACCCCTTATGTCCACTTAACTGAATTTCCCCAATCATCAGAATTCCTGATTGTGGCTCTGCCTTGGCAAAAGCTGGAACATAGAATCCAGCATTAGAACTGGGAGATGCCTTAGTGGTCTAAACCTAGTCCAAGCTCCTCATTTACAGATGAGGAAACTGAGACCAGAGAAGGAAAGTGAGTTGCCCAATGTCATGCAGGGATGAAATGGCAGTACTGGGATCCAAACTAAGGTCCTCTGACTCTAAGTCAGTAGCTTTTCCT
Organism: Pseudocheirus occidentalis; assembly: GCA_028646575.1. NCBI lineage: Eukaryota > Metazoa > Chordata > Mammalia > Diprotodontia > Pseudocheiridae > Pseudocheirus > Pseudocheirus occidentalis. The sequence continues at coordinate 362,155,233 of CM053593.1, forward strand.
ATTATGCCATGACATTTGACTAATTAGATTTCTATTGGTGGGGGGGAGGGAAGGCTATATGACAACTGCTGAGCTTTTACAGTTTAAGAGAAGGTGGAGGAAAGGAAATGAAATGTTAAGGATGACAAAGTCATCATTTTACCAAAACCATTTTTCAATTAGACCCATATATTCATTCTTTACTCCATTACCCACAAAGGCACATCTCATGCCTTTATTGGTATGCAAAAGCTAATTATGGACAGAAGACATAATTATAAGACAGGAAATGAATTTATAGACCTCATCAGTTTGAAGTGAAGATCCTATCACTGGTGTCCCCAATACCTAACTGCCATTGGTAAATTGAGAGCTGCACTTGGAGTCAGGAAGACCTGAGTTCAAATCCTGCCTCAGACATTTATTAACCATGGGCAAGTCAGGTACCCTCTGTCTGCCTCAGTTTCTACAAAATGATTGTGATAATATTTATATCATGGGGTCATTGTGAGGACCAAATAAGGTGACATATTCAAAACACTGCAAATCTTTAATTGCCTTACAAATACTAGCTAGGTATTATCTACGTTTTCTTCAGTACCTTCACAGAGCCAAAAGCAAGTGTCAAGGACAGAGTCGCTTGAGTGAACTCAAAATCCTATGCAGGAATATCTAATGTTTTAGAAGAAAATCCTCCTAAAAAGCTCAGCTGGACTGAAGCAGGCTTCTGGATATCAAAGTCTCTTTCCCAGTTGTTTAGGGATTAGTTGAAAGATTCTTAGATATGAAATCAGAGAATCTTGGTTTGAAGCTTGACTTTGTCATTCACTGCCTGTGTGACCTCAAAAAAGTCACAAACTCTCTGTACCTCTGTTTCCTCATTTGTGAAATGAGGAGACAGGATTAGATTGCCTCTAAGGTCAATTTCCAGCTCTCAATTTAGGATCATTTTGCTCTCAGAAAATGTATGCCCCAGTTCCAGCTCTGCTTATTCTAATTAATTCTAATTCTAATTCTAGCTATGGGTTGGCCCTCCAGCAATTCGCTCAATATCTTTGGAGTCATGACACCTGGATGTGATACCCAAGTTCAGTGCTATGTGACCAAGAGAAAGTCATTGGACTTCCCTGAGACAGTTTCTTCCTATAAGATGTATATAACAATAGTTGCTCTGTCTACATTGTCATGGGGATAGTGCTTTGTGGCCATTAAACTCTACATGAATATGAGTTGTTCTAATGTTGAAGCCATTGATTAAGGGAAATCATACTATTATAGAAAAAATATTCTAAAAAGCAAATCATGTTCTATAATGAACATATTAATAATTAAAATGAAAACAAAAATGACAAAATCACATGAATAAGGAAATTATATTCTTCATTCTATTCCTGTCCAGGTTTGAGGCTACAGACAGGACTAAGCACAGGGATTCTGCCTCAGGGGCTGAGGCAGAATCTTCAGATCACAGGCCAGGGTACTAGAAGGCCATCTCAATCAGGGCAGAAAATTTCATAATCTTAAAATTTTATTTTATAAGGAGCCAGAAATGAAAAGAAGAATGACCAAAAGAAAAGGTTTAATTATAGGATTATATAACATGAAACAAACAAAGATCCAAGGCAGGAAATCTATCTAGGATCTGAGAGTACTGACTGGCACACGGATGGTAATGAGATTTAAGGAGTGGGCAGGAACATGTAACCCGAAGTCAGACCAGAGTTCAAAGAAACCCAAGTCTTCAAACAGGTCTGAACTTAAACAAAGACTTTGTAAACAGTTTGTTACCCTTGATGCAGCAAGCATGAAGGCATCCTTTAAGTTCTGCAGTGGGGTATTAACCCCACTCTCCCCATTTCTTTAAAAACCGCTTCAGCGGTGGACAGCTCCCTCCCAACTCTAAAGCTATTAAGCTAAATTTTCCGGATTGTCCCAAATCATGGAACAAATCATCTTCCACCAGCCTTGCTGATGGCATTCTCTCAGCCCTTCATCTTCTTGAGGTGCCCCAGCTGGCTAATGCTCAGTGCTAAAGAGATCAGCAAGATTCCATGTTTGGTTCCAATCATTTTCAGTTCCTCAGTCATAGAAGGGGATCCCTTGGACCCTAGGGTGCTGATAGACAAATGCTTGAACCATAAGTCACATGGAGGAAGGGTGTAAATTCATCTCTACCACAGAAGAAGAAAAAATAAACCAGGGAACCCATCCCACAAAGGAGTTGGCAAACACCTACTGACCTAACATAGTTTTTGGAAGTTAGTTCACGCTTAATAAATGCTTGTAGATTGAGGAGGAAGCATGGAACAATGAAAAGAGTAATGAATTTGGAGGCAGAATATTTGAGTTCAAATCCCACCTTTGACACTTATGATTTGTATTACCTTGGACAATACGTGACCACTCTTGTCCTCAGTTACCTTATCTGTAAAACTCATCCCACCACACTAAGCCCAGCTAGATCTATTACATGTAGTTAAAAATAAGCTTAGGTTAGCCATTAAGAACCCTTCAAGATTTAGATCTATGAACCTATGAATTTCTTGGTCCTCAGTTTCTGCCAATGAGAGAGCTGGACCAATGGCCTCCCAGCTCTAGATCCAGGAACCTGTGTAATTCTATCACAAAAGATAGCTCATTGTGAGGACATCCTCACTTAGCCCATCTGATTTTCTGGGTTTAAATCTTGCTTGGGTTATTTACTATCTGAATGACCTTAACAAGTCATTTCTCCTATCTCCTCTTTCATAAAATGAGAGCCTTGGGCTAGATGTTCTCTAATGCCCTTTACAAAGCCATTGAGAGAGTCATAGGATGCAGATCTGGATTTAGAGAGGACTCAGTTCAACCCCCTAACTTTACAAAGCAGGAAATGGAGGATCAGGGAAGTCAGGTGACTTGCCCAAGGTCTCACAGATGTTAAATAGCCTAGCCAGGATTCAAACCTATATCCTCTGATTTCAAATTTCTGCCATACCTACACCAGCTATGTCTGTTTCATGTAACTACAATATAAGCTTACCAAAAAACCTTATGATTTTGCTGAGCTGAGTTTCTAAATATCCTCAGGCACTAATTGATAGGTAGTCTTCACATAATTCGTATGAATTTAAAAATTGCTGTTTCCTGACTGTATTGTTCCCTTTGGTGCTGCTCCCACATTGGCATGTGGCTGCCCAAGCATGCTGCCTCCCAAAGTTGGATCCTGATAATAGCCCTGTTGTGCTCAGCAATGTGTCATATCATTTACCAACAAACTAACAAACCCCATGAACCTAGAGAAAAATGAGGGGGCTGTAATTACAGCATCTGACATTGATGCTGTTCATTTCTTTCCTTCTTTTACATTCCTTTGCTAAAAATCACTGTGGTGAGCAGGTACCGCAAAATGACAGGAATGAAAATACCAAGCCACATTCAAGGCACTGCCACCAGCAGCCCAACACCCAGCAGTTGGACAATAAAACAACAGGGAAAGCAGCTGTCCCTTGCTTAACTCCAAGCGGGAGGCTAACCTGAAAAGATGGGTCACGGACTCTGCCCAGAAGTGGGAAAGGCCAGGATTGTGCTGAGGGAAACATGCCCATCAGCCTATCCACAAATCCATTTCAGGTTAATGTTTGTTCTCCTCTAAAGAGCATGTGAAACACCCAGAGCAAAGTCCAGGGCAGAATGGCAGAAACGGTCCAGATGATGGCACAGACATTTAGACATGAAGATCTCAGAGGTCAGCTAGTCCAAGCCCTTTATTTTACAGATGAGGAAACCAAGTCCCAGGGAATTTACACGTGTTAAGATCATAAATTACAGGTCTAGAAATGGATAGTGTGTCAGAGTCATCTTATCCAAGCCCTTTATTTTACAGATGGAGAAAATGAGGGGCAGAGATGCAAAGGAGCTGACACTCAAGCTTTTCTCATGGATCTCAGTTTGCTGAGCCCATCCCAAGAGATGGGCGTTGCTTTGCTCCCAGTATTGCTACTATACAAAGTGCTGCTATAAATATTTTGGTGTTTATGGGACCTTTATTTTAAAAACCATTGATTTATTTGAAGTATATATGGCTGGCAGGGGATCTCTGCATCAAGGAATATGGACATTTCAGTCATTTTCACAGTGATGAATAGTGTGTCATCAAGTATGACACAGAAGCAAATGACACACAAAAAAGCATATGTGATTTCAAGTGATATAGTGGAAAGGGCTCTGAAATCAGAGGACCTGAGTTCGAATCCTGACTTTGATGCCTACTCGCTATGTGACCTTGGGCAAATCACTTGCCCAATCTTCATGTTTCTATCTTCCTCATTTGCAAAGTGAATGGGAGCGGTGGGTTTGGACTAAATGGTCTCTAAAATTCCTCCCAGTTCTAGATCTAGGATCTTGTGACCACCCTGGCCCTCAGTTTCTTCCTCTATAAAATGAAAAGAGTGAACCAAATGACCCCTCAGGTCCCTTCCAGCTCTGGGTCCATGATCCTCTTCCACATTAGGGGACACATGGAGTCCAGAACCAGGGAGGTAATTGTCTCACTGTCCTCTGTTGTACCACACCTAGAATATCTGTATTCTGTTCTAGGCACCACATTTTAGGAAAACCATTGACAAATCAGAGCAGTGAAAGATCAGGAGATTATGACCTATGAGGGCTGGCTTAAGGAATCTGAGATGTTTATCCTGGTGAAGAGAAGACTCAGCAGGGTCACGTATGAGAGTTGTTTTCATAAATTCCTACCTGCTCTCACATTCTGTTAAGTCTCTAAATTGGTGAGGGATGTCCTAATGAGGTATCACGGAAAGATGGTTCTTTCTTTAGACTTTAGAGGACAAACTAAAGTTATTTTTGATATATGTAACAGCTCTAGCTGGCTTGGTGTGGTAGGATGAGTTTTACAAATAAGGAAACTGAGGACCATATAATGCATATGGGCTCCCTTGCTCTCCTTGGCTAAGGAGAAAGAGGCAGAAATTGGTTTATCATAGTCTTCTCCCCATCACCTAGCAGCATCTGGCAAAGAGAAGGCTCTTAACAAACATTTATTGATTGATTAATACAGCATTGCACCATCCTCTGAAGCATATAGACCCACATATCCCTGTCTGCAGTTAATAGCACTTAAGTCAGTAACGTCCTTCTCCCACTGCTCTCCCTTCCCCTCTACTCCAACCTCGAAGGGCCCTCCTCCAATTCCAGCAGAAATTAGCTCAGAATCTGACTGTGGGCAACCCACAGAGAGGGAATGGTGTTCTTAGAGCAGCCCAAAACAATATAGCTCTTGGGGAAAACTAGATTCAATATCCCAGTCCCAAGTGTCCAGAAAGATGTCAGTGAAAATGGTGCAGAAGTATTTATCCATGTGCTGCCAACTTCAGTGTCAGACATCATGTGAGAACTGCCAGGTACTGGCCCCCTGCCTACTGAATCTCCCTGGAGGTGTCTCTCTATGCCCTTCATGGGCTCAGACTGGTTCTCACCCCCAAGACCAGGAGGCAACAAGGATCCTTGATTTGGAAGGTGGCTGCTGGCTCAGTATCTATTCATAGAAAAGATCATAGATCTTGAGCTAGGAGGGACCCCAGAGGCCCATTTTACAGAGGGAAAAACTGAGGCTTTGCATATAAAATGACATGTCCAAGGTAGTATCAGAGGCATTTTGAATCGAACTCCTGTAACCCAGAGTCAGAGCTCTTCCCATCATACCACACTGCCTCCATAATTCTTTTTTTTTTGGAGGGCAGTTGGGGGTTAAGTGACTTGCCCAAGGTCACACGGCTAGTTTTTGTGTTAAGTGTCTGAGGTCGGATTTGAACTCACGTCCTCCTGACTCCAGGGCCAGTGCTCTATTCACTGCGCCACCTAGCCACCCTGCCTCCATAATTCTTGCTGCAGAAATCCTCTACCTACCAAATCCCCAAGCTTTGTCTGGTTTCTCACCCACTGTGACTTTTATTATGGTTTGGGTCCCTGCTGCTTCCTTGTTGCCTTCATGCCATCTCTTTTTTCTGACTCCTGCTGTCTCATCCTGTTTGTCCTGCTCTCTGTTAGACTTTGGAAGCCTTCCCTGATCCCCCTTAATGCTAGTGCTTTTCCCTAGATGAGCGTTTCTCAACCTATGGGTCACAATCCCTTTGGGGGTGAACAACCCTTTCACAGGGGTCGCCTAAGACCATGGGAAAACACATATTTCTGATGGTCTTAGGAACCGAAACACCGCTCCTCTATCCATCTCCAGGCAGGTCCGCTCACATATGAGTATTAAAGGGTCGGGGCATTAGGAAGGTTGAGAACCACTGCCCTAGATAATGTCGAACTTATCTCCTCTATATTTTATTTATGCACACTTGTTTGCCTGTTTTCTCTCCTCATTAGATTATAAGCCTCTTGAGGACAGGAACTGTTTTTGCCCTTCCATTTATCTCCTACAAGTATCACAGGGTCTGGCATATAGTAGGCACTTAGTAAATGTTTGTTGACTTGGAAAGAAGATTGGGATGCAAGTCAGAAGATTAAGGTTCCAGGTTGTCTCTGTTACTAGACACTTGTGTGAACTTAAGCAAGTAAGTCACCCCCCTTTTATAGGTCTCAGTTTCTTTCTCTGTAAAATGGGGGGAGATGTACTAGATGGCCCCTAAAATCTTTTTTAGTTCTGGGATTCCAGGAGGATTTTATTTATCTATTATTTTATTTTCCCCAGTTACATGTAAAAATGATTTTTAACATTCATTTTTAAACCTTTGAGTTCCAAATTGTCCCTCCTCATCCCACTCATTGAGAAGATAAGCAATTCAATATAGGTTACACATGTTAGTCATGCAAAACATATTCATGACAGTCGTGTTGTGAGAGAAAACATAGACAAAAAAACCTGAAGAAAAATTTTAAAAGTTAAAAAACAGTCTGCTTCCATCTGTATTCAGACACCATCAGTTCTTTCTCTGGGGACGGATAGTGTTTTTCATCTAGGGTCCGTCAGAGTTGTCTTGGATCACTGTACTGGTGAGAATAGCTAAGTCATTCACAGCTGATCATCTTACAGTATTGCTGTTACTTAGTACACAGTACATTTCACTTTGCATCAGCCCATGCAAGTCTTTCCAGGCTTTTCTGAGAGCATCCTGATCATTTCTTACAGTATGATAGTGTTCCATGATAATCACTTACCACAGCTTGTTCAGCCATTCCCCGGTTGATGGGCATCCTCTCAACGTCTACTTCTTTACCCCCAGAGAAGAGCTGCTATAAATATTTTGTACATATAGTTCCTTTTCCTTTTTGTTTTTTTATCTCTTTGGGTATACATATCTAGTAGTGATATTGCTAGGTCAAAGGTTTTCTAACCCTTTGGGCATAGTTCCAAATTGCTCTGCAGAGTGGTTGAATCGGTTCACAACTCCCAGGGGGATTTTTTGCTCCACCGCTAACTTCTGGCCTCTGCTGATGGCCCACTGCTAACCCTGCTGCCTGTTCATCTAGTCCCTCTCTGGCCTCTGGCAGGCATTGGGCTCTCCTGGTCCTGACTCCCTCCCTGAGCTTGTGTCCTGCTCACTGTCCCATGGCCTGGCGCTGACATTGTGACACATGTCAGTATCCTATACTTCCTTTGTGGTAGAGACAAGCCAAACAGCATCTCATCACTTTCTGCAGGCATTCTAGAAACAGGGTCCATTTGTTCAGATCATGAGCTGCCATACTAGATTTTCTGACTCTCGTCAGTCTGGGCCTTCTCTAGTCAGCACAATCTGCCAGCAAGGGAAACTGCTGCCCATCTCCTGAGTTTCGCAGTTGATCACTTAATCCTTCTATTAATACTCCTGGACAAATTTTCAAAATCATCATTATAATAATTATGTCTCCACTAAAATCACCTTCTGATGCCTCATGGTGGCATGAAAGGGACTCTGGATTGTTGAAAGGAAGTATAGAATGATAGGTAGAGTTTAGACAAGAAATCAGGAACCAACTCATATCCCTTCCCTGGCCCTTCTAAGCTGTCTAAGTATGGACAGATCACCCAATTTCTCAAAGTTTTAGTTTTCTTCCTATAAACTGGAGGTTACTGTTACCTACTTTGGGAGACTGCTGAGGGACTTAAATGGTCTGGAATCTGGCCCCTCACTGGCTTCTGGCAAGCATTAGACTCTCCTGGTCCTGACTCGTTCCGCTGAGTTCACATCCTGCTCACTGCTACATGGCCTGGCACAGACCCTTCCCATCTCTACCTCTCTTAAGCCTTATCTTCCCTCAGGTGCTCCCTTCCTTGACTCCCTAATTTATTTGTAAAGTCTCAAACACTCCTCCTTCAGTTTTCCTCTCTATGAGCATATTTATGGAAGACAATATGGTATAATGGATTGAGAGTTGCCCTTGGCATCAGGAAGACCCAGGCTCAAATGATGCCTCTGATATACCCTGACTATGTGACTCTGGAAATGGTATTTAATCTCTCAGTTCCCCTAGGCAACTCTCTCTGACTATAATCTCACAGACAAATGCTATGCAACATAAGAATAGGGGATTTCCTCACTCAGGGACCCCCTCAACTATCAGATCACACATCTGTGCCACTAAAAAGCCAGCAAACTTTCCTTCCTCTGTCCAGAGCAGATTAGGCCTCACAAGTTAGGGACATCTTCCTTCCTTTACAACTGCAGCACCTACTGACCAGACTTTGAGCTCTTAGCCAGGCCAATGCTGTTCTGATTCATGAGAGCTCATCATATTTAGGGCAGCTCCATACACAGGACTACACCCACTATGGAGTCAGAAAGACCTGGGTTCAAACCCTGCCCTGTCTCTGGGCAATTTCTCTGTGACTTAGATTTATCATCTGTAAAATGAGGGATAAATTCTAAAATCCATTTTCCTATGATCTATGAGTCCATATAGAACCATGCTTCATGGGCATCTCTGTTCTAAAGTTAGCCCATGTACCAGCCCCCCTACCCTAGTCTTCCATCTCTTGCTCTAAGAACTATAATTAAATCATCCTTTACTTCAGGCAGGTAGGTGGTTCAGTGGATAGAACACTGACCCTGGAGTGAGGAAGTCCCAAATTCAAATCTATCCTCAGACATTCACTAGCTGTGTGACCCTGGGCAAGTCACTTAATCTCTGTTTGCCTTAACCTACTGGAGAAGGAATGGCAAACCACTCCAATGTCTTTGCCAAAAAAACCCCTGGGACAATATGATTCTTGGGATCATGAAGGTCAGACATAACTGAGTGACTGAACAACAGTGGCCATTACTTCTAGGGAGGGCATTCCGAATGATTGTGCTATGACTCTACTCTTTGTCCTAGAGATTTCCTAATCAAAAATACTCTTACCTTGCCACCCCTGGGGGCAGGGACTGTCTTTCTTTCATATTTTATATCTCTAGCACATAGCACAGAGTGAGGACTTAACAAATGCTTTTTCATTCATTTGCCCCCCCAAAAAAAGTCTTATTCGTATCCATGTTTTATCCACCAGTCATATATAAGCTCCTCCAGAACAGAAACCGTTACTTTGTGTCCTGTGTCACTAACTCTCAGTCAGCATCTCACAGTAGGAAGCAATTCAGCGCAACAGGAAGAACCCTGAACTTGGAGTCACAAGACCTGGGCTTAACTCTCGTCTTTCCTATTGACAACTTGTGTGACCTTGGACGAGTCATTTGCCACCACGGGCCCTCATTTCCTCATGAAAATTATAGCTAAAAATTGGAAATGGACAGGATGTCCATCAATTGGGGAATGGATAAATAAACTGTGGTACATGATTGCAATGGAACGTTACTGTGCTCTACGAAATGACAAGCAAGATGATCTCAGAAAAACCTGCAAAGACTTACGTGAACTGATGCAAAGTGAAGCAAACAGAATCAGGAGAACATTGTATACAGTAATAGCAATATTGTTCAATGAAGAATTTTGAATGGCTTATTATTCTCAACAATGTAATGATCCAAGACAATTCCAAAGGACTGATGATGAAGGATACCATCTATCTCCAGAGAAGACACTGATATCGTTTGAATACAGACTGAAGCTCGTTTTTTTTAACTTTCTTTTGTCCTTCTTCTCTTATTTGAGTCTGTACAAAATGACTAATATGGAAATGTTTTACATGATTGGAAATGTATAATCTATATCTGATTGATTGCCATCTCAGGGAGGAATAGAATTTGGAATACAAAACTTTAAATGAAAAGGCTAAAAAAATTTTTTTAATAATACTAGCTAGTATTTATAAAGTGCTTTAAGGTTGGCAAAGTGCTTTACATACATTGCTTCATATAATCTTTGCAATAATCCTGAGAGATAGGTGCTATTATTATCCTCATTTTAAAGATGAGGAAATTGAGTTACAGAGAGGGCAAGTGACTTGCCCAGGGTTACACCTGTCTGATCTTGGATTCAAACCCAGGTCTTCCTGACTCCAGGTCCAGCATTCTATTCACTGCATGACCTAGATGGCATCTTATTTCCTTTCCAGAACTAGAACTCTAATTCTATGTCATCTGTGTAGCAAGCATTTAAGAAATACAAGTTGAACTGAATCAAATTGAATTTAATTGACAGCTATGCCCGTGAAACATTAGCTCTGGCAATATACCAAGCCAAAATATACCAAGCCTTGTGGCCATCCAAGGGCCAGCCAAAACTCATCATCAGAAAATTGTCCACCACATGACTTGTTTAGCCATGTTAGCTCATGAAAGTGACCTACTAATTCAAGTAAGATCTGCCATCCCCATTCTCATAGGATTAACTCTAACCATCATGACATGAAATTTGTCATTTCTTGTCTCTGGGCCACATTTTCCTTCTCAGTGATAATTGTGAAAGAAATATATTGGGTTAGGTCATCTCTACTGCCCCTTCCAGCCCTGACATTCTTCGTTCTTTAGCTGCATAAAGGAATGAGGTGATCAAGCAAAGTTGTTGCATGTGGGGTGTCCCTGACTGTTCTCTCTCTCTCTCTCGCTCTCGCTCTCTCTCTCTCGCTCTCGCTCTCGCTCTCGCTCTTTCTTCTCTTGCTTTGACTAAAGGAAAAGTGGCAGAAAGTGCCAAGCTCCAAGTTGGAGCTTCTTCTGGAAGAGGCCATTGACTGTATTCATAGGAGGATCTCTCTACAGCCCAAAGGGATCTCACAGACCATCTAATCCAATCCCACTCATTTTACAGACAAGGCAACTGAATCCCAGTGAAGTTGAGAGCTTTGCCCAAAATCACACAGCTGGTAAGGATCAGAGGCAGAATTTGAACACAGTTGCTCTGACCCCAGAACCAATTCTCTTTCTACTGTACATGATATGGAAGTAGAGCTATTCCCTTATTCACTGGAGGGTTAGGGGATCCAGGTGGTGCTTTGGATAATCTTGGACTTCTGAAGTTAAGAAAAGCTGAGTTCAAATCCTGATCCAGATATTTGTAGTTGTATGAATCTGGGCAAGTCACGTAACCTCCGTTTGCCTCAGTTTCCTCAACTATAATATAAACTATAACAGTAATAATGGTACGTACCTTCCAGGGCTGTTGTAAATGTCAAGTGCCATAGTATGTGAAAGCTGCTTTATCAATCTAACAGTGGTGTATAAAGGTAGTTGTTGTCCAGAGTGGGACCCCACAGTCCCTTTCTGAACTCAGGACTTTGCTATTGAGCTGACATCTCCAAATCAACAAAGATTTACAGAGCCTCTAGCATATGTGAACTGGGGAATTCAAAGAAACTGTTGTGACCTGTGGTCCAGGCCAGCTCTAGGTTTCCATAGACCCAGTTTCACCCTGGGGGTGGACCAAAATATCACTTTCCTTGACTTGTTTTGCACCCCAACCCAGGTTTCTTCTGAGAAATCTTAGAATCTAGCTTATGTTTAGGTCTCTGCAGATATGGGTAATAGGTTTCCCAGTTATACCACAAGGAGATTAAAGAAAAAGGATCAGCACCTATAAAAATGCTCATAGTGGCTCTTTTTGTCGTAGCAAAGAACTAGAAGCTCAGGGGCTACCCATCAGCTGGAGAATGGTTGAACAAATTGTGGTATATGAATGCAATGAATAGAATACTGTTGTGTTATAAGAAACACTTCAAGAGATGGATTCAAAGAACATATGACGTGCATGAACTCAGGCAGAGTCAAGTGAGCAAAATGGGAAGAATGTCTACAATAACAACAATGAAAAGCAAACAACTTTGAAAGACTTGAGAGCTTTGATCGATGAGACGACCAACCATAATTACAAGGGACTTCGATGATGATGCGTGCCATCCACCTCCTGACAGAAAGATGATGGATATGACCAATGTGGGAATTTGTTTTGTTTAACTTTGCGTATTTTAGTGAGTTTTGTTCTTTTTTTGTCTTTTTGGTCGGGGAGAAGGTAGGGCAATTGGGGTTAAGTGACTTGCTTAAGGTCACACTGCTGGTAAGTGTTAAATGTCCAAAGTTGAATTTGAACCCAGGTCCCCCTGACTCCAGGGCTGGTGCTCTATTCACTGCGCCTTTCTGTTCTTTTTTCTGCTGGGGGGAGGTGAATGGGAGGGAAAAAAATGCTTGTTAGTTGATAAGTTATTTTTTAAAAAACAAGGCTCCAATTTCCTACATAAGCACTCAAGGTAACACTGAATTTATTGGATATAGGACAGTCTTTATTCTATCCCAAGGAAAATAAGAAAACAAAATAAACTCCCACAAATAATCAATATCCTTCCTGGTAACCTTCACTTTTGCTCAGAATCTGAAAGTTCTCTAAAGTCAAAGAGCTGCCTTAGGATCTAGTATGGATTCTCTTTGTCTTTTGGTGAGAACCAACCCGGATAGTCTGGGAGCTGAGATTCAACACTGGAGCAAAATGAAACCCTCATAAGTCTTTCAACAGTTAACAAAAAGGTTTATTTAGCTGTAAAATAGAAAGGACACACAACAAACACAGCTGTGGTGGGTGTGACTCTTCCCCCCTTGTCTCTGTCTCCATTCAGAAAGACAGAAACTCTTCTAATTAGCATAGAATTTATGGTATATCATCTCATGTGGTGTTGGACACACATACCAAGTTGAAAGAGCCCTTGTCTCCTTGCAGTCTGCCTTCTTTTTCTTTTTTTTTGCCTTTTTTTTTTGAGGGCAGTTGGGGTTAAGTGACTTGCCCAAGGTCACATGGCCAGTTAGGGTTAAGTGTCTGAGGCCAGCTTTGAACTCAGGTCCTCCTGATTCCAGGGCCAGTGCTCTATTCACTGCGCCACCTAGCCACCCCTAATGCTTTTTTTTTTTTGCCTTTCAATCTGCCTTCTTTTAACCAAGATGTCACATCAATATGGGCAGCTAGGTGGCCCAGTGTATAGAGTGCCAGGTCCAGAGTCAAGAAGACCTGAGTTCAAATCTGACCCCAGACACTTAACTGCTGTGTTACCCTGGGCAAGTCATTGAACATGTTTGTCTCAGTTTCCTCATCTGTAAAATGAGCTAGAGAAGAAATGGCAAACCACACCAGTATCTGCCAAGAAAACCCAAACGGGGTCATGAAGAGTCAGACAAATTGAACAACAACTTCCATATGGCCTGAGGTCAACTGAAAGTTTTAACAACAGCCATAGGCCTTGAGCCTTATCTCCCTAGGCCCACTGGAAGTAGCTTGATACAGTGAAAAGAATACTAACTGCAGAGCCACAGGACCTGGGTTCAAATCTTATCTCTGACAATTATCACTCCTGTGGCCCTGGGCAAAGTTGTTCAGCCTCTCTGACTTTACTTTCCTCATCTATAAAATGAACAAGCATGCCATGGCCTCTGAGGTGCCTTCTAACCCTAAATCCTCCCCACTTCCTTCTTCCCCTTTCTTTCCACCTCTTCCTCTTTCCTCTCGTCCTCCTCAGGTTAATACCCAGGGAGCTGGTGATCATGACCTGTGTGACTTTGGACAGCTCACCCCTTCTCTGGCCCTCAGTTTCTTCATCTGTAAAATGAGAAGGTTGGTGACTTGATTTCTAAGGCCCCTTCCAGTTTTCAATCAATGATCCCGAAGTCATAGTGACAAGGTTTGGACCATGATCTCCTACTTATCCCCTCTCATCTGTTCATAGCCTCCCCTTTTTTCAGTAACTAACCAATCCAGATGTCATTCGTGTGTCAATGTGTCACCTTAGGCATTGGTACATTGCTGAAGCAATAGGCGCGCGCACACACACACACACACACACACACACACACACACACACACACACACACACCTCTTTGCTCCAGCCTCAACAATCCTCAATAACCATGGCTTTAAGACTCTCTTGTGCTTGATCGCCAATAAACCAGCCAGCTAAAACGTTCCCCTGGTGTGCAGTTGCCCTCATTGGGTTGATTCACAGATCTTCCAGGCCACATTGCTCCTCAGCACATTCTCCATCTCTGTGTTAATGAGGCCAAGGCAGTGAAGGACATCAAAAGCAAGTCTCAAACAAAGCAGAATTGCCTGTACAATCACCAGCACTAGAGAGGAAAAACTACCTAGCGAAGTCCAACCTCCATTCCAAACCCATCTATTCTGAATGGACAGTCCCAAGAATCTGACCTCCTGTCTCCAAGCCCAGCACTCTACCCACTGAACTTAATTGTTCCAGGTCATACAGTAGTAGAATAAAAAACTGTGCCCATGTCCCCTCATCTCAAACCCTGTGCTCTTTCCACAAAAAAAAAAACCAGAAAGATGTTATGGGAGCTTGAAGCATTATTAGTAACTACTTATCTAACTGCTGGGGGTGCCAGCAGGAAAAAGAGTAAAAAAGACCAGAGGTAGTCTAGGTCTCTCAGAGAACATCAAAAGAATGGAGGGTCTCTTCCAAAGTATTGCTTGATGTGCTCTTAAAAACTCAAGCTACATGAGAATTTGCACAATAGACTTCATTCTGCTCTCTTTGGTACCAAAGAGAGAGCTCAATCTGGTTCAGAAATTGGCATCTGGTCTTCTGTGACCAGCCAACAAACTATTGAGGAGATCAAATCATAAAAAGCTTTGGTCTTCATGATTTAATGAATAAGAGTGAAGAAGAACACAGAATGACGAGAAGTGGAGCTGGAAAGGACCCTACAATCCTATGATCAGATTTATAGCTGGGACATTAGAGGCTATCTAGCCATCTCCTCCTCCTTCCCTCCATCTAGTTTGATGCGTTTTGCAGAGGAGGAAACCAAGACCCAGAGAGGTCATGGAATCAGGATGGATTCGGAGCTGGAAGGGACTTTAGAGGTCATCTAATTGTCTTTCCCCAACCCCATTAACCCCTTCATTTTAAAGGTGAGACTTGGAGGACTAAATGTCATGCCATGATCACAGAGGTAAACAAGTGCCACAAGAAACCCTGAACCTATTGACTCCAAGTCCAATCTTTTACTCCCAATAGTTCCTTGCCGAGGTCACCAAATAGGGTAGTCAAGAATTGAACCTTTGTCCTCTGACTCCAAATCCAGTGTTCTTGGGAGCAAATGGCATCATCAGTGATGCTTATAGGCATTATTCTGCACAAATACTTTTATCTTTCATTTTTAAGATGATGCTCCTTTTGCTATGACCTGAATTGTCTATGAAACCATAATATATGAGTCACAGAAAGGACAGGGACTCTGTGTCCAATTTCCTCATCAGGAAAGTGGGCACATGATCAACCTGTAAAATTGACAAAGGGAAATCAACAAATGTGTATTGAGTGTCTGTTAATGGCCTTGATGACTTTTACAGGTAGTATAGAAAGAATCTGGGCATTATGCTATAGTGGAAGAAGAAATGTACTGGGGGACCAGGATTCATATCTTATTTATTCCATTACTACTCTTGTGACCTTAGGCAATTCATTTAGTTCTCTCTGAGTCTCATCTGTATGAGGGAGGGAACAAAGGTTTTGGACAATATGGCCTCTGAGGTGCCTTCTAACTCTAAACCAATGATTATATAAGTCACTTAACCTCTCTGGTCCTCAATTTCCTCATCTGTAAAAAGAAAGGGTTGGAGTAGATAGGGCTTCAAAATTTCCTTCTACTTCTAAAATTTATGCTCCTATGCTCTTCAGATACAGTCCCAGAGGACTTTCCTTTGGTATGAACAAGGGCAAATGAAAGTACATAGGTAAAGCACTTTGTGAACAGTAAAATGCTATACAAAATAATACTAGGCATTAATATTATTATAATAGAGGGTGTGTGTGTGTGTGTGTGTGTGTGTGTGTGGCAATCAACCTGTAAATGGTTTCCCAAACTGTGTCCATGTTTATTTAAGGCTATGAGACAGGAACAATCTTTGGTCATTAGGAGAAATAGCCAAAAGGTAATAGATCATTTTTAATGTTTTACATCACAGTAATTTCCAGATATATGCTCCCCCCATTCCCTAGGGAGCCTCCCCTTATAACAAATTAAAAGTTAAGCCAAACAAAGCATTGTCTATCTGATAATGAATGCACTATCCTGCCCCCAGTGTCCCTCACCTCAACAAAGAAATGAAGCTAATACATGTCCTCATCTCTTTCCTGGGACCAAGATTGGTTATTTATTGGAATTATACAGATCAGCTTTGTCTGATTGTTCCAAAAGATAATATTCACATTGAGAAAAGCCCCTAGGAGGAGGTGGGTTGGGAGGGTTGAACTAAAGGTCTGGAAATCCAAGTGCTTGTACCATTTCCAGTATTTACTACATGTGTGACCTCATGCAAATCACTTATAGATCTCAGCTTCGGCCCCTACTGCAAATTCACAGCTGTCCTCAATCCAGAGCCCAGAGCCCCAGATAGCCTATCCCCATGATAACAGACTTCCCTGAAAAGAAAAATCAGACCCAATCTGGCATGTTTATCAGCAGCAACTAACCACCCCTCCTCACTTGGCATGGCAAAGCCCTTGACACTGAGAAGGATCTGGGGACCAAGACAGATGGTAGACATCTTATCTTACCTCCCCACCACCACCTCCATGGGCCCCTTAGGAGAGGGCATGGGGACACCTAAGTTTGGTAGGCATACAAGGAACAAAAGGGACCAACTCCCAAGTCTCCTGGGGGCTGGGCTGGCCTGTGTGGGTAGTGTGCCTTCTGAACACTGGCTGTACTCAGTCTCTTTCTTTCTAAGAATTGAGATTTGGAAAAAGTCTAAATTGGATGGCGTGGTAACTAGCACCTCCGGCCCAACCTAAGATGGAGAGGTGGGTTGGAAACAGCTGTTCTGGAAATTCAATAAGAGGAAGATGGTTAGAGCCTGAAAGCCTTCAGGGCTAACAATGATGAGGAAAAGGAGTCAGGAAGGGAGAAGAGGCAAAGGGATTGAGGGAAAGAGGAAGGGGGCATAAAGATGAAAGAGAGTGAGGAGCAGAGACAGAAGGGGGGAAAGGGGAAGGGGAAGAAAGAATCTGCATAATGTGAGGGAGAAAGGAAGGAAAGGGAGGGACAGAGAAGAAAGGGAGGGGAAAAGGGAAGAATGAATCTGTATAGATGGGGAGAGGGAGGAAGAGATAGAGGAAGGGGGAAAAGGGGAAGGGGAAGAAAGAATCTGCATAATGGGAGGGAGAAAGGAAGGAGAGGGAGGAACAGAGAAGAAAGGGAGGGGAAAAGGGAAGAAAGAATCTGTATAGTTGGGGGGAAGGAAGGAAGGATAAGGACAGAGATGAGAGACAAGTAGAGCTGTAGTTTTGAAAAGGGAACAGGATATGGAGGGAGAAGTGGGTGATGAGTGGAGGGCTGGGCTGCTAGAAAAGGAAGCCTGGGAGATGAGGCAATCTCTCTATAACAATTTCTTTCCGTAGCATGAACAGTTGTGGTTGGTCTGTTCTACACAGTGAGCTCTTTGGCTAGAAGATACTCACTAGCTTTGATTTTGCTTACTATTATTAGTTGTAGTTGTAGGTGTAGTATTGTTTAAATGATGATGACACTTTTGTGCAGGGGGGGGGAGGTGCAAGAAGGCAGCGTGGGTTGTCCTTAAATAAAATTCCTCCTCTTGAGCATAGGAGCATTTCTGCTCTATATTACAATCTCCATCCTTGAAAAGAAAGTCTAGCAACCAGAGCAGGGGTTCTTCACCTTTTTTATGTTTTGGACCCCTGGGGCAAAAGTCTATTCATCCCCTCTCAGAATAAGGTTCTTGAGTGCAAAAAATGCATAGGATTGCAAAGGAAACCAATTCTTCTGAAATACAGTTATGAAAATATTCTTGTTTTTAAGTTCATGCAATACTGTCTGAATACAGACTGAAGCATGCTATTTGTCACTTTCTTTATTTTTTGAGTCTTCTTGCACAAAATGACTAACAGGGAAATATTTTACATGATTGCCCATGTCTAACCTAGATCAGATTGTTTGCCTTCTCAGAGAGGGAGAAGGGAAACAAATTTGGAACTCAAAACTTAAAAAAAAATGTTTAAAAATTGTTTCTACATGTAATTGGAGGGGAATAAAATATAATTAACAATCTAAAAAGGAAAAATTATGGATCCCCATGTTAAGAAGCCCTGATCTAAGGGGCGGCTAGGTGGCGCAGTGAATAGAGCACCAGCCCTGGAGTCAGGAGTACCTGAGTTCAAATCCAGCCTCAGACACTTAACACAAAAACTAGCCATGTGACCTTGGGCAAGTCACTTAACCCCAACTGCCCTCCAAAAAAAAAAAGGCAAAAAAAAAAAAAAGAAGCCCTGATCTAGAGGAACCAGTAAGCAGAAAGTCAAAGGAGCCCAAGATCAGAAGGACGAACCTGTCTGAGGTTATAGACAAAATGCTAGACCTGGAATCAAGAAATCCTGCTTCTCCCCCGTACTTAGCTGTGTAATCACAGCCAAGTCATGTATCTGAACTTCAGTTTCTATAAAATGAAAATGGTAGTAGCTTTAGTGCTTGTCTCATTGAGTTTGAGAGACCCAAATAAGACAATAAATGAAAAGTTCTCGGCAAACTTTGGTAAATACTTACTATTATTGTTGTTGTTGTTGTTTACCTGCAAACAGGTCAGAGGGCCCCAAAGCTAGCCTAGATCAAAGGGGATCGGATCTGTTCTTAAAATGGTTCTGAGGAAGGGAAGTCTTTAAGCAGACATCGTTTGGCCCTACATTAGAAAGTTACCGTGTGTTTTCCAAATGTAGGGCTTGGGTTTCGGTGGTCGTCGTTTTTGTCCTACATCTCTCCTTCCTTTCACAGCTAAACTGGTAGAAGAAGCTTAGATACATTGGCTGCCTTCACTTCCTCTCCTCTCACCCCTCAGCTTCTGGCTTGTGAACCAGTCTCAACTGAAACTGCACATCCTAAAGTGCTGATGATGTATTAATTATCATTTCTTCTAAGACCTTCTCCTTCCTGACTGCTCTGCAGCACTCAAACACTGTTCACGGCCTTCTTCTCCTGAGCTCTCTCCCTCTGGGTTTTGTGACATTGCTATTTCTTAGTTCCCCTACATGTTTGACTGGTTTTCTTTTTTCTGCTTTCTTTGCTGGACCATCATCTATACTCCATCCCTTAATTGTTGGCATATGCCAAGAATCTGTCCTGAGTCATCTTCCCTTCTCTCTATATACAGTATTCTCCTTCCCACAGTGACATCATCAGCTCCCATGAGTTCACTTAGCATCACTACAAAGAAGACTCCCAGATCTACATAGCCAGCCCTGAACTCTCTCTCCCTGTATATTTTCAATATGTTCAATCATTTTTTGGTCATTTCTGACTCTCTGTGCCCCTGTTTGGGGTTTTCTTGGCAGAGATCCTGGAGTGGTTTGCCATTTCCTTCTCCAGCTCATTTTACACATGAAGAAATTGAGGCAAACAAGGACTGGCCCTCATTGGCCAATCCCCCCATTACATGTGCAAATATTTTTTCAAGCTTTTATTGTTGTTGAGTCATTTCAGCCATTTCCAACTTTTTGTGACCCCATTTAGGGCTTTCTTGCCAAAGACACTAAAGTGATTTGCCATTTCCTTCTCCAGCTCATGCGACACATGAGGAAATTGAGGCAAAACAGGGTTAAATGACTTACCCAGAGTCACACAGCTAGTAAGTGTCTGAGGCCGGGTTTGAACTTAGGAAGATGAGACTTCCAGACCCAGTGTTCTACCCATTGGACCATCTAGTTGCCCCTCTGTTGCACATTAAGTATTTAATGAATGAATTCCTTTTCACTGCTTCATTCATTCTCCTGAACTCCAGTCCCACATCAAGAACTGCCTATTGGATATTTCACACTGGACATCTCACTCAAAAAAGACTGTGGCCAAAACAAGACTCCTTTTCTTTCTCTTAAGACCGATCCCTCCTCTGAATGTCCTTGTTTCTATTAAGGATACCACCTTCTTTTCAGACACCCAGGTTCACCAACTCAGCAGCATCCTCTATTCTTCACTCTCCCTCCCTCCCCATATCCAATCACATGCCAAGTTTTGTTGATTTGATCCCACAACACCTCTCATATCCATTCCCTTCTCTCTAATCCCTTAGCAGCCAGCCTACTTCAGGCACTTATCACCTACTGTTTGGGCTGTCATAATAGTTTCTTGACTGTCTCCTAGCCTGTACTCTCTTCTCTCCAATCTGTCCTCCACACAACTGTCAAAGTGGTTTTCTTAAAGCACAGAGCTGATTGCGTTGCTTCCTTATTCAATAAATCCCATTGCCTCTTGCATAAACTACAAATCTTTAGCATTTAAAGCCCTTCACAGCTGTGTTATTTTTCTATACTTCCTCCTTCATGCACTCTGAGATCCCACCATACTGATCTTTTGACCATTCCTGCCACATGATCCTTCATCTTCTGCCTCCTGACTTGGAACAGGCTCTCCATCCTCCATGGTGGAATGGATTCTTCTCTCCTCCACCATTGAGGATCCCTAGTTTCCTTAAAAGCTCAGCTCAGACTTCATCTCCCACATAAGGCCTTTCCCTACCCACCCACCCACCCACAGCTGGTAGTGCTTTCTCCCCTCCCTGCAAAAATTACCTTTTTAAAAAAATTCTCGGGGGCAGCTAGGTGGTGCAGTGAATGGAGTCAGGAGGATCTGAGTTCAAATCTGACCTCAAACACTTAATGCTTAATAGCTGTGTGACCTTTGGCAAGTCACTTAAACCCAATTGCCCCTCCAAAAAAAAAGCAAAAAGAATTCACATGCATATATATATATATATATATATATAACTGACATGTCACATATCTCACACACATATGTATGTATGTGTATATGCATGTATGTATATATACATATATGTGCACATCTTGTCTCCTCCCTAGGAAGAATGTAAGCTTTTGAGAAAAAAGACTATTTCATCTTTGTCTCTGTATCCCCAGCACCTACCAGAGTGCCTAGTGCTTAAAATATACGTTCAGTCATTAACGGATTGAGTTGGTCATATGTGGGAGACTGAGAAAAAGAGATAACCTGTTTATCCAGATTGTGAATTTATTAAACTATTCACTTCCTGAGGGAAGGGCTCCTGTCTTGTATCCCTTCCTATCTAGAACATGGTCTGCATATGGTAGACCCTTAACAAATGTTTGTTGTCAAATGTTTCTTGTCATTTTCTAGGTGTTTTAGGCTAAGGCTATGCATTACCAACCTAACTTGTTGAAGAGAAGGTATTGGATGTGAGAGATGGTATAAATGTAGAAACTGTAAGATTTGGCAATTGATTAGGTCCATGGAGCGAAGGAGAGTGAGGTGCTGACAATAATGCTGAGGTTATGAACTTGAGACATTGTGAGGATGGTGGTGGCTTCATCAGAAATAAGGAGTTTGGAATAGAGGAGAGCTTAGGTGGAAAGGCAATGGATTCCATTTTGGACTTGTAGAGTTTAAGATATCCTTGGTATATCCTGTTTGAAACACCCAATAGGCAATTGGTGATATAGGACCAAAGCTCAGAGGATAGACTGGGGCTATGTATGTAGATCTGGGAATCATCTGCATAGAAATAGTAGTTAAACCCATGGGAACTGATGAGGTTACCAAGAGAGTGTGGAGGGAGAAGTGGAAAGGGGCCCAGGATAGAACATTAAGAAACACCTATGTTTGGGGGTGTGATGCGGACAAAAAGCCAACAAAGGAGACTGAGAAGGAATGGCCAGACAAGTAGGGGGCACACTCAGAGAGAGTGTTAAGTATTGTGAAAATCCAGAGAGGAAAGCTTATTCAGGGGTAGAAGTGAGTCAACACTATCAAAAGCAACAGATATGCTGAGAAAGGTTAAAGCTGAGAAAAGTCCTAAGAGACCATTGGTAACTTTGGAGAGAGCAGGCTCAGTGAGTAATGAGGTAAAAAGCCAGAACAGGAAGGGTTCAGGAGAGAATGAGACAAAAAGAAGTGGAGGAGGTGAGTGAAAACTTTTTTCAAGGAGTTCGGCTTAGAAAGAGAGAAGAGATACAGAATCATAGGTAGAGGGAATGGTAGGGTCTAAGGAAGGATGAGAGAGACTTGGACATTTTTGAAGGCAATAAGGAAAGGACCAGTAGATGGGGAGAGGTTGAATATTCAAAAGAGGAAGGATGACTGAGGATACAATCTGCTAGAAAAGATGGGAAAAGATGAGATAAAGTACAGGTGTTGAGGAATTGGCTTTGACATGCAGAAGGGCCATCGCTTTGTCAGAGATTTCAGGAAAGGAGAGAGTAGGTTATGTATCATTTGGTTTTGAAATGAAAAGATTGGGAAAAGAGCCAGCTATCATCAAATAGCCTCAGATCCATTTGTTGTTTTGTTTTGTTTTGTTTTCAGGGAAGTGGGGAGAAAAGAGAAGATTTGAAATAGTTTCTGTAGGGAGTGACATAGGGAATTAATTATGGAGGAATATGAGGACTGCCTTGCTGCAGTGAGGGCCCAATGGAGTTTGGATAATGTGAATTTATAATGTAACCAGTCAGCAGTTGCAAGATTTCCTGTAGCTTCATTGGATGATTCACAAGTAGAAGCATAAAAAGTAGGTGATGAGAGCAAGCTAGAACTGAGAAGAGCAGCAACAGGACAAAGGGTCAAAGGATTCAAAAGTAGAGAGTGGCACAGAGCTGAGGTGGCTATGAGGTTGGCATGAGGTTGAAGAAGGAAGAGAGTGGGGCCCAAGGTCACCCAATAGCCAAGACAGAATGAGAACCAAGGTCCACTCTCCTTAAATTTGATGTTCTTTTCAATATATCAGGCTATGTTTCTCCCCAGGCCTTTTGGAAAGACATGGATATGAATTACTTAAAATGAAAAGGTGTAGAAGGGTTGCCATTTACATCAACAGAAGAAGTACCCCCATATAAGCAATCTCATGGGTCTATCCAAGTACTAAACATCAAAGTATTGGAGTATTCAATCATTTCAACTTCAACAAGCATTTATTGATTGCCGACTGTGTGCAAGGCACTGAGGAGACAAGTATTTGAGTAAATAGAAGTATTATTGTCCTTCCCATTTTTTTGTTGAGAAAACTGAGTCTCAGAACTGTTTGCCCAAAGCAAAAAAAAAAAAAGTATGAAGATTTTATTCAAATTTGCGCCCTGATTTTGGAATATTTCCACAGTGGAAACTAATCTCCCCTGTTACAGGTAAATAACAATAACAATAAATATAGCCTTAAAGCTTCTCCTGTAGTAGAAACAATACTAACAGCCAAATGGAAAAAAAATGTTCCGTCACTAATAAGAGAAATGTAAATTAAAGCAACTCACAAAACACGCTGGCAAATATGATTTTTTAAAAATGAAAATAGTGTTGGAGGGGCTATAGAAAGATGAACACACACTGTTAGTGAAACTGTAAATTGGTCCAACTGTCTGGAAAAATAATTCAAATTGATGTGAGAAAATCAGTAAACTGTTCATACCCTTTGACCTAGTGATTCTGCTACTGGGCATACACTCTAAGAAAATCAAAACAAGACAAAGAGGACCCACAAATAACAAAATAAAAGCTTTTGTTAGTGGTAGCAAAGAACTGGGTCCATGGTATTTAGACATCGATTGGGGAATGACTGGACGAATTGTGCTGTGGAAATGTACAGGAATATTATTGCGCAATAAAGAGAGAGGCAGTGTAGCATAAGGGATAGAAAGCTAGATTTCAAGGTCCATCTCTGATACATACTAGCTATGTGATGAAGGGAAGTCTCTTACCCTGGGAGTGCCTGTCTGAGTATGGAAGGAGTCTAGTCTGCAGTGATGGAAAGAGATCTTCATGAGACTTCCCTTTACCAACGAAATCACAGTTAGGATGGAGAAGGGAAGGGCAACGGCATGAATTTAGAGAAATATAAGAAGACTTATATGAACTGATATAAAGTGAATTTATCAGAATGAAAAAATGTCAGCAATTGCTACAATAATACACATGAATAAAACACTGACATGAAATGAAACTCACTAATTATGTTAACCAATCTTATTTTTAGAGAACAGAAAATAAAGCATTACCTCCTTCCTTAAGGAGAAGGGCGAGAGACTCTGGACTGAGAGAATTGTAGACACTGTCAAATGCAGTTACTGTATCGTTTGTTTTTGCTTAACTGTTTTTCTTTGTTCAAGGCCAGGGTTCAGTGCTTAGGAGGATGACAGGAGTGCATGTATCGGGAAATTACTGAGATGTATTTTTAAAGGCATTAAAATTTTAAAGTCAAAAAAGAGGGAAGGGTTCTAGCCCCACTCTGCCATTATTCTGCTAGACCTCAGGAAATCCCCATTTCTTCTCTCAGTCTCAGTTTTATTCTCAAAAGTATAAAGGGGTTAATAAACTTGTTTTTTTTCAATCTGTTGATAATTCTACTTCCATACAAGTGACTTCCTTTTAAACTGTGTGAATACAATTATATGAATTGTACATATTCACATCACTCTGAGCAGGGGATCATAGGTTTCACCAGAGTGCCAAAGTCATCCATGACTTTAAAAAGGTTGAAACCAACTGGTTGAGATGGATTCTGAGGTCTCTTCCTTGGAACTCTGACAGTCTGCAATTCAATTGCTGACATTTCTAACATATATTTGGAAAGACTTACTCTCCAATGTTTCATTTTCAAGCAATTAAAACAAGAAAAAAGCAACTGTCTTTCAAATAAATGGAAGATGACTTGAACAGGCAAGATAACAGAGGAGTCACTGGTCTCAATAACAATGTCTTTTTCCTGCTGTTTGCTAGCTCCTCTTTGAGGTCCATCAATCAGTGTTTATAAGAATGAGACCAAAACAATGGCTTTATTTGCTATGTGAGGCCATGAGGATGTGCTGAAGAGATAGATATGGGGCTTACAATGAAGGCAGAGAAGGTCAGAACCAGTATCAAATTCATCCCACGGCTAAGGTTTCTCTTTATCTCTTCCTTAGGTGGAGAAACAAACAAATCTGTCTATTTAACTAATTTTTATTAAATGCTTACTGTGTCAGGCATCATCTTAAGCAATGGAGATACAAATACAAAAAAGCAAGCCCCTGACCTCAAGGGACTTATATTCTAATTAAAGAAGACAATGTGTGTAAGGGAGTAATAGCCAGAGAGGAATGTTTTTAATCAGAAAAGTCATAGGGATGTTGAGTGAAGTCACAGGATGGTCTGTTCCAGGAATGGTAGTGTTAAATATTGTTCTAAGAGCTACAGGTGGAAAGGGTGTTAGAGCTGGAGGAGTGATGGTGTGAAGCTAGCCAGGAAGCAGCAGGCAGCCTGGTGGGTCTGGGTCTAGTTAGTTACAGAGAACTGCCACGTAGGACCGCAGGGTGAGGGCCTGAGAACTAGCAAGGAAGATGGGCTGAGAACAGCAAGCTCTGAACTGAAGGCAGTGTGGTGGAAGGGACTTGAAGTCAGAGGGTCTGAGTTCAGATCTAAACTTTGCTGCTTGGCAGATCTGTAATCTCAGACAGGTTATAACATCACTGAGTCTCATTTTCTCCATCAGTTTTCTCCTCCATAGATTGAGGGAATTGAACTGGGGGAACTTGAAGAAACTTTCTAGCTCAAAATCTTATGACCCCTCACCTACCAAACTTTTATCCATCCCTTATAGCTCAACTGAAACACCACTTTCTCCATGAAGCCTTCTGCTGTGTCCAGCACAGTTGTATGGCCTAGCTACCAGCTGAATAAAAGAGAGAGACAGGGATGTATTCAATAGTCTGTTTATTATAGAACCATTTCATACAGAGCCAAAGATACAAGGAATTTACAAGGTTTATATTTCCTTAGCAGAAATTCTTATGCAACCAGAATGCAAGGAACTTCCTTTGGTCTCTACCACTCCCTACCCCAGCCCAAGGCTAATTATTCATTGAGACTTCATCGTAGGACTAAGTCCAGAGGCACAAACAAACAGGGAGTCACAAACAAGACTTGCAAATTAACTACCCTGTACTTTCTAAGCTGCTTTCTACTCCTTTTCATAGAACCAATGAAAGCATCTACCCAACAAGATTATACTACTGCATATCTGCCTAGTGACCTCATAGAAGAGGGGAGCATGTCCTTAATGGGGTCAGGGGAACCCTGAAAGTCTGGTCTACAGCCTTCCCTACTGATAAAAAACCTTCCCCCTCAGATCTCCCATTGGACTTTCATTCTGAATCTCTGATGTGTTCATCATGGAATACTCTACTATTCCAATGTTTCTATAATCTCATCAGAGCAGATGGTCCCCCAAATGCCATTGATGGATATCAAAGTCTATCAATGTCTACCCATCCTGTACAATTCTTGGCCATGTCTTCTCATGAGCACACTCAATATGCTGGCAACCTTCCTCCAGATCTCCTGACTACATGGGGTTAGAAGTAAAAACCACAGGACTCACTCCTGCCACACGGCCCACTCATCTTCTTTTCCTAATATATGTTTGCTTCTTCTGACATAATTCCTCAATTGTTGTGTGTCCCCATCTGCCCATGCCTACAAGGTATCTCTCTGCTGTCCTCTGAGTGATCCCCAACTACAGTCTTCAGAGAGTATAGTATTCCATGACACAACATAGGTAATTCAAGTGACTCATGTTTTACGGTTCAATCCTGAGATAGTAAATTTGTCCATTTATAATTTCTCTCTAAGATACACAGTGATGAACTCTACAGATTATTTGTCCATATGGACTCGGCAGGAATCATTTTTCATCCACTTGCTTTTTCAAGTATAGATAGTTTTAGGGGGCTCTTTTAGGGGGCTTCACAGTGTTCTGGGGTTTGATATAAGTGGCACAACATCATCCACAAACAGGGGACCTTGCAGGTGCTTACTATTCCTTTTCAATTTGAACTCTGCATTCAATCTCCTCAATGAAGGAGACAAGCCTCTTTGGCAAGTTTTATGCTATTTTATACCTTACTGTTAATGACCATTGAACAAGATTGTTGTGATAACTTTTGGGGAATCTTGATGATTTTGACATATATATTATAGGCATCTTATTGAAGAAATGCCCTTAAGGAGACATTTATTCTAGCAAATCAAATGCTTTGGCATAGTCAATAAACAATAAGCACAGTGTGATCTTACATTATCTACATTTTTTCCACCAATTGTGTGACTGTTGAGATGTGGTTTACTGTAGAGGATCACTTGCAAAAGTTTGTATTTTCCTTTCTAATATCCTTATCAAGGATGCCCTTGAGGCATATCATGAAATTTTTATATAGGTAGGAAAGTAAGCATACAGGTCAGTAATTATTAATGTTCTCCTGGTCAGTAATAAAGTCTGATACTTTTCCATATCTTCGTATACCTTGAGAATGAATCTTTTGATGCTCTCAAAATTGTGTTGCCTCCAGCACTGACCTCCTCTGGGGATACTTGGTCTAGTACAGCTGCTTTTCCCATCTATTTTCCTTCAGTGGCATTTATACTTCTTCAAGAGGCACATTCAGGACTACGATTTCAGACACCAAGAGTGATTACATTATCCTTGATGATAAAAATAGTTTGTTGTAAAAAAGAAATCATTACAGATCTTTTCCACCTTTTATCTTATCTGATGTCCTTCTTCAAGATTTATACTTAAATACCTTAAGTGCTTAAATTATTTTTCTTAGATGAGTCTTTTGCCAAGTTTTCCTTCAACCTGATTTTACTTCCACTGCTTCTTGTTGTTTTATGAGACCATATTATTCAAAATCTACCATCCTTCTCCATAAGATTTTACAAATGAGTTTATATTCTAAAACAGCATTATCATTGGCTGCCATATTTCTTCACTACTCAAATAAAACAAGAATCTGTTGACCAAGGTGGTTTATAATTTCTTCCAGTCCCCTAATGGCAAGTGATTTATGTCAGTTGAATTTATAAATTAAATTATTAAATGTAAAGAATAAAAAATATGGAATAATGCCTTTTTTTTTGTGGAAGGGACTTGACTGACCTGCTAGTCTAACCCACACCCAATGGAATCCCATTGTAATATGAATGACAAATGGTCAGCCTGTTTCTGCTTTTCCTCTAGTGAGGAGAAACCCACCCTGCCCCCAAGGTAGCCCATTACACTTCTTATAGATAGCTCTCTAACTGCTAATAAGTTTTCCTCTACATCAAATTTAAAGTTGTTTCTTGGCAAATTTCACACTTTGATCCTGGTTCTGCCCTCTGGGACCAAACAAAAGAAGTTCAATCCTTCTTGACAGACTTCAGATGCTATCTTGTGTGCCCTGAGTCCCCTCTTCTCCAGGCTAAATGTCCTCAGTTCCTTCATTCTATCTTCATATGACAATACTCGGGTTGTGGTTAGACCAGGGCAAAAACCAGAGGAACTATTGCTTCTGTGTTCCTGGAAACCAGGCTCAATGAAGCCCCAGATAGTATTAGCATTTTTGGTTGCAATACCACACTGCTGACTCATACTGAGTTTGTCATATATTAAGGGAAAAAAACCCTTTTTTCCCACACATGAAAACATGTTTCCTACATCTTATACCTAGGAAGTTGACTTTTGAAGCCCAGTGGAAGACTTTACATTTATCTCTATTGAATTTCACCTTATTAGATTTAGCCTATTGGGATCCTAACTCTGTCATTCACTGGGTTAGCTATCTCTGAGGTTGATGTCACCTGGAAATATAATACACCATTGATGCTTTTGATCAAGTCATTGACAAAAATGCAAAGTAGCACAGGGTCAAGTTCAGGTCTCTGGGACACTCCATGGGAGACCTACTTCCATGCTGGCTTAGATCCACAAACAACT
The DNA here is from genome assembly GCA_028646575.1 of Pseudocheirus occidentalis. Taxonomy (NCBI): domain Eukaryota; kingdom Metazoa; phylum Chordata; class Mammalia; order Diprotodontia; family Pseudocheiridae; genus Pseudocheirus; species Pseudocheirus occidentalis. Next base: position 362,184,321 of record CM053593.1, read on the forward strand.
GTTTTTTGAGTCCATTTAGCCAATGCCAAATCTAACTTATTGTATTATCCTTTAACCCACATTTCTCCATCCTTTCCATCACGAGGCCAGTATGAGATATTTATTGACAACTTTGCTTTAAAAACCCCAGGTAAATTGATCTCTTGAGTTAGTGACCCCATCAAACAAGAATATACAATGGAATCACATCTTAGGGACAATTAGGGATCAGGGAACAGGGGCAAGGAGGAACTAAGCTCTAAAGTTAGAGCATAAAGTACAAATAGTTTATAGTCAAAATTATCATTGAAAAATTCCTTAAGCTAAAAAAAGGAAAAAAAAGAAAATTCCTTAAGCTGCTCATAAAATATAACACTGTGTTTTTTAAACAGCAGTAACTGGTTAGAGTGACTTTAAAGGGATAAAGTGAGATAATATATGTAAAGGGAATTACAGTGCTATATAAATGCTAGATATTATTAGTATTAAAAGAAATCAGAGAACTGTTGGACCTGAGACAGTTGCCATGGAAACAATTGAATGTAAATTTCCTCCTTCACCCCATCCACCTCAGACCTTGATCAATAGAGAAGTGAGAACTAGGACTTCTACGTATAGAAGAAAACACAAGCCCAGTAAAGACTTCACTGCCAGGTAAAATGATGATTAGGGGAGAAGTAATCTTCAAAGGATTACGTGTGTAAATATGGTTCTATTATAGGGTAATTACATTGCCATGTAACTGTTTCAACATCCTGGTTCACAGGGTGGCAAAAGAAAACATGAGGTGGTCAGAAGGAACACAGCAAGGACCTTCTGTCTAACTGAGCACTAAGGCTGGGAAAACCAGTCAGGACTGGCCTGTGTCGTTAGCTCTCTCAGCCTAATCAGAAGGAACAGACTATCTGTGAGGGTGATGAGGAGGAGAGTGTAGAATAACTGTCAATGAAGTGTTCACACCAATCAGTCAACAAACATTTAAAATCTATTGGGAGGGGCAGCTTGGTGGCATCTTGAATAGAACACAGACCCTGAAGTCAGGAGGACCTAATTTCAAATCTAACCTCAGACACTTAACACTTACTAGCCCTGTGACCTTGGGCAAGTCACTTAACCCCAACTGCCCTGCCCTCCCCCCTCCAAAAAGAAAAAAAACCCTATTTGCCAGGCACTGTGCTAGCACTGGGAATACAAAGAGAAAAAGTGAGCATAGTCCCTACCCTAAGGAGCACACTGTTTAACCAGGGGAGAGGACGTGTAAATATACAGGTATATACAAAATTATTTCTAGCATTTATATAGCTCTTTAAGGTTTGTAAAGTACTGTATTTGTGTTATCTCATTTGATCATTGAAAATATGTACAAATTAGATATAAGGAGATTGGGGGGGCACACAAGACCACCAGGTTAGAGGGTGTCAGTAACATCCTCAAGCACAAGATGGTACTTGAGTTGGACCTTGGGAAAAAAAAAACCTAATGATTCTGAGGGATCAAAATAAAAAGAATGAATTCTGGGCATCGGGGAAAGTCTGTGCAAAGTCTTGGAGGTGGGAGATGGAGTGCTATATATGAAGGCCATTAAGAGAGGTAGTTTAGCTAGACAATAGTGTACATATGGAGGAGAGTGTTGTGCAATAAAGATGGAAAGGTAAGTCAGGGTCAGTTGTGAAGGTCTTTAAATGCAAAATGAGAGTTTGTCTTTGTTCCTGGAAGTAAGGCAGAAGGACTGCAGTTAATTGGATAGGGGAGTGGCATGGTCAGCTTTACCACCTTAGGAAAATCCATTTGGCAGCTATGTGATGGACAGATTCGAAAGAAAAGCTACTTGAGGCAAGGGGACCAATCTGGAGGTCACTGCAATCGTCCAGAGAAAGCGCATGAGAACTTGGCTAGGATAGCGGTTGTGGGACTGGAAGAAAGGTAGAAGCAAGAGATGTTCCATAGATAGAAGTGACAAGAATTGACCATTTTACTTGGGTTCTAATTAGTGCAAATAACAAATCCTGTTAAGTGGATGCATTATTCAAATCCACACTGAATATTTCCATTGGGTTCGAGCCAATGATCATATTTTACATAATTATAACTTGAAATTGCATAAATTAAAATACATCCGACCACCCACTTTATGGGATTGCTTCACATTCACATTTATCTGTACCTAGCTATAAGTGGCAGTGGTGTATACAAGAGTGAGTGAGGATTTGAGGGTAGCATAGAGGTTGGAATCCTGGGTAACTTGAAGGATAGAAGGATGTTAATCCTCTTGATAGAAATAGAGAAGTTAAGAAATGTGGAAAACATGGAGAGTTCAATTTCACATTTCTATAGCACATTCAGTGTGGAGTATCCAATAAGCCATTACTGATATGTGAGCAAAGTCCAGACACCTAAAGGTAAGATGAAATCTTCTAAACCTTTTCTCTGAAAACATTAAGCAGTGTCTTGTGTCTAAGAATCTTTAACCTTGGGTCCTTGCAGTTTAAAAAATATGTATTTTGATGGCTACATATTCAGTATTTGTTTCCCTTGTAATTCTGTGTATTTTATGCATTTAAAATATGATTTTGTGAAGGGCTCCATAGATTTCATCAGCTTGCCAAGACAAAGAAAAAAGTGAAGACCTCTGCTGTACTGCCTGAAATCCCACCATTTGATATTCATCCTTTCAGGACAATGAGCTCAATTTCTAAAAAGCAAATATTGCTTTGGTGAATAAAACCTTAAAGAAACTTTCAGTCATTTACACCTTAATTCTGTACTTTTAAGTCTACCATGGTGCTAAAAGCTAGTATCCTGTCTCACATCATCCTTCCATCTCATCCTCTCACCTCATCCTCCTACCCCACACTCCTACTTCATCTCATCCTCCCACCTCACCCCTCCAAGGCTCACTAGGCAGGAAACTCAACTGGCTTCCACAGGGGTCTCAGAAGCTAGGTAAATGAAGATGGAGATGAACTTTCCCATCAGGAGGGCATAGGCAGAAGATGGTCATCAACATACAGTCATGGGCCAAAACCACCACAGATCTCCCAATTGCTCTTTGTAAGTAAAGGAAGTTGCCACACCAAGGAAATCCCACATCTTTGAAATAGTGAGGCTAAACCAATTCTTTTAGGGAACTGGGGCAGAAATGGGAAATGTTGTCCCTAAGAACAACAGCTATTTCCTAAGAGGCTGGTGGCTCTACTTTTTTTTCTGGGAAAATGAGAAAACCAATTAGATGCTTCTCTTTCCTAGTTCAACAGTCTTTCCTCTAATGATCTCTTGGCTTGAAGCTTCATGGGAGCAAATTTTATGGGAGCAAAACAGCATTCAAAGCTGCTCCCCCATCACTCAGTCACGCTGGTTGCTTTTAATAGTCTTCCCAGAAAGAATGATTCAGAAGTCTTCCCTCACACTGAGGTGTGCAGGAAACCTCAGTCAAAAGCTGTCTCCTCCCCACCTTAATGATTTGGCTAGGAGGCTTCTATTAGTAGAAAACAGCTGCCTCCAATTTTTTTCATCACCCAACCTTACCAGTAAAAAAATTTTTGACCATGCTCTCCCACTATGAATATTTTTGTTACATTATACATTATACATATATATATATATACTAATCCTACTCTAATAATAATTATGTACATTATAATACACAAGTAAAACTTAGAAGAAAGAGATAAACATGCCATAATATTAAATCTCAGAGTCAATAGGGAGCCACTGGAGATGATAAAGCAGGGGAGGGATGTGGTGAGAGCTGAGCTTTAGCAAAATCACTTTGGCAGCTGAGTGGAGAAGAGTTTGGAGCACAGAGAAAGACTTGAGGCAGGGAGAAACTTTAGAAGGTTATTGCAATAAGTCAGGTGAAAGATGAAGAGGGCCTGAATGAGGGTAGATGCTGCCTGAGCAGAAAGGATGGACAGATGTGAGAAATGTGGAATCAGAATGAGAAGATCTGGCAATCACTGGTTGTAGGGTGAGGGTAAGCTAGGACTTAAAAGGGACAGTAAGGTATGTGGAAGGATGGTGGTACCTTCAACAAATGGGGAAGTTTAGGAGATGAGAAAAGATAATTCAATGGCATCCATATATTAGAATCCATTTATGACTGTTCAACCTGGGTGACTTACTTCGTAAATAAAAAATTAACTCACCTAACTCCTAACTCAATTAACTAGGATAAAATATAAGACCCTCTGTTTCACTTTTAAAGTCCTTCACAACCTGGCGCAAACTTACCTTTTTACCTTTTGACTGGTACCCTTCCTCCTTCACTCTGTGATCCAGCCTAACTGGACTTTTCTCTGTTCCTCACTCCCCAAACTGAATTTCCCATCTCCAAGCCTTTGCACCCATCAATCCCCATGCCTGGAATGCAGTCCTTAAACTTCATAGAGTCCTTTCTTTCCTTTAAGATGCAGCATAGTTATTAACTCTTGAATGAAGCTTTTTTTCTTATCTCTCCCAATTGCTACTGCCCTCCCTCTTAAACTGTCTTAAACTGAGAGTGGGGGGGGGGAGGGGAAGGGAAGGGAGGGGAGAGGGAGAGGGACAGTGAGAGAATCCCATATAAACTCTGGAGTATCATTATCTCAAACCCTTCTCACAAAAAGAATCTTGCTTTTTTTTTTTTTTGGAGGGCAGTTGGGGTTAAGCCCAAAGTGACATGACTAGTAAGTGTGTCAAGTGTCTGAGGCCGGATTTGAACCCAGGTCTTCCTGACTCGAGGGCCAGTGCTCTATTCACTGCACCACCTAGCTGCCCCAACTCACAAAATAATCTTGGGTACTGGAGCAAGGCTTTATCCAGGCTCAAGGTATAGGGCTCCTCCTGAAGTGTAATGCATCATTCTTTAATGTCATTACTTTGAGCCACCACCGATGTGCTTCCCTCCAAGATTATAAAGTTAGTAATCAATTTATTCAGTCCACCTTAGGTAGTTTGGGGGGGGAGGGATTCCTAAAATGATACAGAAAAAAATAGATTGGTACAAAACATCCTCCGAAAAGTCTACAACACACTGGAAAGTGGTTCCAAGCTTAGAGACCAATGTGGCCAAGGGGTAACTTACAGCACCTGGCTGTGGGAGTCCTTTGTCCCATTTGTGAGGTGCTGAAGAAGTTTCCTTTAGGCATGTTTTAGTTACTTCAATGGATGCCTTCATGAGGTCCGGTATATCCTCATTTTCCAACACAGATACTGCTAACTGAGTCAGATGTGACTAGGTCACTGATGAGAAGATGGGGGTCCAATTATGCTCCAGACCCTTCAAAGACCACAAGGTCCTCCTCCAACAAAGAGAAGGAGAAGGAGGGGGAGGTGACTCGAGGCTGAAGTTGAGGCATCAGGCATTTTAGCTAGAACCACGAGGCACAATTGTTCCACTGTTTAGAATTCCCCTATTCCACCTAACTGATACTCAGAAGGTATTATTGAATCTTCAACCATTTGGAATAGATTTCTGGTTTGGTTTCATTTCTCTTCATCCTCTTCAAAGTCTTTTCACACTTAGTGTGAAGTCATTGACTGATTGAGAGGTGTTAACTCCTAGTTAAGGCTAAAATGGGGATAGAGTAGTTTAGACCCTATCTTTGCAGGTTTATTAATTTTATACTTATGTGGTATAGATTTCTATAGGTACTTCTTGTCTCCTCCATTAGAATGTAGGCTCAATGTGAGTAAGGATTGTCTCATTGTTGGTATGGCACCAAGACCAGTGGTTAATAATACAGGCAGCTAGGTGGTAGAATGGATAGAATGCTGGGCATGAGTCAGAAAGACTCATCTTCCTGAGTTCAAATCTGGCCTCAGACACTAGCTGTACGACCCTGGGAAAGTCACTCAACTCTGCCTCAGTTTCCTTATCTGTAAAATGAGCTGGAGGACAGAATGGTAAACCATTCCAGTATTTTCACGAGGTGACAGACTGAACAGCAATAGAAAAGATGCTAAATAATTAAATGCTGATTAATTAGTTAATTTGGTTAATTGATAGGCTACAAAGGCTAAAAATCAAACACTAATACCTTTTCAATTTTACTTTTTATTACTGTCCTCCTCTTCCCACAATCTACTTTATAGCCAAACCGACTTATTTGTTCTCGGAGCTTGACCTTCTTTGCTGCCCCCATGCATTTGCCAAGGACCCTTCGTCACCCCACCCCCTACTACCCAGAATGCCTCCCTCTTCATTTTCACCTTTCAGAATCCTCTTCTAGCAAAACTCAGTTCAGATGCACCTCCGCTATCTAGTCTTCCAAATCCTCAAAGTTGAAAGTAATTCTTTCTTCCTTAAATTTCCTTAGAATGCTTCTGTTCAATCTTTTCTTTGCCCTCAAAGCTCTGCCCCTTATAGGAAGTAAGGAGGACAAGAACAACCTTTTAAGTGGCTACTTTGTGGCAAGCACTGTGCTAAGTGCTTTACAGATATTCTCTTACTTGATCCTGACAACCTTTCAAAGTCGATGTTGTTATTATCCCTTTTTTACAGATGGGGAAACTGAGGCAGATGGATGGGTTTTTTTGTTTGTTTTGTTTTTTAAGTGATATGTCACACCATTAATAAGCAGCTCAGGCCAGATCTGAACTCAGGTCTTCCTGACTCCAAGCTGAGTGTTCTATCCACTGAACCCCCCCCCAGACACCTGTAAGCCTATTATATTGATTTATACACATGTACTTTATCCATACTGCTGCCAAAGTGATCTTTCTAAAGCACAGGTCTTAATGCATCTCCTCACTCCTCTTCTCAATAAGTTCCAGTGACTCAAGCAACAAGCAGTTGACACTATTGTCATGTATCTGCTAGGCTCTGGGGATACAAAGACAAAAAATAAATGAATAGTTCCTGATCCTAAAGGGCTATTATCTCTAAGGTCAAGTACAAACCACTTGATTTGATATTTAAAGCCCTTTACAGTCAGATTCCAGCCGAACTTTCCAGGCCTATCATATGTCACATCCCTTTGTACACTCTATAGGCCAGCCAAATAGACCTACTTCCTATTCCTCGTACACAACATTCCATTTCCCACGCCCCTGCCTTTGCATCATCCTCACTTCAAGTACCACCTCCAAATAAAGCTTTGCCTTCTCCCCACAATTTACCAGTGATTCCCTGCCCTGGAATTATATTACATTGACTATGTGTGTGTATGTATATACACATACACATCCATGCATATATATTGTATGTATTTTTCCTGAGACTTGGTGTTTCCCTCATAGACTATAAATACCTTGAGAACAAGGACTATTTCTTTCTTTTCTTTTCTTTTCTTTTCTTTTCGTTTCTTTTCTTTTTAATCTGTTTATTCCTAGCACTCAAAACTATGTCCCGCATAGAGTAAGCACTTAACTTTATGCGGCTTATGTTTGTTGATTGTTTGTTGATTGAATGAATGAATGGATATCTTATTTCAGCCTCTGGCCCCTTAGAATGTAAGGTCCTTAGTAGGTCAGATAATGTCACTCTGATCCTTGCATTCCCAGAATCAGCTAGGGTGTGCTGGAGGCAGCTTATCCCATTTGCAAGATTGTTAAATTTTCATTGTGAACATGTACACCTGGGAAATTGGAACACTACCAATCAGGGCTTGATTTTATGCTTTGTTGATTGACCAGACCAGAGAAAGTGATGGAGAAAATGCTTATAACACAAAGTAAATTTCCAAGTGTGTCCTGCATCCATTCCCCCAGGCTGGTTGTCTCCAGATGAACTCTGTCTTTCTAGAACAAAATAGTTCCTTATTTGCAGTAGTTGCTTTATAAGTATTTATTGATGTGATTTTAGCCGAATGGAGTGGAACTGATATCACATCTAACTTTCTTTAAGAGGCTCAAAGACCTGGTGCACATTTATACACATTATAATTATTATTCCAGTTGGGTATTTGATGAAACTAGGACAGTTTCATGTTTTGGAGTCAATTCAAAATTCTAGCTATTTATATGACCAGGAGATTTTTGTCCTAATAATAACTTATCATAATGTACTTGGTGAAGAAGTCCAGAGCTATTGTAATAAATTAAAACTAGATTCAGCAGGAAAATGATCTGGGGATTTGGGGGACTTCAGACTCAACATGAACCTGCACTGGGTCAGCAGCCAAAAAATGAATGTGAGGCTACATCAAGAATGTCCAGAATGAGAGAGATAACCACCCTTCTGCATTCCTTCCTGGTTGGGTCACATCTGAATCCATTAATCAATTGATCAACAAGCATTTATTAAATGCAAAAGATAAAATATGCAAGATTACAAAGGAAATAAATATTGAAATGTATTTATTAAATGCCAACTGTGTTTCAGGCAAAGAGCTAGGCAAGAGACGTATAAAGACAAAAATGAATCTTTTTGCCCTTAGTTTACATCCTTTTGGGAGGTAACACAAAAACATATACATACAAACAGAATAAGTGCAAAGGTGGTTTAGTGAGGGCATTAGAAACTGGAGACATCAGCAAAGGCTTCATTCAGAAGATGATGCTTGAGCTGAGCCTTGAAGGAAGGGATAATGTGGGGCAGAGATGAAGAGAAAAAGCATTCCAAGCTTGAGGGATAGATAACCAGTACAAAGGGCAAGGGGGCAAGGGGAGGAGAGACAGAGAAGGGTGGGGATAGAGATGGAGAGACAGAAACAGAGACAGAGACAGAGAGACACAGATAACCAGGGAGAGGGAGAGAGAGAGAGAGAGAGAGAGAGAGAGAGAGAGAGAGAGAGAGAGAGAGAGAGAGAGAGAGAGAGAGAGAGAGA
>CM053593.1:362193546-362218749 GCA_028646575.1 Pseudocheirus occidentalis
AGAGGGGAGAGGAGGAGGTGAGAGGAGGGGAGGGGCAGGGAGAAGAAGAAATTAGAGAAGAGAGGAGGGAAGAGAAGGGGACAGGAGAAGAAGGAAGAGGAGGGGTAGGGCGACTAAATGGTTTGAGGTTCCTTTTATCTCTAAATCCATGGTCCAATGCTTCAGTGTCAGGGAGAGGCACGGAGCAGCTCCTGGAGTTCAGAGCAAAGACAGATTACTGGGGAAGGGTGTGGGGGGCCAAGGGGACCTGTGCTGGGATGGGATAGATTCATGGAGGGGATGGGCACTTCTCGTGCACTTTGGAACCTAACTTTTACACTTTCTGGACCTCGGTTTCCTTCTTTGTAAAAAGATGATCAGGAGGAATGAAGAGGGATAGTAATTTGCATTTAGTGACAAGTTGCTCTGGAGAAGGAAATGGCAAACCCCTCCACTCTCTTTGCCAAGAAAACCCCAAATGGGACTGAAATGACTGAAGAACAACATCAGCAACAAAAAAGACAAGTTGCTTTAGAGAAGTGCTCTTCTGTTGTTTTGCGTGCTAGTGTATTCTGTTTCTAATAGACTGCAAGATGCTCAAGGCAGGGACTAAGTCTTCTAACTACTGCACACCCCTGATGCCTATCAGGGAGCTCAACACAGAGGTCCACACAAAGTGCCCAGTTAATGTTCCTTGACATCCTACCTCCCTGAATTCTTCTAAACAGACATCATAAGTGAGCTGACATTTATATAGGGCTGAGAAGAGCAGTAGATAAAAGTGTGATCTGGAGTTAGAAAGACGAGCTTGAATCCTGCTTCAGATGTTTACTAGCTGTGTGACCCTGGGTAAGTCACTTAACCCTGTTTGCCTCAGTTTCCTCATCTATAAAATGAGCTGGAGAAGGAAAGAACAAGCCACTCAGTATCTCTGCTAATTTTGAGAGCTGGATAAGCCTGAAAAATAGCTAAACAACAAGAAAGTTTCTTTCAGCTCTTAAATTTATGCCTGGAAGCTAGCTAGCTGGACAATGAATTAGATCTAGCTGATGAGACTAGGTAGAAAAAAGATGACTAAATGTGTCTCCACACTGTGCTGCCCCCTATACACACAGGCACGTGCACGTGCATGCGCACACACACACATGCACACACACACACACACACACACACACACACACACCATTCTCCTACTTATTCTCTGCTCTATCACCCTATGATTTTTGACTAAGCATCATCTCCTGATAACCGGCTGCATTTGTTCAGGACCTTTTATCCATGGCTCTCCAAACTCATCATATCCCATTATCTCCCACTAAGACATCCAAGCAGTTCCTGTAAATACTGGCTGGCTGCTTTCTATAAGGACCAGATATGGAAATGGATGACCCCACAGAATCAAAGAACCTCAGCTTTTGAAGGGACTTCAGAGGTCCCCTAGTTCAACTCATAACTGGGCAAGAATGTTGGTTAAACTAACCACAACACGTTCTGCTTTCAGCAAAGGCAAGCCCACCTCGTCCTGAGGCAGCCTATGTCACTTTTTGGACAGCTCCCATTTTTCGGAAGTTTGTGTGGACTAACCTCTCTACCAACTTCAATCCATCATCCCTAGTTTTTCCCTCTGGGCATGAACAATTTAACTCTTCTTCCACACGACAACCACTGAAATGCTTGAAGACAGTTATCTGTCCTTCTGCATCTTCTCTTTTCCAATCTAAGCATCACTACCTCTTCCAAATGAAATGGAGGATGGAAGGGGTGGAGCAGTGCTGATCAGTTGGATGAATTTCTCTATCACCTGATTTGCAATAGTTTCATAAAGGGAGATTCCCTCAGCAACGTGCTCCTTGGAGGAGGAAGAGAATGGACGGTGGTGGCTAGCCCTGCAGCTAAGGATCTAAAGCCCTTCCATGGGAGGGGATGAAGGGTTAACCTTTTCCACCTCTACTATTTTTATGAGTTGCTCAGACAATGAAAGTTCAAGGTGAAAGGGAAATATTTCTTTGGTAGTATCCCAACACGCCTTATCTTCTGGGACAGTTTAATGGCCCATTTGAGTACCTTACATTTCTGTATTGGTTCATGGATGCCTGTGAGTTATTTACATCTTTGGCATTTTCTTGGTAGGCCAAATGAAGTCTGGCCCATACCTGATGCCCATATAGAATACCTATGCTTGAGTGGAGCCGCTACATCTGGGGAAACCTAGTCAGAAGTTAAACCTAAATTTTATTTTAGCATTCTTGAGTTAATTTCAGATTGGGGCAATAGAACAGGGAGATAAGGATGAGTTTTTGTGAATAAGATCAGGGAATCAAAACTGGTCCACATAAAAACCAAGAGTCCTTAGGTGGTCCCTGGGCCTTTTGTTCTCTCCCTTCCTCCCTGCTAGGGAAGGGAGAGGGTGGTGGTAAAGGTCCTTCTTGTCTGAAAGAATATTCCCCCACCTTGCTCTTGCGTGAAATGCCAAGATTAAAATGCATGACCTCCAAGAAAGGAACCACACATTGAGCCTTATCAATCATTTACACCCACAGCAGGAATAAGTTGATCAGAATCACAGTCCTAAGAGCTAGAGAGAAGCTTAGTGCTTATCTAATACTAACCCTTTCTTCTAGAGTAGAAACGGGACTCCGAGAAGTAATGGGACTTGTCTGGAGTCACAGCAAGGAGCAGAGACAGGGTTGGAAGCCAGATTCTCTGACACCAAAAGCAGTGAGCCTCCCCTTGTTGCCAGGCTACTGCTTTCTTGAAAGCATGTTTTTATTTAATTTTTTTAATTCTTTTTTCCCACTTAACAGTATTTTTCCCAATTTCATGTAAAGATAGTTTTCAACATTCACTTTTATAAGATTTTGAGTTCCAAATTTTTTCTCCCTCCCCTCTCCCCTCTCCAAGAGGACATGAAATCTGATATAGACTATACATGTACAATCATATTAGATATATTTCCACATTAGTTATGTTGCAGAAAAAGAATCAGAACAAAAGAGAAAAACCACGAGAAAGAAAAAAGAGAGAAGAGAGTATGCTTCAATTCAGACTCCATTGTTCTTTCTCTGGATGTGGATAGTATTTTCCATCATAAGTCTTCTGGAATTCTCTTTGATCATTGTATTTTGAGAAGAGCTAAGTCTATCAAAGTTTATCATTGCATGATGTCACTGTTACTATGTATGATGTTCTCCTGTTTCTGCTCACTTCACTCAGCATTAGTTCATGTAAATTTTCTGAAATCTGCCTGTTCATGATCTGAAAGCACATTTAAAGGGAAGATGAAGAGAAGCTATGGCTCTAGGTGGCTTGGTAAGCTGGAGAGGTGAAAAGAAATAGGCAACCACCAACAAGACGGAGAAAGGGCCAGATTAGGGAGGTTGGAAGAGCCAGAGACAAACTTCATCTCTTATATCACTTTGCCCAAGACCTGCCTTGTAGACAGTACCAAGTCTCTAGTTTCACTGATCCAAGAAACCAATTTGTTATTGTGTTTATTTGGGGTTTATATTTTGTGGAGTTTTTTGTTGGTTGTGTGTGTGTGTTTATTTTTCTTTTATATATCCCTAGGACAGAATCGCTTAACCTGAAGTCTGTGAATTGTGAAGAAAAGAATCTTAATAACTATCTTCTGATACAATTGATTTTCTTCATCATCCTATATATTTTCTTTTATGCTTTTAAAAATATCCTTCTGAAAAAGGGTCCACAGGCTTCACCAGACTGTCAAAGGGAGCCACAACACCAGAACAGGTTAAAAACTCCTGAGAGCATGTGAGCTCTTTGAGGACTAGGAGTGGTTCATTTTTACCTTTGTAGCCCCAGCTCCTGAAGGCAATTATCATGTCCTGAAGCAATGTCAGACTCAAATAGAAACACTAATCCGTATGTACATAGGGTTCCTTTCAGGTTACTTATTGATTTAATTTTAAAATGCGCAATTACCTGAAAAGACTTATATGAACTGATGCTGAGTGAAGTGAGTAGAACCAGAACATTGTACACAGTAACAGCAACATTGCTTGATGATCAACTTTGATAGACTCAGCTCTTCTCAGCAATACAATGATCTAAGATAATTCCAAAAGACTTATGATGGAAAATGCATCCACATCCAGAGAAAGAACTATGGAGTCTGAATGCAGATCGAAGCAGACTATTTTCCCTCCTTTTTTCTATCTCATGGATTTCTCTCCTTTTGTTCTGAATCTTCTTTCACAACCTGTCTAATGTGGAAATATGTTTAATATTTAATAGATACATGCATAGCCTGTATCAGATTGCATGCCCTCTTGGAGAGGGGAGGGAGAAAAAATTTGGAACTCAAAATCTCATAAAAGTAAGTGTTGAAAACTATCTTTACATGTAATTGGAAAAAATACCGTTAAGGGGGGGATAAAATATGGAAAAAACATGATATTGTGTTTAATTATTTTTTGTATTTATTTTATTAAATATTTCTTAATTACATTTTAATCTGGTTGCTCTCATTTGAGAGTGTTGTGGACCTCATGCAGCCCATTGACCATGGATTTGATACTTCCTAAGCAATGGATAAAAGATCAGCCTTAGCAGAAGGCTCAAATTCAAGGCCTGTGTCAGAAGCATACTACCTATGCAATGGGCCAATTTGCTTAGCCTCTAAATCTCCTGGACAATACTCTAAGGCCCTCAAATTTCAAAGTTGTTGATTTGCCTGCAGTGGTGGGAACAGTTACAACAGTAAAAACAGAGGTCTGGGGGAAAAAAAAACCACCACCACTGAAAACACTCAGGGAACTTCTAGCCTAGGAGGGAGACATTTTGTTGATGAGTCATTTCAGTCATGTCTCGTCACACCATTTGGGGTTTTCTTGGCAAAGATACTGGAGTGGTTTGCTATTTCAGTCTCCAGTTCATTTTACAGATATGGAAACTGAGGCAAGCAGGATTAAATGAATTGCCCAGAATCAACCAACTAGTAAGTGTCTGAGGACAGATTTGAACTGACTTCAAGTCTGGCACTCTATCCAAATAAATACAAGTATGTGAAAAACTGATACAAATCTCTATGGGATACATCAGCAGTGTTACTGCAGGCCATTTTTCCCCCTTAGGAGGTTTTCTGTTTGGGGTATGGTTTTTTCACTTTCAAATTTTATTTTTATCTCTTTCAAATTTACAGATTTCAAGACATTCATACTGGGGGAGGGATCCAAAGGACAGAAGATTTCCATGGTGTCTTAAGAAACCAGGAGAGATGGGGCAGAGAATAGAGCATCAGCCCTGAAATCAGAAGGACCCGAATTGAAATCCAGCCTCAGACACTTGACACTTACTAGCTGTGCGACCTTGGGCAGTTCATTTAACCCCAATTGCCTTACCTTCCCCCTTAAAAAAAAAAGAAATCAGGAGAGGAAGTAAAGATGGGTTCCCTTAAGTTGTTTGTGTGCCAATAGGAGAGAAGTAACAGCTGCCTCCATGGAGAAGCAATGATAGAATGGTTTTGTTTTCTGCCAAGAAAGTGAATGACAGCTAGAAGACTCAGTGACCATCTGAGTTCTATGGACCTCAGGGGCTCTGTAAAAGCTTTAATGAGCTTTTACTATGGGACAGGCGCTGGGCTAAGCATTGCAGATACAGCCAAAGAGAAAGACCTTGGAGGAGCTTATATTTGTAGGGGGAGACAACACATGAGGGTTTGGGGGCAAGATGAGGCGGCCATGGTGCTGAAGTCCAGAAAATTAGACCCACAGCCAGGAGGAGAAAGGAAGTTGGCATTCTATGTCTTTGTAACCCTCACTGTAACATTTCTATTTCTTGGAGCCTAGACTTTTTTCAAGTGTCTGTGATTTTTCTGGTGTGGATTCTCTCTTAGTTGAGGCAAATTGCAGCTCCTCTATAATTTAGGAAGCTATGGAATCATTCTAGCTAGTTTAGTCCTTTCCATATTAATACTCCCCTCTAGCTCCATGCTCCTTCTTTCATAGATGTCCCAGGTTCCCTTTGAGTTCTACCCATTACCTGTAACCATAAATCTCTCAGGGGGTAGGGATGGGGTGGGAAGGATGGCATAATGAAAAGAAAAAAAACTGGCCTCAGACCTGGGTATGTTTTCTGACTCCAAAAATTCTGTTCTGAGTGACCATAGTGGGCAAATTACTTCTCCGAGCCTCAGTTTCCTCATCAATAAAAATGGGCCTAATCTCACTTGTACTATCTCCTTCACAGGTTTGTTGTAAGAAGAGCACCTTGTAAACCACAAGAGAACCCATGTGACATGAATATAGGGTCTGCTTTGGTGTAGGAAAACCTGCCTCTGACATACACTAGCTATTTAACTCTGAGCAAGTCACTCGACCTCTTGGTACCTCAATCAAGTATCTAAGATTTAAAGTTCTGGACAAATAGGGATCAGAAATTCCATGGATCAATGAAATCACAGGTCGAGATCACAAAGAAGTTTGTAAATGCTGTATACATGCAAGATTTTGTTATTCTTGTAATTGTTTTCCTTGGGAAAAGATGTATTGAGGAGGTAGCTTTAGATTATCCATGCTACTGGGGTGGAAAAGAGGCACAGATATTGGGAAATAACAGATAATACAGAAAGAACTCAATTGGCTTTTGACTGTGGTCAGAGATACAACTAATTTACATGCACACAAAGACATATACACCCAATTACCCTCCTTGGCATCTGGTCCCAGATTTCTGCTGCCTTAACTATTATCATCCAAGGCCAAGGTGAGGGGCCACGTGGGAGGAAACCTTGAGTATTACAGATAAAGCCTGAGCATCCAAAGATAAACAATAGTTGATTGTCTATATGTCATGGCCAAAGACTGGAACATGCTATATAGCTAATGTTCACAGCAAGGAAGAACAATTCCCAAATGTATTAATTAGGATTTTATTTCTAATTCTATTGAGAAGGTACTGTCATTTCCCCAGGTGTCCTTCCTTGATAGAAAAGACAGGGGAAATAAGAGAAACACAAATTAAAGCAACTGTGAGGTTTCACCTCACACACAGGAAACTGGAAAGATGACAAAAAGTGGAAAGAGTAAATGCCACAAGGGCATCCGAGAGACAGGCACACTGATTTCCTGACCATTTAACTACCTGTGCTGCCTTCACTTGGACCATCATCTTCACCTCCCCTTCCCAACCCACCACAACTTGAAATTTGGTTTCTCTCCCCCCATAGATGGCCCTTCTCCTTGTCTTGCTGAAGAGTGGCTGTAGCCTACACCACACCTTTCTGTTACGTGTAAATCCTCTCCCACCCTCAGCATCCCTTCCAGCCACCTGATGTGTTTGGTGAACTCCTTAATAGCAGAGATTATCCCAGCACTTAACAAAATACCTGGTATATAATAAGTGGTTAAGAATGCTTGACCTACCATCTAATACACAGTTAGTGAAGCTGGGGTGGGAGTGGGTTCTAACCATTATAGGAAACAATTTGAAACTCTTCTGGAAAAGTGACTTAACTGGAATTTATTGAACCACAGACTGACATGAACAGACCTGGGCTTTTAGGTCATCTGTGTGGAATATGGACTGGAGCAGGGTGAGCCAATGACAGACTAATTAGAAGTCGATTGCTATCCAGGTGAGAGGTGAGGAGGACTTGAACAAAGGTGGAGAATATAAGCAGAGAGACATAGATGAGAACCTCAGAATAACCTTGTTTGATGTCAGTTCTCATCAGCAATAATCAAGCTTTATAACCTGATTTGGGGGCACTCCCACGCCACCACCCTAGAAGTCCTGTTCTGCCAGGAATAAATGACACTTCTCCACTGAAAGCTCTGACCCAGAGTAAGTCATCCAAAGATCCATGCAAAGAGTCTATTGGGGTAGGAATCCCAGACCCTGCTGGCCCAAAGTTCTTGGTCCAGGGACTTGTGCGAGCTTCCTACCTAAAGAATACTGTACAGAATCTCAGGGCTATCAATGTACTTCTCATTTCTATGGGAAATGAAAGGAACTTTGGAGGGACAGATGGATGGGGAAGGGTGAGAGGTTCACCAGTTCAAGAAATCTATGATGCTGGTGCCTGCCTGTAACCCAATGTCAACTGCTTAAACAGGAGTGAGAACCCAATTCTAGTTGCATGGCCTGTCCAGCTTCTCTCACCCTGATCTAGAATGGATCATTTTGACCTCAGGCACTTCTTACACATTTCTAATGCACTTACAAGATTTAGGGATGGGAAGGATTTTAGCAGTCATATGAAGAAGGCATAGCACACAATAGAGTGCTGGATTTGGAATTAGACGTCTTGGTACTGTATTTCAGCCCTACCACTGTGTGACCTGTGTGACCCCAGATAGGTCACTTACCCTCACAAGGCCTCAGTTTTCCCACCTATAAAATAAAGGTGTGGGATTATATGACCTGAAAGTTTACTTCAAATTTCAAATCTATAATCTTGTTATAGTTTCCAGTTATCTTATACAGTGGTAAAAAATGATGCCTAGCATATACATGTATTTGATATTATCAAATATTTTATATATATATATATATATATATATATATATATATATATCCTGTGGAATGGAATGGGAAAACATTTATTAAGCCCTTACCCTGTGCTACACTCTGGGAAGCCAAATAGAAAAGAACATCATTCTCCAAGACAATAGTGATACCTTGACAATTCATGAAGGAGGGCTTGCCTTTATGGTAGATGAAAAGGTCAGTTAGTACTTAGGGTCTAAAAGGTGAATGAAGTGTCAGAGAAGATGGTAAACACCCACTGACCAAGAACTATGGGAAAAAGGATAAGGACTCAGTGGTCAGGTTGGAGTGAGGTTCTTGGTTACCTCCAGGAGATTTAGGAATGCTAGGGGTGAGTGGTTGTCAGCATCCAGAGAAGAATGAGTATCCAGCATCTGATGGTAATTGGGAAACAGGGGTTAGGGAGAGTAGGGGAAAAGTTCCCTGAAGGGTCTGAGCCTGCTGGTCCTACAGGCCTATTGGTGGGCTAAGGCAGGGAGTGAGAAGGTCCTCAGCTCTCTGCCATAGCAGTTGCTGGTCCTCTGCCTATAATAAACTGTAACTCCACGAAGTCAAGGATTGTGTCTCATCAACATCTAAAACAGTGGGTGCTTAATAAATGTTTATGGTTTGACCTAAACTGTGTACTTCCCCTGTGCCTTGTAGAGCACTCTGCATATAGAAGGTGCTAAATTAATGTGAATAAAGTTGAATCAAACCTGCTCTCAAGGTGGCTTTTGGCATCACAGCTCTGCCAGAGGTTGGGAGAGGAGGGCTCCCTCAGCTACTCACGGGGGGACTGAATAGTATATGTCTTTTTACTTCTTGCCAAGTCTGCATGTTTGAGCCTTGGAGTAGCTGTATTGGGAAGTCGTCTTCCTTTGTTGTTTTTTTTTTCCATCTGTGGAAACTTTGAATCATTGAAGCCTATTATCAAGTCTAATCAACTGTTTGTTTTAACCTGAAATCCTCCGCTTTCATTCAAGTCTCAAAGTCTCCCTGACTAACTGTGTGACCATGGGCAAGTCACTTCATTTATGAGTTTTAGTTGTCTTGTCTAATACATTAGATGCTATGGACTTCAAGTCTAAGATCTCTTCCATCACCAAAATATTATGACCCTATGATTAAAATGTTCATTAAATTGCTGGAATCTCACACATTGTGTCCTTTATATGAGGGACCCAGGCTCAGTAGATGCTTTTACTTACTGAAATCTGTAACCAAGGCACAATACATCCCCTAAACTTACAAATACTAACCTTGCGCACCTGAGTTGGAAACAGAATGAATGAATCATTATTTCAATTACGCTTTTTCCTGCTACATATGTTATGTAATGTTTCATGTCTACAAAATAAATATATGATACAGCAAATACAGATAAATGGGAAAATGATCAACATTAACCAACTAATGTCCAATATCAACCAAAGTATTTTTGCTTTTCTTTGTATCTCTAGGGCTTAGCGTTGTGTCTGTTACTTAAGCTCTTAAGAAATGTTTTTTGTTCAACATCAATAAAAATACTCTATTATGGTCTAAATGTGCCTTTGATTTCATAACTTGTAGTTTTATTGAATGACCTGGTAAATTAAACCACCACTATCTTGTCAAAGGGAAATGTCTTGTTTTGGTGAATATTGCTTGGCTATTCCAATGTATATTATGCATTGTCTGGCTAATATTGGCCATGTTGCCTGTGTGTACATAATGTAATCTGTACATTTGGGGGAATTTTGGTATAGTGTCTGGTACCATGGTAAGGAAAACTAGAGGAAGCAAATGGGGTCCAACAACCCTGAAAGCTGTACCTTTTCCTTACCTCCTCTGAGGTTACATACAGATAACAGATCACAGACCTTCTGGACTGTCTTGTCAGGCAGAACCATTGAATTTCTGTTGGCAGAGTTTTCTATCCATAAGGAAAGAGAATAGAGGGAACTAGGACAGAACAGAGATAGATTAGACAGATTAGATTTGTTCTTTGGAACAGAACAGTTAGGCTGTAGGAGTATGATGTTCCTTCTGATGCTTGGGGCATGGAGAACACCAAAGAATCTGGGTAATACTGACTGTTACATGTTGAGCAAATTCATCGATCAATCAAAAGCCATTGTGCCAGCTACAAGACAAAAATGAAACGGTGCCTATCCTCTTGAAGTATACGTTCTCTTGTTGCATCTGTGGTAGTCTTTCATACACTTCTCTATCCTCTCAGTCACACAAAGGTCAGAAGATACTCCCAGTTCAATGTCACGAGACCCTGATATTACCACAGAGGACCTGATGGATTGGTGGGTGGGTAGATAGCTTTAAGATCATTTCTAACTGTAAACCAAGATCTTTTAATATCCTCCAAATGACATTCCAAAATTAGAATCAGAAATATGTGGTAGTATTTGTTGTTTTGAATAAATAATCCTTCTTTTTGTTCCTTAAAGATTCCAAAGAGAAGAAAAAAGATTTGTCTGCTTCTGGCATAACCTGATTTAGAGCACTTGTCTGCCCTGCCCAAGACAAATGGTGAAACATTTAAAAAAAATCCTTGTTCACAGTGCTTGGAATTATCTCTCTCTTCCTGACTGGAGAGTGCATCAACTTTGAGACTCATCAGTCCCCTCAGTCCCTTTAACTGGAGGACTTAGGGCAAGAGCAAAGACCTCCTCCAGAGCCTCCTTTTAAAAAGGGCTCTTGGACTAGTCAACTCTTCAGTTCCTACCAGCTGCTCTCTTTGGATTCAACCCCACTAATGACATGACTTCCACCATCCTCACTCCTGAAGGTACCTCCCCTCCCCCTTTTAGCTTCCTTTGTGTTTTTTCTTTCACCTTCAGACTGTAAGCTCCTTCTGGGCAGGGCCGATTTTTCTTTTTTCTAATTTGTATTCCTGTGCTTGGGGGCCACCTTTAGTCATCCTGATATATAGCAGATCCCTGCACCCAGATGGCTCTGGAGGATAAAGTGAGGCTGGTGACCTTGCACAGTCCTGCCTCACTTAAATCCAATTCACTTGCATGTCATGGCATCACCTCCCTGATGTCATGGTCCTCTTCAAGAATGAAGAACAAACAACAACAATCTCCAGTCCTTAGCACAGTGCCTCACTCATTGTGGCTATTTAATAAATGTTTATTGAATATACAAATGTGTATACATGTTTCATATTTGTAATATATAATATATATTTCAAGATATCTCAAAACATGTGAGATGTATATACATATGCACATATATATATATATCTGTGTGTACACATATATATTAGGGATAAAGGGGGAAATGATCAAAATTAACAAAAGCGTTATCACTCTAGGAGCACAGGTTGGGGCAGCTGGAGAATGGTTAACCCAGATTTCAGGTTCTCAGTGCATCCACACTCCTAAGGTTCTACAATCCATAAGCCCCTACTTATGTGATTAGTCAGCTAGAGGACACATTAGGAAACCAGGGCTTCACCAAGCAGTTTGACATCTACCTCAGCATCGACAGGCATCTACTTCCCTCTCCCATTTTCTATCACTTGCTTTGGAAACAGTAATCAAATAAATACTATCATCACTCTTGGAAAGAGCATGCTTCACTGCTCCATGACTCTGCTCACCATTTCTGTGACCCTCCACACCAACATGCCCTCCCTTTGCCACCACCTCTCTAATTCTTTGCTCTATTAGAATATTTTCCCTGTTAGAATATAAGCTCCCAGAGGTCAGGGACCACATCACTTATGTATTTGTATTCCCAGGGCCTAGCACTTTAGCTGGCACAAACTAGGCACTTAATAAATGTTTTTCCATTCATTCATTCAAGGCTACAAGTACAGACCCAGGGACAGGCTATAATACACACACACACACACACACACACACACACACACATCAAAAGACCAGCCTAGCTAGTTTTGGAAACTTCTATCACCAAAAGTTTTGCCCACAAGGTAATGAATATTTCTTGGCCTCAGAAACTCATGAAAATGATTACTAAGGGGGGGGGGAGAGACTGAGATCTTGCTTTGGTAGAATTAGCACCCACACTGATGAAATTAGAGACCTTTTGAAGTCTTGGGAGTGTTATGATGATGATGCTAAAATGCTTTATAACTACAAGCTATTATTACTAAATACTTGTTGACTGACTCATTCCAAGAATTCTTAATTGATGTCCTTCTATGTGAAGATAATTGCTTAGGATATGATGTCTGCCCTCTGTGAGACAAATAGAAGAAGAAGGTATGGCATACGAGGTTCAATGGAAGGAAACAGGGTTGCTTGTCTGGCTAAGAGAAGATTCAGGGGGCAAGGATGACTGCTTTCAAGCATCTGAAGAGCCGTCATGTAGAAAAGGGATTAGATCTCAGAAGACAGAACCAGGATCAGAGGTAGAAGTTGAAAAGGGGTCAATTTGGGCTCAATGTCAGGAAACATTTCCTAACAGTTCTAGCCATCCAACCATAGCATGGGCTTGTCCTGGACATGGTAGGCTCATCTTCCATGAAGGGTTTTTAAAAAGAGTCAGGACTACTAGGGCAGGTTATCATTTGTAAGTTTCTTTAATATGTTTTGCCTTGATTAGAGATTTCAGTAAATGGAAGCATCTGCTGAACTTGGGTCTCTGTTGTCAAAGGCACCATGAATGAAATTCAAGCAATTTGATAGACATGTTTGTCATTACAAGATGTTAGAAGTGATCTTGGGATTAGAGTCCATAGCATCTGATCCATATCTTTCATTTTATAAAGGAGGAAGTGGGATCCTACCCATAAGTCTGAGGCTGAATAATCCCTCATTAGGTACATTATAGCGGGGATTCATTTGGTAGATAGGATGGGCCAGATAGCAATTGAACTACCTTGTAACTCTCAAATTTTGTGGGTCTGTGACTCTATAACATATTTCATTCATAGATTTTTGATGGGGGAAAACTTTGAGACAATTTAGTCTAATCTTTTCATTTTCCAAAGGAGTAAACAGAGGAGAATGATCCACTTGAATTCTCCAATCTGTTTACATGTGTGTTATAATCCTCATACATGAAGGTCTTCTGTATCTGGTCTTGGTTGTTTCAACACTGTGAGCCCTTGGGCTCAATGAAGTACCTAGATGGATTTGGCAGGGTATCTGCTCTTCAAGGTCAGGGTCCTTATCAGTCCATTCTGAGCCACTCCCTCCTTTTTCAGGGGTGTTAGTAGAGATTAATACAATGGCAGGCTACCATTGGAGAGGACAGTGGTACAACTCAGGGAGATTGGTGTCACTGGACTCCCAAGTTCCATATATGATGGGTCAGTAAAACTATTACATATTTCCATCTAACCATCAATCTTTAATCAATCCTTAAGCAAAGTGGGATGTGGGTAGCAAATGTGAAATCTTGAAGGAAATATTATGGTTCATAATTCACTTCAGAATAGGATAAATATTAGAAAATGATAGAACAACAGATTCTAAGAGTGAGAAGAGATCTCAGAGGTCATCTAGTTCAAATCATGTCTTAATAAGAATCCTCTATCACATTCCCTCAGTTTCTTCTAAAAGATCTCCAATAATGCATTTAGTAGAAACAAGACCTTAGGGAAATACACCTGTCTCCTTTCAATGGGGAAGTAGGGGATTATGGGTATAGAATGTTGCATATTATGGCTAGTCTCTCTTTCACTCAGTTGGTTTTCTTTAACGGGTTTGTTGTTATTGTTGTAAGAGAAGGCTTGCTGAGAATGAGAGTAGTTAAGAGGCCTTTATATCCAGAAATGACTATGGTGGAAAAACAAGAGGCATAAATAAAACCTTGAAAGAAAGACTTAAACTCTTTAAAAAAGAAAAAAATTTCTTTTTGCTTTTTGGAAGGCAGTTGGGGTTAAGTGACTTGCCCAAAGTCACATAGCTAATGTGTCAAGTGTCTAGGGCCAGATTTGAACTCAGGTCCTCCTGACTCCAGGGCTAGTGCTCTATCACTGTACCACCTAGCTGCCCAAAGAAAAATCTTACTATATTTTCATGACAAAGTGATTTACTATGTTTAATATTTTTAATAACATTTGAGAATGAACTTGTATCCATTAAGGGTATTTATGAATGAAGTAACAAAGAATAGGTAAATTTTTGCTGGTTGTATCAGGTCTTAGAATATTGTGTAGTCTTTAGAAAGAGATCCATAACTGATCAAAAGAGTTTGAGTTGACCATCTATACAAAGAAAACCAAATGGATGAAGAATGTCTATTACCCATGTTATGAGATCCAGGCAAATGGGCAAGCTATACAGCTTGTCCATAAGTATATAGATCTGAATAAACAATGAGTTTGGCCCAGAATTAAATAGGAGGTAAGGTTGCCTTCAGGTAATTGCAGAGCTCCTTTAATAACCCCAAACTTATCCTGGAAAAGCAATGGAGACAAAGAAAAGAAAAAGACAATATCTGTAAATAGCTATATACAAACACCCTGCAGATGAGATACATTGTAGAGAGTCGTAAGAGGGAAGGCACTAGTGTTAAGGGGGATTGGAAAAGACCATCTCAGACAACAAATAAGGAACAATGAAGTATAGTATAGGTAACACTGAAGTATAGGATGTCATCAAGGCAACATAGAAGAAAAAGAGCTGGGCTGGCCACGTGGAAAGGGCAGTGAATGAAGCATGGACAGCCGAAGTGTTCCAATAAATGTTCCCAAATTGTCTAAAGAAAGCACCACCCCTGCTCCTGACTCCAGCACATTTGGTGGATGCCCCCCTTCCCCCTTCCATGAAAATTTCTGGAAGGACATGAACAAAAGTCACCCAGAAATACCAGGCATGGAAGGGCTGCTTTATTGAAAGGAACACCCAAATAGATGAAGATCATTTTGAGTATTTAAAGACCTGAGTAACTTTCTCCCATATTAGATTTTTCAAATCTCTTGCTTTTATGGCTAGGAAAATCCAATGATTCATAATGGAAGAGGTGAGACAGAGGAACTAGGTAACAGTACAAAATAGCCATTTTCCTAGCATCTGACGACCTGGATTCGATCCTATCTCTGACTCTCACTAACTGGGTAAATTTAGGAAACCTTAAACCTCCTTGGGCTTCAGTCTTCTCTCTGTACAATGAGGAGGTTGAACTAGATGGCCATCTGGCATCCTATCCAGATCTAGGACCTTTCCACAAAAAGGATCCTCTTTTTTCCCTCATTTATTTTATTTCTTTATTGCTTACATCATTCATTTCCATGAGATTTTGAGTTACAAATTTTCTCCCCCTCTTTCCTCCACCCATCACCCCAAAACAGGCATCCCACTGTATAACCCCTCCCCCATTCTGCTCTCTCCTATGTTCTCCCCCTTGCCCCTCTGACTTTCCAGTAGGACAAGATGGATCTCCATACTCCAGTGCCTGTATATCTTAATTCCCAGTTGCATGTAGTTATTATTATTAATACATATACATATATATTTTTTAACATTTGATTATAGGACTTTAAATTCTAGATTCTTTTCCTTCCTCCCTTGTCACCCACCCCCACTGGAAAGACAAGCAATTCAATACACGTTGTACATGTGTAGTTACACAGAACATCTCCACAATGGACATATTGTGAGAGACTGATTATATGTCCCTCCTTCCTATCCTTCCCTCCCCTTGTTCTATTCTCTACCCTGTCCCTGTCCCTTTACAGAAGTGTGTGCTTCCAAAAAGGGATTCTCTTAATAGTTGCTTCATGTTGAGAAGCGAGGAAGAAAGTCCATCCTGGAGATTTGGGAGGGAGGGTTAGCCTTGTTAGCTTAGAAGCCTGTACATGTTCCAGCTAACTGGAGTTTTAAAAAATGCTAATTATAATTTTGTCTGACCTCTTCTTGGGATCTGCCTCATCTTTTGTCTCATTGACCTTGAGCCTAAGGCTCCTGTTTTCGTTTCCATTGATGGCTCTAGTTGTCATCTGGCACTCTGATCCAGTTCACTACATTAGACCCATATGCCCTTGCTTCTGGCCCTTCTGGAGGCTGCTCTGACTCATGATTGCCAACCTTTACTACAGATACACCCAAGTTACAGCTTTTTTCTCAACCTGCCATCAGTTGGCTGATCCTGAGACCGTGGCATGATAAATGGAGATGAATCAGCTAGCACCCTGAAGGACTCTCGATCTACATTCCCTCTTCCTTTTAAAGAAAAAGATTTAATTTTTTTCAGTGAACAAAAATCCATATTTCCCCTCCTCCCCCATTGAAAAGAAAAAAAACAAACCCTTATAACAAATATCCATGGCCAAGCAAAACAAATTTCCTCACTGGCAATGTACAAAAAATGAATTTCTCAATCTACACTCTAAATTCATTACATCTTTGTCAGGTGATGAGCAACATGTTTTGTAATAAGTCTTCTAGAATCCCTCTCCCTTCTCCTGCACACAGACACAAACACACACATGCACACACTCCTTCAGGAGCTCTGCCTCTGAGCTAAGCCAAGCTAAACAGACCAAAGAGAAAGCTGGACTACAGGTGAACATAGGATGACAGAATGCACCACAGAAGTACAGATTAGAAGCCAGAAAGAACATTGGAGATAATCCAGTCCAACCCCCACACTTTACTCATGAGGAAACTGAGAAACACAGGGAAGAAGTGACCTATCCAAGGTAACTTGAGTAGCAAGTGGCACAATTAGAATTTGAACTCAGGTCCTCTGACTGCAAATCCAGGGCTCTTTGCTGAATTCTTTTCCTTTCCACAACATGCTGCCTCAAATAGAATCCTTTTATAGGCTTTCAGCTCATGCTGACTATACTCTTTTTTGCTCCTTAAAAGGGAGGCAGAAACTATGATCCAAACAAAGAAGAAGTTCATTGAAGGGTCTAATTACCCTGATAACTAATAAAGTATTCCTCATGTCTTACTTAACTTTCTACTGCAGACATCTGGTGCTTAGTGGAAACCTTAAAAAGCTATTAATTGTATAACTAAAAAAGCTAAAAAAAACAAAAAGCAAAACAAAAAATCCTTGGACTTTGCTTCATTTCCTATGCCTTTCAATATTTCTTCAAATTTGTGATTTTTTGTGACTCCACAGTTCTCCATTCCATGAATACGTCATAATTTGTTTACCCGGTCTCAAATCACAGGGTTTTAAAATTTTTATTTTAGGAGGGACATTGACAAGTTGGAACAGTGACCAAATGGGTAAGGGCACCCAAAGCAATATAATATTAGGACCTATTGAAAGAACTAAGACTGTAATTTAGCCTAAAGAAGAAAAAACTGGGGGATGGGGGACAAGAGGGACCATGATAGTTGTATCTTTATTTATTTTTTTTTTCCTGGGAGAGCAGCTAGCTTTATTGTGGCTATTCTCGGGGAGCGGCCCCGGAGCTGCCTGCCTGGGCTGCTCCCCTAGTCCTGCTTCAGGCTCAGCCTCTCGAACAGGCTGGGGGTCTGCCTGCACGTGGCGCAGGGTGGTCAGGTGGTCGCCCAGGCGCTTCAGCAGCTTCACCTCCTGGCCCAGGTAGTAGCTCTCCAGGAAGTCACAGAGGTGTGGGTCCCCTTGGCTTGAGCCCAGGGCGTGGAGCTTCAGGAGGGCCTAGTTCAGGCCCTTCTCCAGTTTCAGGGCTGCCTGCATGGCATCCAAGCTGCGACCCCACTCATCTTGGGCAGGTTTCTGCACCGCCTGGAGGAGGACACGGCCCCCACGCTGGTTCTGAAGCCGCATAAGGCGCTCGGCGCCCTCGCGTTTGTCCTTCGCCAACTCACGGAATAAACGAGACACCCTAGGCAAGGCGACATCGTCCCGGTCGAAATAGAAACCCAGGGACAGGTAGGAGTAGGAGGCCTGCAGGTACAGGTTGGCCAGGCGGTTGACAGCGGCCTCGGTCTCGGAGGAGAAGTTTTGACGGATTTGGGAGCTAGAGCTCAAGGCACTGAAGGTGGAGGGAGGAGGCGGCTGCTGGTCCCGGAGGCAGGGGCTGGTCCTAGGGTCTGGCAGGGGGCGGCTGGTCCCACGGGCTGGAGAGCTGCACAAGGCTGAAGTTCACAAGCGAGGGGAGCTGGGGCGGGGGGAGAGGAACCCCGGATCTGTTCCGTCCAAACACTGTTGAAGCAAGAACCAGAGCCGGGCGACTTGGAGTCGATAGTTGTATCTTTAAATACTAGAAGGAGCTCTGGATTATTTTTCTTTTAGCTTGATCCCAGAGCTGGAAATTGTGGGGAGATATATTTCAGCTCAATATAAGAGAACATTTCCTAAAAATTAGAAGCGTCTGACAGTGCAGTGATTTCTCTTGACTAGTAGTAGTAGGTTGTCTGTCACTTTGGGTCATCAGGCATAAGTGTGGATTGCTACTTGCTAAGGAAATAAATGGGATTTAGGTTCTGGTTACATATTGTATTGAGTGACCCCTGAGGTCCCTCCATTTCTAGGATCCCATGGTTCTATCTGTGGCAAGATCACGGGTTAGGGGGGAAAGACCTAAAAATCAGAGCTGTGCAAAAATAGAGTGAGCTATCTGAGGACGTACTGAACTCTCTGTCCTCACAGGTCTTGAAGCAGAATGATGGAAGTAGGTCACTCAGTTAAGTCCTAACTGAACTGAGCCTTGAAGGGAATGAAGATGAAAAGGTGAGGAGAGAGTGCATTCTGTGCCTGTCGGGTGTCTGGGAGACCATAGAAAGGTAAGGGATGGGATGCCAAGGTAGTTTCTTGTTGTTTACTTATTTTCAGTCATGTCTAACTCTTCATGAGCCCATTGGAGGTTTTCTTGGCAGACATAATGAAGTGGTTTGCCATTTCCTTCTCCAACCGACAGATAAAGAAACTGAGACAAAGTTAAGTGACTTGACCAGGATCACACAGGTAGTAAGTACCTGAGAACAGATTTGAACTCAGATCTTCCTGACTCCAACTTTGGCACTGTGACACCTAACTGCCCCTATGCCAAATTTAGGGAAGAACAAATAAATTCAGGCAAGAAAATAGTGTGGAAGGGGAGGAAGTTGAAATAGATCTAGAAAGGTAGGGTGGAGCTATACTGTGAAAGGTTTCACATGCTAATGTAGATCTGGGTCTACATTAAAAATAAGGAGGTGATGGCAGTCTCTCTGTTCCTTGCCCTTATCAGATCACCCCAGGGTCTCTTGATATCACAGTTCATTGAGGATATTGACCTGCTAGAGAGTGTGCAGCTAGAGAGGGTGATCAGGATTTCAAGATCAGTTGAAGGAACTGGGAATGTTGAGCCTGGAGGAAAGGTGTCTGTGGGGCCAGGATTGAAGAAAGGAACATGATAGATGTAGTTTAACATTTGGGAAATTGTCACAGGCAAGAGGGTTTAGCCTTATTCTGACTGGTCCTAAAGGCAAAAACCCAGGAGCCCTGGGTGTAAGATATCAAGTAACAGATTTAGGACTGATGCCAGTGTCACTCCAGCTTACAAATTTCTGAATAATTAAAGCTATTCAAAAGTAGAAGGAAGTAAAGGATTCCTTTTCCCTGGAAGTTTTCAAGCCGGGGCTGGGTGACCACTTATTTGGCATATTGTGATGGAGATTATTTTCAGTTGGACTAGATACACCAAAAACCATCCCAGTTCTAAAAAATTCTGTGAAATGTCCAAGTGAGGAATTTGCACTCTATCCTAGAAGGAATAAGGAATCACTAATGATCCTTGAATGAGGGGGGTGACATGGTCAGACTTGGGCATGAGGAAGATTCTTTTGGAAGCTCTATAGAAGACGGGTTGGAGAGAAAGACTGGAAATTAGGAAATCATATAGGAAGTAATTCTAATAATGCTGGTCAGTTCTCCTCATTGCTCTATCAGCAAGCAAGTCACAAATTCATCAGCTGCTCTGCTTTTCAGACAAAGAGTTCTAGCAGATGTCCAGATAGCTGAAGTCCTCCCATCAACAGGCAGATCTCAAATGCCAAAAAGGGTAGAAATAAACCAGCCTGCAAACCTTTAATTAAGTGTCTAGTATATTCAAGGCACTCTAGTGGATATTAACGAAACATAAAACGTAATGCCTAACCTTGTAAAGTTTGTTGTTGTTTGTCCTTTGTTCTTAAAGAGGACTGATGACATCAGGAGGGTGAAGTCTTGACTTGCAAGCGAATTGGATTTAAGTGAGGCAGAGCTGGGCAAAGTCATCAGTCTCACTTTCTCCCAATTTACAATCTACCTGGAGAAACAAGACATATAGGCACAGAAAATCAATCAATCAAAAAAACATCTATGGAACACATGCTATGAGCCAGGAAATCAGTTAAGTATTGTTGATAGAAAAATACATATAGATCCCTTGCCTTCAGGAGTCTTACATTTTGATTTTTAAAAATAAAGATTATTAATAAAAATATTCATAATACATAGAGGATTGTGATGAATCTAGCAGTCTTTTATGGGTGGTAAAGTGAGATTATCAATATCTTCAAGGGAAGTTGCACAGAGCATCTGAGGCTTGAACTGAGCCTTACAGAATACAGAATAATAATTTACATGGTTGGAAAGAAAGAAGTATATTAAAAATTGGGGAAATTGTAAGCAAGGCTTAGAGAATTCATACCATATAGTCAAAGATTAGTAGGAAAATCTGGCTATAGGGAAGGGTTCATATGGGAAAGAGACCGAACTCATTCTGGTTGACTTCCAGAAGAGACCCAAGGAGCAAGGGGTGATTCTGTGATTCCATGAAAATTGACAAGATTTGGCAACTGTGATTCTGTGATCCTAAGTTTCAAAGAGGCAGATTTTGACTGGATAGTAGGAAAACCTTCCAAACAATTAGGAAACGTAGAATGTACTCTCTGCAAGCAGTGGGAAGAAGGGGAAAAAATTCTCCCATGGAAGGCTTGCAGGCAAAGGCTGAATGACTGCTTGCTAGTAACATTGTAGAGAAGGGATTTATGTTTAGACACTCAAACTAAATGGTTGCTGACATCCTTTTCATCTCTGAGATACTCTGATTTTGTGATGCAGGTGAATTGAGAGATATATTCAGAAAGGTAGATTGGGACTAGATCAGAGAAGGCTTTTAATGTCAGGATGAGAAGTTTGGGCTTTATCTATGGACAATAGGGAGCCATCGCAAGCCTCTGAACTGGAAAAGAGTCATGACAAAGCAGTGTTTGGAGATGATTTATCTGGCAATGGTGCACTTGGTCAAATGAATCCAGATAGTCTAGCAGCAGGAAAACCAGTTAATAGATTATTGAAATAGTCCCAGGGAAGAGGTAAAGAGGGTTTGAAATAGAATGAGTGGGGGGAAAAGAGTAGGTGATTAAGAAAGATGACAAAGGAAATGCTAACTGTACGTGGGAGCAAAGGAGAGGGAGGAATTGGAGATACTGTAACTCCAAGGTTTTGAACCAGGGAGAATGGCTATGCCAATGGTAGGAACAGGAAATTAGGAGAAAAAGGTAAGTACTGATAAGAGGCCTTGTTTGCCTTTCTTGGCAAATATCTTGGAGGGGGTTGCCATTTCTTTCTCATTTTACATATGAGGAAACTGAGGCAAACAGTTAAGTGACTTGTCCAGGATCACACAGCTAGTTAAGTGTCTAAGGCCAGATTTGAACTCAAGGAGATAATAAGTCTTCCTGACTGGAGGCCCAGTACTCTATCCACTGTGCCACCTAGCTGTTTAATGCCCCTAGATGACTCTTTAAGAATAAATTAAAGGGCAGCTAGGTGGTGCAGTGAGTAGAGCACCAGCCCTGGAGTCAAGAGGACCTGAGTTCAAAAGTAGCCTCAGACAATGACTACTTACTAGCCATGTGATCTTGGGCAAGTCATGGAACCCTAATTGCCCTGCCCTCCCCCCTCCAAAAGAGCAAAAATTTTTAAAAAGAATAAATTGAAAATTGGTTACCACCTGTTTTTGTAGAGGGAGTATTTCATACCCAGAGTCCCTTTTCTTGCTTCCCCCTTCTCCCATGATATAGGCACTGGGGATATCATTGATCTAAACCTTCTCCCATGATATCATTGATCTAAACCAAAAAGAAAAGTGATCAGACCAGAGGTAGAAAGCAAAGGACTCTGGCTTTTCGAAGGGGCTCTCAGTATGGGATGGGATTGGATAGTTAGCAAGAGCTCCATGAAGGGTTCGAGCTAGGCCTTACATTCAAGGTTGGCCCTTTATAGGAGAAGAAAAGGTAAGAGGGCGTTCCAGGTAAGACCCCAAACAAAGATCCAGAAATAAAGAGGGTTCTTTGGGAAAAATTAAGAGACCTTCCTGGTTGGAATAGGGTGTATATTTGTGGGAGTAGTAAGAGATAATGCTGGAAATAGATAAAGTAATTATAGAAAGCCTTGTCCCTCCTTCCTCAATTAGAGGACATCTTGATATTTAACTTCCCTCTGGTTCATCTTTTCCTTTCAGTGTGGTATAGCGGAAAGAACCAGGAGCACCTAGGGAGGAATCCATCTTCAAAGGCTTACTTACTACATGACCATAGGTAAATAATTTCACTCCTGCAAGCCTTAATGTCCACATCTATAAAATGGGTGGTAATCTTTGTGTTGCAGGATTGTTGCAGTGAGTATCAAATAAGATAATGCTGCTTGTCTCTTGTAAACATAAAGCCTAGATAAGTCTCTGATCTAAGTAATCCCAATTTCCTTCAGTCTTTCCTTAGACTGAGCCCTTTTCCACTTCTTTCATCACTCCAATTGTCCCACACTGGACTTTTTCCAGTCCTACCCATCTTGCCTTCAACTTGAACAGGACCCAGCCCATGCTTAGCATAAGAACAAGATCACCTCCCACACTTCCTGTACATTATATTCCAGTTCATGCATTCCAGTGTCCTGTTTGCTTTTTTAAAACAGCAACTGCTATCTTGCTGACTCACATCCCACTTCCAGTTTATCATCCCCAGTGCCTAAAAAAATCCTGAGGAGAAAGGCCTCTCAGCTGATGCTTTTGGGGAGGCATGGGAGTGACTAATGGATTGACGCCAATGTTGGGATGAAAGATGGGAGGACAGAAACCCCCATCCAGAGCAAAGTCCATTCGGTTACTTCTTTGCATCTCAGGGAGCCAATCACATTTTGCTTCATTTTGTGGTTTGTGTGCACGTCTTACTGCCCTTCAGTTCAAGTCATTAAGTTTTTATTAAGCACCAAAAATTATGCTAGGTGCTGAGCATACAGAGATTTAAAAGAAAAAAAATGAAGCGGCTTCTGCCCTCAGAGAACTTATATTTTGGAGGAACACGTGGATAATTCATCTTTATATCCTTCCACCAAACTTGAAATTAAAAAAAAAAAAGAATGCATCAATCTTAATTTGTAATAGTGAGCATTCGTAAATCAACTCCATTATCTTCCATAGGAAGGGAAGCTTTGAAGAATGCCGGAGAAGAAATCTCTGCATCAGAATGACTGGGATGGTGCAGCACGTGGGCAGTGTCAAGACTGGCTGGCTCAGTGACTGAAATACTAGGTGACCTTCTCTTTCTCCTCCTCTTGAAGCGGTCTAAGTTCTGAGCTATTTGTCAAAGAGAAGGTTAAGGCTTGTGTCTCCAACTCAAGTTTAGATAACCATTAGATGTAACTAATCCTTGGTTTGGACTCCTCTCACTAAATGTAGGCCCCACCCCTTGCCACAGGCCCCGCCCAATTCTACGGGCCCCGCCCCTTGAAGAGACCTTCGCACAAATGACAGCGAGGTCTCCATAGCCCTACCCTATATGGGATCTGGGGGAGGTACCGACACCAATTCTCACTTCCATTTGACAATTCCAGGTGTCCATCTTACTAGCATCCCGCCTTCGCTCCGTCCCCTGGTCAGGATTGGTGGTTCTATTCTTTGTCTTCAGCCTATGATTGGTCCTTTTATTCCACCCCTCTCTTTCAGATCTTATAGCCGAGGTTAGCACGCAGCTTCCTGCTCCTGCCCCCCAAAAAAAGAAGAAGAAAAGAAAAAGGGGGGAAAAAAGCGGGGCTAAAGAGAATGTCATCGGGGATCTTTGGTTTTCGATTCGCTTTCGGACCTGTCCTTCAGAACGAACTCTACCTCTCGATTGGACCATAGGCCTGCCTATCGAGGCTCGAAGGCGGGATTTCCCAAGGAGCTCCCCACCTTGTCTCCACTGGTCGAGATACCCGCCCGTCTGGGGCTCCTCACCCGCGATTGGAGGTGGGCGCGGGGAGGCGGGTTCGGATTGGCTGAGGCGGCCGGTCAGTGCGAGGCGGGGGCGGGGCCTCGGCGGCTGGTTGCGCGTGTCCGCCGCTGGCTCCGCTCTATCCGGCTGTGCAGGGAGGTGAGTCCGGCGGCGGCGGCGGCGGCGGCGGCGGCGGCAGCAGCGGCAGCAGCGGCGGCGGCGGCGGCGGCGGCAGCAGCAGCGACTGAAAGAAGGAGGCGGCGGCGGCTGCGGCGGCGGCTGTTGAAGAGACACAGAGAAGGCGGCGGCGGCGGCGGCCGGGAGCCGGGTGGGGGCAGGGGGGAGACGGAGCAGTCGTGAGCCCGGCGGGGCAGTCGTGCGGGGGACCCACCCGCTCTCCCCCCAGCCCTGTTAGGCGGCGGTGGGGGCAGGAGACAGCCCGAGCTCGAGCGCACCCCGCCCGCCTCCCGCGGCTCCATCGCTGGGCCCCGGCCCCGGCACCGGGCTCTGCCCGAGCCTCAGCCCTCGGGGCGGTTCCCTGTGCCTGGGCTCCGGATCGAGCGAGCCGCGAGCGCTGCCCATCTCACCGCGCTCCCACCCCCCACCTCCCATCCCCTCCTCCTCCTCCTCCTCTTGCCCCTCCTCATCTTTCTCCTCCTCC
>CM053593.1:362218849-362353473 GCA_028646575.1 Pseudocheirus occidentalis
CTCCCAGTCCACCTAACTGAAGAGGAAGGGGAGATGTAGGAAGAAGGCCCGAGGGGTCCGGGGGGGGGGCTTCGTTCTCTGATTTTCCCCCCCCATCTTAAAAGCCAAATTTTTTTGTGGTGGGGGGGGAGAGAAGGTGGAGTGAGGATTTTATTTTTGAGGAGTTGGAAAGGTGTTCAGAAAAGGATGTGGGAATGGAAGGGGTAGGTGAAGCCACCTTACTTACAGGTTTCCAAGGGTGGTGTGTTACCTGGGTCTTTTTATGTGAGTGGTTCTGGGGGAGCAGGAGATTTGGCTTCTATTCTTACATTCAAAGTTAGTGGGCTCCCCCAAAAATGTTAATAATGGAGTTTTAGTACTCAATTGTGGCAGGAATCCTGGGGGGAAGGGGTCCCTTTTTCTTTTTCTTTTTGTTTTGTTTTTGTTTCTATTTTTTTGCAACACACACCCACAAAGGAAAAGAAAACACCAAGATCCTCTAAATTGTTTGGATTGATTGATGAAGACATAAAGCCTGTTAAGCTCTATGTTTTTTAAGGTGGAGTGGTGTTCTTCATTTTTAAATGGCCAAATGACAGCTTGACCCAATTTGTTTTCAAAACAAAGGGCATTTTTTAATGTCTCTTTGTGGCACGGCAGCCAACGCAAAAATGATGGCGGCTTACAATGGTGGTACATCTGCCGCGGCAGCAGCAGGTCACCACCACCACCATCACCACCACCTTCCACACCTTCCTCCTCCACACCTTCACCACCACCACCACCCTCAACACCATCTTCATCCCGGATCAGCTGCTGCTGTCCACCCTGTGCAGCAGCATACCTCTTCGGCGGCTGCCGCGGCTGCTGCAGCCGCAGCGGCTGCTGCCATGTTAAACCCCGGGCAACAACAGCCATATTTCCCATCACCGGCACCAGGTCAGGCCCCTGGACCAGCTGCCACGGCCCCAGCTCAGGTACAGGCTGCAGCAGCAGCTGCAGTTAAAGCGCACCATCATCAGCACTCACACCATCCACAGCAGCAACTGGACATTGAGCCGGACAGACCTATTGGATATGGAGCCTTTGGTGTTGTCTGGTGAGTATGAAAAGAAACACACAACTCATTTTCTTTCAGCTGTTGTTGGGCAGAACCAATCAGAAGATGCATACAGCCTTTGGCATGTACTCTTCCCAACGCCACTGAATCTGGCCACGCTTAGGGAAAGACCACCTCATGAGTTATGGACAGGCTTAGTGTGCAGTCATCGAGGTAGGCCTAGGCCTGTGCTTAGGAGCCATGTCCCATTTGGGGGGCAGTCTTGCTCAAGGGCATCTTGTGAGACTTGATGTCGTGTCATAGTAAGCAGCCAAATGGATAGTAAATGAAAGAATGGATGGAGTATGTCTTTCTTCGAAGACCTTGGAAGATCACATCTGGTAGGATCAGAATTTGCAGTCATTTGCCTAGGCTTTTCAAGTGCCACAACCATCCCAAACTGAGCGTGTATTTCATGCTAGAATCTTATCCTTACTTAGCCTACTTTTTTACATCAAAACTTCCCACTCCCATTCATCCTTATCAACTCTTATTTCATAACCCATTGAGGGCTTTTGCTGATAGTTAATGGCTGTCTCCAACTAGATCATTTCTGCATTCCTCAGAAGAAGAAAAGTTAAGCAGCTTAAGCACATTTTCTTGACTGACTTATTTTAGACCCAGGAGGCTATTGTAGTCAATTCCTTTTTGGAAACCTGTTAGACTTAAGAGCATCAGTGGTCTTGTCATAATGAAGCATCACTCAGGATGTTACAAGTGACATTGGTAGAATGTAGGTGTGCAATGGTGCACATTCATTATAAGGCTTTAGTGTCATTCAGGGGTCAGTTAAGTTACTCTCAATCCTTGGTAGTTTGAATAGTGTAGAGATAAAGTATTCTTTTTAGAAGATCCCTCTACTTACTGTACTTCTAGATTGTTTTAGGAGAGCAGAGAGAAGCAACATTTTGGTTTGTTATGTCTTGTCTGGAAGATTAAGACACAGTCTTGTGATAAAAGTATCAGTATTTAACAATGTAGAACTATGTTTCCATGCAACAATAATGGAGTAGATGGGAAAACATTTCAGGGGTTAGGCTGTCCTTTACAAGGATCCCTGTTAGTATTCAGTTTTCTCCACCAGTAGAATGGATTGCCTCCCCATCTATCCCATCCAAACCCCTCTCCAAAGGCTTCCTTCATTATTTCTTACGATGATCCTGTAATTAGCATAAATGTGTTTTTCTGCTTTGTCTCTGGCAATCATGGCCTATTAGTTCAGATTTTTTTCCTTTATGCTTTCAAGCAGAATCTGATTCATCTCTTTAAAACTGGGGGTCCTTTTACCATAGATGAGACTCTCCTGTCCATCCTGAAGCTTCATCTGAATAACTCCAAGATGGGAGCTCTTGGGTTTTCTGGGACTGCTAGGGACAAAGGCAGTAGCTGCAGGAATGTCCCACTCTGTTCTGCCACTTCATTTTCAGCCCCTCATTCCCAGTGACTCTGAGTAGCCTTTTCACCAAAAGGTTGGGAACATTCAGAAGTTTGTCTGTTAAATAGAAAGAATGACAACGTTTGGGGGCTTCCCTAGTTGCTGCTGCTACCATTGCTGTGTGGTAGAAAACATAGAGATGGATTGCAACATTACTCATTAGGCTTTACATATAACCCAAACAGATGACAAAAGTGATATTACTTCTAGAAAATGCAAACAGTTGTGATTGTGGAGTAGGCATGGGGAAAATGAGGGGGGAAAGAAATGTATGAGCAAAAACAAACAAACAAAAAATGGTGGCCAAAGTAAGGGATCATGGATAGACAAACAGGCAGATGGATGGATGAATGGACAGACGGATGGATGGACAGACGGACAGACAGACAGACAGCCCTTCGGTGCTTTTTGGTAGCCTCTAGATCAGCAGTTCTCAACCTGTGGGTTATGTTCAATTTATAACAATGAAAATACATCCTGCACGTCAGATAGGTTAATAACAGTAGTAAAATTACAGTTATGAAGTAGCAACAAAAATAATTTTATGGTTGGGGGGTCACTATGACATGAGGAACTGTATTAAAGGGTCGTGGAATTAGGAAGGTTGAGAAACACTGCTCTAACTAAAAAGGGAAAGCGAAGCACACCCTTCTGGCATGGGCCAAGCCCCTTGTGGTAGACTTCTGGAAGGACATGGACAGGCTTTGCCTTGCACAGGCAAGTGTGACCTTACAGTGATGCAGCTGAATCTGGAGCTTCATTTTTGGAGGGAATGTTCTCATCAGTAAGATCACAGATCCATTTGAGTATTTTCAGAGGAAGAGGAAAGAAATAGTAAGTTTTTGGCAGTTGTAGAGCCACATTTTTATTGTTGAAACATTCTTATAAAGAAAACTGTAAAGTAATAATAATGTGAAATTAGAAATTTCCAAATACTGTGAGAAAAAAATGTGCTTGAATTATTCTCAAAATCTTTCACTAAATTTATGGTGTAATTCTCTATGCCAGACATTTCAGGACAAAAGTATATGAGTTGTCTGTTATTGTTTGCTGTTTCTTCTGTGTTAGTTTTGATCCCTCGAACTAGATTGTAAGATAATAGATAAAGGACCACATCTTAGGTTTTTGTCTCCCTCTCCAATGTAGCTAGCTCAGTGCTAAACCTCCAGTTGATGTTCATTCAACACCCACATTTGCTCGTTTTTTGATTGATCTCTGCTAGTCAGGTTCCTCTCTTCTTCAACCTAACAAGTTCTTGTGTGTGCTGTTTTATGTGTTTTTATCAGATGTTGCAGGTGAAACACAAGATCTTGGCATGGAAAGAAGGGGAGAGTTCCAGGTGTTTGTGTTTTTTTAGTATGCAAATGAATTTTCTATTTTTATAGTTGCATATTAAAGATTTGCTCTCTGAATTATTTTTGATCAGCTTTAGTATTTAACTCCTATGTGACCTAAATAACATTATTAAAATAGTCTTTGAACCAAACTGTGAACTAGCAACCAGAATGAACTGTGCTCATTTTCTGAAACCTGAACCAGACTTTGCTATTCTTTTTTTTTTTTAAACTGAACGGCTAACTGAACTAAAGTATGTTTTATAAGCACAGTTAATGAACCAGTTCAGACTGGAACTGGACTATTTTCCAAAACTGTTGAACCGGAATATAAAGATATTCACCAAAGGGATATTTCATTCTGTTTGAGACTGTAGCTGAAATAATGCAGATTTTAATATGACAGGAAGACTTATATGAACTGATGCAGAGTGAAGTGAGAAGAACCAAAACAGTATACACAAAGACTTAGAACAATAAGATAAAACCTTTCTAATTCTAAGTATGGAACTTGGTCCCCAAGAGGAGTTGAGAAAATGTACCTCCCTCCTCTTGTTCTCAAGGTGGGAGACTATGGGTATGGCATACTGCATATATTGTCAGACTGTGAATTTGTTGATTTTTTTAAAACTTTATTACAGAAGAAGGCTTACATAGGGTGGAAGGGTGAGATGTATTTGAATATGAAAGACAAAAACAAAAGACATCAGTTGATAAAATAAGCCACCTCTAAAAAGGAAAAATTTGGGTTTAATAGTTGTTCATGTGGAATTCCAGATCCATTTAGATACAGTTCTATATGCTGTTTATGCATTATTTTAGGGCAGGTGGTTGCAAGTATTGCTTTTCTGACAGAACATATCAGTAGAAAACCATTTCTGTCTCAGAGCATTAGAGCACTTTACTCAGTGGCACTAAGTGATGACCCAAAAAGTTGTATGTGATTTTGAGGGATGTTTCATTATTCCTGCATGTAGACCAGGAGAGATATTTGTAGAAGTGATGCTTCACTTTACCATTTGAATTTATCAAGTAGTGAGTCTCCTGTTAGCTTGCTGGGAGAGATGCTGATTTGGCAGTTCATTTAAGGTTTCGTTAACAACTGCCCTCTGCAGTTTATTTCCAGTGTATTTGGTGATATGACTGTGGAGCTACACAACTGTGATGCATTCCAGTGCACAGTGATAGTATGGGGGGAGGGGGGTTAGCAGGTGTATATAATACAGCCTTCCGTCTCTAGATTCCATTGCTACATCACTCCTACCCCCCCTCATCCCCCATCCAGCTATTTTCACAGCAAACAAAATTTCAGTCATTGATTCAGTGAACTTGACATAAACCAGTCATTTTGACTCTAGCTTAGATGTGGTACAGAAGAAAATATTTGTCTTTGAAATTTTGACAGCTTCAGAAAAAAGGACTCAGGACCTAATGAAATTTGTACTTTAGAGGATTAGTCGAAGCTGAGAAAACTTTTGTTTTTTGGTTGTTTTTTTGTTTTGTTTTGTTTTAAGAGAAAATGAGAGTTTTGAGTCCTCCCACAGCCAGGGACAGTTCTGATCTGGCAGTTTAACGGATAACCAGAGCCTGGAGCATACTGACGCCTGTGAATGCTTAAATGAAAATGAGTCTGGGGGAGGCAGCCTATTCAAGTTTCACTTTGATTTGAGCTGCCTAAGTGAGAACGGGGACCCTGGAATCCACTAGCATTAACCTAAAGTAAAGTTGGAATTTGCATTTTATGGTCTTAATACCTTTAACCAGCAAAACTTCTTAAAATCTTTTAAGTACTCAGCACCATGGTTGTCATTGCTAATGGAACCTAATTAGACTCCCATTTAGTGGTGAGCAAGGACTTTGCTTTCTTGTGGTTGTCAAATTCAGCAAATAAAAGTAGGGACTCGATTGTTTTGAAGGCTTGGATGTAAATATGCTAGGAGGATTCTTTCCGTTTTCATGGATGATATGAGGAGGGCATTGCTTTATGAAACAAGGACTAAGGACCAGGACAACAGGGCTTTAGCCAGATCTGAAGATTTAGAACTTGAAGAAACCTGAGGTGGAGAGCCTCTTCAGCCTCTACCCCTGTCATTTGTGGACAAGGCAACCTAAGACCAGAGAGGTTAAATAATTTACCAAAGGTCACAAAGGTAGTAAATGTAAGTAGAATTAGAAACTAGACTCTCTGATCCCATGCTTCCTTACAGTCCATCATGCTCTGCTTATATTAAGGAGAAAAGCTTTATAGTCCCCTTCCCTCAAGTTTATTATTTTTAAAAATAGCATCTAGTGGCAAAAAAACTGGAAATTTAAGGGATGCCCATCAATTGGGGAATGGCTAAACAAGTTATGGTATATGAATGTAATGGAATACTATTGTGCTGTAAGAAATGGGAAGGAGATGGACTTCATATTTACCTGGAGAGGCTTATACAAATTGATGCAGGGTGAGAAGAGCAGAACCAGGAAAAATTTGTACACAGTGACAGACACATCATATGTGTGACGACCAACTTTGATAAACTGGACTCTTCTCAGGAACTCACAGGTAAAAGACAACTCTACAAGTCTCAGAATGGAAGGAAATGCCTACATTCAGAGAAAGATCTAGAAAGACCAGAGTTTAAATGGAGACTGAAGCAACACATGCTATTGTTCTTTTCCATGTTTAGTTTTTGTTTATTTCCCCGCTGTTCACTCCATTGGTTACAACCCTTCTATACAATAGACTGTTGTACAATGTAAAAGTGTTTGCAGATCCCGTACATGATTGTACGCCACCATGGAGGGGGAAGGGAGGGGGAAAAATCTGAAACTCAAGTGATTGTGGAACTGAATCTTGTAAACTAAAAGTAAATAAACAAGTCAATAAAAAATAAATAGCATCTATGGGGTGGGCTTAGCAGGTTTCTCAGTGTTAATCTTTAGGAGGTCCTCTAGTCCCACTCCTTCATTGTATAGTCTGTCACAATGAGGAAATTGAAGCCCTGCTAGGGGGCGCCACTAGGGCAGCTGAGCAGCCTGGGATCAGGCTCTTCTGGCTGCAGATCTAGGCTTTCCCCTGCCCCAAACTGCACGATTTGGGAAGATTAAGGGCTCGTGGACTGGTAAGTTAATATTTCTTCTTCAAAGCAACAGAAAGGAAGAAAGAACTTCTCCTTATGTAAAGCTTAATACTGATGAAAATCCATTTTTCATTTTGTTTGGATGCCGAAGTGTGCAATGAAGAATTTGGTAAAGTGTGGAAATGTGACTCTTAGCAGAATGAGTAATCTGTTATCTATTTAATAATCTCATATGTAGGGAAGTGATTATCTGTTCCACACATCTCCCTGGGCAAACCAGGTGCAGACGTTCCTCTCTTCTTTTTACTCTCCTTCCCAGTAGCAACCCTTAATTTGGTAGATTGTGGAATACCTTTAGCATAAGCTTTAAAAGAAGCATGGGAAGGTTTGGCATCAGAGAAGGTGATACCAAAGTCAGTTTTGTTACATATATTTTTCCAGGTGAAGAATCTTCAGTATGAAATAGTTTCTCCACTCCACTCTCCACTCTGTAGAGATTAAGAGTTATTGTTTCATTGTGGGTCATCACTGTGAAAAGCATCAATTAGAAGAAACAGAACTTGAGCTATTTAAAAAAAAAATGGTAGCTTTTGTAGCCACCATCTGAGATTGAATTGGGAATGTGTGTCTGTATTGTTCATTTTCACCATAGGGAGAGGGACTGTACCTACCGGTTTGCTCTCACATTAAGAAAGCCTACCAGAGTAGGCCAGACTTTCTCTGCAATTTGTAGTCTTAGAGTTGCCTGAACTCCATTTCCTAGAGCACTGGGAGCTTAAGGGGCTGAGTGGGGCTGAGTTTGAACTCGGAGCTTCCTGGCTTCAAGACCAACCCTCGCACTTATCTACCTCTCACCATGAAAGAGCCTTTTTTTTTTTTAAGGTTAATAGTGAAACAGAGAAAGCAAAGAATGTTCATCAGAAAAGAAAGCAAGTGAATGGGACGATGTGTCCAAAATGAACGAACATCTTCACGATGGAAACTGGGGGGTCTGGAGTGCTGGGAGTCACTTGAAAGTTGGTGCTGCTTCATGGAATGAGATGGTCCCAGTTGTTTGATTCAGAAGAAACAATGCTTA
The DNA here is from genome assembly GCA_028646575.1 of Pseudocheirus occidentalis. NCBI lineage: Eukaryota > Metazoa > Chordata > Mammalia > Diprotodontia > Pseudocheiridae > Pseudocheirus > Pseudocheirus occidentalis. The sequence goes on from CM053593.1 coordinate 362,226,840, forward strand.
AATCTGCTCTCCCCTGCACTAAAAGAAAGAAAAGCTTTTTTTGTTGAATAAAATTGTGAAAAGATTTTTTTAATGAAACTAAAATAAAATTTCATTTTTTCCTTAAAAAGTCTATCTCATCTCATTATAAGGGCCAACACCCTAATGGGATCTTAAGAGTTTTTCTTTGCAAATGGCAGCATCAGGATTTCTATTTGTTTGGGATGTGGAATAGAATCACAGTGCTATTGAACAGTTCCTTATCCTTATGTTTGATTCTTTCCTAATTCCCAGCAGTCTGAGAAGTCAGTGTAGATGCTGTACCTGTCTATACAACACGTTTTCTTACTGTCTTGCTTTTGTTGTGTTGAGAAAAAAATGGTGACTTAGTGTCTGGACAGAAACTTTTCTATTTATCATCTAATCTTTGAACAAAAAGAGGCATTGGGTGGCAGTCCTTTTCATGTTATAGGATTGTAATTGGGATTTACTTATTATAATTCCTGGCAAATCTATTCTACTCCAGTGAGTTCTTTGTTGTTAAGGATATCTAATTCAGATGAGCAATGATTGCCTAACCAAAATAGCTTGTCAGTTTGATCCTAGCATAGCTTTGGGGAGACTCAGAGGGTGCTCCAGGCAAAAGTTGCAATACTCTCTGTCAGTGGGCAGGAGACAAATCCTGATTAACCTGGCCCACTGGATCTAATTGAGGTGTTCAGTCAAGACCCCTTTAAAGGCTGGTGTTTGGGCACCACAGGAGAGAGTCTGAGGAAGTAGTTTGCAATTAACATTTAACAGTTAGTGGTTATAATGTGTGAGGGGTACAGTGACAGCTTGACATCGATCATTGCTCAGCTTCACCTATGTATTTGAACTTATTTGATTAACCAGAAAGATTCCATCAAATTTGACCTATAAAAGTGTGAAAACATAGTTCTGTTTTGACATATTTCAAGAACTATCATACAGCAAAAGAACCTACTACGAGTCCAAGCATTATGCTAAGTTCCCAGAGTGACAAAAAAGAAATTGCTCCTTGCTTTTAGGGAGGTTGTATTGTAGTTAAAGACACAAGAATAATAGACTGTTAAATAGTGATACAGTGCATCATGTCAGGCACCAGAATCAGGGCTTCAGAGTGAGTTCCTTGGAGAATGGAGAACTAGCAGCTTAAATTGGTAAGATTGGGGCTTAGCTTTTGAAGATCCGGAAAGCTGGGGAGTGGAGGGGAGAATTGAGTGAATGAGCAATAATGAGCCATCTTAGATTTGTGAGCACAGGAGAGTGACTCGATAGCATGGTTTTAGGAAGATTGAGTCTGATAGAGGCTTTCCAAATGGTGGAAGGAGCTGGAGTGGTGGAAATTGCAATAATAGTCCAGACATGAAGAGAGACATCAGAGTAGTTGCAGTGGGAAGAAGATATGTGTACAAGAAACATTTTGAAAAATAAACATCACTGGTGATTGACTGAACAGAGTGAAATTAAGGAACCAATGGTTTCAGGTTTGAATTACTGGAAGGATGGTGATTCTATTTAACCAGATAAGGAAGTCAGGGGGATAGAGTCTTTGGGGTAGATGGTCATTTGTTTCTGATATGTAGCATTTCAGGTAATCATGGGACAGAGCACTAAGAACAAATGTTTAGTAGGTAGTTGAAAATATGGAACTGGAGCTGTTTGAAAAGTCAAGACTGTTTAGTCATCATTCAGTAGAGTATTGAGTTTAAAGACATTATAGAGTGAATGAACTCCAGGAGAGGAGTCGAGGAGAGGGCCAGATGGAGGGCTTAGAAGTCAGAAGGAAGGATGCTGAGAAAAAAAAAAAACAGTTTGTAATGGACATTAAGGGAAGAGAGGGAATGGTCCGCAGTGAGGTTAGAGAAAAGGTGTTTGTGAACAAATCACTGGTGTGTTAAATGTCACTCTGCTGTCTTTGGGATGTTCAGAAAGTGCCTCAGAAAATCCTGAGCTCTTTTGTTGTTGAAACTTGGTATGGAAGTGGTAGAAAGTGTCATTTCCTTGGGAAAGTAGGAGGAAATGAAAGAAATAAGTGGATCTCTTTTGTATTACTGTTGATCCTTGTAGGTCTTGGTGCAGTAATAGTTTTTAATAAGACAACTCTTTATTTCTTTAGAATTGTAGCCACTATGTACCTTGTAATATGATTCAGAGGAATGATTCTGAATTAGAGTTTTCCTACTTCTGAAATTAGGGGTTTTGAAGAATTAGGATATTGCATTTTCACATTATTTTCTATATATTCCTAAACTTTGGCTTCTGGTTTTAAATGTGTGACTCATTCAAGAGATTTAATTTCTCTAATAAATAGCTTATTAATTAGGATAGAGTAAATACAAATACTCTGTAACATTCCATCTCCATTTATGGAAGAGCACAAATGGACTGGTTTACTTGTTAGGATCAAGGTTAAATTACTTGCTTATTTTATACATCTTCAGAAATATTTTTAAACTTTTCCTTTAAAAAGTGGTCATTTTGGGGGGGTTTGGTTTCTTCATAATGAATTCAGAGAAGATTTTGGGTAGAGTACTTGCTTTAGTAAACTGATTCTGAATTTTTTTTTTCTTTTAGGTGCCCCACCCAAGTGCAGAGAGGAGATTTTGTCTGAACTTGGGCAGGGTTCATCTGCCTATTTACATATGGGTACTTCTCTGAAAATGGGCCGTAACCTATTTAATGTTTACTTTAAGTTTGGCAAATTCCTTATGTAGGTGCTTAACCACTGAGTTTACCCTCTTATAGGTAAGGCCAATTTTGGTTTATCTGAAACACATTATTTTAGTTCTTTCATATTTTTAGTGAATATTGACTTTTTCAGTTTAGAGGTTTGTGTGTAGAAGATTTTGACTTAGACATTAATTTATGTCAGAGATTGGGGGCGGGAGGAGGAACAGACCTGACCAGATGCCTCTGCTGTGCACGTTAAAGTGATTTTTTAAAATCTAGAAATCATCTAACCTGACCTATACAGGATATTTCCTTTATTTTTGAGTGCCCTGATTGTGTGAAGTAGCAGAGAGCAAAAAATTGGAAGCTGGTTCTCAGTGTTTGCCTCCCTTTCCAATTAGCTCAGATGTCCCTGATTGATTTTTCCTTCCTTTTGTCATTGTAGTGGTTTTGTTGTCTAAAGTTCCCTGCCTCTTTTTCAACCCAAGAAGTAGAGAACTTCATGGGGTCATCAGCAAACTTCTTACAGGGAACTTTTTGTTTTGAGGGTTTTTTGTTTTTCTGTGGGTCGGTTTTTTGGTTTTTGCGATATTTTTTTTTTTTGCCTGACTTGACCTAAAAAACCCTTGGTCTCAGCTAGAGAAAGAATTGGTGAGGGGAGAAAACTTGTATCCTGCAAGTAAAGTTAAAATCACTTTTTAGTCATTCAGTCTTTGACCTACATTGCCAGGCTCTTTTCTACATATGAATCAAATTCCCCTGCCAGTTTAAACAGGTTGTTTTTCTTCCCTGTTAATTTTCTTAATGTCTCCTGACCGTGCAGAGAAGCAGGTTTGCAACTATGGGAGTGAGTGAAATAAACCTGGTGGCTATTTTGCTATATTAGCTTATGTATCCACAAGCACCCAAAGGCTGTAATTTGGGGTTATTGTCTCATTGCACTTAAAAGTTAATGCAGCCAAGGGCATAGGCTCCTTTTTCCATTCTTTTCTGCTTCTTTACCACCCTCACCCCATCTGAACTGATTAGAACCTGTATGGGTATTCTTAGGGCTGAGAATTTAGTGAAATAAATAAGAAACTTGGAACATGCTCAGTAATACGCATGATCCAGGCACTGCGTTGGCGTCTCAGCCGTCTTCCTCAGTGTTCAGTTGGTCAAGGTGATCAGTTAATACTAGTGGAGCCTGAAGGCCTGGGTTTGGGTCCCAGAATTGCCACTATTAACTGTGTGACCTTAGGCAAGTCTCCTCACCTCTGGGCCTCACTTACTCATTTGTAAAATGAAAGAATTGAACCAGATGACCCCTGAGGCCTCTTCTGAGCTCTGAGTCTGTGGTCCTAATAAATGCCACTGTTGAAATCTTCTTAAACTGAGTCTAGTTTTATTTTCCTTACATTCTACAACATTACTGAAATAAATGGGGTTCGTGGTGCTTTGTTTCTAGAAGGTTATATGTACATATAACTCCCATTGACAGCTTCTTCGTGAAGCACACTAGTATTAAACTTGTATTTGTGCTAGCTACTGAACTGCATGCTGAGTGAAGTTGTAATGCCTACAACTTGAAAGTAACAATTCAGAAATGTAATTCTGAGGGCAATAAATTGAAAATGTTATCAGTCTTTCCCAATTCTTATACTTTACCCCTCTTATTTTAAGAAATGTAGCTGTGAAAAGCTTTCAGAAGAGAAGAATGTGAGTAAAAACAAAGGAATAAGAGAAATGAAAGCAGCAGTTTTAGATATAAATTGGAAGGCTAATAATATGTGTTCGAAATTTGTTAATTTTTGGAAAATCCTAACCATGGAACTTTTTCCAAAACTTGAACTGGAAACTTGCCAGATTACTGAACATCTTGAGCTGGATATCCCATAGACGTCCTAAACTCAACATGTCCAAAAAAGCTCGTTCTCTCCCCCTCCGTCTTCCCATCCCCATCCTATCTCTTTTCTTAATTTTTCTATTACTCTTGAGGACACCACCATCCTCCCAGTCATGCAGGCTCTAGGGATCAATCATCTTTGAGTCCTTCCTCTCCTGTCCTGCACTGCTATATCCAATCTGTTGCCCAAGTCTCCTCTTTTTTATCTGGGTAATATCTCTCATATATGACCCCTTCTATCCTCTGACTCTTCTACTGCCCTTAAGCAAGCCCTCATCACTTAACATCTAGGCTATTGTAGTAGCCTGTTGGGGGGCTCAGGTCTCTCCCTACTCCAGTCCATCCTACAGCCAGCTGTCAGATTGATCTTAAAGCTCAGGTCTGCTCCCTCACCCTCCCTATCATCTGTCTCCAGGATTGATCATCTAGAATCTTCTCTTTGGCTCTCAAAGGCTTTCAATCACCTGACCCCCTCCAACCTTTTCTGTCTTCTTACTCTTTATTTCAGACAAGGGCCTAGACCTCCTTGTTATTCCTTGCACAAGACACTCCACATCTGACTAGGCATTTTCACTGACTTCCCATACCTAGAACACTGTCATCATCTCTGCCTCTTGGCTTCAACTCCCAGCTAAAATCCCACCTTCTACAGGAAGTCTTTCTCTGTCCAGCTTAATGCTAGTATCTTCTCTCTATTGATTATTCCAGTTTATCCTGCATACAACTTATCGTACATAGTTGTTTTCCTGTTGTCTCTGCCATTAGACTGAGCTCTTTGGGAGCAGGGGATTGTCTTTTGACTTTCTTTGTATGATCAGCACTTAACACTATACCTGGCACACCATAGGTACTTAATAAATGCTTGTTGACTGACTACCTGCTTGTATAACTATGTATAAAGGTGATTTCTTTTCCTGATGAGTCTTATTTTGAGAATCCCACTTAAAATGTTTTTCTTGGGGTGGCTGGGTGGTGCAGTGAATAGAGCACCAGCCCTGGAGTCAGGAGGACCTGAGTTCAAATCCGGCCTTAGACACTTAACACAAAAACTAGCCGTGTGACCTTGGGCAAGTCACTTAACCCCAGTTGCCCTCCAAAAAAAAAATGTTAAGTGTCTGAGGCCATATTTGTACTCAGGTCCTCCTAACTCCACTTAACACTTACTAGCCACACTTAACATTTACTAGCCAGGTGACCTTGGGCAAGTCATTTAACTCCAATTGCCCTTCCTTCCCCCCTCTGAAAAAGCAAAAAAAAAAAAAAAGTTTTTCTTGAGTGGTTTTTAGAAAATAAAGAGTTTCTCTTAGAATTTAAGGGAATTTCTTAGCTTTTTTTTTAATCTCTTAAGTTTAGGACCAGCCCTCCCCCCCAAAAAAATACCTCCCCCTTCTTTCAGCAAAAAGTTATAATACTCCAGAACTTTAAATTGAAGGGAATTATAGACCCAGTCCCTCTTTTTTTTGGATGAGGAAGTTTACACCTGGAGAAGAGAGTGATATGACTTGTTCCCAAAGTCACCCAGTGACAAATTAGAATTAAAATCTAGAGACCTCCTCCTTTTGAACCCAGAACTGGTTTTCCTCAACTGGTCCTACCTCACTGCCTTGCTGGTCAATAATACTTGTTTAACCTAATATCTGTGGGAAGTAGAGAAAGTGTTTTCAAAGTATATTTTTTAGAAACCTGCTCAGAAAATAAATAGAAAATGGAAAAAGTGAGTTGCAGTAGGTTCATGTTATCATGTTTTTTCCAGAATTTTTAAGTTATGAACCACAACTTGTAGTTCCGACCCAGTGTGAAACCATTTTGGTGGCAGTCCAGACTTGTCCACTTAGAGCTGTTTCTCTTGAACTCAGTTTGAATTTGCTTCTAATCTGGATTCAGATTTGCACATTAAGAATTGAAATGTCCCAGCTCACTGTGCCATGTAACAAAGTCTGCCGCTAACAAAGGAACTGTAAGGCTTTAAGCATGTGACTCTTGGGTTGCTATTTATTCTTTTAAAAATACTTTGTTAAAAATTCAGTGTGAATCAAATGTGTCATTAAGTGTGTACCAGTCAAAAGTAGGCTTCAGGCAGTATGGAAATATTCCATTCTCCCCCTTTGCTTTTTGTGATCCTTATCTCAAGTTAGGAATTGAGGACAAGTTTCTTTAGAAAAGTGACCCATGAAAAGGCAGCTGAATCTTCACAGCAATGCTTGTGTCTGGTTTTACAGTTTTGTCACACAGAACATGCTTGTGTCTGGTTTTGTCACACAGAACATGCTTGTGTCTGGTTTTACAGTTTTGTCACACAGAACATGCTTGTGTCTGGTTTTGTCACACAGAACATGCTTGTGTCTGGTTTTGTCACACAGAACATGCTTGTGTCTGGTTTTGTCACACAGAACATGCTTGAGGATTTCACCTAGTTGATGCCATTTCTTTAACAGTCATGTGCTCATGATGCTGTGATTTGTATAACCCAGCTCAGTATTCTGTATTTTTCAATACCAAATAATTCCCTTGTTAAGCTCAATTTCAATAAAAACGAGCCATTGTTTCCCAGAGGGTAATAATCATTTCTATATATAGCGCAGGATTCTGTAAAAAGTTGAATTTGAAAGCCAAAAGTATTAGCCATTTGTTTGAGCTGTCTGGGGTATGTTACATATATGCAATGGGCAGCCCCACATTTGCCCCTTGGGCCATAGCTAATACAAGATATTATAATAATGTTTAATAGCTTACATTTATACAGTACTTACCATGCACTAAGCTCCGTTCTAAGCACTTTATAGTTATCTCATTTGAGCCTCACAAAATCCCTGGGAGGTCAGTGTTATTATGATCCCCATTTTACAGATGAAGAAACTGAGGCAAACAAGTTAAAAGATTTGCCCAGGGTAACACAGCTAGTACATGTCTAAGGCCAGATTTGAACTCAGGTCTGTTTCTTGACTCCAGACACTGCCCTCTCTTCACTGGGCCATCAGCTGCATTGAACCTGACAGCCTTATAACAAGTCTGTAAAAGTGAATTCTTGATTGGTAGCTTCTGAGCCCTTGAGCAATGAATGTAAGAAGGACAAAAAAATATTATTTTATTGAATCCAACTCATCATCACACAGTTTTGTACTGTAGACCCCTGAGTGAGGGAGTTGCAATTTAGATATCAATGGCTTTTGACAAACTGTAAATCTAGAGGTGGCCAGTCTTGGTTTACACAGTGGAAGTCACTCTTAGTACCTGTAAGTGAGAGGCAGATTTAAAGCAGTTCAGCCAGCAAGGCATGCAATAGTCTGGACCAGAGGGGCACCATATTGCCCTGCAGCTCCTAGAAATTCCCATGATCTGTGCCATATGTGTTGGTGGTACTACTCATTACTGTCCTTTTATTCTTTTCAAAGAAAACTGTCTTTCTTAGAAGATCTTTTTTGTTTTTAATTATTCTAGGGGCAGCTAGGTGGCACAGTGAATAGAGCACCAGCCCTGGAGTCAGGAGGACCTGAGTTCAGATCAGACCTCAGACACTCAACACACTAGCCGGGTGACCTTGGGCATGTTACCCCCAATTGCCCTCCAAAAAGCAAAAAAAAAAAATTTATTCTAATGAAACTAGACCACAGTGTGTTTTGTACTCATAGATCTGTTGGCAAAATGTACAGTGACTTGGTTACTTGGAAATCTAAGTACTTGCCTATCGCTTCTTGCACAGTATTCTTATCTTCCTCTATTCTATGTTGATAGTAGAATATAGACTTATATTTTCCCATGTTTTGAAATTATGATTTAGACTTGTTTAAAGTTGATTCACCACTGTGACTTAGACCAGGTGCTCCTATTTTTGCTGTCCATATTTGAAAATATATTGGTCAAGGTGAGAATTTATCCTAATAACTAATAACCTAGATACTTTCATTTGAATAATTGCCATGTTTTTCAAAAAGTTGCCAGTGACATCTGAGTTTTGTCTAGTTAATCGGTTATAGTTAGCAATTAATTTCTGCTTTGATCTAAGTGTTAATGGTATTTTGGGTGTTACTTCTTATTTCCTCAAAAGAATCTGTGGTTTCATTAGTGTGATTATTTCCTACACCAGCACAAATTACAGTGAACCTTAAATAAATATTCGTCTGAGTTATCCCAAAATTTTGTCACTTGTGAGCCAATCATTTGTTGAAGTTTGATTTCTGAATTTAGCTAGGCTTATCAAAATAGACCTAGTTTATGACCAGGTCTACATTCCTAACTTCTGCTGGCATTGCAGCATTCAAGACTGTAAGACCCCCCTCCAGGCCACAGTGAGCATTGAATTCCTTCAGTGGGTGATTTTTTTTTCTTTTCTGCTAATTATTTTCTTGGGGTGTTTCTACAACATACAGCCAGTGTTTAGAATTTGGAAGCACTTTTATAATAGAATTTTGGAGACCCATAGCCGTCTTAAGTTTTCTTCATAGCAAAGCAACCCTAATTAGAATTTTTGCAGAGTTTGTCTTCAGAGTGGTCTTCTAGATCATGTACATTACAGAATGTCCCTGAAAAAATGTAGACTGGGTCATGCAGGAAAATGAACATTGTTCAGACTGCATGGCACCTTCAGAGGCTTTTTTGTATTTTTGTATTAGAAAGCTAAGTCATAGGGCCGCTAGGTAATGCAGCATGTAGAGCACTGGGACTGGTCAGGAAGACCTGAGTTCAAATCCCAGTTCCATCACTTCCTAGATGTGGGATCCTGAGCAAATCCCAAGTCTCTTTGCCTCAGTTTCCTTATCTATAAAATGGGAGGTAAGAATAGCAGCTATCTCATATGAAATATTTGTAAAGCACTTTTCAAACTTTAAAGAACTAAATGCTACCTATTATTGTTACTGACTGATAGAAAACTGTCCTGGATTCCTTGACTGATCCAACCTTCCATGTACATACACATTAAAATTATTAGCATATGTATGAGTTTTATTAATGGTCTACCTAATTTTCCAGATCAGCACCATAGAAATGTTACATAATTAGCCCAAATAAATATTTGCTTTTTTTTTTTTTTTTTTTGAGGGCAGTTGGAGTTAAGTGACTTGCCCAAAGTCACATGGCTAGTAAGTGTGTCAAATGTCTGAGGCCGGATTTGAACTCAGGTACTCCTGACTCCAGGGCTGGTGCTCTATTCACTACGCCACCTAGCCGCCCCTAGCCCAAATAAATATTAAACTTTTTTTTCTTTATTTTTTATTCTGATTTTAGACCGGTGATTTCATTGGTAAGGGGGGGCCCCCACTGGAAAAGTACTCTGCTTGTGCCTCTCTAATGGACTTTTTATGTTTGGGATTTTATCAGCATAGGAAACCCCTTTCAATAGTGCAGATAGACAGCCATGACTTAGAATCCTCTGCCTGAGTGACATAAGGTGAGGTTAGGTGACTTGCCCTCAGGCACATGGCTAGGAAGGAGCCCAGACAGGAGTGGGTGATTAGTTATCTGTCTGCATCACTCTCCTCTGGTAACCATGATAGCAACATCTCCCTTAGTAGCAGTTACAATAAAGATTTTACTATTTGAAATTTTCTTCCTTTACAGAATAAAAATAGTTTATAGTACTGCTCACTTCAGCCTTAATGAGATTCGAACCTTATAGCTGAATAGTTGGAGTTTTATTTCAAATGAGTGAGTACTACCGTCATCTTTCTCCATCCACCCCTGAATATAGGTACAGTACTAAGAAATTGCTCCCAACTAAAGTCTGTGTCATTAGAAGATTAATTCCTAGCAAACTGCTGCCAGGAAAAAAATGGTCTAAAAGAAATAGTGGTGAACTCAGCTTGTTTTAAAAACCTTTTTTATGGATATCTTTTGTATTTATATCACTTAAATTTCTTTTTTCTTTTTTTTAAAATTTCTTAAATAGTTAAGTATACCATCCCCCTTTCCCTCCCAGAGAACCATCCTTCATATAACAGAGCTCCCCCGTCCCAACATTATATACAGTGTTCCATACGTATAGAGCCTACCTTTTAAAGAAGGAGGGACAGAATAGGAGGTGCCTTCTCATGTCATATTTTGGGGACCATGCTTGGTTAAACTCATTCTAAAGGAACACTCTACCAAGAGGTTGATAGCAAATTCTTTTACATTGCCCTGTCATTAAGGGGCAGAGAAATGATTGCATCTTGAGAAATTTTTCATGGATGTCAAATGGTCCTATTTGTCTTTCCATTTTGAAGGCAATTTTACTGGCCTCTTGTATTGAAATTGCTAAATTTAACCATTTAACTAGGATTTTGTATTTTTTCCCTAGTGGTAATCAGTGAACTGTCTCCATTGAGTCTTCGTTGTCTGTTTTCAGAAGTTTGGGACAGTTTTCTTCTATTATTTCTTGCATTGTGGTATTAACACTTTTTTGATTTGTAATGTTTTCTCCTGGGAAGTCCTGTAAACCTCATATCATCCCAGTGCATCTAGTCTTTAAGATCTATCATTTAGGCTTGTGTAGGTAGAATTTGTGTTCTTTTAAAGTGTTGCCTTTTGTATCTTTTCTGAATTTTTAATCTACTTCACTATTTTTAATGTTCTGAATCTGTCTCCATTTTTACTTCATTGAAGAGGTTCTTCTTCATGTGTTCAATTGTGATTATTCAAATTGATTTTAAATTTTGCATTGAAAATTTCTAACTTAAATTCATTCCAAATTTCTTTTCTGAATTTTAGTTCCCTTTTGAACCACTTTGAAATTTCTTGCAGCTTTTCAGTGATATGTGGGGAATGAATGACATTCTAAATTTTATCAGGCAATATTAGTTCACCTTCCTTAATGTTACAGTATTTTTTAATGTTCTTTTATTTCATTTTAAAGTTTCACTCCTTCAGTTTTCAGGATCTTCTCTGTTGGTTTCATCTGTTTGTGCCCTAGACTTGAATTCAGATTTTCTTCATTATATTCCCCCTTCACTCATTGTTTTACTCCTCTTTCCATAGGTACACAGGCACCTCAGCCACCCATGGGTGGGGTTGAGCTACAGGGCTGCTCCTGTCCCTTTCTGTTGGGGGACATGGGTCCTTGCCAAGAGCTTGGTGGGGAAGGGAATGTGATAGGGAACCCTGGCTGGGTTTTCTAGTCCCCTTTCAGTCAAGTCTAACTGAGTTGCTCCCTCTAACTTGTGGCTTGGCAAAATCGGGCCCACTAGTTCTTGCTGGGGTAGGGATGGGTCAGTGTTTAGCTGTGCCTATTGAGGGAGATATAGGGAGACAGTCACATATTTCAGTTTGCTTGTGCTCAGTGAGAATTCTTAAATACTAAAAATCTCCGATGAAAATCCATGACATTTTTACATGGTTGAGGAAGGAGTTGTTTCTGTCTTGTCTTATAGAATCAACTGTAGTTATTCCATATCTAATACTTCCCAAGTTTCCTTTGAGGTTCTTAGGGGTTTGAAGAGGTATGCAGAAAGTAACTGCCACCATCTTTTAGTCACATGATGTTTCTTGTTGGGGCAGAGAATTGAAAGAAAAATTGTTTAAATTGTCTAGTAGCATCTTATAGCCAATATGGGAGGGCTTACTTCTGCAGCATAAACATTTTCTATATACCTGTGTTAGGGTGTGTGATTAGATCTGGTCCTTATATTAAGCTTTAGCACCAGAATCTCATCACAGCATTATTGTCAGAGTCCAGGCGTCCTCCAATAGAACCTCTTCATAATGAGGACCTTTGAGCATTTCAGTAATTAAACTCTCTTGGGATCCAAGGTTAGTCCATAGTGCCCTGGCTGGCCTGCTCTAGTGCTGTTTTATCGCTTTTGCATTGGTAGTAGAACAGTACAGAAACTAAAGTTCACCCTGTGGTCATGGTGTCAGAGAGCAGAAAGGGTTTGCCTCTAGATCTTGTGGCCACCTCCTGCCTTCAGGCACAAGAGTGACCACACTAGTGAATCTGAACCTAAGTTTTGGATACCTTTCCAGTGAGCTCAGAAGGTAGCAAGAGATTCTTCAAGAAAAGAGGTTTTTATTGCTGTCTTTTGTCTTTATATCACTTAATTTCCCCTTATCTTTCCTCCTTCCCTCCCCAGATAATTGTTCCTTATAATGTAGAAATGTTTTTTAAAGAAAAAGGTAGAAGAAAAAAATTCTACAAAAAACACAAACCAAACTTTTGTTGTCCACAAAGTGGAAGCTGTCTGAGCTGATCTCCTAGAGATGCTTCACCATGAGGTAGATAGCCAGCTTGGGCAGCTGAAAAAACTCATAGATATGTTCTTATGTATTCCTTCTCCTGCGCATGCAGAAACTAAAATCAGAGTCCAAACTTTTCCACAAGCTAGTGCCATTCCATCCCCTGGAATTTCTACGTTACTGTAGCCCTAACCATTTGGAAGCAGAAATGCTAATGTGAAATGATTGCAACCAGAGTGCCTTTCTCTGGTGTCTGCCTCACCACCTACCTCCTTGCCTCTTGTGTCAAAACCAGAAGGTGTAGCATTTTTAAAGAACATTGTCCCTGTTTCCAGATTTTGAACCAAATAAAATCAGTACCACCTATGTTGTTCTTGGGTTTGCATTGACAATTCTTGGTGATGTGGCTAGCATATAGACTGTGGTTCGGGATCAGCATGACAGCCTTGCCATCTCAGCCTGCTGCCCCCCACTTCTTTATGATCTTTGATACCATCAGCCTCCTGGGTCCCATAGCCTTTGTGTGGACTCTGTCCACACTTCTATGGAGACATCATTTATGGCTTTTTATACAACCCCGTACTATTCTGCTATATTTACGCGCCATCATATGTTGAACTGTATCCTACCTGGTTGGCATCTCCTTTTGTTTTCCCTTCTTTGCTACTACAAACAGTGCTGCTATGAATAGTTTTGGAATCTCTGGCTCAAAGGACATGGACATTTTTTGACACTTTATTTACATAATTCCCAATTGCTTTCCAGATTGGTTCAGTAGAACCAAGTAGAACTAACTAGAAGATTCACGGCTTTAGCAGTGTATTAATTAAGTGGGCTTGTCTTCTCCCAGCCCATCCAGTATCGGCTATTTTCATCTTTTGTCATCTTTGCCAATTTGCTGGACATGAGATAGAGATTTCAAAGTTGCTTTCCCTTGCATTTCTTTTATTAGTCATTTGGAGTACTTTTACATGGTTACTAAGAGTTTTCAATTCTTTTAAGAATTATGAGTTTATATCCTTTGACTGTTTGTTAGAGAGTGACTTCTGGTCTTATATTTCCATTGTCTATATATCTTGGATACTAAACCCTTATCAGAGATTTTTTTTTTCCCCTCTGAGATTCTTAAATTGATTTTAACTATTAGTGGTTGGGAATGTAGGACCTCAAATCGTGTATATAACAAATAATTTTAATGATATTTGAGCTCCTTAGTATAAATTCCCTACAAGAGAACAGTCATTGTTTTCTAGTGTCACAGATTTAGAGCTAGAAATATCACAGAAGTCACTTAGTCCAGTTCCCCCATATTAAAAATAGAGGAGTTGAATCCCAGACAAATAAAGTGACTTGCTCAGAGTCACAAAAGTAGTAAACAGAGCTAGGATTCAAACCCACCTCTGTATCTCTAGTCCTGCTTTTCCTAAACCCAGCACCTTTCCCCCAGTATATTGCCCATGCAGCTTCTGTGTGAAGATCTCCAATTGATAAGACCAAATAAGCTTTCCTTCAGCATCATTTCCAATGTTTTGTTACCCTGATGGTCAAGAATTCCTTTATTTCTAACCCAAATTACCAGGTTTAAACTTATTTCAGTTTTATGTGGATATGAAGGATGCCTGATTAGCTTCTCTCTTGTTAAAACCCTTCAAATACTTAAAGACAGTCATCAAATCATTTTTCCTTAAAAAAAAAAAATTGTCGTTTTTTTTTGTTGTTGTTGTTGCTGTTGTTTTATCAGACTGTCAAATGAGGCGATTTCCTGCCAAGATAACTGTCATGGATCAGCAGCTAAAAATGCATAGTAAAATATCCGAGTCATCAAATTGGGGCTTTTAAGATAGTATCCAAAGGGGAAAATGAGTATAAATAAATTGAAGATGATTTCAAATCATAGAATTGTAGGATCTTATTTGGAAAGGACCTTAGCATTTTGTCCAGTCCCTGGATGACACATAAATCTCCCCCTTTGGCTAGTCTTTGGTTGAATTATGCTATTTTTTTCTTGATGTTCTCATTTATTAATTATATCCCTTAGTCTAGTATTTGTTTTCAAAAGGCACAAACATTGTGGTGTAGTTACCTTTCTTACTCTACTTTGATTTTCAGAAAAATTTCACTAATGTTCTGGCTTGGGAGGAAGTGATTGTGGTGCCTAAAAGCACTTTCTGTTTTGTCTGCCCTATGCCTAGGAAAAGAAATAATTCCTGCTTGCTTTTATAAGACACATTCCAAAAGGCACTAATCGACTTCAACTATGGCTTTAGTTATAGACTTAATATATCCATATATTTATGTATTATGTATCATTGGATTCTGTATTTATATAGAATTGTATGTTTTGATACTTTTAAAGGCACAGTTAATACTTGTCTTACATATCTAGAAAGGAGAAGGGCATAGGGAAGACAAGTATTAGTTGTGCCTTTAAAAGTATTATTTTCTCTGTGTGTGTGTGTGTGTGTGCATCTATACACATACATATATACACACGTGCTTATGTATATATGATACAGGTAAATGTATAGAAATATATACTACATAAATATAATACAAACCTGTAGATTTACTAGATCGCAAGCTCAGTATGAGTTAGCAGTGTGATGTGAGTGAGCATTTATGAGATGACTCCTTTGTGCCTTGCTAATCTTTTCACAAATAATCATTTGATCAAATCTTCTCAACAACCCTGAGAGGTGGGCACTGTGTCATCTCCATTTTACATACCAGGGCAGGTATACTAAGTGACTTGCGCAGGGTCACACGGCTAAATAAGTGTCTGGCACTGGATTTGAACTGAGGCCTTCTGAGTACAGGCCTGGCCCTTTAGCCACTGCACCACCAGCTGCCAGTGAGATGATAGCTCCTCTATACTGCTCACAGCACTTCTGGAATATCTCCTTTTAAGCGCCACAATTGAGGAAGGACATTCTTAAGCTAAAGAGCCTCCAGAAAAGACAACCGAGATGGTTAAGGGCCTTGAGTTCTTTTTATATGGATCTTGGTTGAAAGAATTGGGGATGTTTAGCCTGGAGGAGAGAAACCTGGGGGGAGGGCAGTGGCTTTTCACGTGGGAGAGCAGATTTAGAGGGACCTCTGAGATCATCTAGTCCAAAGCCTTCATTTGACATATGAGGAAACTGAGGCCAGAGGAGAATAAGTGACTTACCCAGGGTCACGCAGCTAATAAGTATCAGAGGCAGGATCTGAAGCCAGAACCAGAGGCGCACTCCAGTGTTTGTTCAGCTGTACCACGCTTTCTCCTGGTTGTTTGGCTGATATTACAGAGATGAATTTGATGAGAGAACAGCTTGCTGAGGATTCGAGCTAACAGTGGGATGATCTTCCTCTGGAGGAGGCATTTTCTCTCATTGGAACTCTTCATTCACAGGCTGGATGACATCTCAGCAGGACCAAATGGCTTGCCTGGTCTCTGCTGATTTACATATTGCTATTAAAGTGGAGTTGGGGACATTATAAAGTGTTGTCATAATGCCTCTGATCTTGTGGCATGCCATGAATTGGGGCAGGGTTTGATGTAATACACTTGCCTGTCCACTGCTCTCATATATGTCACTCCAGACAAGGTGAGATTCTGTTCCTCTTTGACTACCTAAACTTGGGCCAACCTTAGACTGCTGGTTTTAGATGGACTGTTTAGGCTATAGTTGTAGTATCTCCCATTAAAGTTTATTTTACTGACTTATGTGAACCAACAGACAGAATGATTTGAGACAGTATCCAAAAACAGTTGGTTAGCATCAAACTGGTTTGGACTGCTGACTAAAAGTGTACCTGACGTTAATGCAGTAGAAATGCTCTGTCAGGAAGACTGTGAAATGAGCAACTAATGCTTTTACAAGAAGCCTAGAAGTGGACAGGCAAGGTAGTGTTTGCAACCAGGAGACATGCCTAATTTAAACACAAATAATCCCTACTAGGCGCTTTCTCTTTCCCTCCCCCACATCTGTAGAGGGGCTGAGGAAGACTTTTAATGCAGCTTCTTTTGATGTATGTATACAATTTATACTTATAGTTTCTCTCTATACACTTGTTTTCATTTGAACAGCAAATGTTTATTGACTAACTTGTATCTGTAGCTTTTGACTTAACTGTTGAGTCTACTGATGGGTTTAATCATTGTTATACAAAGTTCATTATATGAATGAAATTGCTTCAATTTAAAAAGATATTTTTTAAAGCTTCTTTTCCCCTTCTACTTTTCATAAGGAAACTGTGCTAAATGGAAATATGTAAAGGGAACACTCCCTTTTGAATTTACTTTTTTTCAGACTTTGCTTTAATGAGGTGTTTGGGGAAAAGGTTATTTGATTTTTGCTGTTATTTGTGGTTAGCCATTGGGTTACAGTAGTCTGTGGGCTTTCCAATGATTCATTCTTTAAAGATCCCTTATTTTGAAAAGTATGAAAAATAATTTGTGAATGAAAAGATCACTTGAGTGTCGACCATATACAAGTTACTGTTATGAACGTTGAAGCAGTGGAAGGAGAACTCTATTGTTTTATGACAAAAGAGTGGTTTTTCCACCTCTTGGTGTTTCTTGCCTAAGAGTTCCAGAAGTTGGAAATATAACCTCATGTTTAGCACATCTGTTTGTTTTTTTTTTTAAATCAAGAGTTAATTATAAGAGTAAAATTGAGAGAACCTATGGTTTTAAACTAGTGGAAGGAATGAAATGTGGGGGGAAATACCTGTCACTGCTACATGCAATTTGTTCTAACATCTGCCCTATTAGCCTCGTTCTGTCCCCCAAAGTAGTAATTTAACACAAATATCACCTAAAGCATATGCTGCCATCACTTCCCTCTTTCCCCTCCTCTAAATTAGAAGGTGTAGAAGGGATACAAGGGAATCGAGAAACCAAAGGTAGAAATACAATTCCATGGACCTAAAATGCTATGTGTCACATCAGCACTTCTTTATCCGTTGTTCCTTCAGGTGGGTTTGGGGGGGTGGGAGAGGAAGGGGAGAATATGTTAGATCTTAACTCTTCTGGGAGCCTGAGCCAAGCTTCCCTGCTATCTATCCATGTTTCCTTTCTTACCTTTCTTTTGCTTTGCTCATTCATTTCCTGTGGAAATGACAAGGTATGCACATCCTCCTCTTTTTTTTTCCTTCTCCCCAATCATTATTCATTGTCTTCAACAAAGGTCTTTCCTGGAGGCTGGCTGGCTATGAACACTTAAACAGTGACCATTTTTTGCCTTTGATAGGTATCTGGCACTATAAAGGTTAGTTTAGAAATGGGAGAATTAGGCCAGTAGATCAATTGGATGATTAGACTTAGGATAGAAGAAACTCTGTTTGATGTAACTAGATTTTTAAAATTTAATTGAATTTCTCCTGCTCCTTCCCCAAATATTCAGAATCCTGCCATTTTAAAATGCTGTCATATTTGGTAATATCAGCTACCGATTCCTGAAGTAGTCTAAGGAATATTGTAAATAAACCATGTTGGAAATTGGTAATCTCAGTCTGCTTTGAGACTTTGAAAAGCTAGAGATAATGGTTATTATTGACTTCTAAATCCCTCAATCCAAATGCATTTTATAATATTAACATTGCATTTTCTGGGAATTATGTGTTATATGTTATTCTCCTGGGTTCTTTTCCCTTGGGTACGTAGGTAAGAAGATTAACATATGGAGGGGCGAATATGTATTTATAAAATTGTTAGGCTCTTTCTCCAAGTATCTTATTTCTAGAATTTGATATGAAGTTGATTATAAAGATGTCTTACCTTAAAATATTTCTTTTTAAACATTAAAGGTAATGTGAATAACCAAAGAAAGCATCATCGAGTGAAGCTTATTAACACCTCTCTCCTCATCCCATGAGCTGTAATTACAAAACAGTGTGTTGATTTAGCCCAGGAAGTGTGTATTATCCTTTTCCCCCCCTTAGCAACATGCTTGATTATTTTGGAGAGAGCCAATTTAATGTGAATGTAGATTATAGCACATCCAATAATGGGAACTTAAAATCTAGTCATTAGAATATAGTTCCTAAAATAAGCATGTCTCTTTCAGTGTACTGAAGGAAAAATGACTGATTTTAATATAGCCTTTTTTTTTTAAATGAGCTAATACTTATGTTAATCTTAGCTAGTCAAATGTAAAATCTCTTTTGGTTGTCATATAAGTGAAGAATACATTACCCTTCTCAGAGCTTTCCCATCTTTGGCTCTAAAATGGGGTTGTATATTCTATCTGGCCACATTTTTTCAAAAACAGAAACAACAACAACAAAGCCCCTGTAAAATCTGCCCACCTGCCTGCTCTTGATGCCAGCTGGGCCTGGGCTCCCCCTCTAGCAAGCAGCCGAAAATCCGTCTGATCTTAGATCAGCGTCCCAGCACCAGGATCCCAGCACCAGGAGCATTTAGTCGCATTGAGTGTTTTGGAATACCTTGATATTTATTCAGAATGACTTCGTGTCTTGCTCCATCCTCACCAAACAGCCTGTCGGTTATCGCATCCAGCTGTTCATGAATCCTCTCCCGGTGTCCTCATCAGACTTCATCACATTCTCCTCCTGCCTCCTCTCTTTACCTTCTTCTCCAGCCCATTCTATGCATGTTGCTGCCAGATTCATCTTCCCAAAGTTAGACTACGTTATGTTCTATGGCTCACTTTTGCTAATTCAATATGATCCAGACTCCTTAGCTCACCACCACCACACACCCTCCCAGCCCCTCCAGCCCTTCTCCCCAGCTGCTCCATTGTCAGCCACGTTGCCCACTATTCCTGAAGACTTTGTGCTCCATTCAAGCAAGAGCTTGCTTGTTTCTAGCAGCATGTTTTTAATTGACGTTCTGGTAACCTCAGGCCAGCTCCCCTTTATCCAGAATTTTGTGCACTTTTAAGCAGCCAGCTCAGATCCCCCCTCCTCTGTGATGCTTTTTGTGCAACTCTAATGGAAATGCTTTCTTCCCTGCAGCAGGTACTGTAGGTACAGCACATTGGGCAGTCATAGCACCTCAGGACTTCTCTTTGCTACCTTGATCTATCTTTTACTCTTTCTTTAACTTTTATGAAAAATGACATTGGCCCTTTTCTCTCCAAACAGATTTCATATTGTTTTAGGGCATGATTTGTCTTTTGTTCAATTCACTAAATGTTTATTAAAATCACCTTCTATGAGCAGATGTCCCCTTCTGAGTGTATGAAAAAAATGAAACAAGTCATATAGCCTTTGCCTGTGAGAACCGTTGAATCTAGGAGGGAAGCTAGAACATGTACATACAAATAAGTATAATATAAATGAGACTGCAAATAGGTAGGAAAGACAGATCCAAACAGAGGACTCTGAGAGACTAAGGAGAAAGGAGTCATTTAGCCAGAGAGTATGGGGAGCCCCCTGGTAGAGGCTGTGGTACCCTAACTGGGCCTCAAACTAACAGGATTTCAGCAGATTGAGATTGAGGAAGAATTACGGGAAGATAGAGGCTTCATGAGATCTTTATAGCAGTTTCTAGTGCAGTATAATCCCTTGTTGTAGAAATATTTGTTGATGAGATTTTATGTTCCTGGCCAGGAGAAATTTCTCCTCTTCTTGCAGTGAGACCATTTCACATTTCTAACCAAAGCTAGAAACCTGTCTTTTACCGTGTTAGATGGCATGGGGGAGAGGGGCATGCTTTTTGAGTGACTGGAGGGAGTTTTCCCTACTTGTAGACTCTTAACATCTGTGAAAACCACATGTCCAGACTATCCTTTCCCCTACCAATCTTTGTTCAGACTCCCAAGTTCCCAGGCCCAGGTGGGTCATAAAAGAAATATCTTAGTTTGTAAATAGTGGAGGTTAAGACCTGAATGGGAGATCATTTAAATTTAAGGATAATCTTGGTTAGGGAAGATTGTGGGTAACCTGTTATCTGGGATCTTGAACAAGTAAAAGGTTTAAGCCTCTATCACAGCCTGGTACTCATCTGTGAGAAATAAGATAGTGACAGTTCCTCTTTTCAGTTAGCTAGCAGTGTCATGGGGAGGATTAGGGAGCTTTGTCTTCAGTTTATTTGCGGTGTGTGTGGAAACTGCTTGGCCCATACAGTCTTAGTCTGAAGACTTTGAAACTTTATGTTTAAAAACATGCAAAAAACACCCAAATTGTCAGAACTGGGTGTTTTTAAGTTAGTTATTCTTGATCCCTGGTTTTGTTCAAGGAGACTGATTCCTTGCAGTAAGTAATCAGTGTTGCTTTTAGCTCCGATTTTTAAAGAATAAGTGATAATGTTGCATATGCTTG
Organism: Pseudocheirus occidentalis; assembly: GCA_028646575.1. Classification (NCBI taxonomy): domain Eukaryota; kingdom Metazoa; phylum Chordata; class Mammalia; order Diprotodontia; family Pseudocheiridae; genus Pseudocheirus; species Pseudocheirus occidentalis. Next base: position 362,247,811 of record CM053593.1, read on the forward strand.
AGGGGGTGATTAGAAAGAAACATTAAAAGGCTTTTTAGGACATCCGCCTTTGGAAAAAGGAGCTCTGGAGAGGGCTGTATTTGGCAGCTGAACAAGATGTGAATAAAGCTTACCTTTGAAGTATGCCATGAAGAGCCCGATCATTAACCCTTCATATAGAGAATGGGCTTCCTTCTTAACGTCTTTGTGGGGAAAGAGTAGCTGATAGTCAGACTTTTCAGAATCATTTATAAGTAACTCATTACAAAATTGTTCATTCAATGTCTACAACCCCAAATTCTATTCCCTAAGCTGGTCACCTGTCAGGTTGGTTTTAGATTTGTCATAAAGCTTGTCAGATCCCACACAATGTAGTTTAATGGGTTTCCCCACCACCAGCAACACCAAAAAAAAAAAAAGGTCATGCTCTTTTTCAAGTAATCCCTTGAATAGAAATCATGCATCTGTAGCATTATAAGACCAGCTTCTTCTGAACAGGAAGACTTAAGGAAATTATTTTCTACGTACCCTAGTTTAGAAACCATCTTTCACAACTGAACAATGCCTCAGAATATGAAAATCCATTTTAGTCACCTGAATTGCAAGAAAATATGTATCTGGCAAAACACAGCTTTACAGGTTCCAGGTGCGTGATTATAACCGTGAATCAGTTCTGCTTTGGACCTCCACTTACCTAGATTGATTAGTCCCCTTCTGGCAGCAAGTAGGCTTTTGGGGAGGCGGAGGGAAGGGGAAGAGAATAATTGTGGAGTGGACAAATAGTCTTCTTCATCTGTGGTTCTGCAGTTTTTCAGATTGAAGAATCAGTTTGGACTGGAAACTGAAATTGAAGGGCAAAATTTGAAGTTGACCTTAAAAGTTAAAGGACAGAGGGGCGGCTAGGTGGCGCAGTGAATAGAGCACCCGGCCCTGGAGTCAGGAGTACCTGAGTTCAAATCCGGCCTCAGACACTTAACACAAAAAAAACTAGCCGTGTGACCTTGGGCAAGTCAGTTAACCCCAACTGCCCTCCAAAAAGCAAAAAAAACAAAAACAAAAACAAAAAAAGTTAAAGGACAAAAGAGGCTTATTTTTCTTGACCCAAAGCTGTCGTTTCTGTTTTGAGCCATGTAGTGCATGGGCTGGAAAAGCTTTGAAATGTAAACAGTCAAGGAAATCACGTGTTTGTAATGATTAAGATTTGCAGGTGCACATCTCAGAATTTTCCTTTATTCTAGAAACTCTATCTAAGTAATTAAGGGAAATCTTCAGAAGCCTGAATGGATTGTCTTGATAGTTTAATACCAGGTGTCTTTTGCTTTGGATTCCTGTTTTGAGTTGGGACACTTCTGTTGTGACACTTCCTTAAAAGTTCTTACTTGGCCACATGTGTGTACTATGTATCATAGGATTGATCGTATGTTTGAAGTAATGGTCACAGAGGCTTAGAAAACAGCTTCATTTGTTAATGGGAAAAGGAAATTCTTGTTTCCTAATATGAAAAATGACTTTTTCCACACAACTCTCACTTTTACACTTTTCTCTGTGTTGTACCATATGGAAAATTGTGGCATGTCTGAAGTCAAGAGTTCTTAACCTTTTTGTGTGTTGTAGACCATCTTCTGGCAGTCTGGTAAGGCCTAGGATGGACCTCTTCTCAGAAGAGTATTTTTAAAAGCATAAAATACTTAATACTACAACGGAAGCTAATTTTTTTGAAATTGAGTTAGCAGTTTTTTTAAAAACATTCTCAGACCCCAGTTTAAGAATCCCTGTTTTAAGTCATCTTCTTTTGGGATAATTGAAATTGTCCCGATTTTGTTTCAGAATTATGTGAACCAGCCTTTTTAAAAAAGTGATACTTACCTCTGTTAAGACAAAGCATGAATTTTAAATGTTGTTACCTTTTTATCTCAGTGTATGTGGTGGTTTTTTATCTGAATTGGGATGGTACAAAAAATTATTCTGAATGGGACTGCATAAAAATTATACAACACGTGGGACTTCGGCTGCATAGATTTCAAATACAGCCTCTTGCTTTTGAGGATTACTCTGGTCTTATAAGATATTGTGTTTTTAAAAATACAGCCACAGTGAAGGATGCTCATTTTTCATCTCCTGCTGGCCTTCCAGTAGATAGTCAGTTTCTCTTTCTATACTGTGAGAACATTTGGGAGTAGCAGAAGCAGGTGGTACGGAACAGTGAAGAAGTTTTTGATTGGGCTGACCAAATTGAATAAACATTCATTGTCTTGTTGCTTTTTGTATTGTCTATAAATCTTGTGGACACTGCAGGTGCTTTTCAGTGGTGTAGATCATTTTCAATGCATTACAAGCAAGGTATGTTATCACATGAAGCTTTACCTGATCATATTTGAATTGTCATATATGTTTGTCATATTTCCTTTCTTGAGTTATTCTTACAGCTGATTTTCTGACAGCTTTTCTTATAATAAAATTCACTAAAATATACCTAAGTAGGAAATAACAAGACATTTTTTCAAAAAGTGGTCTCAGATATCAGTCATGAAACTTGCGCAAGGAGAAAACATCACTAGTTTTCTTCTTTTTTTAAAGTTAGAGTTATTCTGAAAAAAAAAATGCATGGTAGATTGGAAAGAGAGGAGGTGTTAACCCTCTTCTTTGCCTGAGCTGAAGTGCCCTAATTCTGGATGTATTTGTAAAGCACATGTTGTACTAAGATTTATAATACTGCAGTGTGCCCCTGGGACCGCAGTTCTTGAAATTGCTGCCTCTTTCTTGTGGTTGTGGTGACTGTCTGGTTAATTTTTATATAGTTCACTTGGGATTCTCAGCCTGTTATCCACAGGCAAACATTGCTTTTGAATATTCTTCTGGATTTGTGCTTCTGGATTTTGGCAAGTTCTATAGACATTAGGATTTTTGAAAAGTCGCAATGGGTTTTTTAACTGAATGGGTGAAAATTACATTTTCCAAACTTTACCTAAAATGCCAGCCTGTGATGAAATTTGTCATTTTGTACTGAAGTTGGAATGATCCTGTTTGTTGACTGTATCATATTTTAAGAGTTAGCGTGATACAGGCACTATAGTTGTTGAATGTTTTAAAGTAAAAGCATTAGAGTGAGAAGGAAATGTTTTCCCTTTGAGTTGCCAGTATGAATAAAAGGTCTCTTCTGAGAGAGAAAGTTATTAATCACTTGACAGCCATTTGAACCAGTGTTAGTCATAACCCAAATCTTAATATACAAACATTTTGTAACTCCAAAAATCTCTTATCAGATTTAGCTTCTTAACCTAATAGTTAAACTTGCATCAACAAAGTTAATGCAGATTTAGAAGTCACAAAATTTGTTTGGGTCATTTGGGCATTAATGGACAATTTTAGCTTAAATGGGCAAGATATTTCATAAAGTAATAGAGAGCTTAGGAAAGAAGCAGTAGTTCTGATCTCAAGAAAAGCACAAGGGACTTATTAGCAATTACTATTCATGAGTAAAATATTTCAAAATACATGGAAAGGTCTTTGAAAACTTTAAAATCTCTACATGTCAGTTTTCATAGGCATCCCCTTCCTAGAACAGAACCTTAAGTGAAATTGTAGGGCGCAGCTAAAGCCCATACCGCCTGTTTGGGCTTGGCTGTCAGCAGTGCCCCAGCCTACCATTCAGGGATGATAGTACTTCATGCACCCCAGTGCTGCTTGGGATTGTCCTTCACCATTTGGGCTGCCTCCTGCTTGTACAGCCACCTACTGATCTTACTCATAACCACTGTTTACTGACCTGACTGGTCAATGCAGTATTATTTGGAATTAAGCACATAATATGGGTATATGTAGTGGGGGGGGGAGGAGAGGGGTGAGGTGCGCTCATGCACCTCCCTGTTTGCTAGTGCTGTGATTTCTGAAAAAGATGCCCCAAAGTGTGGCAGCCTTTATTAGTAGACCACTTAAAAATTAACATGATAAACCATGTTCTTTTATTACCATAAAAATGAAAAGCTTGCTGTAGCCTGGGGACAGTGATGGAAGAAAAGGTGATGCAAATCTTGTTTTTTTGCTGGTTCAGCTCTTTTCTACCAAAGCACTTAATAGATTTTAGGAGGATAAATTTCCTTCTAAATTAATCTGAACTGGTTCTGAAACGTTTTGCATCACAATTCCAGCCATTCTCAATCATTTTGGTTTAAATTACCCAAGTCATTCTTTTTTTTTTTTTTTTTTTTTTTGCTTTTTGGAGGGCAGTTGGGGTTAAGTGACTTGCCCAAGGTCACACAGCTAGTTTTTGTGTTAAGTGTCTGAGGCCGGATTTGAACTCAGGTACTCCTGACTCCAGGGCCGGTGCTCTACTCACTGCGCCACCTAGCCGCCCCCCCCAATTCATTCTTTAAGTCAGTAGTTCCTGCCCACATAAAGCTTGAAGTTTGGAAAAGGAAATAAAACATCACTGTAGCACAAAGTTATTTGTGATGAATCTCGTAAGGAAATTACCAACAAAGAAAGAGAATGTGCTCCAGCCAAAGCAAACATGGACATTTTCAGTGACATAGCATTTGAACTGGACTCTGAGGTTGGGGGAGTGGGGATGGGAGGAGATAGATGTGTATGCATGCATGCATACATGCCTACATACACACACGTGTGTATGTCCACATGTGCAACCAGTTAAATAATCCAGATAATCAAGGGGGAGGTGGCATCATGAGAAAAGGTCAGATCATGTTCCAGTTGCAATTAGTCATTCATTTTGACTGAAATAGAGGAAAGATAGTGAAAGATCTGATTAGTTGCCAAGTCTTGTCAATTCTACCCCCACAATAAGTTCTTAAACTACGTTTTGTATATTTGATGTCATTTGCATTGTTCATGTTATTTCCTCCATTGGAATATAAGCTCCTTAAGGGCAGGGACTGTTTTACTTTTGGGTTTGTGCCCCTAGTCGTTAGCCCAGTGCTGGGCACACAGTAGCCCTCTTGCCAAAATGCTTGCTTGCTTGATTAAATCTGTCCTTTTCTTGCCACTCACAGGGTCACCACCCTAGTTCAAGCCCTTATCAGCTGTTTCTAGGATTATTGTGGAGGCAGCTAGGTGGCATAGTGGATAGAGTGTGCTGGGCCTGCAGTCAGGAAGACTCATCTTCCTGGATTCAGATCTGGCCTCAGACACTTACTGGATATATGACTCTGGGCAAGTCACTTAACCCTGTTTGCCTCAGTTTCCTCATGAAATGAGGAAATGAGCTGGAGAAGGAAATAGACCACTCTAGTATCTTTGCCAAGAAAACCCAAATGGGGTCCCAGAGAGTTGGAGAAAGACACAACAAAAAGACTTTTAGTATCCTCCTAATTGATTTCCCTGTTCCCTTCCTTCTCCAATTTATTTAATTTTCTATGTACAAGTTTTCCCTTCAGTGGGATGCAAACTTCTTAAGGGTGAGGACTGTTTGAATTTTTTTTTCCCTCTTCTCATCTACAGTGTTGAGTGCTGAAAAAGTGAATCATTCTTGACATAACTTATCTCGGGGTTGAAGTAGGACCTGGAGATGGGAGGAGTCAGAGGTTGTTAGTGCATTAGAGAATAGGGAAAGTCAAGGTTGAATCTAGTATGAAACTGGTTTAAAAAAATTATTTTAATTTCAATGTAGTCCCTAAAAGGGCTCCTGGAGACATAAATGAGAATCAAAGCTGTGTCTGAACTGTATGGCATGTTAGTTACCACCAACTTATATAAACTAGTTCACCGTTTTACTCTGTTTCATAGCTGGAAATTGCATCTTTAGTGCTAGTCCAGCTGTCATAAATATGGGACCATTACCAATCTGTCACCAGTATGAAAGGAAAAAACATTTCAGAGTGTACTTCCTACTGACAGTACTTAATTTTTTATTTTTAATTATTTATTTCATTAAATATTACATATTAAAATTGTAGCAATCATTTTTTTTTTTAATTTTGAGGTCTGAATTCTCTCCCTCCCTCTAATCCCCCATCCTTGAGAAGGTAGGCAATTGGATATCACTTATACATGTGAAGTCATACCAAACATATTTCCATATTAGCCCTGTTGCAAAATAAAATAATAAAAATAAAGTAAAAGAAGTCTGCTTCAGTCACACTTAGTGTTCATCAGGCCTCTCTGGAGGTAGATAACATTTTTCATCATGGGTCCTTTGGGATAGTCTTGGATCGTTGTCTCGATCAGAGCAGCTAAGTCTTTCACAGCTGATCATCCTTACAATATCGTTGTTACTGTGTACAAATGGCATCCTGGTTCTGCTCACTCATTTTTCATGAGTTCATATAAGTCTTCCCAGGTTTTTCTGAAAACACCCTTGTTATCATTTCTCATAGCACATTTCTCATACTCTACATCACAGTCGAGCAGCACAGTTCATTTAGCCATTCCCTTACTTGATAGGAATCTTCTCAAATGCCAGTTCTTTACCACCAAAGAAAGAGCCACTATAAATATTTATATATAGGTCCTTTTCCTTTTCACTTGACCTCCTGGGGATACAGACCTAGTAGTGGCATTTCTGGGTCAAAGAGTATATATACACAGTTTTATAGCTGTTTGGGCATAGTTCCAAATTGTTCTCCAGAATGGTTGGACTAGTTCACGATTCCACCAGCCATACATTAGTGTCCCAATTTTTCCACATCCTCTCCAGAATTTGTCATTTTCCTTTTTTTTTGGATTAGCCAGTCCAATAAATGTGAGATATTAATTATCTCAAAGTTGTTTTAATTTTCATTTCTCTAATCAGTAGTGATTTCAAGCACTTTTTCATGTGAGTATTGATAGCTTTGATTTCTTCCTCTGAAAACTGCCTGTTCATAACCTTTGACCATTTATCACCTGGGAACGGCTCTTATTTGTATAAATTTGGCTCAGTTCCCTATGTATTTGAGAAAGGAAACCTATATCAGAGAAATTTGCTGTAAATATTTTTTTTTTACCATTTTCCTATTTTCCTTCTAATTTTGGCCACATTAGTTTTATTTGTGCAAAACCTTTTTAGTTTCACGTAATCAAAAGCATTTATTTTATTTCCCATGATCCTTCCTATCTCCTATTTGGTCATAAACTCTTCCCTTAACCATAGAGCTGACAGGTACATTTTTCCATGCCCCCTGATTTACTTATGATATCACTCTTAATGTCTAAATCATTTATCCATTTTGTTCTTTTCTTGATATACAGTGGAAGAACGTTGGTATATGCCTAGTTTCTGCCAAATGACTTTACAGTTTTCCCAGCAATTTTTGCCAAATGTTGAGTTCTTACCCCCACAGTCTGGATCTTTGGATTTATCAGATACTAGCTTACTATGGTCATTTACTACTGTGTATTGCGTTCCTTATTTACTCCAATAATCCACCACTCTATTTCTTGGCCAGTATCAGATTGTTGTGATGATTACTGTTCCATGATATAGTTTGAAATCTGAAACTGCTGGACTGCCTTCCTTAACATTTTTCTCCTTGATTCCCTTGATATTCTTGAACTTTTGTTCTTCCAGATGAATTTGGTTGCTTTTTTCCTAGCTCTATAAAATAATTCTTTGGTAGTTCAGTTGGCATAACAGTGAGTAAATAAATTAACTTAGGGCAAAATTGTCATTTTCATTGTATTGATTCAGCCTACTCGTGAGCCATTAATATTTTTCCGATTGTTTAGATCTGTTTGTGTGAAAAGTGTTTTGTAATTGTGTTCATATAGTCCCTGGGTTTGTCTTGGCAGTTTTGAGATTAGAGATTGTTCCCTTGGAGGAGTATCACCATATAAATTACTGAAAACAGTGTAAGTATTTTATATTGTCTGCAGTTATTTTAAATGGAATTTCTCTTTCTGTCTCTCTTCCTGTTGTATTTGTTTTTGTTGTTGTTTTGATAGCATATAGAAATGCTGACGCATATTTAAACATAGTTTTGAGTTATGAGTTTTGAGATTAGAGATTGTTCCCTTGGAGGAGTATCACCATATAAATTACTGAAAACAATCTAGTTTTTAGGGGAGTTATTTGAAAACTAATGTAGCTGACTTTTGTATTTCATTAGAAATATGAATTGCTTTAATATCTCTATTGCTTTACACACCTAAGGATGCAATGTATTTTGGTTGTTTTGACACAATCTTTAGTTGTTTTGTATTTTTAAAAATTATCTGTAGTTATATGTAATTCAGTAACACAAAAACTTATACTGTTCCTACCAAATAGAAAAAGTATGGAAGTTTTTGCCATAGTTCCAAGTGTTATTCCTAAATACTGTTCTTAAAATTTATCAGCCATAACAACATTTAGTCTTGTTGGATTGTGTAAAAATAAAAGTAGTAAGTTCATGGGACTACTTTGGCCTACTGGGAAACTCTTCCCAGTCTCACTGATGTGCTGTGAAGGGTCCCACACAGCACATAGTGGGGCATTCTGGGTAATACCCCTTTCTTGACTATTTTTTTCAGTAATTTTCCTTTAACATCTACCAGAATCAAGTCTTTATGTCATGCTGACTTCTGAAACATCCTTTGGTGGCTCCTTTCTTTAATCTCCAGGATTTCATTTTATCATCCTTTGATATGTTTTGGAGCTGAAGCCGCTGTTGGCCAAGGAAGCCCTCGAGATCATCACAGCTAATAACATAGTATGTTTCCTTAAGTGTAGCTCCAAAGCCCCAGCCTTTCTGCTGTTTCTAGTGTTAAATGAAGGTTCACCAACTGTAGCTGCTTTGTCTTTGGAGAGATTAAGCCTTGTTTAATGCCTATAGCTGTACTTTTTAAGGGGAGGAGGAAGTTAATATGTATCTAATTGTATTCCAGAGAGGACTTTGGATTTAAGGCAATTTTAGTATTAACTCTCTATATGATCAGCCGTTCAAAGAAACCATTTTGGGGAGTTGGCATCTTTAAACAAGATTCATCACTGAGACTTGCTTACTTTTTTTTTTTTTAACTGTTGTACCTCCAGTAGAACTAGAAGTTGTGCTGCAATAGAAACAGAACTTTTCCCCTTAGACTGCTTTTCCTTTTGGAGGAGACCATAATTAAAGCATCTGTTTGTCTGCATCATAGAAGCTGAATTGGAAGGAGCTTTAAAGGCCCCTACCCTAGGCCATACCTGGGCAAGCATCCCCTTTGCTACATAGCACAGAAATGGGCCTTGAGTCTTTAGACTGCCTCCTGAGCAGGCCATTTTGCTTTTGGGTCCTGACTCTGATTTTAATATGTTAACTATCCACCTCTCCCTTTGTAAAAAATCATTGGTGGGAAAAAAGGTTAGACAGCACTGGAGCAAGGGGAGGTCCATGGGACGCTCTCTTAGAGACCTTTCGGGTTTAACAAGGAGCCAACCGGGATTACTCTTTGGGCTTCCCTTTCAACTACACTTTTCAGTCTTTTCTACAGTAATAGCCTGATAGATTTTGTCCCATTCTTTGATAAAATCTGGGTAAACTATCTATAGGATCCCCTCAGAGTTAGATATTCACTCACCTTCTCTTTAATGATGTAGAGTAGAATTTTGCCAGGAATTAAGACCAGCCTTACTGGTCTCTTGTTTGAAGACTTTAGTCTCTGACTCTTACTTTGAAATGGGAACAATTACCTTTCTCTAGGATTGCATTGGTTTCTCTCCTTTTAGTGCTAGACCAGGAGTCAGGAATACCTGAGTTCACTTCTGGCTTCAGGCTTTTTACAAGCTGTGTGAGTCTGTGAACCAAGCTGTGTTGCTTAACCTCTGTCTGCCTCAGTTTCCTCATCTGTAAAATGGAGATCAGAGCAGCACCTCCCACCCAGGGTTGTTATGAGGATCAAATGAAATAGTATTTTTAAAGTGCTTAGCACAGGGCCCGACTTCATAGTAAGCACTGTAAAAATGTTGACTGTTATCATTATTATTATAATTATTATTAAAGTTGGAGACTGTTATAAAATATTTCATTTGCTCTTGGTTGTGGTTTTGGCTGCTCTTACCTGTTTTTCTTTGTTACAAGAGAAGGATTACTGGATAGAGATTGGGAGTGGATAATATCTGGAAATGACCATGATGTAAAAAATTAAAGGGATCAGTAAGTCTGTGGTACATTTCAGACTATACCCAATTTTCTTCTACTTCACTGTCACAAATTCTAAGAATAATTTGTCATTTCCCTTCAAGCTTCCCATCATTTCCTTCCCAGAAACAAGTTTTTCCTTATTGGTGAGAATCCTGTCCTGAACCGAAATATCACATTTAGGTTCTTTTGTCTTTTGAAAGATTAAGGTGACAAGAAATTATTGACTGTTCTGCTTTTGGCTGAGAAAGAGCTCCAGTGTAGATTCAAGATCATCAGAGCCCCCTTCATCATTCTGTCATGCTTTTTTATGATCTGTTTCCTTAACTTCTCCATTTTCCCCATGGGTCTAGGTGATGTTTAGACAAGTCTGACGGCTGTACTGTTTGTTTTGAACTGCGGAGATCTTCAAGCCAACGTTTACTGTATTTACCCCCAGCTGTAGTTCCTGGATTTCTTCAGTGAATATATTTTCTTTTTTAAATGTTCCTTCTTTATATTTAATGCCTGCTCTTTTCCATTGATGTATCCTTCCAGAACCATAGTTCCATTGTGAATCTCATTGAGACTTGGGATGAGAACTGAGGAGTCCAGATTTGTCTCCTTGTGTTAGATGTCTAGTTCAACCTGCCTTAGGCATTTTTGCAGTCATCTGAGACCACAGGCATTATTGCTTCTGTCTTTCTTAAATTTTGTCCGCTGTGAATTTCTGGATTTCTTAACTACTAGTTTGGTGGATGGGTATATGTAGGTATTTTCTCCCTTCTTTGTCATAAATCATAGATTTAGAGCTGAGAGAGACCTAGGAGTCATCTAGGCCAGTTTCCATCATTGTTACAGACAAGGAGGTGGAGTAAGTGACCTCTAGAAGTACCTCCCTTAGCTAAAACAGGCCCAGAAAGGTAAAGAGACCTGCCCTAGGTCACTCGGGAAATAAGTGGAAGAGCCAGTATCCAAAGCCACCTAAATTGTCTTCAGTTTCAATTCAGTGGATTTCCGTCACTGCAGCCCCCACACCAGCTCACTGAGAGAACCCCCGATGCCAGAGTGTTTTCTTCATACCTAAGTTTTCCTCATCGGCTGAGAAATACGCTCTCTCCACATGTGGTAAATTTCCATTTTTTAAACTCATAGCAGATATTTATACAGCATCTTGCACTTTCTAATGCCCTTCATAACTGCTGTGCCATTTGATCCTCAACAGCCCTATGATATAAGAAAGCTGTACAGGCATCATGCCTACTTTGCAGATAAGGAACCAAGCACAGGAACATTAAATGGTTTGTCCATAGTCATACAAGTGGCAGAGCCATTATTTGAACACATAACGACTCCAGATGCAGCACTTCTATTATATTCAGGATTGCTTCCTGATTTCCTAATGAATCAAAAGGCTTTGATTTCTCTGAAACTTCTTGTGCCCACATGCTGGAAACATACCATATTGGTACTCCAAATATAGTACTGCTTCTGAAATGCATACTGATTTAATGAAACTGAAACTGAGCCCATGCTCCATCCTTCCACAGTTGATTGATTTAGAGGCTTTTGTGGGAGGTCCTCCATAAGTTACTTTATCTCCTCACTCCAAGCTCTCCTTAACTTGTCTCTTGGGGCATGACAAGGGAAGAAATGTGTGTGTGAAAAGAGAAAAGAATTCTGGGAAGTTCACTTAAATGCTGGAGTCCTCATTAGGGTAGGGAAAAATCTTAGTTATGGCTGTTGAACTGAAAAGGCCTAAAGTAGCCAATGCTTTGGTGAAGGTTTGTAGGACTCTTTGTCTTACTCAGCTGTCATATCTCCTAAAGGATGTTGGAGTCAGTTATCATAGACTCCCACCATTTCTCTTTCCCTCTCATCTCCCCTGCCAAATTATTAAGAGGGTGGCCAAATGTAATGTAACAGCTGTAACATACTTGTCACTGGAAAAAAAGGTGGATTCACAGGCTTTGAGAACAGCTGACTTAGTCTCATCAAGTGAAGATGGTCTTAGTTTTTCTGTTAACTGGAATCAAGCTTTCTGAAAGAGTGGTTTGATAGAGGCCAGTGTTTACTATTTGAGATGGCTGTACTGGCCATCAATAATGAAATGGGAACTTTTGGAGATTTGCCACAGACTTTGGTAAATTGCAAGTGACACATCTATGTAAAGAAAACTAAGAAAAACTTAATAAGTCATAAGTGCTACATATGACTAATATGTCTTATTATTTACTCCCATAAGTATACATACTTATACATTACATATATTGATTAGAAACAGTGAAATTTTATTCGAAGTTTGGGTGTGCTAAAGAACTACAGACCGTGCACTCTGTTTGGGAACCCCTCGTCTCCTTCCCCATCATCCAGACCCAGTCATGTGATTTTCTCTTACAGTGATGGTTGTATCCTGTGCTTTTTGTAGAAGAAGCCCATGAGAAAGCAGTTGCTGCAGCTCCCTGCTGCAGAGATGCTGCATAGTGGTCCAGACATGAATCTCACTCCTATAGAAGCTGCAACATTTTTATGAGTGGAGCATGTTGTTTTTCTTGTTTCATGTGTTAAAGATAATCTGAATTATTAAAAACAAAGGTTTGGGGTGGGACTTAGAGTAATTCAAGGATTTTCACATTATGGGGTGTCCTGTGCCCCAACTCCCACAAATATCAAAGGATAACAGTGGTTTCTTCTGATTTCTTGGAAAACATTTTGAAAGTAATGTCAAGCTGCAGGCTTCCCTCTAAGGAACCAGAATGGAGGAGCAGGTTGTTCCTTTCTTCTGTAAACCATTTTTTCTGCTCTGAAGCAGCAGTGCACGTTACTAACAGAGCTCAAGTAGGCAGAGCACTCCCATGAAGGCAGTGAGAAATGTTGCCTAAAGAGTTGACTTTGAAGCCAGAGGGACCAGGGTTCAAGCCTCCCCTCTGCCGCATATTGATTTTGCTTCTTTTAACCTCTCAGATCTGAAGCCACTATGAGAAAGTTGCAGAACAATTCTCTCTCCACTCTGGTTGAAGGAATTTCCTTACCAGGAGTTCTCCCCACCAGTGAAATCCCAGGTCCAAATCAGAGTCCTGTTATGTATAGATCAAAAAAAGTGGAAAGAGGGGCAGCTAGGTGGCGCAGTGTGTAGAGCACCAACCCTGGAGTCAGGAGGACCTGAGTTCAAATCCAGCCTCAGACATTTGACACACTAGCTGTGTGACCTTGGGCAAGTCACTTAACCCCAATTGCCCTCCAAAAAGCAAAAAAATAAAAATTTAAAAATAAAAAAGTGGAAGAATAAATAAAAGTGTGTTTATTGTGCACTTAGGATACTGTCGCAGGCAAACAAGCCCTGGGCTGAGGATGGGGGATCCACAAACAAAAACTAAACTTTGTATGCCTAGAATTTAGCACAGTTTCTGGTACATAGTAATTGTTTAATGCTTTTCGATTGGTTTAATAAATGACAATAAAGGTATCTACCTTTTTTCCTCTTAAAGACTTGTCAAAACAGTTCCCCACTTTTAGTGATTCTCCTGGTTACAAGTGATGTTGCCAGAGAAAGCCAGAAAAAACTGGTAAAAATTGACATCTTGGGCAAGAAGCATCCTAAAAACCCAAAGAGATTCCAGATGGAGTTTTCATCATTGTTGCTTTTGGTGGCAAGTGATGCAGATACGAAACACTTATTTGGGAGATAACCAGCTAGTGTCTAAGAATGAGATTCAAATTTCTGAAACACAGATTAAAAAAATAGGAATGAGAGGTTTCTTTTGTTTTGTTTTTGCTTTTTGGAGGGCAGTTGGGATTAAGTGACTTGCCCAAGGTCACACAGCTAGTATGTCAGGTGTCTGAGGCTGGATTTGAACTCAGGTCCTCCTTAATCCAGGGCCAGTGTTCTATTCACTGTGCCACTTAGCCGCCCCAGAATGAGAGGTTTCTGACCAGGGTTGGTGTATCCCTAACAAAGGCTGGTAAGAATACCTTTGAAAATATAATCAAAACATCTCTAACCCAAGAAAGAGATGGGAGGTGGAGAAGAAACCTATTAAAGTATATCTTCTGAGATCAATACCATAGAGAATAGCTACAACATAGAAAGAAAAAAATTAGAATTTAAGGCAAATTGTCACAGTAGACAAAAAAAAAAACAACAAAGAGCCAGTAGTAAAACTCATGATGTCAATTGTCTATAGACAATAAAGCCCAGTCTAGGAACCAGAGAGAGGAAGTACATGATGGAGAAAGAGCATTTGGGCAAAGATCAATGGAGGCAGAAACAGGAACAGTTTTGTCATTGGGATTACAGATCTCCTGGGCAGAAAGAAGAAAGATGGAGTTTGGGATGCATCATCACAAGTCTGACGTGGAGACAGGCTAGAGCAGGAATGGATTTCGTTTCTCTCCCCTTTGGTTATCTTGATATTTGTTGGAGCTTACTTTTTGTCAAAAGCAGAGCAGCTTATAATTTCTTGCCTTGCTTTAATGATAACTTCTTTCAAAAAGTGGAGAAATAAGTGAGGCAAAATTCCATTCTGATTTTGATGCTGACCACAGAAGAAAGATTTGTTTCTGGAATAGAAATGACAGGAACCTAGCTGGGAAAGTGACCACTATCTCTTAGAGTTAAGAGAGAGGAGAGAAAACCAGGTATTGTCTGACATTCACCTGACAGCCAACTCCAGAGACTTCAGAGGAAGGAAATAGGTGGTATCTCATAGACTAAATTCCATAAAGGTCATCAGCTCAAGGAAAATGAGAAAATTTCAAGAATCAAATTGTGAAACTCTCAAAGCAAACAATTCTAGTGAGAGGAGAAAATGGGAGTTGTCTGAAGAAATGGATGTGGTGTATGCAGAGGGCTCACCTGACAACTGAAATTCTTAAAAGATGTATGTAGAAGGTAGAAGCAACAAGAAACAAAAGAATTACAAAAGTGTGGCACAGTAAAGCTCAGAAGGAGGAAAACCAAGGGCAGTAAGAAGGGGTTTGTGTTTTTAAAGCTCTTTGGGCTAGGAGGGGAGATAGCACAGCTACTTAGGTGTATGGGACAATAATAGCTGATGACAGAAAGCAAAACTACTCATCTTATTTGCCTGCTGTTTTCTTTGCTAAGGAGAATGGCCTTTGAACTGAAAATAAGAACAAAAAGTGGCTAATAGGGAATCAGTGTCCAATATAGAGAGCAAAGGAACACCCAGTTGCCCTTGATGAGTTCCAGTCACCTGATCTAGATGAACTATCTCCTTAAAGAATCAACAGATGTTCTTGGACTGCCCTCAGTGATCTGAAAGATTGTGGGGAGCAGATGAGGTATGACAACGCTGGCCAGAGAGGGGCAAACATCCCAGTTTTCAATAAAAGGGGAAAAAATTGTCTGGCGTAGGCTGGTGATCATCACATCTAGGAAATTCCTAGACTGTGTTATTAGAGATGATTAGAGAATGTTGTGAAAAGGAAGCAGTGGTTCCAGAGAGCTGACGGGGCTTCATCCAGAATCGGCCAGGCCAGATGAAACTTTCCTTTGTTGATGGGAAGATCAAAAAATGCTCTAGATAGCATTGACCTAAATTTTAACCAAGCATTTCATAAAGGATCTCCTGCTCTCCTTTTGGAAAAGACTGAAAGATATGGAGAAGATAATAGCAAAATTGCATGCACAAGTGATC
The DNA here is from genome assembly GCA_028646575.1 of Pseudocheirus occidentalis. Classification (NCBI taxonomy): domain Eukaryota; kingdom Metazoa; phylum Chordata; class Mammalia; order Diprotodontia; family Pseudocheiridae; genus Pseudocheirus; species Pseudocheirus occidentalis. The sequence continues at coordinate 362,263,457 of CM053593.1, forward strand.
TAATGGCCTGTGCAAAGTAACCCTTCATGGTTTGATGTCAGCTTAGAAGGGAGCTCCTTTGTGTGACCCCAGGACAAGGCCCTTAGCCTCACTCAACCTCATTTTTCTCATCTGTACAATGGAAGGGATTGGAGTATTTCATTGGGTTGTATGTTAACATGTAAAAAGCTTTAGGAAATTTGAGTTCTGTCAGTTTAGCTATTCCTGTCGGGCTCCACCTGAGGAATTGTACTTGGCCCTTTGGGGTTTAGCATTTTTACGGTGGGCTTCGATAAAGGCTTTGATAAAGGGTGGGCTTGTCAGATTTGCAGAAAACACCAAGCCAAGAAGGAAAGCTAAGCCCTGGATGGCATTCAGGATCCCCAAAGATCTTGACAGCCCAGAGCATTGGGCAGAATCAAGGAAGTTATTCTTGTTGTCTTTATATCCCCACTGTCAAGCACTTAGGAGGTGCTTAAGAGATGTTTGAATGAATGAATGAAGATGAAATTTAATATGGATAAAGGTGAAGTCTTAGTCTTACGTTCATGAAATCAACTACAAGATGGGGGGATATGGTGATATAGCTAGTCTTTGGGGAGAGGAGGAATACAAGGGCTTTGTTGAATTGTAAATTAAATAAGTCAAAAGAATGATCATGGCAGCCAAGAGAACACCAATTTTGTTTTGGACTGCATCGAGAGTATGATCTCCAAGGGCTTTGAAGGCCAAAGTCCTACTGTGCATGCCTCGGCAAGGCCATGTCTGGAATAACAGGGTCAATGGTTGGTGCCACAATTTAGTGAAGATATTGATAAGCTCAAGAACATCTAGAACAATGGTTCTCAGCCTGTGGGTTGCAACCCCTTTGGGAGTCGAATGACCCTTTCACAGGGGTCGCCTAAGACCATTGGAAAACACATATTTCTGATGGTCTTAGGAACTGAGACACCACTCCTCTATCTGTCTCCAGGCAGGTCCACCCATGTGCAGATACGCCCACATATGAGTATTAAAGGATTGGGGCATTAGGAAGGTTGAGAACCACTGATCTAGAGGAATATAGTCAGACTATACTGAAGAGCCTTGAGTTTATGGTGTATGAAGCCACTGACTAAACTGGAAGCATTTATTCTGGAGAAGAAGAGGCTCACTAGCACAGTGCTTGGTACATGGATGTTTAATACTACGTGTTTGATTGTAGCCTGGGGTGGGATGAAGAAGGCTGTGTGGAAGAGAGGTTAGATCTGTTCCTTTTGATTCTGGAACGTTGTCTAAAAGTTACCAAGTGGCATGTGTAGACTTATGACTAATGATTAGAGCTACCCAAAAGTGTTGTGGCCAGCTTCAGGGAGGTAGCAGGTGTCCCTTTAATGGAAGTTTTCACCCCAAGCTTGGATGATCACTTGGCAGCTCTTGTCAAAGGGATTTTTTTTCTGGTATTGGTTGTAGTAGATGACCCACTGAAGAGTGATTTTTTTTTTTTAACGTGTAAGGGTGGAAGGGGAAGGGATGGAATTAACATTTTTCACAAATATGAAATTGGATGAAAATGAACAGCAAGAACAGCAATTGGAAAGAGAAGCGGAATTATGTAATAATTGCCTACTGTGTACTAATGTCTTGTATGGGTGTTTAATAACTGTTTATTGAATTTAAGGAAGGGAACTATACCAACTTTCTGGAGGGAATTTAGGGATAGGTGAAATGAAGATTGGGGAGATTACACCCTGATAGCAATTTTATTTGCTTATTGTGTTGATGCCAGGTTTCCCTCCTACTCTTTCACTTACTTCTCTCCCTTCCCTACAGAGAGAAGGGATTTGGAGCATTGGCTCTGATTTGCTCGACCCCAGAGTCTTTGGGATGACTCTGCTTCTAAATTCTCATTAATTGTGATAATGCTATTTAGCAGTGTATTTCGATTTCATTCTCTCTCCAACTTGTCATGTAAACCCCTACCATTTCTAGTGTGATTATGAAAGCTCTGACTTCACAGCTTTTAGCTTATTAGCCACAGACTTGCAAGGGAAGTTAAAATGATTTTGTAAAGATTTCTCTAATCTTCAGAGGCTACATTAGCAATGTACCAGAAAATCATCTTTCCTGGCCAAGATGCAGTGTCCTATTCACTTAGAGTTTCTTTCTAACAGGAACTAGAATGATGTGTCTGTTTCCAATGAAATTCCAAATGATCCTTGCTTCAGTGGTGGTTTGAATGTATTTGGATTTACAAAAGAAAATCTGCATCAACCACCAAAGCAATTGTTTCCAAACTTATAGTGATATCTTACTTTGTATACTTTATATAAAGTATGCTTTATACTTTGTATAAAGCAAGTTATACAAATAATTTTTAGCTTGTGTTTTAGCCCAGTAAAATCAAACATTTTTATAATCTTTTTAACAACTTAAACATAAGAAAAAGTAGCAAAATAACAGTAACTCCACTGCATTGTTGTCATAGGCATGTAGATTTCTTTTGCTTTTGCTATTTTTTGGAGGGGGGAAGGTAGGGCAGTTGGGGTTAAGTGACTTGCCCAAGGTCACATGGTCGGTAAATGTTAAGGATCCGAGGTTGGATTTGAACTCAGGTCTTCCTAACTCCAGGGCCGGTGCTCTATTCACTGCACCTCCTAGCCACCCCTTGCATGTAGATTTCAAGATACAGAAGACCTTTGAGATCTTCCCATCCAACCTTCTCCTTCTGCATCTAAGGAAGCCAAGGCCCAGAGGAGATGGAATGTCTGGACCATATTCTCCAAAAATGGCAGTCACGGTTGAAACTCAGAACCTCCAACTCCAAACCAGCACTCTTTTCCACTGCATCATCCTGACCACCTCCCAAATCCTTGAAACTTTGAGATGGGATGCACATTTTTCCCTCTACCTCCCCCAAGTAAGGGGGAAGGAATGGAGACCAGTTCCTGGGGTTTGTGGAGCCATTCGTGTTCCCCTTTCTGCCACTGCCCACCATTTGGAGCAAATTCACTCAGTTTTATTGGCTTCAGTTTGAACTTTTTCATTGGAAAAAAGTGGGTATATTTCTGTGGAAATTGTAATAGTAGATATCTGATAATTTGGCCACTGCTTTCCTGCCCCACAGTTGGGAAAATCCTGCCTTAAGGTGAATTTTAAAATTGCATTGAGAGTGCAGCCAGATGGTGGTCTGACACATTGTAAATGTAATGGAATTTTCCATTTTTAAAAAATTGTGCTTAAATGGAAAAGTCATCTTTGCCCAAGTTCAGTCTTGGAAGAGGGAGCACAGTATAGTGGGTGCTTAAATGCTTAACTATGTGATCCTGGGCAGATCACTCAGTCTCCAGTGCCTTGCTTTCTTCATCTCTAAAAAGAAGGGGTTGGACTTGACTTCTTGGGTGCTTTCCAGTTCTCAGTCTGTGATCCTATGAGCTAGCCTGTCCCTTTCCTCTTGGCTATGTGGTTAAATTGTTGAGCATCTCATCCCACCATAAAGCCAGGAAGGAGAGGTTACCTAATCTATCCTTCTTCCCTTTCAAACCCCACCTCCTTGATCAAGTATCTGAAGACTGACCCAGGAAATAGTGATGCTCACAGTCACTGTAGTGATTAAGTGTTAATGGAGGATAGAAAGCTAGAAGACGTGCTTCTTGCTGAACCAGTTTCACCCCTAACATTAAAGGGATATTATTTCTGGACTCTATCTTCTTACTGAAAGTTATGTTCAGTTTTTGAAGGTGATAACCAGATGGTTCCAAAATAGTCCTTACTCAGAGTGCAAAATTCTAATTTCACACACTAGGAAAATGTACACTGTATTTGCTTTGGGACTAGTTAACTAGAATTAGTGTTAGAAAGTGAAGCTTGCAGAAAACTGTATGTAGTTGTTACTGCACAGCAGGCAGAGATTCAAGTTCTTTGCAAATTAGTAAAATGACCTGGTGTGTTTTGCCTTTGTCATATAATCTAGACCAAAGGAGTAAATTGTTGTGGCGTGGGGGTTGATGGGATGTCAGATAATTTCATATGACTCAAGGGATCTTGTGAGAACTTCAGGGTTGGATTCTTATAATTTGGGTATTAAACAATCAACTCATCATTGATGTGAGCCTCTGAGAACCCCCAGGTGGCTGCAGGAATACTACTTGAGTAGTGTTGAAGGGAGTAATCTACCTTCATTTAACTCAGTTGAGAAGCACAAAGCCCTAATTAAAATCTACCTAAAGAAAGAGTCACTGGTGACAGGGAAACAAATTAAGAAATCCTTGAGTATTGGGAGGGAAAGATTCATTCCCTTCAAAGTAGTCGGCAGAAAATGCAAGGTGCACACTCTGGCAGCACACTGTCATTAAATCACATGGCCAAAAACTGATTGGGCTTGATTAGCAAGGACTCTGCTACAGAAACATAATGGGGGGTAGCCTTTTTCAGCTCCCTTTTCATTTTTGTCTGAGCATGGGCTATCTGTTTCAGGCTTTTTGTTTCCCTGGTCAGACCTTATCACAAATTGTCCTTATCATCTTCCATTTCAGGTCATGATTATAGGGTTATTAAGGGATTCTGTGTTATGACATAAAGCTCAACTCGGGTTGGAATATAATTTAATTAAGTAAGTGGGGGGACCAGAACACAGCATGTGATTAAAAAAATATTATTATTGATGCTTAGGCTCAGGTTATAATTGTAAATTATCTTTAAAGATATCAAAACATTAATATTTAGTTTAGTTCAACAAGCATTTTATTCATTGATTTAGTAAATGCATAGACTCAGTTGCTTATACCCCTCCCTACTCATCTTCTTTTCTGCCTGCCTGCCCAGGCTCAGTAGTATGGCATTGAGAAAAATGGAGACCACCCCCAAAATGGAAACATAACCTGCCTCAGAACGCTTCTCTTCTTCTACTCCTTCATCTTCTGGATTACTGAAGTTATTTTTCTAGCAGTTGAAAAGTGGGGCAAGCTTCCTTTGGTCATAGATATTTCTTTTATTGCAGAGAACTCCACCAATGCCTTTATGTACCCATTAGGATAGGCATCACCTATCTGTGCCATTTGGATGCTTTACCACATGTTGTGAAAGCCCATGGATATAGAAACTCGTGGCATTTTCTTGTCTCTAGTGTTCTGGCTCAGCTAGTGGCCAGCATCTCTGGGGTTATGTTTTACCATGAGGTCAAGGATTTCTTCCTTAGGACATACACTGAAGCTGTGCAGAATTACAGTGGGGATGGTGAAAGATGACATACACCGGAGTTCCATTGCTATCATGTCCAAAATTACTATAGTAATGGGACTCCTAGTCCATACTTCTGGAACAGGGGATCCTGCTTATCTGACCATCACTAAAGGCAGGTCAGAGAATGGTTAGGATCTGGTGGCCTAGTGTTACGGGAATCATAACTGGAGTAACTGTTGAAATCGCATTCTCCCAGTTGAGTTGTATGCTGTTGGCCTTCTATCTGTCCCAGTTTTTCACTGCCAGTCAATATGAGATGTTGTATAAGAAGGGATATGGGGAGAAGAAGAAACCTGATTCCAAATTGGAAGTTGTAACAATCCAAGATTCATTGTTGTGTGTATATATGTATGTATACTTGCATGGAAACAGCCTGTGCTCCACTTGTCAGATCATACCCTGCTTAGAATTCCATTCTGTCAAATGCTGTTGTGCCACAGAGGAACCTGTCATTCTGCATGGAATAGCCCTGGCTGTATGCACTTGACCCTATCCATCCATGAACAGCATTGATCAGATTCTGGGCATCATTAGCCTTTCACTGAGGCTACCAGACATTGGTATATCTGTATTAACAAGGACTTGAAATACCTTTTTTAAATCTAATTTTATTTACAGTTTTACTTAGGAGTTTTCCTCCCCTTTTTCAAATTATCCTTATGCTAAAAAGAAATATCAGTAATAGTAATAACTATAAAGATATTTGGAGGAAAATTTTTGAAAATGTGCTTGAAGGGAATTCTTTGATTACTCTGGTGTTGCATGTCTAGTATATATATATATAAATTATCTTGGGAATTTTTGCCTCTGACTTTGAACCTGTGTAGCACTACTACAAATCTTTTTTTCCTAAAGATATATACTAATCCAAATTGTAATTTGACTTTTTCTCTCAACAGTTATCTTTCATGCATTGATGTTAAGAACATTATAATTAAGAACATCCAGTTGACTACAGATGAGTTGGGGGGGAATTCAAAGCCTTTTGAAAAAATAGAAATTTTTTAATAACACCTTCATCTAGTGTGACAAGAATGCATTGATATTGTGAGCATTTGTGACACACACATTAATAAGTGGAGTCGTTATGGATTTTTTCTGTGGGGGGAGGTGAGGGAAACAGTGTTAAGTTACTTGCCTAAGGTCACACAGCTAGTAAGTGTCAAGTGTCTGAGGCTGGATTTGAACTGACTCCAGGGCCAGTGCTCTATTTTCTGCACCACCTAGCTGCTTCATTATGGATTTTTTGGATGTCTAAAATGTGCCAGCTATATGCTAGACTGTGGACATAAAGATAAAAATGAAATTGCCCCTGCATTCAGGGAATTTACAATCTACTGGGTGGTTGGTTTCAGCACGTAGGCAAACAAGTAAATATTAGTTATCTATACAAAGTAATTTGGCTAAGTTCACTGGCTGGGCAAACTAGAAAAGGCCTCTTGTAGAAGTTAGCATTGAGCTGAGCTTTGAAGACAGGTAGGGGGCCCAAGAGTCACAGTTGAGGAAGATGTTTCCAGGCTTTGGGGGACGACCTGTACAAAGGCTTGGGGAGGAAGAAGATGGAATGGTGTGGTAGATGGATAGCAGACGGGCCAGTTTGGCTGGGAGACAGAGTGCCCAAGATGGGTAATGCCTAGAAAGGAAGATTGGAGCTGGCTTCTGTGGAGGACTTGAAATTCCAGAGAGAGGAATAGCAATTTAACAGTTATATGGAGCAGAGGTAGTGAACTTGAATAGAAACAGGACCCCCTGAATCATGCCTAAGGATCTCTGCAGGCACATCTTAACTTACTCTAAAAATATATTATCTGCTCTTTTTTATTTTGTTAAATGTTTAACCTTTATATTTTAATCTAGTTTGAGCAGCATTTGGGAGTATTGTGCTCATGTGTCGGACACCTCTGGTGGATGGATTGAAGAGAAGAGAGATCAGAAATAAGGAGGCCTCCTTAGGAGTCTGTTTTAATAGTCAGAGGGTCAGAGATTTAGGGGTCAGGGAGACCTCAGAAGTCATCTAATCCAATCCTGTAATTTTACTGAGGAAACTGAAGTCCAGAGTCTGGAGTAATTTGCCTGAGGTCACCCTGCTGGTATGTGGCAAAACTGGGATCTGAACTCAGGACCTCTAACTCTAAATCCAGAGTTAATTGATCCTTTTCCTCAGTATTGAGGAAACAGAGCTGAAGAAGATTACCACTCAAATACAGTTGGAGGCTCTCATACAGCTCACAAGGCAATTCAAGCCCACATTGTTCCCCCATCCACATAATAGCAGCAGCGTATGTGGAGCTGACTTTTACAAGCATTTGAGTTAGGGCAGAGGCCAGCTTTTCCAATATAATTATTTTACCAAATTCTTAGCCTTAAAAAAAATGTCCATACAGGTTTCATTCAGTACAGATAATGACATGATAGGTCAAAACAAAAGGAAAAAGGACTCCATCTTTGCCGTATGGTAACTTAGATGTACAGTGAACTGCCTAGTGACTGTACTGTAGGTTCTGATGGATGCTAATGTGTGTAATGAAATAGCCAACTTGTTTACTGTTTGTTTCACCTACAGGGCCAGAAATCTGCAGCTCTGTGCCACGGTCATGATGCACGGAGAAAATTGGCAGGGAAGAGAAACTGACTGCTCGAATTGGTAGGGCGGTCATAGTAGATGGGCGTAGTGGTGAGATTAGATAGTTCAAAGGGACCTGGCCCATTGTGAAGCCGAGTGACTGGGAGAATGCCGGCCCTTGGCAGATGTAACTGGGGGGCGGGCTTAGGAGAAGAGTCCGCGGGCTGCGCTTTGGGCGTCTGTTTGACGTGTTTACAGGATACGCAGATGCCCAGCAAATAGTTGAGATTCAAGTTCCAAAGAGAAATAAGGGTCTTATCTCTAGACTTGGGAATCTTCCGTGTGAGATAATTAAACTGAATAGAGTTCATGAAATCACCAAGAGAGTATAGGGAGAGATGGGCTAGGACCAGTCCCTGACGTATTCCCTCAAATAGGGGTGGGGAGACAAGGGCGATGATCCTACAAGGGAGAGCTGAGAAAGGTCAGTCAGATCAGAGCAGCGTTAACAATGATTGATTCTAATAATTCTTGATCACTAATGCTTCCCTTGACCTTGTTTTCAAGTGTAGTGGTTTTCTTTACAAAGAACAAAGTCATTTTTGACTAGGTTTACTAAATGATCTTCATTGATGTTTTAGAAACTTGATCTTAAATGAGAAATCTTAAACTTTGTTCCTCTTGGCCTCAGTTAAATTTGCGTATTTTGAATAAATTACATTACACAGTCTTCTGTTTGGAACAGGATGTGGCACATTCTCAACTGAGAATGTCTAGGGTAGAGTTAGTAAGGCACAGGACTAATAGGTGAGACCAAGGTTGTTTGTCAGTCTCAGAATTATATAATCAGTTGCATTTTCTTTCTGTTCTTTGAACTGAATTATATAGGTTTTAAATAGTTGTGATATCTCAGATAAAACTAGATTGAGAAGGATTACTTATTCTTTTTTTCCATCTTTTTTTTTGGAGGGGGGAATGCAGGGCAGTTGGGGTTAAGTGACTTGCCCACGGTCACATGGCTAGTTTTTTTTTGTTAAGTGTCTGAGGCTGGATTTGAACTCAGGTCCTCCTGACTGCAGGGCCGGCTATCTATTCACTGTGCCACCTAACTGCCCCAGAATCGCTTAATCCTAAACCTAGTTTGACAGCTATGTGTTCTTCAGTGTTTGAAAATTGCCTGTGGGTACCTGATTTATGGTTTAATGGCAGATTCTTCCATTTTGAAGTTTTATCCAGATAATGTGTTTTTTACCTTCCAGCAACTAGAAAAGGCACAAAAAAAGCAAGCAAGGAAAAAAAAAACCCTGAAGATGTTGATGTTCTCATTGCTGTATTTGAATATAGAGTAGTTTGCTTGTCAGATTCTCTTCTTGTTTCAGAGGATCATAGACTTAACATTTAGAAGGGAACTTAAAGCTGTTGTTCAAACCCACCCCTCATTTTTTAGATAAGGAAACTTAGGCATAAGTGACTTGCCCTGAGTTACACAGCTTTTAAGTGTCCAAGGCAAGATTTGAGCCCAAGTTTTCCTAACTCCAAATCTAGCACTCTTATACTGGGCCACCTACTGTTTCTGGACTTATTTTACAAAGAATTTCAATATAGTCATTAAAAAATATATATTCCCTACATTAATGGGGTCTGCTTCTTCAGTGATAACCTTTGGAGGGAATTGACTAATTTGTCTTAAAATCTTAGATCTTAGCATCATAAAATGTTAGGAAGTTAAAAACAGAAAAGAAAAAAAAAGCTCCAGTGAGCATATACCAAAATATTTATAGAAGCACTTTTTTTGTATGGTAGAAAAGGACTAGAAACAATGGGGTGCCCATTGGTGCGGCAATGACTGAAAAAACTTTTAGTCTTACATTTACATTCATGTGTCATTGTGCAGTAAGAAGTGAAAAATGTGATGGATTCAAAGAAACATGGGAAGAGTTGTACAGACTGATACAGTATAGATTAAGCAGAACCAAAAGAATAGCCAATCTAACCACAAAAAAATGTAAATGGAAAAAAAAATCTCTGAAAGGCAGTTGAACTCTGACATCTGAAAAACCACTGAAAATCCTTAAGATTAGCAAATAGTCAAATTTACCTTCCTCATCTCACAGCAGAGAGGCAGGGTTACTAGGACAGAATATTGTATACTTTATCAGAAGTTGTTACTGTAACAGATTATTTCATTATTTTTTCTTATCATAGGAAGAGTTCATGGGCAAGAGGCTGATGTAAAGAGGGAAAACATCAGTAATGTTTTAAAAGACTTTTAGAATTGAAAGGGATTGCAAGAAATTATCTGATCTGGTGCCCTGCCTTCCATTCTAGACTGATAGAATTTAACAAAATAATTTAACAAACACTTATTAAGAATCTACTGTGGGGGCAGCTAGGTGGCACAGTGAATAGAGCACCTGCCCTGGAGTCAGGAGGACCTGAGTTCAAATCTGGACCCAGACACTGAATTTTTTGTATTTTTCAATGCCCCGTTTGCTGAATTTGAGACACTGTCTTCAGATGCTTGTACTTCTCACTGTACCACTTGCTAATTATAGATCTTAGGCATGCTTTCTTTATACTTTTCCATTCAAACACAGTGGAAAAGGTGTTGGATTGGACTCAAGAGAACTTTGGTTTGAATCCCAGCTCTAGAAACCAGACCCCCTTACTAGCTGTATGACCTTGGGTAAGTCATTCCCCCTCTCAAGACCTCAGTTTCTTTGACTGAGATCCCTTCTGGCTCTAGGTCTATGGCCTAGCCCTGTGACCTTGGGCAAGTCACTTAACCCCAATTGCCCTGCCCTCCAAAAAGAAAAAAAAAGAATCTACTGTATACTATATACTTGTTATCATCTGAAGAGAGTGTCTCAAATTCAGCAAACTGGGTATTGAAAAATATCAAAAATTAAGTGTCTAGGTCAATTGGTTATCTTAAAAGGAAATAATGGACAATAGTATCTCCATTTTGGATTTATCATTTATGATTGTACAGACTAAGGTCCATAGTTCACACAACCAGTAGATACTTTATGGGTAAACATAGAAAGAAATAGGCAGGAAATATATTCTCACGTGCCATGGAGATGACAGAATTGTTTTCCTTTTAGTATCAAAAATTGTGTACAAATGCCTCCTTTCCCCTAATTCCCACAGCCAGAATGTTGATTCTCTTCTGTAAACCATCATGATACTTTGTACTCTCTCTGCACTCTCTTCCATACCCTCCTTTGTATTTATTTCAGTGTGCATGTCCTGTCTCATCCTCCACCAGAACCTCCCTCATCATATCCCATCTCAGTGCCAAACACAGTGCCTTGTGGCACAGGAGGCATGCAGTCATAACTTTTTGAATTTGTTGAAAGATCTCTGATGGATGCTAGCAGCTTTTCCTGTTCTAATTTGTGAAGAATAGCCCAAGTAGGTAGGAGAGGCCTTAATTTGGCCAAGTTTGAGTTTGGCATGAGAACATGGGAAGGTATATGTGTCCTTTTACACGGAATCAGATTAGAGAGACCTTGGCAGCCATCAAGTCCAACCCCCTCATATTATAGAAGAGAGAACTGAAGATCTGGAGGGCAAGTAATTGGTGCCAGGGTCACACGGCTGGGAAGTGTCCAAGGCAGGATTTGAACCAAGATTTTCCAATCTTTCCTGTACTGCCTCACAGGTGCCAGACACACAACCCATGCTGAGTGCAACCCAAACCAGCTTAAAATGTAATTGGCAAATATTTAACCAAATAAAATTCAGCAAAACAGAGCAAATGAATGGTTTTTGAAGCCAGTGTACAACCTGCCGAGGTCCTTGTGGATGGTTTAGTGGTCCCTCTTCCTGTCTTGAGTTTGACACCTCTGCTCTATACCATGCTAATCCTCTTATTGGAGTAATATAGCTGGCAATAGAGTAATAATGACAGCTGCCCGTTTTGTCTGATTTTTGTCTTTGTTAAAAAAAATTATTCAAGTATTGGTGCTAAGTGAGAAATTAAGGGGGAGAAAGCCAGTTTGACAAGGATATGGTTAAACAGAGACTATTTCTTCTTGTGTGCCTGAGAATGGTTGGTAAAATTTTTTAAATTTCTCATCTTTGAATGCAACAGTACTAGAACAATCTTACTACGTAATTAACTTGGAGTAATTCCTTCTCTACCCCTGATTATTTGCTGTGCTGACAAAAGATGACTTCATTAACCACATGTCTAGAAAAAGTCCTGAGAGGGGTGGAGGACCATGATAAACTCATTTTGCTCCAGTTTTAATTTATTTTAGAACTGTTTTTAAAGTGTTAAGCTATTAGAAATAAATGTCCAAATGTACCCAAGAGCCAGAGAAACTTAAAAATTAGAATACAGAATTCAAGAGCATGCAAGTTGGAGACAGTGATTGTTTTTTAATTAGTTTTGGGCATGTGTCTTAAATTAAGGCATCACTAAAATTCGTTTCTTAGCTTGCTAGGCTAAAGGACAGTTTTCAAGTTGGTGGTAGTGCAGTCTCTATCAAACTGGGATAGAAAAACTCATCGGATAATTTAATTTGCTTTTCTTTTGTGGCCAGCCTGGTCATCTACTGATAGGAATTACCTGGAACGACGTTTAGAATATTGCTAACTTTGGCATGAAGGGAAAATTCAGCATTGGCCCAATGGGACCACAGTTTCCTCCTCTGAAGAGAGGAGCTAGATCAGATGACCTTAAACTTTTAGATTCTGTAACTATTTCTTTTTTCCTTTCTAGTCAATGGATGTTAGTAATATCTGCTCCTAAGGAGGAGGTGTAGGGTAGGGGAAAGCAGGTTGTAGAGTTACTGTGAACCAGAGTACAAGTCTGTTCGTCAGATGTTTTCTGTCTTAGTCCCTCTCTCTCGGCGATTTGGGTCCACAGGAGCCTTTATGTGACTTTTCTCTCTATCTATATTTTAGGTAGTGCTCTAAATATTACCAGTGTGAGTGACTGAGGTTGACTTGAGGCAGGTCTTTGCAAAATGTCTGGCTTAAAGTATAGCACAACATCATTAAGCCAGCTAGTGAAGATCTGTATTTTGTAAGGAAGGACACTGAACCTTCTCTTCACTGTGAATTAAAGTCATGAATGCAAATCTTTATGGACCTTCTAAGATTACTCCCTCCCCCACTGGTTCTTCCCCCCGCCCCCTTTGAACTCTGGGGAATTTACAGCATTGGGAGAAAAAAATTAATTGCTTGTGTTTGGCATGTCTTTTGGGGCTGGGGGCCGGGAGTGGTGGTGATCATGTAGATTAAATATGTAAGAGGAATGATTTCAGATGTTCCCTAAATATTTTAAGTGGTATTTTGATGCTAAAAAAAGTTTTCTTTGTAGTTAGAAGAGAGAATTTGGAAATGTGTTTAGAAGAAAACTATTAGTTATAGAGATGAGAGTGGAATGGAATTGCTGAACTAAGGTATATCTATAGGCAATTTTGAAAGCAGGCAGACATGTGAGAGCATCCGCAGTGGACAAACCTTGGCTGCTTTTCTCTGTTAATTAGTATAGGATTTTAGAAAAGTCCTTGTGCACTTCTGGCTGCTTCAGAGCAGTTTAGGGCCGGCAAGCTGAGCATTCAAACATTAGGAGCTGATTAATTATTGAGGTAAAAACTGTTTGTCAAGAACAAACTGAGATTGCCCAAGGAAATAGTTTTTAAAAGCAATAGACCAAGAATTTACTTGGAGTGCTCTGACTTTGCCTATCAAATTTTTGCCTTTTACCTTTACCACTTGTTGGATAATTTCCTTTGAAACAAACCTTTGTCTGTTTTCTCTCTGCCACCAACTCGAGTTGCTGTTATGAGCAGAACATTGGCAGACTTCCTTTATGGGTTGAAAGAGCACCTCTGTTGACTCTGTGCCTAGTGATGGATGTGGAGGTCCCCACCTGCCGGTCACTTTACTGTTAGATTCACCCAGGGTGCAGCATAATCATAGAGCAAAGCAGGAAATGGAAATTTGCTTTTTTGAGGACAGTGGTGTGTAAGTGGCCTTTTTAGAAGCCATTCTTTCACTGAAATAATTCCTTTATTCCCCAGTTTGTTTCTCTTGGGGATTTATGACCTGGTAATACGTTACTATACAGGAATTGTCATGTTGCTTGTATCAAGGGAGATTCGGGAAGTCAGGTCTGAGTTTTAGCCGTCTTTATGGAATGCCATGAATGGGGTTTTCAGGCAGGAATTTTTTGTTATTGTTTGGCAAGTAGGTTTGACATTTTGATGTTCCCGTCCATGTGACTTTAGTGTTATGCTGCTTCCAGAGGCAAAACTGACAGCAAGGAACCTCCATAATTCTTGGAGGAATGACTTGTAGATTCAAACCCACGTGGAAGTAACTTGAAAATGAGTAGGGGGAGGAGGCTGGTTGGGGGGACAGAAACACTAAGTTCCATTTATCCAAGTTTGTCATGAGATTGTTTTACGTGAAGCCTTTGTTCAAATGAGATCATGCCTGAAAAGTGCTTTGCACATCTCAAAACCCTGTATAAATACAAGCTATTGCTTTTATTGTTTTTATTACAATGAGGAAAAGGCAAACAGAATTCAGAACTGGAGTTCCTCCTTCCCCCATTACTTAAGCCTGTCTCCTTATTTTTATCCTTCTAAAACTGTTTAAGGTACCAAGATAGCTACAAATGTAGGTCTGCATTTCCACTGTTAAAAGAAAATGTTACTGCTTAATCCAACCTAACCTGTAAGACTTGTTTTCAGAAGAGAATTACATCTTTTCTCTTATCCTAAAACTGAGTCTTTGGGACAAGCTGAAGAAGGAAAATGATTTGTCAAGAACGATCTGAGGCTGCCCAAGGTCTTCACCTCATGTTATATTCTCTTATAAGAACCACTTCTTGACTGCAGGCAGGCTCTTGGAAACTATTGAGACCTCCTCAGTTCCTCCTGCATTGACAGACCACCCATCCATCCACATACTCATCCATCCATCTGTCCATCCATCCATCAATCTATCCATCCATCCATCCATCCACCCACCCATCTGTCCATCCATCCACCCACCCACCTATCCTTCCATCCATTCAACCATCTACCCATCTACCCATCCTTCCATCCATCCACATACTCATATACCCATCCATCTATCCACCCATCCGTCTCTCCATCCATCCATCCACCCATACTCTCATCTGTTCATCCATCCATCTATCTCTTCATCAGAAGATGCTTTGCCAGATCTGCCTTCTCCAGTTCACATTTCAGCAGGCAGTGTTTTCTGTATTTGGATTTGAGTACTCTGCCTTATGTTCTGGGCCACTCTAAAGTGGCAAACAGAACTCTTCTGGTTCTGGCATTTCCAAGATAGGGCTTATTTTACTTCTCTTCCCTCCCCCCAGACACCTTTACATTTTAAGGGAGTGGGAGGCAAGTCACGGGTTTGAGAATCATTTAAAATACCTGTAATATACACCTGAAATTCTAGCTGTAGTATAACAGGTGGCTTCTCTAATACGGTGACTGGGTTTGAGCTGAAGCAAAGCCACTGCAATTATACCTGCTTCTGGAAAGGCTTAGAATGTAGAACGGATTAAACGTCAGAGGTTTTCCTTCAAAACTGAGAACATGGACCTATATTTTTAGCTGAAATTCCCTAAATCACTTTTGGAAGAATGAAAGTGAGAAGGCAGACTTGAGTGATTAAGGGGGGAGAAGGAACTCCAGCCTAAAGGTTAATGACCTTTTTCCTCCCTTCCTCCTCCTCCTTTCTTCTTACTGTAATAACAATAACCTGACACTTATATAGCTCTTTAAGAACTGCACAGCACTTTACATAAATGCTCTCTTTTGATCTTCACAACAGGTATATGAGGCAGGCAGACATTAGATATGAGTGTTATCCCTGTTCCATAAACAAGGAAACTGAGGTTGAGTACAGTTAAATTACATGCCCAGGGTCACACAGCTAGTCTCTAGGGAGGATTTGAACATAGGTCTTCCTGATGCCAAGAGCAGCCCTTGCTTTTTTCCATTATGCCCGTGTTCTGGGGCATCTTGATGTGTACCAATAGAAAAAGAGAAGTTGTTGGGTTGGTTTGTTTTTTTTTTTTAAGCAAGTGAAGACTTAGAAGAAAATAAAAGGAACTATATTAAACATTTCCCACTTGAATTAGTATCCACCACACAAAGGAAAAGTTAGAGGGAAGTCATTTGTATTTTATGGAAGTATGAGATACAAAATTAACCATTGTACTTGGAAGAGTTTACGTTCTATCGATTTCATGGTACAGTCACATGTAAGGAAAACAGTTGCGCAGTAAAGCTACAACTAAATGACTATGTTACTAACTGTGTGCGTGTTTGTCGAAAGTAGCATTTTGCATTAAATGATGATTAAAATATTGTCTTAGCCACAGAAGTTTTCAGGAAAAAGTAGTCCCTCTAGCAATACAAAGAAAAAATTTTTTTCTTATCCTCTGATTCTTATCTTTCTTATCCTGAACTTCCTATTTCTAGATCAGGTAAGACGCACAGCTAAACTTGCTGGGTGATAGAAATGCTGCCTCACGGCGAATGCATTTGAGATCTTTATTCTTCCCTCTTTATCATTTTAGAAAGCACACATTTTACTAGGAAGCCAGCGGCGTGTGACACTCTTAGCTTTGGACCCTCTGTGACCTCTACTTACCCAGATTGAGCTGTTAAAATGCTCAAAGGAGATGCAGGCGTGAATATTTGCCTTTGTGGTTCTTAGCACTGAAACCTTTCTTATACTGTAAGCAGTCTCTCTCCCCATGTAATATTCATAGGTCTGTATCTAGAAGAGAACAGTGGCTACTGGGCCATGAAAACTTCCTGGATGATACAGGAAGGGCTGTCTTAACTTCCACCCTAAAACAAGAGGAAATCCTCATTGAAATTCTTCAGGTCTGACTTTTCATTCTTGAAGAGATTTGATGGTGACTGAGAGGGAAGATATTTATATCTCCCTGGCATCTTCAATAAGAGTGGGGTTACTTCATGATACGAAAAAGTAGAAAAGAAAGAAATAATTTTAATACCATTCCCCAGTGTGGTTAAGTACCTTTTCAGACATAGTATCACATCTCGACATCTCTCAAAACATTCTTGCCCAGCTATATAGAGCAGTAAGTATTTGAGTAAAAGAAATGTCGCAGGTTGGTGTTGAATAACTCCTCTCTCTCTCCTAGCCCCCCTCTCCTCATCTCGGTAACCTTAGAACATGGGAATTGTACGATGCTGTCACATCTGGTGGGATTTTGCTTCGATACATTTTCCATATCGGTGCCTCCCTGCTGTGCTAATGGTCATCACACAGAGCTGTGTTTGCTTTAGTTTAGAGAATATTTATATTTGCTTGAACACACAGTTGGAGGCTGCCTGAGTTCAGCTTTCATTCTGTTTAAACATATATCCCCACCCTTCCACCCAGGGGTCAGGAGCATTTACACCAGGAGGTCAGTGGGGACTAGGGGGCAAATAAGCCTTTTTCTTTCTCACTTTGGATTTCCCTGTTGTGGGGGACTTGTGCCCTAGCAGCCCAGTCCAGCAACACTGAGTTTGTGGGAGGAAGCAAAGCTTCTTTCCCATTTTTCTTGGAGACAACAAGCAAACATGAATTTGGGTAAACTTTTTGATGAAAAAAACTAAATGGTGGAAAAAGTTATCTGAATCTGAAAGCTGAGAAGCCTTTTTACTTTGTGTTTACCCATATATATATATTGAAGAGTGCTAGCCCTGGAGGGTTTGCTCTCCTGTGTGTGTGACTGACTGACTGCATGTGGTATCATTAGCTTTAAAGTGTCCACAGCTTAAATGCCGTGTTAGAAACCAGATTATATTTTTAATTCACTAAATGCTTGGAGAAAAGGTACTAAAATGCAGACTGCCTCTATTTAGGTGCCATACTTCTAACTCATTACTGTAATTATAAGAAGCACTGGGGGAAAGGTGGGAAATTTAGCTGTACTTTCTCTAAATTTATCTTCTGTCAAGAAAAATTTCACTTTAAAAAACATTTTTATTGATAATGGGTTTTTTGGACAAAGCAGACTCTACCTAGTACTCCAACCCTGCACAAAGTACATTCTCCATGAACAACTGAGCAAAATAAATAAATAAATAAAATCAACCCTAGTGGTGTATTTTTCTATTCCCCCCGCCCCAGAGGTGTGTTTGCCTACATATACATATAAGCAAAAATCACACCTTCGGTTTGAAGTGTGAAGGCAGTCTAAATATTCAGAGCATAGTTGTTGAGACATTCCATTACTGAAATGTATGCCTTTTTAGTGGAATTAATGCAATAATTTTGGTATGAATTATTTGATAACAAAGAATTATTTATTACAACTGGTTATTTGAATAGAAGAATTAAAATGTAATTTATTTAATCTCAATGATTCAGAAATAGTACATTTGTGTTGGCTAGCAGAAAGTATATTGTGGGAAACACTCATTTTAAACCCGTTGACATGAAAACCAGATAAAGGCACAGAGCAGTGGAAAGAAGGAATGCTGACTTTGGCATCCTCCGAGGATCTGGATTGGCCCTTCCAGAACTTCTCAGCCAGTTAACTTCACCTTCCTGGGTCTCAGTTTCCTCATCTGTAAATGAGAGCTTTGAATGAGAAGACCACCAAGGTCCCTTCTAGTGCCAAATCTATGATCCCTTTTAAACAGTTTTCTCTATGAAATCACAGGGTTATAAGGGAGGAAAGCACGGTTCTCTCCACTTGCAGTTCTATGCTTCTGTTTCAGTAAGTATTTGTCAAGCACCTACTGTGTGCTAGGTACTATTCTGGGAGCTAAGAATACAGAGACAAAGCAGTTCCTGCCCTGAGAGAGTGTGACATGCACCCAGGCAGGAAGCAATACTGAAAGACCACATGTGGGGCTCACAGAAGGGCCTCCTACCTGGAGAGCGCCTCAGCCGGGCTTTGAAGCAGGCTTAAGATGAAAGAGCTCATGGCAGGAGCCCTAAGGCAGAGGGAGGACCCACAATGCCATGGATGGGGGGGGGGAACAGGCCATAGACTAGTTGGGCTGGAACAGAGCCCCTAAACTGTGATCCTACAAAGTAAGACTGCAAGGGGACGTTGGATGCTGTGAAGGGCTGACTTTAAAACCAGGTTAAGGTTTCTTTATGCCAGAGCCAGCAGGCATAAATGCTGAACATTTGGGGGGCAGAGAGAGGAGTGACAGTTATTCTCCCTCTTGGTTGTCAGTAACTTAAACAAGGTTATGGCAACTTTGAGCGTGCAGTCAAATGACCAAGCAATATTTGAAAAGCCGCCTGTTTGGGGTGTTTCCATTTCTTTTGACTGGCGCCATATGTCTAGCATTGCTCTTCTCTGAAGAACAGCTTGTGGATTTCTCTTGCTTTAAAAAAAATTGTTGATCAAAATTGGACCATAAATGCAGAGGACAGACAGTACTTAGTTCTTCCTGAAACCTTAGGCCACATCTGTTAGGAAAAGGGATGATTTATCTAATAATTCCCTAACCACCACCCTACCCCAACCTCTTAGAATTTCTAGTGGGTTAGCATTCACTGGATTGAGTGAAATGGCTCAGTTCCTCTCTGTTGTAGAGCAGATGATCAGTGTTCTTTAAAACAGCTTCCACTTGGGGAGCCCTTCACATCTGATGCTGAGGTACCTGTGTTTCTGTTAATTTTTAAACCTATGTTTCCCTTCTTGTCCATAGCCCGTGTTTTATTCATTCATTCATTTCTGCTTTTCAAAAGGCTTCCCTAATCATTTACATCTTCCTCAGTATAATGAGCTCACATATTGGGAGCTGAAAGGGGCTTCAGAGAAGTCCAACCCAACCTCAAGGAGGTCACATGACTTGCCATGGATTATGAATCCATTCCTCTTGCCTTCCCAAACTTTCTTTTTATAGAGAATCCCTATTTGTAAAATGTCTTAATTCAGTGGAAGAAGTATTCAGGCAGCACATGAATGCTGCTAACATCCCCTGCTACCTATCTTCTAAAAAAACAAAATTCAGGAAAGTTTTACTTTTACAATGAACTCTTCATTGTGCTCTAAAAATTTTAAATATAAAAAAATTTTTTAGATATGTAAAAGTATTGAAAATGTTTCATTAAAATCTAACAGTTTAACAGTGATGTCCTTAGGCAGGAAATCAAATGTAAATATGGAATTTAGAGTTGATACCTGTTGCTATCAACTTCTTGGATGCCTCAAAAGACAATTGGGTAGAATTGAGCATTTGATCCCATGTTTGGGGTGTTGAATGTTTAGAGGAAAGGACTGTGGCAGAGTAGCAAAGTAGATTGTTGCAGAATTGAATAATTTTAGGTATCCTGAAGGAAAGTCATTTTTTGTGACATAACGGAAACTACTTTCAGGACTGTTGATTCTCTTTGCAGCTGGAGATTCCTTAGCTAATACAGTTGGGATATCCAGGGTGTTGCAGTAGCAGAAGAGCCCAGCGCAACAAGCCTTCCAGGAACAAAGAAAATAAAAGCATTCCTGTGTAGCAGGCTTCCGCACTTATCTCTGTTCTCTGGTACTGTTTGTGCTGAACCAAAGCAGCTGCTACCCCGAGTTAAGAGAGAACAAACCCAACATGGCGTGAAATTACTGCACTGCTATTCCCATTCATTAGAGTTATATTGTTACCAGCTACAGGCATGACTGGCTTTTGCATGAATAATAAAATAAAATGCTGCTTTGTGAATTTTACCTTAAACCATTAACAAGCCACAACACTAACCTTGAAAATGTCTGAAGAATTTTCAGAACTGATTTTGTCTTAGAGCAACTCTCTTGAAGAATCACCATAGAAAGGCAAGTGGTGAGAGATTCAGAAGTAGAGGCAGAGTTCTGAGCAGTAGAGCTTTGAGAGGGTATGTAAGTGAATCTGCCTGCCCAAAGAGAGTTGTGCGGCCTGCACACAAGCAGAAAGGGACCAGGCTAAACACGTGAGCTGAGGGATTGGAATGGAGGAGAAACTCAGTGTCTGCCTTCACTGCCCTTAAATTCTAGTTGGGAAGAAATCTGCATGTAATCAGTAATGCAGAGCAGTGCCAGACAGAGGGCTGACAAAGATGGCTTGAACTGTAGGGGATGAGGGAGAAACCATGGAGAGAGCTGGAGATGTTCAGGAACTCGCCACTGAAACTTGAATAATGACTATGATTTAGATAGATGGGGATGAGAGAAGAAGTCATTCCAGGAAAGGGAAACCATAAGAAAGTGGCCCAGTGTAGCCAGAATTAAAGGCTTGTATAGGAAAAAGAAATATACACAGAAAGAAAACGTTTAAAAACATGGGTTAAAGCCAGAAGGCCTTGAATGCAAGACTTAGCCTTTATTCACTGGGCAACAGGGAATCATGGAGTATCTTTTATCTGGAGTATGGAAGCTCCTTGAGAGCAGGGGTGATTTCCATTTCATTCTGTGCCGGTTTGCAAGCACAGTACTTTGTACTGAGTAGCCAGTTAATGAATATTTGTTAAACTGAGTGGTGTTGATTTGGCAGTGGCATGCAGGAGAAATTGGAGGAAGAAGAGCAAAGGCAGAGATAGTTGCAATGGCAGTCAGCCAGTATTTTTAAATACCTACTGTGCACCGGTTTCTGTGCTCAGCACTGGGGATACAAAGAAAGGCAGAAGGCTTACAGCTTACACAACATGCAGACAACTATATGCCAACAGATAGATATTGAAAGAATTGGCACATCCCCAAGTGTAATAACCTGAACTAAAGTGGTGGTAATGGACATTAATAGGACTTGGTATACAGCAGGCACTTAATAAATGTGTGTTGCTTGATGGGATGACAGTTCTTTCCATGAGTGCAGTGGGAGGCAGAGCAGTTAAGGAGAGGAGTTAAAGACACCAAGGTTCCAACCTGAGTAACAGAAAATGATGGTAGCGTTGACAGATAAAGGAAAGTCAGGAGAAAGTTTGGGGGCAGATGTTTGGTTGTTGAGATGCTAAGTTTGAGTTAGTAGTAGGACTGTTCAGCAACCAAATAGAGAATTAATGAAAGGCTATTTCAAAAGGTAAAGGTAAATTTAAATTATCCTGAATAGATGTCACAGAAGGGGCTTTCCTAAAGAGATCCTTATTCTTATTCAGAAACTCCTTGTGTTTCTAATAATTTCCAGTTAGGCATGAAAATTTTTCAAGTTATCCTTTCCTACCTCTTCTGTAGATACTCGCCTGCTTTTCTGACTGACCAAAAAGCTATCTGGTCTGCTTTTTGAGCATTTGGTCCTAGGATTTGAGCTAGGGATTAGAAAGATGCTTGCACAGAAACCAGCCCCCGAATAGGATGTTTGGTAGTTCCTCTGGTTTTGTTAGCTTGTAACACTGTTTTGTTTCGTGTTCTCTGCTGACGTCCACCTATCTCTCTGACATTTTTTTTCCTGAAAATAGCTATTCTGCATATGTGGTTACTGGAGGAACGAGGACTTCCATGTTTTAGGTAGTATGACAGGCCTGTGGTTTATTCAGGCCACATCTGTTAGGTCCTGGTTGACTGGTGTTGGTGATGAAATGACCTCTGGAATTCAAGTTGGAATCCGGAATTTCTCAGGTTTACGTTGTAGGACAAGATTTCCTTTTCCCCCTTGAAGTTGAAATCATCCCAGAAAAATCTTCTGAGAAGGTTTCCTAAAGGTAGTCTTTATCTCCGTATTTGTTGAAATATGACTTCATTTGCTGGGTTTGGAGGCCCCACAGGGTTGTGAGGGCTTTGGAAACTGCAACTGAGCAGGCAGATTTTTCTGTTACCCACTTAGAGATTGATTATATATGACATAATTTGTTATTATTAGAATACTAACAGTATGCTGAGTGTTGTATAAAAAAAAATTTAAGATACTAAAGACAGTAGACATTTATTAAATAGTTCAAACCTAGAATTGGACTTATCTTGACATTCTTTGCTCAGGGATAATAAAAATTCTTTTAAGAGCAATATACCACCAAATTCCCTCAATGGAGATGAGCTTTTGGAACTTAAGGAAAATAACAATCAAAGATCAACCCTTGTGCCAACCAAATAAAACAAAGAAGTGTTTTATAAACACCAATGCTTCTTATCATTCTTTGATCGTGTTCAACTCTTTGTGACCCCATTTAGAATTTTCTTAGGCAGAGATACTGGAGGAGTTTGCCATTTCCTTCTTGAGCTCGTTTTACAGATAAGGAAATTGAGGCAAAAAGGATAAAGAGACTTGCCCAGGGTCACAGAGCTAGTAAGTGTCTGAGGCCAGATTTGAACTCAGCAAGATCAGTCTTCCTGACTCCAGACCTGGCGCTCTGTTCACTCACCACCTGCCTCTCCCATAGTAGACCTAGAAAAAGCCTACATTCAAGTCTGAACACATTAAGTGTGTGTATAACTTGGCTTGTAAAGAGAGGAGTTAAATTGACTGCAGAAATCCACCTTTTAGTTGGTGCCCAGGTAAATACCTTCTATATTAATAAAATTTTATATGCTGTATTCTTCCATGGTGCACTTTTTCCATTAATACTAATGAATATTAATTTCTTTAAAATATGTGTATATTTCCTGTGTAAATTATCTACTAAATATATTCAGTAGTCATAATTTTCACTAGAATACCATGTCTTTATAACCTAAATGCACATCCACTATTTTGGTTTCATCCAAATGAGTCTGTTCTTTCCCATTGAATAGCTCATTCAGTTCTTACATATTTGGCTTTCCTAGAGATGGTCACGCTAAAGATTTCTGTGCCCTTCTTGGTATATACAGTATGTTTGGGAAAACATAAAGTTGGTTTGGGTTTCAAGATCTAGCTAAAATTGTGCCTCTTTGGTGACTCAGCCTGAGCATTTGAGGCCCCACGTGTGGATCACTGCACTGGAGGGTTCTTTCAGGATATCTTTCTTTTCTCTGCTGCAGCCACCATCTCTTCTTTTTACTCTTTCCCATTTTTTCTTCTTCTCTTATGCTTTTTCTTCTTTCACATAACTATATCACTTAGAAGTCTATGAGGAAATCACCAAAGCTACATTTTTAAACTGAGGGGGAAAAAACAGGTTATTTTATTGATTAGATTGAATTACAATTCTTTCTTGATATGTTATATAAAATTGGTTCCTAATCTTATGGTGATTTAATAAATATAGACCGAATATAAGAATTAACAAAGATCTGTGTAAAAAGGTATTCTATACTATAGCAAAAGAGTCATTGATCCCAGTTATGGAATATTAGAGTTATGGGCTGCTAGTGGTCTAGCCCAACAAGATAGGAGAGGGTCAGGCCAATGGAAGAACTTGAAACTTTACTGGCCAGATCCCTCTTAGATTCCAGGTACTATAATTTCCCGCGAGAGATAACTGGGTAATGTATCATATTCTGCATTTCACATTGCATTTTAATTTAATAAGACAGGTTAATCTGAGAATGAAATTCACTTTTTTCTGCATTAATGGAATTTTTGTTTGCCTTTTTGAGGAAAAGATTGCATTTGAAGTAGGAATGAATTTTAAAAGTATTAAATTTGAAAGTATTCAAAGAATTAAAACTATGAGCTGGTGAAAACAAAGGGTGATTTTTTTCCTAGTGGGTGTAAAGTAGCAAAGTTGAAAATGCCTGTATTTATTTCCAGCTTTTAAAAAGATGAGTGTTTGTATAAACCATGAAAAAATATTTAAATGTGATATGATTGTGACCTGTAATGTTTCTGAGAATTATTTGAATTTTTAAAAATGAAAGCATAAAACTGTATGACTTTACTTCATTTCCCTCCACTTAAAAATGGGAATAATACAATCTTCCCATTCCTCCTTAGAACGTGGCCTTGTGGAAAAAACTTGGGGAATGGAGTGTTTAGGTCCAAGTCCTGACATTGGCAGGATGACCCCAGGCAGCTCACTTTTACCTGCAACTGTATCCTCTGGAGAATTAGGAAAAGAATGCTTGGAGGTTCCTAATTATAATGGTTCCCTGTTCCCTGAATCTCATTGTGATAATTAAATTCTTTAAAAATTCAAAGGTAGGTACTTATAGAAATTCATGGTAATTATACTGTTCTAAAAGAAGAAGCAAAAAGCTGGCAGGTGACATGGACAAGGACTCTTTGTGAACTTCCCCACCCCTCTTGTCTTCCTTACTCCTGTACCAACCAGATGTGATAGTGGGAAAGCAGTATTAAGGGTAAAAAATGAACAAGCTTTGGGACTGACCCAACACCCCCACCCTGTTCTTTCTCTCCCCTCTCTTGCTTCTCTAGGTCAGTAACAGATCCAAGAGATGGAAAGAGAGTCGCCCTCAAAAAGATGCCCAACGTCTTCCAGAATCTGGTCTCTTGCAAAAGGGTCTTCCGAGAACTGAAGATGTTGTGTTTTTTTAAGCATGATAACGTAAGTGAAATGGGGACTTGCGCCCAGCTACTTCCTCCAGCCATCTATTCACAGGGGAGATGGCAGAGGCTAGTTTAAAAGGCAGCACACTAGTAAAGGTAAAGAAAGATCATGTGTGACACTGGATGCTGCAGATGCTGAAGAGGTTTGTAGATGAGTCCTCGAGAATAAGCTGTATAGAGGGAGCCGCCATCCTGATGAGAAGTAACAAGGGAGCTAACCTGCCTTGGGCTGATTTGCCTCCCTACCTTTCCATCCCCACCTGCCACTTTCACAGCTGCTCCATAATGACTGCCTGAGGTCTGTGCCACTGAGGAGACAGAATTGTCTCCTAACTTTAATTTGAGCCAAACACCTTAGTGTGTTTTCCTCCTGTAGGCTTTTCTGTGTATTAGGTGCCATGGGTATCACTGTCTCCTAAGCAAACTCTGCACATACTTGAGGCTCACAAAAAGTAGATCCCTTTCTAGAATTTTGCTTGGAAGCCTGAAATTTAAGCTTATGCTTCTGATTAAATGTGAATTGCCTTTTCATTTATATAAAACCTACCTTCCGTATTAGGAAACATTGATTCTGTTCGGTGTCAGGTTGACTTATAAATTCTTAGTATGTGTTGTCTCTGCTTGTCAGATTATGTTTGTCTATTTTTAATTTACAAGAGCTTAAGTTGTTCAATATTTTAAAAGCCTATAAAGTGATGCTTACATCTGTGGGAAAAATAAATTAGAAAGAAACTACAACCAGGCTTTTATTAAGGACTGTAGAATTCCTGGGTAAATTATACCTTTTTTGTGATTGAAACTAATAAGCAAGTTTAAGTGAATGCTGAAGTGTATTGACTGACAGGTCAGTATTGATTGAGGCAAAGCAGATGTTATTATTAGCTGAGGGACAATATAAATATTCAGCATAAAGGCGATGTGTGATATCTATTCTGAATAGTTTAAGTGGTAATAATTGGCCCCTTTTTAAAGCATTGTTTTTGTCTTTTAATATTTTAAATCAGAGTTAAAATTAGAACTGTTAAGTAAAATACTTTCTTCCGTGAAAATAACCTGATGTTTATAGGTGTTGTTATCCTACTCATTTGCATTTGGTTTGATGATTGAGTTTCAGGGTCAAGACTCAGCTTTTCTTCCTGACCAGTGGAATGCCTTGCACTTTGAAAGATGCCTTTCTCAGCAAACCATAGATGAGGATTTTTCTTTTCTGTGTTCCTAAGTTTTCACCTGAAAGGACATGTATGACTGGAAACATTTCCTCTTTAAACTGAGTGTTTCACTCTGAAACTGCTTTCTGATATGCTATTTTAATTGCCAACATGAAAGCTCTTAAAAGGACAAAAAGGATTTCTTGTGGTCTGACCTATTTGTTGGCCCCTGGAGTGTTTTGGTCTGTTGGCCAAAGTAGAAGCATTCCTTTTCCTTCACTTTGTAGTGAAAAGAGCCCCCTTGCCAGGGAGACTACATATGTCACTAGCAAGTCATTTAACCTCCTAAGCCTCCCTTTCCTCATCTCTAAGAGGAGAGGGCATTACATTGGATAACCTGGGTTCCTTCCCTGATCTGAATCTGTGTCTGTACCGAGTTCTCAGTTCTACAGGTTTGTAGGGCTTTGCCAAAGGAGGATCATTTAAAGCCCTGTTCATTTCATCAGCCCAAGGAAGTTTCCTTTACAAAAATTTCTTTTCCAGTTTACTGCTTCTGCCTTATTGTAAACCCCCCCCCCCCCTTAAGGTTATTTTGTGGCTAGTGGCTTAGATTTGTCAGTGATCCAGAGTCAGGCTTTCATAGTACTTGGTTCTATATTCTTCTACTTGCCTAGGCGCCCTTAGCATCCTTGGTGCATTGTCAGAGACACAAGGAAAGCATATTTCAGGTTTCTGTGGTGAAGGAATGTTAGGGAGGTGGTGCCAGGGGTCCACTTGTTTTCACATTTTCAGTGCTTTGTTCTGCTTTGTATAGAAAGGATGCACGGTGTAATAAGCTGCCAATTCTCTAGGCTCATGTCTTAGCTTGGTGACTCATTCCCATAGAGTTACTAATTAGGGTACAAAGACAGTGTCAGAGTGAGGCAGGAAAAAAGAAGCAAACTGGACTCTTTCAACATCTTACTAATTAAAACACCGCCTCCTAAAGCTTGGAACTGCTGCTGTCTGTCAAAGCAGAGCATCTTTGCTGTTACCTCTGCCCAAAGGTGGAGACAGTTTAAATGACAAATGGCATTTTGGCCACCAAACACCCCCCCCCATTTCTTCTACATTTAAATATCTGTCTTCCAGAGATATCGTAGAATTAGCAGGCTAGAACCAGCCCAAGGTGAAAGTTTAGTAGAGTTTTTTCAGACCCGGAGAACTCATTCAATCCACAAATATTTGAAAGTGTTGATCACTTCTTGAGTACAATGTAGCTCTGTGGGCAATGCCCCAAAAGAGTATAAAATGAACCCCCTCTGGTAAGAAGGGTTCTAGCTTGAAAGAAAACTTAGACACTGGAAAAAGTAGTACGGTACAGTAGAAGACAAATTTAGAATGATTGACATGGGTAATAAATGTTATTGGAATAAACTCGGTTGATGGGAAAGATCCCTGTGGCCTAGAGGAAGGCTGAATAAATGGAGGTAGAAGTTAAGTTCCTAAGTTTGGGTAAAATCTGAGTAGGCAGAGAAGAGTATAGATGAGGGGTAGTTAGCCTAGGACTAGGACAGGGCAGGTCCTGGGCCTTGGAGCCGAGAATCATTTATACATTTCTAAACCCTGGGGTAGATGGTTTGTGTTGGGAGGAGTAGGAGGTGAGGTTAGAAAAGCAGGATGGCTTTTGGGGTTTGGAAGTCTCTGATGCTGGGCTGAGGCATTTGGACATTGTTATGCAGAAGGAAAA
The DNA here is from genome assembly GCA_028646575.1 of Pseudocheirus occidentalis. Classification (NCBI taxonomy): domain Eukaryota; kingdom Metazoa; phylum Chordata; class Mammalia; order Diprotodontia; family Pseudocheiridae; genus Pseudocheirus; species Pseudocheirus occidentalis. The sequence goes on from CM053593.1 coordinate 362,291,453, forward strand.
TGAGAACAAAAGTGGTGTTGTAAGAAGATTAATTTGGCTGTTTTTTGCAGTGAGTTTTAATCTATATGGCGCAGATCTACCAGTGTCCTTGCTATTGGCGTATTCTTGTCAAAGCTGCCTCCTAGGCCACTGACGCGATGCTCACTAATACTAGTTGGTCTTTGCTGATGACTACTTCTCATCATTGTAAACTGGTAACCCAGGAAAAGAAAGAGATGACCTTTTGCCTACAGCCAAAGAAAAATTGTGTAAAGTTCTCTAGAGATGGCTTGTCCCTTCGGTCTTGTATGCACCTGATCAACACCAAGAACGGCAGACAGGAAAGGCAAAAAACGCTGCTCTCAGTTCTCTGACGCCATCCCCCGCCCCGTGTCAAATGGTTAATGTGGAGATGTAAGATCTCTCCTTGTCCTGAGCTCCACAATCTGAACCAGTCTGAGGGGAGAGAGAAGGAAAGATAGAGGCAAGAAACGAACAGCTCCCAGTGTCCTCTGGCTAGGGTGGCCCCATTCAGACAGAGCCTTTCACGACTGTCATGACTTTGCCAGGGCCCCCAAAATGACAATAGGCTTTAATAGAGGGAGAACCTACATCCTGAAGATTGTAGCTCCATCAGAGTATGGAGATGGAGGTATGACACTGCCATACCTGTAGGAACTAATGGCCCTTTGTGGCCTATCATTAATCCATTAGTACTGAAGTGTATAAGGTCTAGGCATAATTCATGGGTTAGGCTATTGATGTGGCATGCACATAGTCTGGGCTAGCAACAGATTGGAAGATTGGAATGCTTAGATTTCACTCAGGTGGTAGATTTTCTTACAGACTCCCAGGAGGATCCAGATGTTGACCATTTCATTTCTTATCCTGACTGGACTGGGCTCATTTGTATACTGCAGGGCTCTGCTGCTCAGGATAATAAGTAGCCACGGCTGCTATGGAAGCAGATTACCCATAGGGAATTGGACCTGCCTGTTGTGATTTGGGAAGCTGACAGTGCTTTGTGATGCCCCGTTATATATGAGAAAGGCACGGCTCCCAAAGAACTCTGAATTCTAACAGTGGGAAAGAGAGGAAAACAGTGTCTTTGACTGGCTGTCTGCTGAAACTAAATACACTAGATATAACTTTCTATGACGCTCTTGCCCAGGGTTGCCTCATCATGTTTCAGAAAATGAAATTTGTTGTCATTGTTATTGTTTTCAGGCCTTCCCGACTCTTCATGACTCCATTTGAGGTTTCATGACAAAGATACTGGTGTGGTTTGCCATTCCCTTCTCAAGCTCATTTTACAAATGAGGAAACTGAGGCAAACAAAGTTAAGTGACTAGTCAAGGGTCACATAGCTAGGAAGTGTCTAAGACCACATTTGAACTCAGGGAGATGAGTCTTTTGAGTCTAGGCTCCCACTCTATCCACTGTGCCACTTAACTACTCAGACCTGAAAATATGCAATGGAATAAAGCGCTTTTGTCAAGTGATTAAAGGTTAGGCGAGGCTCAATCATTTGCTGGTCATATAAGCTGGTTTTGGTGAATCTTATGACATGAAAGTTAAGATTCTCAAAACTGAGTTCTCAGAATAAGATTTTTTGGTAACTCTTGGAAGAATTACTTTGATTCCTTGGATCTTCAAAACATTTAGTTAGGAAGATAATTTGTCAGTGTTTGCAAATATCATAAAGATACAAAGAACCAAGCAGCCCTTTCAAAAGCTGGATTGAAGTAGAGTGGCAAAATGGCTGATTTAGGAAGGAACAAGGCAGGCCAAAACCCTCCATTTTCTCTGATTCCTTTTCATCCCATTGGCGATATCTGGTTCATCAGTTAGTTTAATATTCATGTAGCTTAAATATTAGAGTTGCCTTCCAGAAATGCTTGGTAAGCCTTTCTTCTGATAAAGTTTAGCATGCTCATTTTGGGGTGGGAAGAAGAGGAAAAGGAGGATGAAAGATTCTGTACTGAGTTCTGAAATGTCATTTCCTTCACAGCTTCAAGTTCACCACAGAGTATGGTGGTTCAGATGGCTAGCCCTGGTTTTTACATGTGGCTTTTCTACAAATAACCTCACCAGATAATATGAAGAAAGAAAAAAAGCCCCATTCTTGTGTATCAGGGTTCAAATATATGGTTGTCACTTTCCTCTGGATAACCTCTAATTATAGCAGATAGATTTGAAGTGTAAAATGGGTGTGTCTAATGGACGCTGTCACTCCAGCATTCTCCCTCTACTCCCAAAAGCAGGATGTACGTTGTTCAGAAACAGAATGTTAAGTCAGGAAGATGTCAGGCAAAGCACTAATTTCCGACTATCTTCTCCAGGAGTCAAATATTCATGTTCAAAAAATTGGTCCATCATGTTTCTTTGGAGCAAATTTACATGGACTGATCGCATTGAGTAATTATAGCTTTTTTTTCCCAAGGAAAAAATAGAAAATGAACTTACTTTTCTTATCATCAAAAGGATTCCTTGACATTACTGGGAAATCTATCATTTTCATTGTGTTCTCATACCCTGAGTATAAACATTTTCAGTCAGAAAAAGAAGCTAGGTATCATTTTTTTAAAATTAATATTCAGAAACCACTTTGCCTAATTGGCCTTTAAATTGTGCATAGATGTTGCCACATGTCAGGGGAAAAAAAAGGTTACCTTGATTTGAACTTTACAAATAGGAAATGCTTGACTGAAAGGGAGTAATTCTTAAGGGATCTGGTCACTGCCATGTAGTGAAATGAGCTTAGAATCAGGAACTGGAGGCTGCTGGATCCATATGAGCTGGTATATCTTCTACTTCCTGCCATTATATCCTGTCATTTAGCTGATTTAGCATTTCCCATTAGTAAATGGGTTTATTATTTAAGAGGGACATAATTAGGGTAAGTAGAGATATGAGGAATCCAGGCCAAGAGATCCATTTGATTGTTGCTCTGATGGGCTGACTCGGGTTGTACTGGTAGATACTGTGCCTGGTGTGATTCTGATTGTAACCACTCTCAGCATACAGACATTAAGTATGGCACCCAAGCTACAACCTTCTCTCCCTGCTGCTTGACCACACTTGAAATGATCTCTTACAGCAGCATTAAATATCTGCATCGTCGTGGGGTAGCCATCAGTTGGCACTGCTCGATTCTCTTTAGTGCAGGAGGCATAGTTAGTATGGTTTATTCTCTGGTCGTTTGGTGAGGGCAGAGCCAACTGTAGAAAACAAGCTCCCAGACCATCTTTGTGCTGGTACAGTCAGTGCTTGGTCAAGTCCAGTGCACAGCTGAAATTGAACTGGGAAGTTACCAAAGGGCTGCAGCTACTTCTTTGATTATGTGATGAATTTTCTTCCCATCTTAGTTCTCTAATTGTGACTTTTTTTTTCTTTCCCTCAGGTACTCTCTGCCCTTGACATACTCCAACCTCCACACATTGACTATTTTGAAGAAATGTATCCTAACTGGGAAATGTGAAAGAAGGGAATGTTGTTTGGTTGCGTTGGGGTCTCCCAGCACCAGCCCTAGGCTACCTTCTTGATAAGGTACCATATATAAATGTCAGCCTTAAGGAAGTAATTGAACAGGTACCTCCCAGAACAGGTAATTTTAAAACCTAAAGTCTTTGGATCAAATTCTGACCAAGGTGGTTCCCCAAAACAGACCTTCTAGACCCTAAAAGAGATAAAAGTTGAGCAGAGATAAGTATTGAAAGAAATTAGAAGGATCAGATTGTAATCCCATTTCACCACTGACTTCAAGGTGACATTGCACACAAAAGTCATTTAGGTGCTCTGCATCTCTGTAAAATGCAGTTGCCCCCTGCTCCAGTGCAGTATATTTGGGGCCGGGGTGAATATTAGCAAGTTAAATACTTAGAGTCCTGTGAGTTCCTTGAAAGAAATAATCCAATATTACTTTGTTACTGCTGTAGCTACTTTCTGAAAGGACATATCAGATTTTTTTCATGACAATATCCTGTAATATAATGATATCTGTTCTTATTCTTCTGGGACTAGTATGTACATAGACAAAAAATTGGGATATTGCTTCCTTTTACTTTATCAGATAGCCATTTGAGTTGCCATTTGATGTTTTGCATTTAACTTAAATTCTAAAATTAAAGTCAAGGAATATGCTGAAAAAAATGGGTTTGTTAATGTCACAAAAGTGAAATTCATTCACACTGATATTTTCTTCCGAAAAGTAGAAATAAACATTCCAGTGAGATATTTCCTCAGTACTTAGAGTGAGCAAGAGGAGACAAGTTTTTTTACAAGCATTAAATAATGACCATGTTAGAAAAGTTCTGGAACTTCCTTGATGAGTTCTGGGGAGCTTGGTTCATTGAGGAATTTCCCAAAGGAGAAGGATGGAGGGAACAGGACTGGCAAGCACCCATGCTCTGCAGTGCTCTGGCCTTCTCAAGAGCTGACCGTATTTTACAGAGGAGTAACTCATCTCCAGCATTCAGTGGCTGGCGTACTTTAAACGTTGTGGTAGTATGGGATTACTGTATATAGGCTTTTGTTTCAGATTGAAGCACAATGATTAAAGTAAGAAAAATGTGACTTTTACCCCAGTTGAACCAGCTTAACTAGTGAGAGCATAGACTTGTTGCAAGTGTAAAGCATGGCTGCCTAGTTTATGGGGGCTATAGAAAATGTCAGGGAGCACTGAAGAGCATGGGACAGGTGTGTCCTGGATGACAAATCCCCCTTTAGTATCATAGTCCTCCTAGGAGTGCCTGATGTTCCTACTTTCCGCAGCAAATCTTAAATGATATTAAAGTTTCCGCTTAGCTTCTTCCCAATTTCCCGGCGTCGTACGCTCTGTCCCTCCCTTTGTCTTCATGGACAATCATGGGACACCTTAATTAACATCTTCCACAAACAAAACTGGGAGCAGTAGGGTTAGAAGAAACTCAGCTTCCTCCAGAAAGGTGATAGCAGTGACATTGCCTAGGGTTGGCTCCTGTGTAGGCCAAGGCCTGCTCCTGCAGAGTCCTGTAGAGGACTATCTTGAAAGAGACGAGAGTGCCCCCTGCTGGAGCAGCGCCTGAAAACCAAAGAAGTCTGGTTGAAATTCACATCCTGACATTTATCCCTCTGCCTCCAGAACGCCCCATAACAAAATCTCTCTGTTGAGAGATGTTACAATAGTATATACTTTCTGGCAAAGAAAAATTTTTTGGAGTCAGGAAGGGTATTTATTAAATGCCAAGTACAGTCAGTTCTGCTATAACACTTGTTTTGAAAACGTGAATTAATTCTACCATTGATCTATTAGGGAACACTTTAGAATAAAGCAAATTTCACATGTAGTTGTGTGTGATTTAATCAGCACGGAAACAGAAAACGAACACACACACACACACACATACACATACACACACATATACACATACACACATACACATACACACACATACACACACATGGACACACACATACACATACACACACACACACACACACACACACCAAATGTCTACTGACAACATCAGCTCCTTGCATGTTGTCAGAAAGGCTAGATAATACCACTTCACTCACAAGCCCCCATAGCCACTTCCAGAAGCAAGCTTAAGATCTTGTCCAAGGTGAGGTGTCATCTTTGTGGACTGAAGACAACTACTTCCTTCCTCTTCCCTTGCCTCTCACCAGGGCAGAGTCCAAGGCAGGAGCCAGGACTAGGCCTGTGACCACAGGTCACTGACCCTACCACCATGGGAGTAATTCTTTTATCATGTATAAAACTGTGCTGGCGTTTTTATTAGGTACATGTCTTTTTATGTTACTGAGAGTTCATAGCCCCATTTCCCCATAAGTCCTGTGGTTGACCACAGGTCACTGACCCTACCACCATGGGAGTAATCCTTTTATCATGTATAAAACTGTGCTGGCGTTTTTATTAGGTACATGTCTTTTTATGTTACTGAGAGTTCATAGCCCCATTTCCCCATAAGTCCTGTGGTTTTGATTATGTAATTTTGCATAGCAAGGTAGTTTTGGAGAGTACATACATTACATCATAGCAGAACTTTGGTTGTTCTTCTTGACTAGAACCGAAGATCTCGAAGGGATCTTTGAAACCATCAAGTCTGGATATTTGATTAATTCATATTTACATTCCATCCTGTGTGCCAGTCGTGTGGCATTTTACACCAAACAATAATTTGGGGACTATGTTTGACTCTCTGGTAGTCTAGATAATGGTAAGCAGAGTTCTCTGGGCCACTGATTGACTCTGATGTAGACAGCAGTAGGCCCGAGGACCTGCTCATGCCCTTCTGTTGTAGACAAGGTAGGGGAGGAATGGGCACAGACTTCCAAAGCATCCTCATTCTCATGGCTTGCTGAAAGAGTTTCCCCAGCAGCCTTCCCTTTCTTCTCATCCCCCACTGTCCTTCTCAAGAGCAGATCTTGAGGTTTCAGGTCACGAGTTGAGTGCCTCTTCACTTAGATGTTGGATTTTAAGACTTCACTTTGTTTTGTGTTCTGCTTATGGTTTGGCTATTTTAAAGCAGATGAAACCCTGATTTTTGAAGCCCTGTTTTTATCTTTGACATGCTACAGCCTGCAGCCTTTGTAGAACTAGGTCTCTCTTGTTAACCTTCCTTTATAGGTTAGAATGCCAAGGCTTTGCCCTGTGTATTACAGTAGGAGAAGAAAGTGATGTGCTGCTTTGTGCTTCACAAGGGTCGTACAGGTCTAAACAGAGCCTTATTCCTTTTAATGGTAAAGGAAACTGTCAAGAGTTTATGGTAAATAGGCATTTTCAGGGCCATTTTTAGGAGGTTCCAAGCCTCCTGGGTTAGAAAACAAAAGAATGTAGCAGGCATATGGACACTTTGGAAATACGAGATATGCTGTACTGTGTTACAGTGGGAAAAGCACCAGTTTAAGTCCCAACTCTGCTACTGACTAGTGCGACCTTGGACAAGTTGCTTTGCTGGCCTGCAGCCTTCTGTAAAATGGACATGAGGATATTTCCGTACATACTTCACAGGCATATTGTGATGGTGGATATAAAGCACTTTGTAAATCATAACGAATGTATAGATAATAACTGTTATCAGCCACTAAATATTTTCTATCTCTTCTGAGCCTCTTAGTTGAGATTTCTCTGCATACCTGCTTATCCTTTGGCATAATATAAATCTTTTAAAATACTGCTATTGCTGAGGCAAAAAGAAAGAAAGAAATCAGATGAGCAATCACTCACTTTCTCACTCTTAGAAATGAGAATATTCACAACCTGCAGCACAAGAATGTTAAGAACTGGCATAAATTCAAAATAATATCCTGCCATTTGTCCCCAGGTTTGCTGACTCCAACTGTCTCTGTAATATCCAGGCAGTATAACACATACATATGTTATCTCCAGTATTAAAAAAAAAAAAAAAGCCAAAAACCTTTGGACATGCCATTGATTATAAACATTGGAGTATGTTATTTTTTAGCTTCAGCCTTTAATTTAATTCTGTTTTTGCCATAATTTGGATCTGGGCCAGTAGAAGTTGGTTTTGAGAACTTAGAAACCCACAGTCTTTGAGTTATATGAGGCATTACTACAGTGTTTTGAGCACAGTGGCCTGAGCCAAAGAAGCAGCTCATATTCAGTGGAAAAAGGCATCAGTCCCGGCCCTCCAGAAATGCTTCTCACACTCTCATTATTAGTCGTAAGGGGAAAAAGTAATGCAACTTTTCACACTGTAAGTAGCGTACCACATACCTTTTCCCCCTTACAGGATACTGCCAGTCACATTATTGGTGTTATTGTAAGCAGAAGCTGTCTGAAAAGCTGATACAAAGACAATAATAGTTTTAGGAAATCTGAGAAATAATGAGAATTTGTGTATAATGAAGATAATTAAGTGTGTCCATCATAGATATAGTACTGTACAGTTCTCTGTCTACACAAACCCATTTTCCCCCATGCAAGAGATTCCAGCTGCATTACAGAGCTGTTTCTCAGAATGTGTAATTGACAGGGCAAGATTTCTGCCCAAAAAGAAATTCAGGTTGGTTTTAATCTCTCCTTTTAGTAGGAAAACATTTAGCTTTGCTTGAGGCAAACTGAAGAAAAGAATGTCTTTATTGAATAAAAATAAAGTACTGAGTATTAGTATATCTACCCACACGGTACAAGAGTTCTCAAAAATTCATGTATGGAAGGAGTGGTGAATTCCAAGAAGACTGAGCTTCTTGCTTTTGTGTTTTCATGTTATTGTGTCTAATGTATCAGCTTCTTGGGACAGTGTATTCTGTGGATACTACATGTAGGAAAGCTTCATTCAGTCTTTCTCTATAATACAAAGAATGAGCTGAGAGCATCTGACATTGGAGGATTACAATTTCCTTGTTTTATTTCATGTGTGTTCAGCCTGCAAGGAAACAATCTGGGGTGTGATTAGTGACTTTAATCTTATTATAAATGGCCTTGAAGCTGATGCTAAATGTTTAATTGGCAAACTTTTTATTTTAAGATTTATTCATCTCAAGATTCCTATATCTTGATTTATAATAAAATTATGATATGCAAATGATTATAGTAAATGCTTGAGTTTAAGAAATTTTAAGTTACAACTTACATGTCGGTAGGCCCAACAGTGAGTTCAACATTATGTCCCTGTGTTTGAGAATGAGGCTTAATATCTTGGGCAAATATAGAGTTTTTTGGAGAAAGCTTCTTATTGTCATCATGTTGAAATACATGGACCACAGGTTCCAGGGAAAGAATCTGAATGGTGTGAATGAAGCAAACCTTCTCTGATGAGAATGATTACCAGGAAACTATGAAATTTGGCAGGGCATGATGGCACCCAAAGAGCAATATTTTAACCATTGTTTAAACAAGAATTTGTTTTCTTGAGGCCAGAGTCTACCTCCTAGCAGTTTATTCAAGCCACCTCTGTCACTTGGTATGGTTCACCAGTTTATTTGGTAGATAGTAACTGCATTTCTGGATATCCTGAAGATGGATAGGTAGATGGATAGATAGATAGATAGATAGATAGATAGATAGATAGATAGATAGATAGATAGATAGATAAGGAGAATGATTGATTGATTCTTAGTGGATAGCATTTCTGTTCCTGTCTTGCCATCATTGCCTCTTAAAAGTTCAAGGCCAATAGTATATAAATCTTTTGGTTGATTCCCCCATACTCTTAGCTCCCAAGGAGGCCTGGAGTCACTGAAGAACTAAGAGGAAATATGTAGTGCCTGAGTACTGTAGATAACTCCAGTTGTGACAAGCACTAAGAGCCTCAATCTATTCTGCACTGAGAGATATCGTCGTTTTATGAGCTATTTAGTTTTAACCGTCATGGGAGAAGAGGATATAGACCCACTGAAAGATATTAGGCATGGTCTTAAAGGAAAACAGGCTATAGAAAAGGGAGTGTTTTAACTGAGATTGGCAAAATTCCAGTAAGTGAACAAATTCTTGCTAAGCCGTGGAGGACAGTAGAGGCAGCAGAGTGCAGTGGAAAGACTTGGGCTCGGTCGTGAAGCCCTAAGGTCAGATCCCAACTCTGACACCCACTTTGTCAGCCTGGACAGATCACAAGCTCTGTATACCGTGTGCCTTTGGCAATGCTCCTGACGGCAACCTGCAGTGGGGGAAGGAGGTCCCCCTCCCATCTTTCCAGTCTGGTACTGGAAGCACATGCACCACTAAGTAACAGCCACAATCCCTTGTCTCGGCTTGTTCTGCCGCCTCCGTAGCTTTGCTTTGCCCGTGTGTTCCCTTTCTGTCCTCTGCCCATCTTTATGTGGTACTTCAGTCCTCCCTGTCCTTTAATAGCTCAATTCAGATGATGCTTCAGTCTGGAATCAACTCTTCATTCTGGCAAAAGTGCCAGTGCCGGTGAATGTTTTATCTGTTTGTTCATTTGACAGATGTGTGTGCCCAGGACACGGAAGAGAGAGCCCAGACATCATTGTCACACAGCTAGTCAGCGTCAAGTGTCTGAGACCACATTTGAACTCCGATCCTCCTGACTCCCAGACTGGTCTGTTCACTGTGCTACCTAGCTTCCCCTGTTCTGATTTTTGCTCAAGGGCTCTTTTTTTCATTGCCCCCCTTCTCAGTTTTATTTGCTTGTGTTTTCAGTTTCCTGCACCTCCAAAATGACTTACACAAAAGTCGCAGTGAATTCCAGGCAGCCCTGGGCTGAGTGAATGCACACCTATAATTCATTGAAAGATGTGCCTTCTGCCATCCTGCTGTTGTAGTTCTTTGTAGTATTGATATTGGTCTGGTCTTGGCTTTTATTGACATTGTGAGGTGCCGAGCTTTAGAATAAACTGGAGAAGCATAAATTATTATCAAGTTCTATCAGGCAGGAGGACGTTTGAGGCCAGACTGTCTAGCTGTGAGGAAGAACTGGTGAGCTAAATAAGGATTTTGTGTGCTGGGGTGATGTGGTGAAGCCCAGGACTTGTCTACTGAAGACCTAAGTTTGGGTGTTAATGTGCTCATCTCCTCATCTCCTGGCTATGGGAAATTTGGGCACGTCACTTCATCTCTTTCAGGTCCTCAATTTCTTCATCTTTGCAGTATGGTCAGTAATATTTGGCACTGGTGAGAATTCATTAAGATAATGTATAGCAAGCCTCATATAAATGTAAGCTACTTTTATTAATTTGTTAGGTCATTGGATGTGGTCGATTGACCTGGCCACAATGCTTTGAGTCAAGAAAATGAGTGAGGGAATCTGTGCATAAGGGATGGAGGTGGAGAATGGACCTGTGGTAGAGGGGAGGAGATCCCCTTGACGCAGTGCAGCCTGACACCTTCTCTGATCTCCTGTGTCAGCCCCAAGGGATGTCATAGCTGGAGAACTCTGGTCTAGGGAGAGGCCACAACCCCTGGAATCATATTTCAGAAGTCAGAGGGATCACAATGCCAATTAAATTCATGAAGGATTTATTAATAAGTACCTCCCTTATGACCCTTGGCTGAGTGCCGGGGCTACAAAGACAATAGCAAAACAACTTCTGCCAGAAGGAGCATCAGTTCTCTGGTATGGAACAACACATAATGCATTTCAGTAAATGCAAGTATATCTGTACATATTTGTGTGTGCGTGTACACACTCACATATTTCTAGAGAAAGGACACAAGTCTAATGTACAGGGTAGTATGTGAAATAGGAGTTCCAGAGGGCTAGAGAAACAGGAGGGCTGGGGCTTCACCCCAGCCAGCCTGTCACAGGGATGCAGAGTAGAGCTGTGCCCTCTGGCCACTAGCTAAGGGAACGCTGATTCCATTGGTTTGGATTTCTTGGTCTCCAGTCTCTCTTCTCCCCACTCTCTCTTCTCGCCATCTTTTTTTTTTTAACTTGGCAATCACCCTGGCCCCTGCAGATGGGTAAAATGAACATGGATTTCCCTAGCAGACTCCCTGAGCATTTGCATGCATGGTTTGCCTTTTGCAAGGCTGTTCGGTAGAAGTTGGAGCTCACTTTGCGTCTGTGGGGTGCCCTTCCTGCTCTCACTGCGCATGCACCGCCCTATCCCATTCAGACTCAGCCACCAGGTCTACATGTGCTACCCAGAGCAGGTAGTGTGACAGTTTGCTGGCTCATTCTTCCTCAATTTTTTGGTACTATCAGTTCTTCCAGTCAGCTTTAAATCCCAGTGCTGGGAGTTTGTTTGTTTGTTTTTTATCAAGTGCAAGATACTGTTTTAAAAAGATAAAGAGATTCCACATTTGCCTGGGTTCTAGTCAAACATTTTTAAAACTTGACCTTTTATTCCACTAATTTCTGTAGAGAAGCACATGCCAGATTCAGAAAAGGTCAGGAATTCTGACTTAGCATATCCAGGCCTTGTAGATGCAGAGACACCTTCGTGCTTGATTTTTATTGTCAAGAATTTGGCATTGAGGGCTGTCTCGTTTTATTTCAACAAAATGAAACAACTTTCGCTGTGGTCCGTCACTCTCTTTCTATGTGAACAAGGCTGACTGAAAGTAGTTGTCTTTGTAAACCAGGTTTTCGTTACCTGTGCTACTTCAACGCCCTCGTTTTGTATTTCAGATCAGATCGGTTATGCATTGAAGATCTAGGTTAAGGCTTCCTTCCTCTGTGGACCTGTTCTAGGAAAAGAGACATTTAAGTGAAGAGCGGAATGTTTTAATTTGTGTGAGCATTGTTGTGGAATGTTGTCTTTTCAGACAGAGGAAGGAAGTGGTAAATGTTCAGAATTAGCACTTAAAGCAATTGTGGACATGATTTGACATTGTGCTGTAAACTCTTAAGAGATACTCAGTAGCTGGAGAAGCAGGACCAGAGAACTCCAAATTTGGGCAACTGAGTTTACACCACAAATTCAGCTGCTGTGTTGGTTCCATTGTCTAAAATGCAGATAAAATTTATATTGAAAATGTTTGTAAAACCCTTATCCAGTATGTTCTGTTCAAGAAATATTCTATAATATACAAATGATAATCTTTGTATGACTTTCATTAACTTTGGTTTCTGTTATCTACAAATTCAGGAGATTTAATTGTAGCAAATTTGATAAAATTTCGGTTGCATAAAGTTTATAGAAAATAAAGGAGAAGAATGAGTTCTCAGAATCTAGTTCTTTTCTGGAAAATAATTTCATTCAACAGATTATGAATTTTCTTTTCATATGTCAGTCACTTTTGAGCTAACCAGAAGGCTTAAAAAAAAATTTAATAGATTTCCTTCTGACTTCAGGCTCAATACATGCAGAACAGCATCTACTCCCCTTGGCAGAAAATTTAGCCTACTCTATAGTTCTAGAATTTTGTTAGTTCCTTTGGTAACTTCATGACACAAAATTCCCAGTTTCCCACCTTGCCCAGCTCAAGCTCTGTGGAGATGAACAGAGATTCCCGTGATTCTAGGAGCTCAAGCAGTCAGAGAGAGAAGGGCCATCGGCCATCATGCCTCTGCTGAGTAGGTAAAAGAGGCTGTTCTTTCCCTCATTTCTTACCTCACCTTAATCCCTGAATGCCTCAGACAAACTTGAGACCTGGGAAAAACCTTAGCTTCAGAAGTTCAAGGCCTCCCACCACCTACAAGGCTGTCTCCCGTCATCCTGGCTTAGGTCTTGGTGCTGGACCCATAAATACAATTTACTTGCAAGTCAAGACCTCACCTGCCTGATGTCCTGATGCCCTTGATCTTCTAGGGGAACTAAGGACAAACAACAAATTTCAGCCTCTTTGTTTCCCATCTTCTCCCCAGACATCTGCACGTGCCCATTGTGCCTCCCAGTCTTCGGTCGTGCTGTTGAGGTCAGATCTCCTCAGCACCCTCCTCCCAATGGCTGAAGCCCCACTGCCTGCACACCAAGAAGGAGCAGTCTCTGCCTCGCTTTCCACGTTGGCTTAGGACTGTTCCTTGTTTACCGTGTCCCTAAATTCAGGCAGCTGCCTGCTTCCTATCAATACACATCTCACTCAAATGTCTGCACTTTCTTTACTATTCCCATTCAAGATGCCGGCGTCTGTAATGTGATCTTCTAGATGACAGACTCTTGGTTTGATGGCTGTAGCAAGTGTGTGGGCAGCTAGGTGGCGCCATAGTGCGTAGAGCACTGAGCCTGGAGTCAGGAAGACTCATCTTCTTGAGTTCAAATCCAGCCTCAGACACAGGCTGTGTGACCCTGCGCAAGTCACCTAACCTTGTCTGCCTCGGTTTCCTCATCTGTCAAATGGACCAGAGAAGGAAATGGCAAACCACTCTGGTATCTTTGCAAAGAAAACTCCAAATGTGGGGTGATGGAGAGTCAGACATGACTGAAAAAAAGCAGCTGAACAACAGCAGCAAGTGTATGTAGCTATGGCTTTGACAATGCACTCTGTGAATGACTAGTTGAAGGAGTGGATTCCCCTCAGGTCGGCTCCTGCTGCTTGCAGGTCTTGGCAGTGACAGCCCTGGAACTAAAATTTGCCAACTCTGCCCTTCCCTGTGCTGGTCTGCCCTCCTGGAGTGGCTCCGTGGCTGTGTTAGATAATACCGACAGCCCTTGGCACATGAAGCATCTGGTGGAAATTCCAAAGTCATCTTTGAAGTGCCTGCTCATCTCTATTTCCTTTTTACTTACCTTAAGGAGATTCCTTAACTGTTAACATTTGCAGCACCTTATTCATGTTAGCTTTTAGTTAGGAAACCACACCTCTGTTCCAGTGGAAGGAAACAAACAAATCTAAGCTTGATTCTCTCTGCCTCTGCGTGTAAAAACAAATAATCCCAAAAGGAAATCTAGGCAGTGTAAAAGCAAAGAAATCCATTAAAATAGATATTTTTAAAAAGAAAAAAAACACACCTGATGTGTATAGAAAGAAGTGATTTCCAGTCACCTCACCATTAGAGAGCCCTAGTAAAACATCCAAAACCAAAGGCTAATATGAGCTTCAGTCTCCTGTGCTGCTCAGCCCTCTTTGGTCAACCCTTGGGTTAGTAGCCCTTGTGTGCAGAATAGAGCCGGAGGCATTTAAGGAAGCACATGGAGCTGTGTTATTTAATCTTCCCTACCTATCGCTGCTCTCAGTTTAGTTTTATTTTTAAAGGTTTGCTTTCCCCAGGAGACAGCTGTGTGTAATGTGGGGAAGCAGGGGTTTAAAAAAACCACAGAACAGCACATGAGACCAGGCTTCATTGGAAAAGGCATGGGAGCAGCAGGACATCTGCCACCTTTACAAACTAGCCAAGTCTCCCACTCCCTTCCTATTCCCACTCAGTTTAGTTAAGAGCAGCTCCTCAGAGAACTTAGCAGGCCGAAGGGCAGCAAAAGGTGAGGCAGCTGAACTTTCCAAATGTAGTCACACACACACACACACATCCTACCCATCAAAAAGCATTTCGTAAGTTCCCACTGTGTACTTAACACTATTTCCACATGCATTTGGAGGATCATCCTTTTTCAAAGGATAGAGGAGAAGGGGCTTCTTTGGTTCAAGTGACACTTTATTTTGATTTGTGTCTATATCTTCCTACATTGACTTGATCTGTTAATTTCTGAGAGATCAGTCTCTGGGCTTCCCCCACAGGACGCTAATCTGCCACTGTCTTAGCTGGGACTGAAAAACTGATCAAAGATATTTTGTCCAAAAAGTAGCCTTCTATAAAATAATAGCTCCTGTTTATATCGTGCTTTTCCATTTAAATAGCACTTTCCTCACATCCCTGTGAGGTGTAGGGTTTTGCAGGGAACAGGGGAAGCACCTTTAGTTTCTCTATGCAGGAGCCAACCCAGTTTAATTAAGAAAAGCACGTCCTTTGCTTCTGTTGCAGTGATTTTGCCAGCCTGATAGAACTTTTCTAAGTGATAAATCAAAAATTATAGGAAACGTTCTCATCCTAGAGTCACTAAATAATTTGCTTTAATGATGTTAAAACAAAGTCCTCTTCCCCTACCATGGTGAGTGCCATACCAGGATTCTTATGGTTTAAAACAGCTTTTGCTATATTAGCAGCAGTATTATGAAAGGAAATAGTTTATCCATTACTACCTAAAATATCTAAATGCCTAATTTGAGCTTCTCTGAGGTTCTCTCACCCCATTATTAGTCTCCTGTGCTGCTCAGCCCCCTTTGCAACCCTTTGGTTAGTAGGCTTCCAGTGTGCAGAATAGAGCCAGAGGCATTTAAGGAAGCACATAGAGCTACGTTACTTACCCTTCCCAACCTATCACTGCTCTCATTTTAGTTTTCTTTTTAAAGGTTTGCTTTCCTTCTTTGAATCCTCTTTGGAAAAGACTGGACCATTTCTATGTCTCTCCCTTAATAAGCAGTCTCTTCTTTCTCTCTTACCCTTATGTTCCTTCAGCATTAGAAACATCTTCCTGTGTAAGCTTTCTTTTCCTTAAACATGGTTTTCACCCCTTTCCTATATATTTTCCTTTGTTTTATCTGGTTTTTGTTTGGTCTTTAAACATCAATCTCAGTTTGGCTCATTTTTTGTACTTGTTCATCATTCCTGTCTCATGTCAC
Source organism: Pseudocheirus occidentalis (assembly GCA_028646575.1). NCBI lineage: Eukaryota > Metazoa > Chordata > Mammalia > Diprotodontia > Pseudocheiridae > Pseudocheirus > Pseudocheirus occidentalis. The sequence continues at coordinate 362,307,414 of CM053593.1, forward strand.
ACCCCCAGTGAGTGATTGGTCAGTATTTATTAATGCTAATGATGATGATTTAATAGGACAGGTGTTGTTGGCACCATCCCTACAGACCCTGCAACTAGTAATCATGGCTTCCTAAAATCGAAAAAGGATTCAATTAGGGTATCCGTGATTGGAGGTTAATTTTTCTATGATAATTGTATAGCTGTGTTCTCTAGCATCACTCGACTGTGAAAGGCATATTCGTGCTTAATGATGTTAAGTTGATTCTTCTGCTCCCTTAAAAATTTCCTGAAATAACAAACAATCCCAGCCAGGTAACTCAGCAGTGTCCGATCTTCATATTTCCTTCATCACCTTCATGGATCTCTTGCATTAGTCTGAGGACTACAGCCACAGATTAAGTTAGCACCCTCTCCTCCAGCACCATCCTGGCCTCTGACAGGTACTTTTTTGCCTTTCATGGCCCAGAACCAGTCCTTAAATCACCTCCCAGCTGCTATTTCTGAACTATGATATGTAGTCCCTCCCACACACATAAACACACTTTTGGGACTGTCCTGCTTGTTTTTGTTTGGATCTCAGAAAACAGCAAATGTTTTATCTATCTCTCTGAAAAAAAAATTCATTACCTGGTGTCCATTCTTCTTATGATGAACCTTTGGACCACAGGCCCATACCAGAAACCTTTGCAGTTGGTTAAAACCCGCTAGTCCTTGTCAGAGGCCCCAGGTCACCTCTATGCTATCTTTGGGTGAGATAAGGCCTCAGAGCGGAGCTCTACCAGTTGGATTTGGCATTGCCAGCTTTTTTCTTTGTGGCAAGAGGCTTGTTACTTGTTACTTGTTATATACTGAGGTATATATGGGTGGCTGCCAAGCTTTAGAATATTAGTTTCCTAACCTTGTCATCTGTATTCTGCCTTTGCTTTACCTTTGCAAAGCCTTTTTTGATCACTATCTGTATTTTTTATCATTTTGTAGTCTTGCCATTTTTTTTTGCTATTATAGTTTTGATATATGCCAGCCTCTTTTCCTTTGTCTTTAGAAAGCCCTGCCCCACATCTTTCTTGCCTTTATTTGCCTCTTTGAGAACTTTTTCTTTGCCCCCAAGAATCTTTTCATGAACCTAGCAGGATCCCTGTGGCTACCAGGCTTTTGGCTACTGCCACCAACCTAAACATGCATTTGAAATCTGCCTGGGATAAGTGATTCTATAGCTGCTGTGGTCAGCCCAGGCAGACTCCTCCGTCCAAATCCTTGGCTATGGGGCCCTGCATTGGTGTGGTTGTTTTAATCTGTAGCAGTGCAGGAAGATGTCAGTGTCATCTCAGTGTCATAAAAGGAAAGGGGACTCTTTGTGCAGCAGCTTTTACATAGTGTGGTAGGAGGTCCTATTGTGTTTTCCTCCTAGTGAATACAAAGCTTCCAACTTGTAGATTATGGTTGGGGTCTAGTAAGTCCTGGGGGATAGGGACAGTCCTAACTCAGGTAGCTTTTATCCTGTCCCTGATCTCTTTCCTGGCTTCTGGCTGGGATTTTTAGCTATTTATGGACAGAAGCAAAGAGCCTTTTTTTCCATCATAGTCCCCTTCCCCCAAAACTGCTGAGAACCTCAGAAGTAAAATATTTCCTAGTTTAGTTCTTTTTCTAGAAGAAAATGCTACTTACCTGTTTTTAAGGTGAAACCATGGAGCGCAGGCCCTTTAGTAACTAAAACAGTGGTATTATAATTATATTATGGCTATTTGGGGGAGGGAAGTTAGAAAGAAAAAGGAAATTAAAAGAGCAGTGGGAAAAGAGACAAATGAACAGGCACAGGAAGACACACCCAAACAAAGCAACATTTGGGGTAACACTCCCATCCTGGGGCCTATGGGGATATTACCTCTGATCTTTTTTTTTTTTAATCTTTGGTGAAGTTTTGCAATTGTAGGCATGAGTGGGGCCATTATAGTAACTCTAGTACCTTCACTGGGAACTTGATGGAATTAAGTTGAGTATATTTAGTATAAGATTTCTCTTTAAATGCTCTTCTCCTCTCTCACTTTGTAAGCTACGTATCACAGCCAAGCATCTGATCTCCACATTTTTGCCTTTCTTCTTAGTGGTCCTTTGCCCAGCCTAACCTCCCTCCTCTACATCCATCTAAGTCTGAAGTTCTTCTCAAAGAACAGAGACTTGAAAGTCCTTCAATCATTCCTTGAATGGTTCTTCTGCCCTGCCTCACAATGATCTTCTCACTTACTTGGAATTGCTATGTCATTGAATGCGGTCTGGAATTGTTTTATGGTATCTAATATCATATATAGACATCTTTGCCCCCTTACTAGACTGTACTCCCTGAGGGCAGCAATCTTGTGGTGATGGGTGGGATAGGGGGTAATTTTCTCTCCTCCTTCTACCTGTAGTTAGCACAATCCTGAGTATAAATATGCTTAATAAATGTTTTGTGAACAAAATGATTCACTGTGAGAATCTTAGATATAAATCTTAAAAACTACCTTGACACACACAAGTATTTGTAAAAATTCAGGTGATGGTGAAATAAGCCATTCAAATACTCTGAAAGATGATTTTAAATCCAGACATCTTGAGTTTTCTGTAACTGACTCATGAAAAACATACTATCTATAGTGACCTCTTTTCAGTCTGAACAACTTAATTCTTACAGTGGCTTAGTATGTATAGTTGTAAAGACCCATCAGCAATGATGGCTCTATGAGAATCACTTCAGTTAGAAGTTCATTAGGGCACTTGGGCTGGAAGTTAAATCCAAGTAATCAGGCTGGCTTCTGATAATCTCTCCAAACCTCAAGTTTCCTGCTCTTATAAAGTCAGGGTGAAATACTGTGTCGTGAAAATCAGTGAAATAATATATGAAAGTGTTCTGTAACATTAGAGTTTAAGCTGCTATATCAAGGTTTATAGAGTGCCTTCTGTTAACTATTAACACGGCATTGCTAGTTACAACAGATTTGGAAGAGAAGCCCAGAATTACTCTATGTTAGGACCTACACAGTGAAAATCATCTCCTGCCATTAGAATTTTTTTTTTAACACTTTGTATTTCTAATACCTGTCTCATGAAATCTCTGGGTTGGAAGCTGTCTTGAAGAACTTCTAATTCCATCTGCATATGAATAAGAATTCCTCTGCCACATCCCTAGCAAGTGGTCATCAAGCGTGCTTGAAAAGCCTTGCTGAGCTCCCCAAGCAGCCTGTTCCATTGCTGACCATCTCTGAGTATTGGGAGCCAACATCTTCCTTTTCACCAGCCTTGTATCATCCCTTCTCAGACTCAGAGAATTCACAGGACCTGGAAGAAGACGTTGGTCCTAAAAATCTTGATGGCAGTACAGAAGGTTCACAGCACTTTGGAGAAACACAAGGGCATAGGGGTTGGGGAGTGCCTTTCTCCATTCTCTATCTGTTGTCCTTTAATATGGCTGTTAAATGGGAGTGCCACTGTGGTTACTTCAGTGCTCTTGAGGGTGATAGCCACGTGGGACTGTGGTATATAATGCTTAGTTAGGTGACAGGTAGCCTTCACCATAATTTGGGGACATCTGTTCAAAGAACATAGCTCAGTATGGCTAGGGGGTATATCTCTTCTTCCCACTGGCTCTATAATACTCAAGGGCTCACACTCCATTTCAGGTCATTGCCTCAGGGGGCTCTACAGAAACATCTGAAGTGGTTGTGAATTCTAGGTAAGAAAGGGGCAGATACAAAGGGCATGGTCCTTTACTCCTCAAAAGCTGATGTCCTGGAGCCCAGTAAACCCTATTTTTGCATCAAGCCCCCTCTGTGTGTAAAAAATAATTGTAACAGCATGAGAAAAACTTGTGGCTTTGGAACTTTTCACGAACTAGATGAGGCAGCCCATGATAGAACTGACAAATGGAGGCACAGGTAGAGGTCAGGAGGCCTGGCCTCTGATTCTGGCTGTGTATTTGTGTGGAAAGTTAGACAAGCCATTGAGCCTCCTCAGCCTCATCTAGTTTCCTCATGTGTCAAGCTAGAAGAGAACTTTGGAGCCTCTCTAGCCCTGAAGTTCTAAGGACTTTGAGAAGCGTGCTCTCTCCCCACGGGGCTTCCTGACCACCCTCTTTTCACACGGCAGTTCATATGCCAATACTTTGCTCTTGTATCAGACTTTTCAAGAAAGCATTTTGTATGTCATTCCATTTGATCTTATAGCAACACTGGAAAGACAGATTCAGGAAAATTATTCCTATTTTATTGATTAGAAACAGGCCCAGAGAGAAGCAATAACTGAAGGTCAGAAGACCTAGATTCTGGCTTTCTTATTTATTCATTGGGTGGCCTCTAGAGAAACAGTGCATGCAGTGGGTACAGCAATATAAAGGGAGAGAGCAAGCCAACAACACTGAGCGTTGTAGTTGTGACCGGGAGTGTGGCTTTGAAGAAGAGCTGAGAAAATTCCCTTTCCTCCTTTCTTTCCAGAGGTGGAGGACTATGGGTGCAGATGTTGCATGCGTTGTCAGGTTTGGCTGATTTGATAGCTGGTTTTACTGAATTGCTTTTCTTTGAAAAAGAAAAACCAGCTTGTTATTGTTGCTACAAAGAACAGCTCACTAGGTACAGGAAAAGGGAGAAATATATTCTGAAACAAAGGGAATGTCAACAAAAGTATAAACAAAATGTATTAAAAGGAAAGAAATTGGGATTCATTACTTTGGTCTGGAGATTGCTAAATGGTAAATCCGCAGTGTCTAGTGGGAAGAAGTAGAGTGTCCATGTGCTCAATCTGAGGCACCAAGGAATAAATAGAAAGGAAGAGGAGGGAGGAGGTGAGAGTGAAGGGTGAGAAACGAAAGGGAAAAAAAGGAATCACAGAAAAGCTCCATCTGGGTCAGGAGTTCTAAATCTGAGATCCATAGACCCTGCCTCCCACCCCAAGGGGTCTGGAAAGGGCTTTCAGGGGATCTGTGAATTTGGATGAGGGGGAAAGTCTTTATTTCAGTATTATTTGTTTCCTTTGCAGTCTTATGTATAGTACTAAAGTACTCCCAGAGATTGCTTCAGATGCTAAGCCTTCCTGTCCTAGGCTTTATTTAACACTCTTCTTTCTCCTTGTATTCTAGCTAGAAACCTACATTTCTCCTGTGTTGATAATTTGATTAAAGGGGAAATTGGGCATCCTAGATTCAGAATGCCTGGCTCCCACAGTATGGTCTTCATGGACCTGCATGAACCCAGAGGTGAACCTGATTGTGCTTCCAGCTCTGTCACCACTGGCATTCTGCAGGCCCTTGGGCCAGTGAATAACCTGCCTTCTCCCAGAAGGGAGAGGAGCTGAACTGGGCAAGCCTCTCAGGTCCTTCCCGGCCCTTGTAATATCTAGGTGAATAGTGAGACTTAATGAAAAAACAAACATGCCCATTTTCCATAATCATAAAAAAAAAAGTTCTTGAAAAATGAAATCTGCTTTTTAGTTAGAAAGCATACAAGTCTTGTTGTTACGCTAGGGCACCCAAGGAATCAGAGACCCCTGTTTATTATTGTTCATTTGTCTCAATAGCTGTACCGTGGCAAATCAGCACATTTTGTAATCTGTATTTTATGCAACTACTTAACTAATTACTGCAATCAGCTGCAATTTATTTTATGACTGTGCTGTTCAGTTGAGTTGGTTAGAACTCTGAGGCTGGCACACAATGCCCAGTGCGTTTTTAATGATCATATTTTTATTGACTGACTTGAATAGGCAGAAATGTTTAATCTGTTAATGCTCTTCTGAAAGCCCTAACTTTGGTCCTAGATTTTATCTTTGCCCAGTGCTAACTTGAAAGGCCTTGACAGGAGCTTTGACCTGATGGGAGCCCCAGCTGTTATAGAGGCTGCCCCATTTAGAGGGAGTGAGGCCTGCTTCTGCCCTTGTTTGGGAGCCCCTCATTAAATTACCCAGAGACAATAATCAGATAGCTGCTGTTCAAGTTAATGGCACCTCTGAGCCCCTGTCAAGAGAGCTTTAGTTAACATGCAGCAGAGCTGGAGTGATGCAGGTCCCTTTTCAGCCCCTCATTTAATTTAAGCTGCTTTAGTTGGCATGGTAACTGGTTGAGACATCTGGGAGACATTATGCTGGGGGCTTGAGACTTAGGAGGAATTGTAGCACAGCAAAGCAGAACTCTCCTGAGAGTAACATGTGTTACTTCTGGGCATTTTCAGCTGCCTTATTCCTTCTAGAACTTTGGTGTTTGCGGCCTTGCTTAACAAAAAGCCCAGGACTGCTTTGTTAAATGAAAAATATCAAGAGGTCCTTTACTTTCTAAAAATTTGAGAAGACAAACTTGCTTATACTAAGTGACTGTGGATGGCTTCAAAAGGAACCTGCTCTTTTAAAGAGATTGCAGGTAGAATGATGAGGAAAATGAAAAATGAAGTGACCACAAATATGACCAAGAGCAGAGCCTAAATTGTAAGGGTTGTTCCCCATGACCTTACTATAGGGAACAAAAATGGATGTGGAGAACTGCATTCTTAATCTGAAGGTATTGGGAGGAAATTAAGCATTGTAAGTAAAGATGTTGAGGCTGGTAGTTAGAAAACTTAATTTCACAGTCAGAAAGACTTGGGGTCCCATCCTGCCTTTGACACATACTGGCTGGGTGACCTCGGGTAACTTTCTTCTCTGGGAGTTCCCTCTACCAATGAAATTATAGGTCAGACACCCCCAAAATAAAGATGACTAAAGTTGCTGGTTTACAGAAGATAATGTCACATGGTAAATAAATGAGCTAAAACCATCTGATCGGCTCAAATTTTACAGTTCCAAACTCTTCTGTTTTTAATTATCTTTAAAAAGCCATCCTTGGGGGGAAAGGACAGAGGGGGCTTGAAAGTAAAGACATTTTTAACTTAAGTTGGAGAATAGACTGCTTTTGATGCCACCAGTCTGAAATGGCTACTTGTGGATGAGAAGCTTTTTGGAAGGTTGCATCAGATTTTTCCAGGTCAGGGGCCAGAGAAGGTCAGTGACATCATGGTTATTTGTGCTGAGCAAAGACAAGAATGGTACTGGTTTATATTTCATCTGGAATGGTGTGTATCCATGCGACCTTAGTCTGGAAGAATTGTCCTACCATGTGAGACCATTAATTTTTTTTTTTTTTTTTTTTTGCTTTTTGGGAGGGCAGTTGGGGTTAAGTGACTTGCCCAGAGTCACATGGCTAGTAAGTGTGCCAAGTGTCTTGAGGTCATATTTGAACTCAGATCCTCCAGGGCCGGTGCTCTATTCACTATGCCACCTAGCCACCCTAAGATCATTAATTTTGTTATTTTGCTTTGAAGAAGCAGATTTGGGAATCTGCTATGTAGAGGTGCACAGATCTGTAAAGACAGAGAGGAATCTCCCCACTAACTACAGAATTTATGATGAGAGAATTTATTAAGTTCTTTCTGTACTCTGTATGTGCTGGGCACTGCGCTGTGTACTGGGGATACAAACAAGCAAGACAGCCCCTGGCCCTCAAGGAGCTTATATTCTAATAGGGTTGGTTGTTGTCCTTTGTGCTCAGAGAGGAACAAAATGACCACCCTGTGTCAGGCTCAACGTACTTCTGTCGAGCTGTGGCTTGTGAGACCAGTGCAAGCTCAGAAGGCTGTAGCCCAGGTTGGGCATAGATAGTGCATATGAGCATTTGGGGTGGAGATGCCTCAGAATCTGCACATTTCACATTTCTTGTGAGCTCTGCTCGTAGAGCCGGGTACCTTCTTTGATGCAGGTACGCTATGCTCCTCTACTGAGGGAAGACAACACGCAAAGGAGGCCTGAATGGGGCTGTTGGCCTGGGTGGGAGCAATGCTCCACATTCAGCAGCCTGGCTTGGAAGTGGCATGGGGCACTGATCACCAGCAAGCCTGAGCAGGTGCCCCAGAGTTCAGGGGCAAGAAGAGTGATGCCCAGAGCAGAGCCTGCACGGTGGCCTGGAGGTGTTTCTGTTTTGTCTTTGGTTGCTTCTCTTCAGAACAATAGACCATCTTTCCCACCCCCACACCAATGTTTTTTCTTCCTTTCTCTGTTTAAAATATGGTTACAGATAGGAGATGGAAACACACACAAACACATGACATTCTGTTTCGTATTTATTCTTCAAGTTTGGCTCTCATCAATTTGTGCCATTTTTAAGTCAAAACAAGATTTTCCCAAGTGCCAGCACTACCAGTTCAACCGGATCTCTAGAAAACCAACATGTTTCCTCTCCCCTGCTTGCATCGGCACCAGCTGTCACCAGCAGCAGGGAGGTTCTGGCGCTACAGCCCGGCTGGCCATTCTCTTGATATATATGTGAGGCCACAGACAATCACCAGCTCTTCCACATCCTGAAAAACTCTCTTCAGTTCCGGCTGAAGCAAAAAGCCTGTCAGTAGCCTCGGAAGACACGCCTGCACTGAGAACAGGGATGGGCAGCACTGAGCGGCCTGCTGTTGAGTTGGGCTTTTTAAGAAAACTGACACCACTTGCTTTGGGGGTGGCAAAAGTGCGGTTTTTTGCTCTTTGTTGTGTTTTCTTTGCTTTGGGGTGTGTTGGAGTTTCTTTCCTGGAGTTACTGGATCCAGCCCAGCTCTCTTTACAAGTTAATTCTGTGTAACAGTGTCCTCAAGAGTACATACTGTGGGGGTGGCTAGGTGGTGCAATGAATAGAGCACCAGCCCTAGGGTCAGGAGGACCTGAGTTCAGACACTTAACACTTACCAGTTGTGTGACCTTGGGCAAGTCATTTAACCCCAATTGCCCTGCCTTCCTCCTCCAAAAAAGAAAAAAAAAATGATTACATACTGTCAGTTCTCAGGGTAATATATAATAGTATTAATTAATTAAGTACTGAAGAATTAGCTTTTTTCCTAAATGGAACAGTGTTTATTTACATAGTTTTTTTTAAGATAACTGTGCTCAACACTTGCTGCACAGGGGTTTCCAGACCCTTTTGGTTTCTGTCAGTGCCAAGGACCCTAGGACTTCAGCCGGATCTTCAAGGTCACTTTGTTCTTTAAATGCTCTTTGGGAGACTTTTCCCAGGACTCAGACCCAAGTGTCTTGGCTCCAAGGCCGGTCTACTTTCTATTACAGATAGTTCCTGCTTTATGTAAGTGGACCCTTCTGCAAACCTCTGTGTAAAGTGATCTTTACATAATCATAGATGTGGGAAAGGGAGGGAGGGAGGGAGATTGAGAGGGGGCCATGTGCCCATAGAAGGAAGGGCTGACACAGGGTTCAAAAACACATAGGGGCCAGAGACAGAGAAGCAAGAACATTCAAAGAACTCTGGGGCCAGTACCAGCCACATGGCGGCCTGACTAGAATTGAGAGGAAGAACATGCAGGGGACAGGCATACAAGGGCCAGACATAGACACAGACAGGAGAGGATAGGTGACCTGTAGGATGGACAGAAGACACATAGGAACTGGACACATCCACACAGGTGGGTGGGCAGAGTGGGGCAAAGGACCCTTCTGCAGACACTGGAGGTCTCAAGCCAGGTTCCCTATCTGACCCAGAGGCAGCATCCATTCTGCTTTCACTGGGGGGAGGGGGGGGGGTTGAAAGTGGAGGCAGAATGTTGAGCCAAGGAGGCAGGAATGGAGAGAGATCACAGTCCTATACAGTAAAGTTAACATAGGGAGGTTTTTTTGGAATGCAAATCTTTTCCAGAATTCTTTGCATACTGTGAATTTACACGAAGTGAGAATTATCTGTACTTAGGATACTGGAATGGGAGAAAGTGTGAAGGAGCAAAGAAAAAAGGAAAACGTCATGATTGTTGATAGCTTGACTGACCTTGTCTCTTGTACAGACTCCAGGAGTCCGAGACGACAGAGGTGCTAAAGTTGCTATGTGTCTATGACAAGGGCTAGTGGGAGAGGACAGGGAAGACCCCAAGGGCTTTTGAGGCCAAGTGGCTGCCCTGTGTGGCCAGCTCAGTTACTTAGGAATAGGGAAGCCTGTCTGATATATTCATTGGAATGCCTTGCTGACTTCAGTAAATCCCAAAAGTTTCCATTCTAATAGAATCACTTATGGGGCACTTAGGAATCTTTGGAGGCCATCAGTCAGGTCCACAATCCTAACTTCCATTAAGTCTGCCTCCACTTAAGTCATCCAAGTCAGATAATGCTGGTAGCCAGAAAAGCACTTTACAGACCCCGCCTTGTTTGATCCTCACAGCCGTTCTGTAAAGTAGCTGATGTTACCCACATTTTCCAAATGAGAAGATTAAGGCTCAGAGATTTAAGGAGCATGCCCATCATCACACAGCCAGTGAGCATTGGAGGCAGGGTTCAGGCTGGGGTCTTCTGCTGTGCTGCCTACGTGCCTGGGTATGATTCCGTCCTTTCCTTACAGGTAGAGAGAAAGGAACTTCTCCATTCTCTCTTGACCATCCATTCTAAAGAGCCCTGGATTTGACATTAGACGTCCTGGGTTTGTTTGAATGCTGGCTCTGCTACTGACTGCCTGAGTGACCTTGGGCAAAACACTTTGCTTTCCACCACCACCACCTTTATTTTTTTTTTTACCTAAGTCCCCTCATCTGTAAAATAAGGGGAAAGGAACAAGATGATCTCTAAAGCTCTCTCCAGCTCTATGACTATGATCCAGTGAATCCTTATTATTGAATTTCCATCCTAAAGCCTTTTTAACTCAGCCAGGAAAATCAAAGGGGACACTGAGCTCTATCCAGATTCCATACATCTTGGATACTACTAGCCTGAGAGTCATTTTTCTGCTTCCATGTGAGCTTCCCTCTTTTCCCCATCCATCTTAAAACCATTGAATATTTGTTGGCTTCTTCCGTGCAAGTGCCTGGAGTGGGGGTGGGGGTGGATGCCAAGATGCTCTTGTCCCTGCCTTTCAGGAGCTTACTTGGGGAGGTTACATAAACACACGAAGACCTGAAGAAAAAGACACATAGGGACCAGAGACAGAGAAGCAAGAGCATTCAAAGAACTCACTGGGGTTGGGTGGGAAGTGGAGGTAGGGGCCCTCTTTATTTTATAAGTCAGAGAACAGAAGACCCAAGAAATGCCAAGCCAGAGCACTTTGCCTTTAGATCAGGCTGCGGTTTTTCTCTTCTCTGGTATCTAGCTGGGATAACCAAACCTACTCTGCGTGAATTCAGAGAATGCTCCCATGTCCTGGTCTTTTGTCATTTTTAGGACAGTCATTTGGGCCTTTTTCCATCTTATGGTGCTGGTTATAGGAAAGCTAGGCAGTGGTTTGCTTTGGTGACCTTTCCCTTAGAGATGAATTTCTGTTATTTCATTATGTCAGTCTTCCATTTCTTGAAGCCTGGAATTCTGACCTTTCTTATGCAGTACATCAAAAAGTTTTCTCCTGGTAAAGCTTCAGCCCTGAGAGTGGAAGTTTTTCTTAGCACCGTGCTTCTAGGGGTTATGAGTGACATTCTCTGAACTCTCCTTAACTTCTAACCCAAAGATATGTTGTCACAGAATTGATGCAGAGTGACCTACATAAAATTATCGTCTCTCCTCAACCACTCAGCTCAGATCATGTCAAAGTTTTTCTTTATCAGATTTTACGAGGTAAGGTTTTTTTAAATGACAATCTCAGTGAAAGTTGTGTTTTTCCTCTGACCTTTACCCTGGCCTTCACCCTGGCCTTCCAAGGCTTTCCTGCTCCAACAGGCAATTCATTTTTGACATAAGCATATGTAACCAAGTTTAACATTTCCTCGAAGACTCCCAGGCTGCCAAGAAGTTCTTGACTGAGCTTCTGTGATAGTGACAGCAGATGGAACCGTATCACTTATCAATTGAAGCAAGTTGATTTGGAAGAGGCAAGTCTGGAAGAATACCTTGCCACATAGGATGATCAGATGGAGGAGGACCATGAGCTTTTGACTAGGAGTACTCTAGCACCAGGTGCCTAAATAGGAGTGTATCTGTGGCCTTGAGAATCACCACAGAGCAGCAGGGGAGTTCTTGAGACATTCACTGGCCTAACAAAGCAAATGAGGAAGTAATGGAACCAGCTACCTAAATGATTCTCCAGAAAGACTCACTGGCAAGAAATAGCCATGCTGGGTTGAGCAGGATAAGCATGAAGAATCTTCTTGGCAGTTCTGACTTTTTAATATTAATCATTGAATTGGTGCCTGGACATTAGTCCTCTCTCTTAACTGAGTTTTGCTCTTGTAAGACAAGATGTATGACTCAGCTAAAGGGCAACAGAAAACCTTTTTTTCCTTGTATGAGATTTTTTGTCTTAGAGCAAATATTAGAGTTAATATTTTCCTTAAGAAAGATTTAAAAGCTTCCTCTCAAAAACCGGGAACCCCTAAACCAGAGGTGGGGAACCTGCGACCTCGAGGTCACATGTGACTCTCTAGGTCCTTGGGTGTGGCCTTTTGACCCAGTCCAAGTTTTACAGAACAAATCCTTTCATTAAGAGGATTTGTTCTTCCAAATCTGGATTCAGTCAAAGGACTGCACTTGAGGACATAGAGGGCCACATGAACTGGAGTTCAAGGCTGGAGTTCCCCACCCCTGCCCTAAACCATGATTATTCATAAATTCCACCTAAGTATTGGGAAGCTTTTCTTAGCTTGTTTTCTGTTCTTCCCTAGTCCCACTTAATAACCTTAAGGGACTATTATGAGAAAGAGAATTTACAGCTTCAAGCCAAAGAATGAGAGCATGTTCCTGAGAATACAGCTGGTGGAGGGAAGAGCCTGGGTTGGGGTCTCCTTGAAAAGAAGAAAAGCCCCACTTGAACTTCTCATGGTTAAAGTACATGTCAGAGAACTTCCCATCCCCAGGGACCATATAGGAGCCACGTGGCGAATTGAGAGTGTCCCCTTCGTGTCAGAATCACTTCTGCAAATTTAGCTTCAGCTCATCTGATAAGTTATAAGGCATCTCTGAAGAATGAAAGCCCGCAAGGACTTTTTTGGTGATTTTTTATTTAACTATAATCAAAGCGGCCACAGGCCTGGGTCAGACTCCCCATCTTTCTCATTATATACTTGCAATAATTGGTTGGATACCTAAGCAGAATGTTCCAGAAACTCTCATTGTATTAGAAAAAGCCTAAGCCTCTGCCTCTGGGTTTGTTGTTGCAGGTTTGAAATATCTTCATTCTGCCGGCATTTTACATCGTGACATTAAGCCGGGGAATCTCCTTGTGAACAGCAACTGTGTGCTTAAGGTGAGCTCTTCGGTTCGTCTTAACATCCGTGAGTACCCGGGCTTTTAAGAGTCATTGGTTTTCAAGAGGAAATTGCTAAGGTGTTTATCATTCTTGTTTTAAAAAATAAACTCCAATTTTTTCTGTCCTGTCTCACAGAAAAATACGAGCCCTAGTGAATATCTTATGTACCTATTAGGGTTAATCACGTTTTGTTTTGACACATAGCAAGTTTTTTCCATTTTTTTCCTCTCTTTGGCATGTGTATTGGTAGGGTTGAAATTGAAATAAGGTAGATAGAAAGCAAATCTTTAAGTAAAGTGACTGCCTTCCCCATCTCCAAAGAAAAGTGTATTATCAGGATTAATCATTTGAACAGTAATAATTCATTCTTTGAGTCCATAAATATGGACCAAATGGTTACACAAGGCAGGAGGAGGCATGGGAAGGGCCATCTCTCTCTCATTTTATAGATGAGGAAGGCTGGACAACTTTTTCAACAAGGTCATACAGGTAGCAAGTGTCTGAGGTGGGATTTAAGGCCTCCTGACTCTTGCCCAGTCCAGGGTTGGCTGAAACACCCACTAAGCAGAGAAGCAGCCTCAGCCAATCACCCATCCAGTCCATCAGCCGGCTCTAACTTAGCCATCCTAATGAGAGCTGAGGGGTATGTCATGTTCATCTATAGAGAATCCTGAAATCTCATTGAAACAGTTAACTTCAGTTTCTTTCCCCACTTGTCTCTCAGTTGAGCCGCTTATAAATATTGAAGGTGGCCTATATGTCATTCTTTGTCATTCTTTCCTTTCCCCAAACCACCTCCTAGAGCAGCAGTTCTCAACCTGTGGGTCGCGACCCCTTTGGGGGCCGAACAACCCTTTCACAGGGGTCACCTAAGACCATATTTCTGATGGTCTTAGGAACTGAGACACCACTTCTCTATCCATCTCCAGGCAGGTCCGCCCACATGCAGATACGTCCACATATGAGTATTAAAGGGGTAGTGGCATTAGGAAGGTTGAGAACCACTGTCCTAGAGTATGAATTAGCAGCAGAATTTCCCAGAATCAAGTGGCAAAGCTTCAGCCTGAATAACCTACGGACTGGACTCTTAAGTCCCCTGTAATGGACAAACCACTGTATCTCGTCCTGAATCTGTAGAAATGGCAACCAGGCACCTGCTGGGAGCCATATCACTATTATACATTAGACGACTCCGCAGTGAAAGCCAAACGACGTTGTCACATTTCATAAGTGGCTTTTATGTCATGTTGCTTAATTCTACACAGTCAATACTTTTTACTATTTCAACTGATGTATTTAGAGAGGAAGAGAATTGTTTTTTAAAATGTTACCTACTTTAAGAGTAATCATTACTGTCATTACTACTTAGCTTGTTGGCAGTTAAATCAAGCATTCATGTCAAGTGTGTGAATGAATTTCATTTTATGATTTTAAATGCTTTCTTCTAACAACAGGCCAGCTCCCTTTAAATGCCGGCAAATTAAAATTCCTGTCCATCTGACCCTGTCGAGAAGTGGAAGAGACTTAGAACTCCTTCTCTTCTCCTCTCTCCCCAAGGAATTGATTAAAATGTTTTCACAGTCCTCAAGCTTCAGCAGTCTGGGATAGGACAGTTAGGTCCAGCAGAGAGAGTGAGAGATCTGGGTTTGAGTCTTGGCTCTTCCATCAGTTCAGTGACCTTGGGAAAAATCACCTGTTTTCTTCTTTTCAGTGAGGGTTGTATCAGGTGATCTCCAATTTCCCTTCCCTAGGTCTTAAGAAATCATCCAAACCTCCCATTTCACAGGGGAGAAAACTGACGCCCCAGAGGATAACCCCAGCTTCCCTGGGCCCCTGATTCCAAATTCTTTGGACTCTGCATCCAGTTCTATTCTTTTCCTATTCTTCTTAACATTTATTAGCTGGAAAGAATGCTTGTTTTTCAGCTTGCCTAAAAAATAAAACCTCTGACCATTACGTGATAAAGTCATTTTCTTCCAACTAAATTTCTTTTTTTCCAAGATTGTAAAGCCAAAAGGGTATCACAGAGGTCATTGAGTCCCTGCATCTGCCCTGATGGCACTCTGCCTAGCCTCAGATGAATCTCTGAGTTCTTTTCAATGACTCTGGGGGCAGGAGATCCTGCAGCCTGCATCAGGAACCCAACCCCAAGTTCAGCAGCACTTACCAGGAGGGGTTTCACTCTAGCCAGCTTGATGGGACAACAGAACTGAACTGTCTTGTGTTCTGGCTATTGCTTGAAAGATTGAACAAAGAAAGATTTTGTACAGAACTTGCCTGCTTCGTACCTTCGAATGCATGACATTGATTTTCCTAGCTGTTTCGTTACTGTGCACTTTACTTCTAGTAATGTTAATAGAGGAAAAAAAGTACTGCTGAATAAACCATACAAGGTTGGGACACACTGAAAATTTGCCCTGCCCCCACTGACTCATCATAAAGGGCCACATTTACCAGGCTAGAGAACCGACTGAATTTGCAAATATATCCATAATAATTATCCTGACGCTTTCTAATTGCATCCTTTCCTATGTTGAGCTATTTAATTTCCTATTATGCAGAGGATGGGTTATTGAAAATCCCAGTCGCTCATTGGTTATCTGATCATTGAGCCCAGCTCATCCTCCAGGTAAGATGCTAAAATTGTATCCAGGCGAGGCTGTCAGACCAAACACGTGATTGGCTTCTGAGCTGAAGGCCATTTTTTAAAACTGTAGGTACATACAAAGTAGAAAGGAAATAGGGGTTTGGCTGTCTTTTTGCAAGTCCATGCTAGAAAATTTTTTTTTAATTTTTTAAGGTTTTTCACTCCTAATCACTCAATCTACATTCATGCTTTAAGCACCTATTGTTTTTTCACACTGTGCTAGGAATTAGAAATACAAAAATAAAGAATAAAATAATCTCTTATTCTAGAGGGAGAAACATCATAAAGAAGTATGTACAACATAAATACAAGGTAGTGGTTAAAAAAGGAGGTTACTAGCAGTTGGGAGGGTCAGGAAAGGTTTTGTGAAGGTGATACTTAACTCTTGATGGAAAAAAGATTTTGTGCGTTAAAGGTGAGGAAAGATAGCCAGCACACAAGACGTGGAGATGGGAGAAGGCTTGCCTTGATAAGAGGCACAGAATTCAGAGCCAGACCAGCTGGACCCAAAGATGTCCAAGATGTAGAATAAGCTGAAAAGAGAAGTCAGGGCCAGGCTGCAAGGTAGCCTGAAGCACAAACAGAAAAGTTTACATTTGGTCCTTGTGACAGCCTGCGAGAGTGAGGATGTGCATCCGAGGGGCACTTTGGACACTTTGTGGGAGTGAGGGTGGGTCAGGGAGGGAGCTGAGAGAGATCAGGTACAAGACCATGTATGTGGGGATGGGGGAGGAGGGGCACGAGGGAAGGGTGAGGGAGGCAGAGACCAGTTTGACACTGAGCCCAGGAGGTGGTCCTTGTGTCGGACACAAGCCAGTCAGAGAGGGCTGAGTCTTAAGGAGGCCTTAGTGCTATCTTTTGGACACACTAAGCTGGAGAGGTCTCTGGGACCAGTGTTGCAGGAAGAGACTGCATGCAGCTGATGAAGTCACCAGGGAGAGAAGGAAGTAGGGAGAGAAGACAAAAGGACCCAGGACAAAGCCTTGGAGAACAGTGACAGTTAGAGGGCAAAGCATGGGTGATGAAGCAGCAAAGACCAAGGTGGAGACGAGGTGGAGGAGGAGGGAGCAGAGGGCAGGCAACAGATGGGAGGCCCTGGGACCTGCAGGCAGAGGAGATGGCCTTGGAAAGAAGGGCTGGCTCATTATCACAGACTGGGAGAAACAGGGAGAGAATGGGCAAAGATATCAGGGTGTTTTGAAATGAAGAGAGAGTGGGGTAGATGAACCCACTTTTCACAGGCAAGTAAGAGGCTTGAAGATGTAACAATCATCCTTTTTTTGCCTGAGGTTATTTTTCCCATAGAGTTGGTTAGTCATACAGCCT
This sequence comes from Pseudocheirus occidentalis, assembly GCA_028646575.1. Taxonomy (NCBI): domain Eukaryota; kingdom Metazoa; phylum Chordata; class Mammalia; order Diprotodontia; family Pseudocheiridae; genus Pseudocheirus; species Pseudocheirus occidentalis. The sequence continues at coordinate 362,324,560 of CM053593.1, forward strand.
CTCCTTTCCCCCCTGCACACAGGGGAATGATGAGTTTGTGCAAATAGGAGACTGGACAAAAATTAGTCAGAGGAATGTTGAAGATGACTTTAAAAGGAGCCCGAGAACTCTTCCATAAGAATTGAGGCCAAGCTTTCCGAGGGTGCAGCTTCTACAAAATGGTCGCTGTTTTAACCTTATTTTGTCTCATCTAGAAAATCTCTAAAAACCTTTGGGTGGAGGTGACTTGACTTACATCCAAAGCAGATTGAAAGTCAGCTATTTCTTCTTCCAGTAAATGTTCATTGAACACCCGCACTGCTAGGCCTGGGCTACAAGGGAAGCCCTTGTTGTTTTGCTTCAGTCACCAGTTGAAAAAAGTTTAAAAGAGCCAAAGAATTTACTGACAACAGCATTTTAAGTGGAAGGAAAGAAGATTTAAATGGCTAAACAAATTGTTCTTCCTCCCCATAAGATCTGTTTGTGGAGTACTAATCATAGGTATTTGGTATTAAGCACTCTTACCAAGTACCAAGCTCCATAAAAACACATTTTAACCTGTTGTACATGTAAGTAACATATGCCAGCATTTTGTTGTAAGCATATATTTGAAAGGTCTGATAATTTCAGAATCACATTTGGAAAAAAACCACTTTTCTATTTAGATTTGCGACTTTGGATTGGCCAGAGTGGAGGAATTGGATGAATCCCGTCACATGACTCAGGAAGTTGTCACTCAGTATTATCGGGCCCCCGAGATCCTGATGGGCAGCCGTCATTATAGCAATGCTATCGACATCTGGTCTGTGGGCTGCATCTTTGCAGAACTACTGGGACGAAGAATATTGTTTCAGGCACAGAGTCCCATTCAACAGGTATAAATATGCCCTGGCCCTTTGATGCCATGTTACCTAATTGATTTTAGGCAAATCTAATTGCAGATATCATTGAGAGAGTTAGGATTCTGTCATCTACAAATCAGAGGGGCTCCTGCTGCTGCTTCGATCAGGTCTTTGGATGTACTGTGCTCATTAGATTCTGCTGTAACATTTTGCTCAAAATAACAAGAAATAAGTACGTCTTCTTTCTCCCACCACCTCCTCCCTTCATTTCTTTGAACCATAGGATGTTTTTGGAGGATTGGTGCTGCTGCTGATCCATTTATACCCCCTTTAAAATGTGTTCAGTGAAGTTATGAAAATTCACTTTTTCTGTGAGTTTCAGTGTTGATGTCTCCCATTTCAAGCATTTAGAAAAGGTGACATTTAGCTGGTGAGAGAAGTTATTTAAACACTTTGGGCTCCATAGTACAACCAGAATTCATTAAAATGCAGATTCAAGGAAGCATTTAAAACCTGATTAAAGCTGGGTGGATATATCTAAATGAACTGGGATACCATACTTCATTGGTTGTATTTCCAAATCTCTGATTTTTAGACAGGCCTGCATCTCTAGAAATAATGTATGTTCTCACTTACTTAACAAAAGCGTTTCCTTTGTGTCTAAAACTGTAAATCATCATATTGGGGAATTTATTTGTCCTATTCAGTAGTTAATGTGTTTCTCAGCTATGTATTCATAGTCTATAAACACACACACACACACACACACACACACACACACACACACACACACACACACGCTCTGTCTCTCGCTCGCTCTCTCTCTCTCTCTCAAATTCAATAGTCATTAGAAAACCATCTGGAAGTTGTCCTAGAGTGGGATACTTCTGTTCTGAAAGCGACTTGACATACTCAACTTTAGCCCTTTTATTGTTTTTAAAACTTCTACAGAGTATGAGCTCAGCAGTAAAGGTGTGATGTGTACAAGACTCTTAGTTCAACAGGAAGGCTGTTTTACTGCACCAGTTAGTAAAAGTAACCATATAATTGAAGCCAGTTTTGAGATATTTCAGTACCTTGGATATTCTGTGCATACATGTGGCTTTAATAGAGATGATTCTGTTCTAAATTTAGAGAACAGAATTTAACAGGTGTTTTAATATGTGTGGTCTTCATATTTGCACACAAGGAGTTTACATTATGAAACTAATATTAGTCTTTTAAATGTGAGAATCCTTTAAGTGAAAAATGAGGGGTGAAGTCACTGAAAATGTTCAGTGAACAAAAATCTCAGGCTGCCACTAAGAATAAGCAAAGCACAGCTTATGCTAGCATTTAAAGTTTAATTCTCTAGAGGAAGAGGAATCTTGTTTTTACCATTCTTGAATGTCCACTTGGGGAATCCCCATATGTGTTCCAGGAAATGGGGAGGGAGCTTATAAAATAGTGAAGAGAATCCAATTTCCAGTTGAACATAATGATTTTCTGTAATATTTCCTAATACTTTAAAAAAGAATAGAGTGAGATAGATATGACAGATCTTCACATAAGAAATTTATTAAACAAAGATCCAGCTCATTTGGGGCAGACTTTGCCAAATGTTTCATTATTTGTCCTAATGAGCCTGCTATTTCTGATCAACAGTAGTTTGATGGTTCTCATATGTTATAAAAGTGTCATCTAGTCCCCCTCAAAAAAAAAAAACCACCACCTTTGTGAGAATCTTCATTGCTGCAGAGGCACATTTCTGTCATGTGTCTCCATAATCCCCAAGTAAAATGCTGCAAGTCTGTCCTGAGTTTGAGACAGAACCCAAACTTGTGCTTCTACTTGGAGATTCCAGAAAGAGGAGTAGTCCAGAATCACATTCTGTTGGTAAGACCTGATCAGGCTAGAGCATCATTGCTTATGAGATTCTGACAGAACATCTTTAGATTTTGAGACAGGTGTTAATATAGATGGCTATGTTCAGATGGGCCATCTGAATTGTGTTCCCAAATTAGCCTAATATAGACTATCTTCTAGGATGGGTATAGTTCTTTGTGAGCGTAGAAGAAGGCTATCCTGATGATAGTGTAAAAAAATCTATCTTGACCCAAACGTGGAGAGTCCAGCTCTGACCTCAAATGTAAAGGCTTTGGGCCATCAGAGCTGGCTGCTCCCAAGGATATCTTACCTGGTGAATCCTAGTCTGCTCCACATGTCCAGATCCAGCCCTTCTCTCATGTCCTGAGGAAAACAACTTGTAGTTGAGTTTGATACTGGTATCAGTCCTGTCCAGGCCCACTGTAGGTACTGTTCTACTCAGCATAGTAGGGGCTGACTGTGGTCTCTTTAGCAAGCCTATTTACATCCCATCATTAATGGCATATGGATAGGGTGGGAGAGTGTCCAAACTGGAGCTGTCTAACCTTTATTGTTTATTTTAAGTAGGCTAGAAAGGGAGAATTTTGGCTTTTTTTCCATTAACTTGAAACCTGAATTTGAAAGCTCTACTCTAAGCTGTCTGTGAAGCCCTGATTCCAGAATATATTATTGAAGTTGAAGAATGACGGGGTGTCTCCCAGACATGGTGACTGGCATCTTTTTTTTCATGTCTACCTACAGTTGGATTTGATCACCGACTTACTGGGCACACCGTCACTGGAAGCAATGAGGACAGCTTGTGAAGGTGCAAAGGCACACATACTCAGGGGTCCTCATAAACAGGTAAGGGCCAGAGGGGGAGAAGAGCTGCTCTGATCACCAGCTGCTAAGGCAGTGACAAGGGAGCATTAGGATCAGAGTTCATAAGCCGAGGGCAGGGCTACGGGATTCTTTCATTCTTGTCATGGCAACACATCAGATAAAGTTTTGAAAACTTGTCTGGCCAAACAGAACAGTGTCAGCTCCCAGTGCCATGACAAAGCTTAGCATAATGCTGTGCTGATCTTGGCCACATATTGCTGCCTGATAACTTGATGGTTTTGTTTGACACTGGAAGTTGTCTCTTCAGTCTAAGGAGTATTTCCTAATTGTCTTAATATACTTTTCTAATCATTTCACTTATAGATTTTATTCTTGTAAGCTCTCTCTCAAATGTCCAGGGCCATTCATCAGTCCTTAGCTGTGTGACAACAGGTAAACTCACTGAGCCTGTTTCCATCTTTTTTTTATTTTTTACATTAAATGACACATAAGGTCCCTTCCATCTCCGATATTCTGTAATTTATCTTTATAACTAAGTTTTCTCTCATTTTATTAGTGTTGAACTAAGGTGAGCTACAAGGGTGGAAAGCAAAATTATGTCCAAGGACAAAGAACCAGAATTCCAGGCCTTTTTTTTTTTTCAGTTTTGCCCTTTCCTTGTGTCATAAATCCACTTCATGCACAAGTCAAGACATCACCTGTGATATCATTGGTCCTCTTTGAAAATGAAGGATGAACAACAACAACCCAATGTGGGTGTCAAGAAGAGCCTGCTCCCATGGCCTGGAGCTCTTTTTGCATTAATCCAGAATTGGGCTGTGAGGTCATACCAAGTAAATCCACACTGCCCATGGGGTATGCTGCTGACCAAGCACCTACAGAGGGACACAGACAGTCCTTTTTTCTCTGTCCTGTTAATGAGCACTTCCACAAGGGCTTCCCTAATCATCTGTGGACCAAAATACCAAAGAATTGTTCAGGACTGCAGAAGCTTGAGGCATGACCTTTGTGAAAGTCACAAATTGGGCCAGACAGAGACTGAGGATTAGGCAGGGCTTCCCAGGCCGCTGATTCTCCTTGGTGCTGTTGGTCTTTGTGGATGGGCATTCACCTGAGCCGCCTTGCAGCCCCTGTTAATGATCAAGGACAACAGGCCGAATTCTCCCCCTCCAGTGAGATTTAGGTATGTAGACAAAACCTTTTCTTTGCCAGGCTTTTCCCTTGTGTAGTTGTGGATCCAGCGTCGTTAACTCTTCAAGACATAGTTTTTACCTAGGCTGGGGAAAATAGGAAACCACTCAATATCCTTGGTAAAAACCCTAATATATTGGTCTTTGTACAAATCAGCACATTACACCAAAGCTGGTACCAGATAAAAGGGTTTAACTTTGAGTATATAACTAACCCATGAGGACGCATTCTAAAATGCCAGTTCATCCGTGTTTTCTGCAAAACACCAAAGTATTCTGGTACACATAAACCTGCTTAGTGAGCTAAGGTAAATGCAATATGGTTTGTCTTTTTTTTGCCTTTTTTGTTTCCCAAAAAGGTAATATGATCATCACCATTTGGGGCTTTGTTAAGAGCCCTGGATTTTACAGCTCATACCTTTTCATTCCTAAGAAAGGTTTTTCAAAGGGTAAAGGACAATAAAGTTGTGTTCTCTTTTAAAGCCAGCGAGAGCCCATAAACACAGGTGTAGGCTTTTATGTTCTGAGCTGTATTCCAACAATAGCCACCCTCCTCTGCTGTTTGTTTACTTCAGAACCGTTAAAACCATTTGAAGACTTTAACAGTTGTAGAATATCGTGACAATGCAGGGAAACATGATCCAGAAATGCACTGCTTGGTGAATGGACAGAGAGTTCACTTAGCAAGCTCTTGCAGGGTTGGTGTTCTCAGAAGCAGGGAAATAATTTCTTTCTCACAAGATTGTTGGGCCAATCCATCTTGCCCAGCAGAAAGGGAGCCGAGAAGGGAGCCCTGCTAAGCGTCAGACACCGCTACACTGGCCTACCCTCTCCACAGGGTAACACTGTTGTTGAGCTTCCAGCGTGTTGAACTTCTCACACATGGCAGACTTCTTCCTGAGAAGGTTCTTTCTGGCTAACAATGGAACACCTCCGAAATGTGACTGAGGGCATCAAGTGCAAATGTGTAGGAATGTAACTTCAGTGGCCATTAACCAGTGACTTTGTAGGAACCCATCATTGACTGGAATCAGGGCTCTCCCATTGTACCTAGGAGGGAGGCTCACTCCCTTCAAACCCCTAACTCTTGTAACCTAGACCTTAGACTTTATGCTTCCCAGCAGCTTGTATTTCAACACTGTCTTGTCTATCAGGAGCATGGCACATAGGCTCTTATCTGAAGACCACCATCCCTTGGATTTTGGTAGATCCATCTGGGAAGGATTTCTAACTATGTTTACAGAGCATAAATTGACCCAAATTTTTCTGTCTAAACATTCAGTTCTTGCTTATATAAAGTCAGTCTTCACCCCCATAGCCATATGACAGCAGAGCTTCATAGAGTGACAGCCACAATCAGAGATCATGCCGCCCTCTGCAGCGTAGTGGGGGCTGCTCTGTTTATACCAAGAGCTGGGTTCAAGAGACTGTGTGTGTGTGTGTGTGTGTGTGTTCACATCCATGGTTTGCTTGTTAACCCCTGTTTCAGCAAAGACATTTTCACATGGCTTAATTCACAATGACGTCCAGTACAGCCTTGTGCAATGCTTTGTTGTGTTTCTCTAAGGTTTAGGACAGGGGGAGAGTTGCTGGTACCTTCCAGATAATCCTCTCAGTTGTCCTTCTTTACCTGAGCTTCCTTGATCCAGCTCTGAGCCTGCTCTTGCCATCTGAGGAGGATTTAGGCTTCAGTGTGAGTGACTTAAGACTTCAGCCTTGCTTTGGACTCTCCTCCCATAGCATTCAGCAATCTGTTTCTTCTCCCGCCCTCCCCACCCCCACCAAAAGCTGTTGAGTCTGCCAACATCAGGAAAGTCTGATTTCTTTTAGGTGCTGACTATCCCCTCCCCTCAGCCCTGACTGCTCCACTTACTCCTTTGAATCCCAGGCTTCCTTGGAGCATGGCCCTGTTAGGACCCTGAGGTCAATACCCTGTAACCACTCCTGGCCTAAGAATGGTGATGAAGGCTACAAGGATTCAGGAGAGGTCCCTGGTAGAGCTCCTCATGCAACTCTCAGAAGATTCCTAGGACAAGGTAGATAAAGATGATGCTTCAAAGAAGCCCCACTCGGCCTCGGGTAGCTGAGACCCATTAAGATTGGGGCAGGTGTCCCTTTTCCCACCCAGGACCAATTTTCTCCTTAGGCAAGGTTGCCCTGAAAATTCTGAACACCCTTTAAAAGGCACGCTTAACCGATACAACTTCTCCTAGCTAACTAAGAAATCTTGGCTGTGTAAAAATTTAGGTATGAGCCTCCCAGAACACACAGAAGATTTGTATAGATTCAATACAAAGAGCTTCTTAAAGAAATAAAGAACAACTTAACTGACTGGAAGACTGTTTAGTGTCCATGACTACACTGTGCCAGTACAATAAAAATGACAATATGGCCAAAGCTATTTGCACTTTTAATTCTATGCCAGTCAGATTCCCAGGGAATGCTTCACAGAACGTAATAGAATAATAACAAAATGTATGTGGAGAAATCTTGGCTGTTGGCTTCTGACCTCAGCCTTCCCCACTGACCATACCTCCTTTTGCTCCTTCGGTTCCTAAATGTAAACTCTCTTCTGCCTGCTTTCTTTTTAAAAACCTCTTCTCCTTTTGTCTTGTCTGGGCCCTTGCCTTGCCTTTGTCATCACCCTCCACCTCACCTCACCAAGGCCAGTGCTGATTCATTAAGCAGGATCCCTGTGCCCTGACCCTCATATTTTCCCCTCCATCCATCAGACAAGTCCCAGGGTAACCCCTAAGGTGGGATGTGCCCTCTGGTTACCATTCAGGCACAGCCAGAAGAAGACGTGACTCTTGCACTGGTCCCTCCACCTCAAAGGAACAGAAACCTCGGGGCATAACTCCAGCACTCCTTTCCGGGCTGCTGGGGGCCTTTGTACTTTTATGTCTTCTTGAGTAGGTGACTGGTCTTTTTTTTTTTTTTTCAAATAAATATGGGATTTCAAAGGTGAGATTCCCTGACCAAGGCCCAATGAAGCTATGGCCGAGTCTCCTCCATGGACCTAAACAGTCTAAAGGGTGGGGAACCTGTGGCCTCCAGGCCACATGTGGCTCTTCAGGTCTTCGAGTGCAGCCCTTTAACTGAATCCAAACTTCCCAAATGATTTGTTCTGTGAATTTCGGATTCAAAGGGCTGTGCTTAAGGACCTAGAAGGCCACAGGTTCCCCACTACTGTTCTAGATCATCCCTGTCCCCTAAACCCCTGTAGCCCTAAATCAAAGGTCCTCTGAATGAAGGGGAGGCTCTTGATTAGGCTCCTGTGTGCCTGCTGGGCTAAATTCCTAATGTTTGAGGTGTGGTGAGGACAACAGCACCCATACCCACCCGGGTCCTTCCCTTGTGCTGTGATAACCCTCTCTTTGACTGTTCCAGTCCATCTAAGGTCCTGTATGCAATGGCCAAGGCTTTCTAGTGGTTGTGATCCTAGCAGATGTACATTTGTACATGAAGACGTATAATAAATTATGTGCCTCGGGCAAGCACCATACCAGGAAGCCAGAAGGCCTCTTATGGCCCCTACTAACTCCCACGGGCCATGATCACCAGAGAGTTCATTGCTGGACTCTGTGTACAGGATGACAAAGCTAAGCTTTGTGACACGTCAGGAAAAAAACAAAAGCAGCATATTCTTGAACAGAACCCCTGGTACCAGACCTCTCCTCATCACCAACATCGGTGCCCTTCACTCCTCCCCACTACCGAGCTTTGTCCATTCACAGTCCTCTGATCAGAACTCCCCGTCTACACTGTGAGCTGTATGTAGATTCTGCCAGGGATTTACAGCAATGTGCACCTTGTATTCAAACCTGTGGTCTGTGAACTGCTTCCTACTCCAAGTAGCCCAAGCCAACCTTGAGGCATCCCTCAAGAAGATTGGAAACACCCAAAGTGATCAAATCCTGTTCTCCAGGAGAATCCCTGTGGGTGGGACATTAAGTGTGACTGTTAATCCCATACTACTGGTCCACCGAATAACCTCCAGAAGACAGCCCCTGCTTTATCCCCAAGTTGGCACAAACCACAGCTCAGATTCTTTAGCCTTGAGATTTGCCCCCGGCTTCCTCAGTCTTTGCTTTTTCACCCACTCACTACCTCTGTATTCTTGCCACATACGTGCATAGGATACAGATGACCTTGAAGCCCAGTCCATCCTGAGCTTTGCATCCTAGCAAAAGAAATGGGAGTATTTCACTGACCAAAGGAATCATAGGCTAGGCTAAGCTTCAACACTGGCCGCCCCCCAACACCTATAGTCCCCATCCTCTAGAAGAGGAGACAGGGCCCCGTTCCTAGTCATCCACACCCCCTCCCAGGAGATGACCTTCACCAAGTCCTTAAGAGGGTGTGCCCCTAATTCTCTTTCCCTTCCCCTCAGCTGGGTTTCTCATCTGCCCTATGGATTAGAATTCCTAGCATAGAAGAGACATGGCACTAATTCTAACAAAATCCTTCTCAGGTGGATAGAACATGCTTCCCTCTATTGGGACAGGGCTGCGTAGAAAGCCCCTAGTCACCCCGAAAAGGCAGGTGTTTAATAAAGAGCCACAGCCATCACAACTGGCCCTCCCTGAAGAAATCTCCTGTTGGCTTATTCCACTTTGATCCATTTCGGTGCACGTACTTCAGGCACCAGCTTTCACCTCCCACCTACAAACTTTTTTTCATCCATTTAGTTTGAATAATCCTCCTAACTGTCCTGAATTTTAATGCTCCTGACATCCAGCCTCAGATAAAGCATTGGCCTAAGGTACACAATGCTCACAGGCTTCACCCATCCTGAAATAAACCTTTTCCCCAAACCTGCTGCTCCCTCGAGCTGTGAGCCGGCATCTCTTCTTTCTCTTCACTCTGCTTTTCTCAGATCAGTCAGCTCCCCAGCTGTGCAATGAGCCTTCAGACCTCCGCATCGGACTTACTAAAATTCTTCTTTCAAAGGTCACCGGTGCTTAAGAGGTCCTCATCACTCAAGTGCCAGTTCCAGTGGCCAGCGTCTTCCGACCTTCCTGTAGTATTTGGTGTGTTTGCCATCCCTCCTCCTGATTCCTATATGCTCCTGATTCATCTGCCATCTTGTTTCCTTCTCTTCATCTTTTTTCTCCTCCTCTCTGAGGGTCACTATGTCCCTGGGCTTTGTCCTTGAACAGATGCTCTGTCTTGGTAATGTCATCCTTTTCCACAATTTCAGCTGTTGCTTTTTTGCAGATGACTCTTCAGTCTGTTTGTTGGCCACAGTGTTTCCCCCGAGTTCTCTTCCCACATTTATGACTCGTAGATGTTTTTCCACTTGCCCCTCATGCTCACCATGTCCTTATTTCCACTAAATCTGCTCTTTCTTTGTGTATAACCCCCACTTTCCCAGTCATCTAAGCTCATCATTGGTTCCTCCTCACCTAGCGAGTCTAAAATCCTATCAATGCTTCTTCTGTGGTCTCTTCTCCACTCACACACTACTCACACACCCTCATTCAGGGCCTCTAAGACAGCCTTCCTGCCTCCACTCTCCCTCCAGTATCCTTGCTGATACACTGGTCTCACTGTGACACTCCCTTGTCCAAAATAGTCAATAACTATTACCCACAAAGAAGGCAATTAAGGCCATTCATAATCTGATTCCAACCTGCTTTTCTATCCTAGAAGTAAGGGTTCAGTAGGAAATGCACCAGTTAGAGCACCTGGATTTCTGAATTGCCTACACTCTACCACATGATCAAAAGCCAGCCATTGGTCATTGGCATTTGGTACAAGTGCCACCTGCTGTTATCACTGAACTTTCCTAGAAACTAGTGAATAAATATCAGGATATTGCCTAGAAAATCTGGTAAAAGGCATGGTACCAACAGAGAATACTTAACTGGCTATATTTTGTGACGTGACCATAAAATATGTCAGGAATACTTTGAATTCATGGGAAAGTGGAGAAGAGTCCTTTATAAAAGGATTTCTAATCCTCAGTAATTTCATATGCTCCAAATTTTTGGTGGGTTTCTTCTATCATTCATATGTATTAGATAACTAATACAACATGTTCATTTGTTTTTAGAATAGAAAAAAGGTCAAATTATGGATAACTTATATGTGCACTTAAAGGGAGACATCCTACTTCCTGGAAAAGCAAAAAAAAAAAAATCCCTCTTTAAATAAAGTTAACTTGGGCTTATCCGAGCTCTTTGGATTGCAGGTTCTATTTTATTTAATATTTTTATTTCGAGTTCCTAAATGGAATAAGAATATTTCTGTTGACTATGCTTATTCAGGAATGCTTTTTAAAAACCTGGATATCTAAAATATGGGTGTAAAAAAACCTACTTCTTTCCATGGGAGAACTATTCCCCTGTTGCAAGTAACCTGCCTGTCTGTGGCAGAATTTGACTTTGAGACCTTCCTGACTTCAAGCCCAGTAATCAATCAGTCTGTCTCTCTCTCTCTCTCTCCTTCCCTCCCTCTCCCCTCTCTTTTCCTCTCTCCTTCCCTCTTCCCCCACCTTTCTCTCCCTCTTGCTCTCTCCATATGCATGCATACATACGAGATCCACTAATCCAGGTAGAAGGTGAGCAGGAATTGCACCAGAGTGGGAGCAGTGTCAGAGGGAAGAAAGGGGAGAATTCAGGAGATGCTGCAGAGGTGACATAGCAAGCCTCAGCTTGGGCATGGGGTGTGAGAGAGAAGTCGGAGTCCATGCTGACTCCAAGGTTGCAAGCATGGGAGCCTGGGAGGTGATGATGCCCTCAACAGTACTAGGACAGCTGGGGGGATGATGGATTCAGTTGTGGACATGTTGAATCTATGATGTCTCCTAGACATCCACTTCAGCTGTCTGAAAGGCAGCTGGAGGTACAGGGCTGGAGGTCAGCAGAGAGACTGGGGCAGGAAATGCAAATTTGGGAATCATCAGCATAGAGATGGCAATTTATTCCATGGGAGCTGATGACCTCACTGAGCGAAGTAGGTATAGAGGGAGAAGAGAAGAATGCCCAGAGCAGACCCCTGAATTGTTACTGTTGTTCATGTCGGTCGTGTCCAATTCTTCATGACCCCATTTGGGGCTTTCTTGGAGAGATTTGCCATTTCCTTCTCCAGCTCATTTGACAGATGAGGAAACTGAGGCAAACAGGGTAAGGTGACTTGCCCAGGGTCACACAGCTAGTGTCCGAGACTAGATTTGAACTCAGGAAGACGAGTCTTCTGATTGCTAACCCAGTCTCTCTCTGCTACACCCCCTAGCTGCCCTCCTTCCCCTCCCCCCCCCCACCTAACATGTAGACATAAAAGCAATCATTGAAATGCTAGGAAAGGATGATCTCACCAAGGAAGAATGTATATTGAGACTATCAAGAAAACCCAGGGAAGAGAGAGCCTTGCAGGAAGAGGGCATTAGCAGGGTCATAGGCTGCAGAGAGGTCCAGGAGGCTGAGGTCTGAGAAGAGACCGTTGAATGCAGCAACAAAGAGATCTTTATCACGTCAGCCCAGCAAGCCTCCTGCCAGCTCTGCTGTGGCAGCCAGGACCTTAGAGTTGGCCCAGGATGACTGGGGCGATCATTTGGGGGCATCTCCCTCAAGCCCACTAGTGTATTCCTCTCACATCTCACTAACACTTCATCACAGTCACTAATGGAACATCCTGTTCTCCTCTCAGCACCTGCACATACTCCCGCATTCCTAACTAGCTTATAGATTTGCATGGGAATCAAACAGATGGGCTGGAAATATTTTAAAGAGAAAAAAAATAATGTTGGGAGGAATGTCAGATACTTGTTTTTAACCCAGAGATTTGAGGTATCTTGCAGATTTTAGATTTTTCTTAATGAGATTGGTCCTGGTGTGTCCTGTGAGAATTGTCATTGTCCTTTCCTTCATGTTTTGCAATGCTTAGTCTCCTGGGCCCAAACTAGTTTCAGGGATAACAGCAAATGTAGGAAAGGGCAAAGAAATGGAATTTAAAATGCCCCAAACTCCAGGGCAGCTCCTCTCCTGTGGAGCCAGTTAGGGACTAAATGATTAACATTTGTCTTCCTGGGGAGGATGTGGCATAAATGAATTGATTCCTCATTTCTGTGTATCTGTTTTAATACACATTCAGAAGCAGGAAAAAAGAAATGATCCAAATGTGTGTGACCCAGGCAGAGCCAGGAGAGCTGTTCTCAGAAGTTAAGATGCACAGTCCTCTTCATTTTTAGGACATTTATCAGAGACACCGTTTTAGTGTACTCAGGAGAGACCCTAAGGCCGATCTTACAGGCTAGTGAAGGAGGACTAACCAAGCTCATTCCTGTGTCCACTGGTTACCTGCCCTTTATGAACAGCAGCCTAAGATCTGGGAGCACAAATATGAAGCCCATTTCACAGTAAGGAAGGTGAAGCTCAAATGAACTCATTTCCTGAAAAGTTAAACACTCCTAAGTGCCAAAGCTGTGACTTCTGTCCTGGCTAAAATATCCTGTCCCCTTCCTGGTAAGTAAGCTCACCTCACTGAGGGCAGGGACTGTGTAGGGCTCTGCTCTGCTTGAACACGCTTCCAGGGACCATGCTGTTCCTTTACTGTATTGCTCTAGTAATGAGAAAGTTGTTCCCTGTATCAAACTGAAACTTCAGAATTACACCACACTTTTTACATACAATTGAGGAAAAAATAAAATATTAAGTATATATTTTCTCAATTTTGCCATAAGTCAAGTCCATTATTTTGCAACTCTGTTGTCTCATATAGATGGTTTCAGAGAGGGTCTGTCTTCGTTTGTAGTGGACAGTGAGTGACTCACAGCTCTGTAGCTGCCTTTCTCTTCTTTTGTAAACTAATAAACATGGCAAGGGAGTCACTAAATGCCCTGGGACCCTCATCTCATCTCCAGACCCTTTGAAGACCAGTGGGGGAGGGAAAGGCTGGTGACTGGGTGACACCCATGTGGGAGCCAGACCATCCAGGCTTCTGTGCTTGTGAAAAACCTTTTATGATAAGAATCATCTCCTATCTTTTCAAGGTTTAAATAAGAAGTTTAACATGAATTTTCTTTAAAATTGGATATATTTATTATCATGTGAAGATCCTAAACCACAAGGTTAGGCAACCTTCACAATGAGCCTAAATAGAGAACTTATTGCTTACATGGGAAACCCATTATGATTGGAGGTATCTTGTCAGGACTCCAGTTTATGAAGTGGAGAAATGTGAAACTTGGGTTTCCACCGCCCTTTTTTCCTACATTAAAATCCTACTCTGATATCTTATACCCTGGGTTTTTGAAGATTATGTCAATGGAGCATGAGCTCAGGCGGGACCTACAGCTAACTGTGTGTCCTATCATGCATCATACCAGTACAACCGAGACTGGTGGTACCAGTGTTGTTGCTGATTGGCTACAGGATTTTGATTTTTTTTTTTAAACACTAGCAACTCTCCAGGACTGTCTACTAAGTTATAGAGGGCCTGGGACCTACATCAGTGAAAAGAGTATCCATACTGATGAAACCTTGGGTCCTTAAAGTATGACTTTTCTAGTCTGGTACTGAAGTTTATGAAGATTATACAGTTTTTGAAATAGCTTTTTCTAACATAGGCTTGAAGCCCAGGAAATAGAAGGTTCCCATGAGAAATACCATATGAGATTTATGCCAGGGCTACCTCAGTATTCTTTAGCACCAATAGTATGATCACACTTGTTGAAGGAAGGAAGGTAGAGGATGACTGGACTTACCAGGCTTCATATACATGTTTAAAGTAAAGCTTCTCTTTTTTTAAACATGCATTTCTTCAGCCCAAAGTGTCTTCTTGGTTGTAATCTATGATTATTTGAATTAGTCTAATGGGGAAGTCTTTGGGGCCCTGGTAGTGCTGGACAAGGGTGATGGAGCTCACTCCTTCCCCATCCCTCTTTTAAGCTGTGTGACTCTCACTCAGAATTAGACTTGAAGCATCTCACAAACCAAGACCACCCATGGTAGCATAAAATGAGGTGATGCTTAAAGTTATAGAAGTTTATAATCAAAGTCCATAAAGAAATAGTGGATGTTGAGTTTTCATTGCTATAGAAAAGGATCAGGTTATGAAGGGTTCAGCCTAGAGACCATACCAGGCTTTCAAGTTACCAGAACAAAGAAGAGGGGTCACTGATCTGAATGTTAGTTTCTCTTTAAGTACAGGCTTTAACTGTGTTGTCCTTTGCATTGTCACTTTGTCCACAGGACTGGTTCGAGTTGTCCATGGGCCAGAGCCAATTTTGCAAGCCAATGGAAATGGCTGAAGGGCTTATTTTATTTTATTTTTTAAATAGCACATAAATCAAGTGAGATTACATTTGGCAGAAAATTTAGAACTTATCTAGCTTGAAGGGAAGGGAGAGACTACTGCTTCAAGGTTATGCTTTTTTATTAAGCTATTAGGAGAAAAGATGCCAAAATAACTCTATCTTTCTCTCCCTGTCCTCTCCATCCCCCTCCCCACCAACAGAAGTGAATTAGTAAGGATTGAGGCAAAGGAACCACAGTGGTGATGCTCAGGCATTATGCTAAACAGGCTGAAAGAAATGCTTTTGTGCTCTCTCTCTGATCGTTGGGGCATGATGCAGAGGGGCTGCCAACTGCAGGTCTGTTTAGCCTGGGGCCAGATTTTTGTGGTGTAAAGATCATCTGGGATCTGCATGAGGGCCTGTTGAAGGAGGAAGCAAAACTTCTGCCCTGAAATCCATAAGATCATTGCACAAGCACAGGTAAATAGACATCCTGTGAAAAGGGTTTAGGTTCATTGGAACCTCATAGTGGGATATGATGGCCCAAAAAGCTAATCCAGTCTAAGACTAGATTAATAGAATTTAATGTAATGGGGCCACTTTCCTCCTTTGCCCTCTGCCTTCGGGTTGCGTCTGGAGGATTACATTCAGTGCTGAGCACTGGGCTTTCTTCTGGAGCATGTCTAGGGTAGGGAGGCCAGAACGATTAGAGAACCCAAAACCATGTGATTTTAAAAATGAAGAAACAAGGAGTGCTTAGCCTCAAGAAGTGAAGACTTTGTGAAACACAGGTTCCCAAAGTGGGTGGATACCACTCCCTGGGGGGCACTGGACCAATCCAGGGCATGGTAGTAGCCCCGGGTGCAGTTGGAAAGCATTGAATAAAATTAAGGGGGCCAGGAAGGCTTAAGGAAAGAAGAAAATTTTGAAAAACCGTTTGTATATATTTCATCTGTTGTGTAACAGTTAAAGTTGTAGTGATTCCACCATTTTCCAAATAAACACACAATATGCCAGTAAAACCCATCAGTGGGCAAGTCCACCAACAAGTCATAAGAAGCAAGTGTTGGTGGCCAAGCTTGTTGGGAAGCCCAGCATGCATCCTCAGGAATATATATACATGTAATGACTTGTTTACAATATGATACTATGCAGCATCATCAGAATTTCAATGCAGAAAAAAAATTTACAATAAATTATTAAATTTAAGATGCATCATTTTTTGGTGGGGGGGAAGGCAAGGCACTTGGGGTTAAGTGACTTGCCCAATGTCACACAGCTAGTAAGTGTCAAGTGTCTGAGGTCAAATTTGAACTCAGGTCCTCCTGGCTCCAGGGCCAGTGCTCTATTCACTGTGCCTCCTAGCTGCCCCTTTGTATCATATTTTAAAATTTTATATATTTTTTGAAATGATGCAAATTTTTTTTTTAAAAAATTAAATTGTTGAAAAAAAAAGTGGATTTCCAGGGGGGTGCTGAGTAATGTTATTGAGGTTTTTTTAAGGGGTGGTAGGCCAAAAGTTTGGGAACTTCTATTCTAATACATGGAGGATTGTCAGGTGGAAGATAGTCTCTCAAGAAAGCAAAACTAAGATGAGTTGGTAGAAGTTGCTAGTCAGAGAGTAGCTTTGCTTTCAGAATGAGGATTGTCTAACAATTAGAGCTCTCCAACAACGGAGAAAGGGCTGCCTTGTAGGCTGTGATGAGTTCCTCATCACAAGAAGCACTTAAGCAGAAATCAGATACTTTAGTACTTGTTAGATGTCACAGAAAGGCCTTGTATAGACATCGGAGGGTTGGAATAGGTGAATTAGGAGCTCTCTAGTTTTAAGACTGCAGATGATCAAGAAAGAGCTGAGGGAACAAAAACAAACTCTCAGGAATTTGTTCTGTAGGTATGTGAGAGTTTAGGTAGCATTTTTAGAAAGTCTGGGGTCATATCATAATATGTTGTTCAAATGTTTATTTTCTATATGTTGTCTGATTTTTAAAAATTCTTTCCCTTCCCTAGGCATGCTTAGTTTTCTCTTTTTTGCAAAAGCGTTTAAAAGAGCATAGACCTATGAGCAATATTTATAGAATCAGTTTTCATTGTGCCTGGCTTTAGGGTAAAATGCATTCCTTGAAGTGACTAACAGTTGTTTGGCTTTGAAATCTTAGTTAATGGGAAAGGCCCGCTTCCTTTTCAAGTTCAGACTCAATGTCTTTTGAACTAGGTGTTTATCCTGTCAGAAATTGATTTTATTCAGTAGCTATTTAAACAATGACCTGCTTACATACTTGACATTTTTCTCTTTCTCAGCCATCTCTTCCTGTTCTATATACACTGTCTAGCCAAGCAACACATGAAGCTGTTCATCTCCTTTGCAGGATGTTGGTCTTTGATCCAGTAAGTGGTGGTGTGTTTTTTTTTTATATTTTTTAAATTATCTTTTAAAAGATGCATCCTGGTTTGGCAGAGATGGCAATGTGGATTATCTTTTTTTAAGCATCTGTTTCCAGCTCAGTGGGTATTTTGCCCACTGACTATACAAACATTTGGGTTTGTTTTTTTTTAACAATGGTGCTAGTCTTTTAAAAGTTCAGTTCTAAGGAATAAGGGAAAGACACGATGAAGCACCATTATTGTCCCTCTTGTCCCTCTCGGTAAGCATAACAGGATGTCTGACACCATCTGGAGTTTAATTAGGTGAAGAAGTAAGAAAGATCATTTGAAGAGAGCTGCCCATCCTGTTGCAAAAAATAGATTTTTTTAAAAATCTATGTGATGTTAGGATAGTGGCTTCCTAAATGCCATTTCTAGATTTGTCTTTTATTTCAAATATATTACCAGAACTTGTAGCTTGTAATTTACTCGGTCTGTACCATAACAACTGGCTCCTTAAACACTCAGAAACTGTTTTGGGAGACACTTCCTCCCCATTGTGTCCGCTGGACTTGAAAAAATGGCTATATCTTTTCCCTTGGTATATTGTTGTTATATTTAATATTGTGGAGTGGTTTATACACATTTGAAACTAGAATTTCTGGCTTTTTTTCATCTCAAGATAAAGCCAGAGAACATAGACATTTTAGCTTCAAAATGTGTACGGCGCAGCGGATCTAACAAAATGACCAAGAAAGGTCTTTACAACCTAACTAAAAGCCTTCCCTCAGGCTCTGGGATTGCCTTGAGTCCTCAAAGTGAATCAAACTATTCCTTCAAAACCCTTCCTGCCGTATTAATTACAAATGCTGGGATATACTTGGGGAATGATGGCCTGTTGTTTGAAAAACTCACATACCTTAAAAGATTCTGTTTTAAACAGTCAAAACGATTGTCATTTTTGGCAACTACATCAGTGAGAGATGGGATTTTTAACATTGTGAAAATGAGTTCAAGGTACCCATGGCAGCTGGGAAGGGCTGGCCCTGTTTATAAAAATCCTGAGTCAGAGGCTCCCCCTAGTGGTGCGCTGTCCATCTGTCCAGTTTGAGTTTTGCTTTTTACACTGGAATCTACAATGAAAAGACAAGAGGGATGAACTGTCTGTGTAGCAAAGATGTCCTCTCAGTGTGTCCTCCTCTCCCAATCTGATTTCAGTCCAAAAGAATATCTGCTAAGGACGCCCTAGCCCACCCCTACCTGGACGAAGGGCGGCTGCGGTACCACACCTGTATGTGTAAATGCTGTTTTTCCACCTCCACTGGAAGAGTTTATACCAGTGACTTTGAACCCGTCACCAATCCCAAATTTGATGACACTTTTGAGAAGAATCTCAGTTCTGTTCGACAGGTAAAAGGTGAGTGTCCCTGACACCTAGGAGCCAGATTAGAAGAGCATATTCTGATGCAGCACAGGGTGACAGCCAGGCCCAACTCTCTCTGCAGCTTTACCCAGGCTTGGGCCACTTCCCCAAGCAAAGAAGTGCTTTATGCCATGAAAGGTATAAAGACTAACTGGGGACTTCCAGGATGAGGCAAATTGGATAAAAATGTTTGAAGAAGACACTCATTTTCAAGGATGACTTCCTGTGGAAATGGCTCAAGTCATCATAGTAAAATCTTGGCCTGTTCAGTTGAACTGAGTGGATGATGAATCTTATTGAGTACTTTAACTACAAAATTTACTGTACAGACAATAAAAATTAATGAGATGACTGGGCAAAGCAAAGAGAATAGAAATTTATAATCTAAATTTCCCACATAAATTCCCTAGTTTTTGAGGGGGAACGGTGGGTCAACCACCAGAATATTGATCTCATTTTTGCTACAGGGGGCAGCCCTCAAGATAACTGGATTCCAAATCCTGTCGATTTTTAAATGTGAAGTTACACGTAGAACAATTAGGTATCCCACAAAGATGGCAAAATCTGGATGCATCAGGGTAATTCAGATTTGGCCTGCAGCCCCATGCCAGCCCATGCTTTAAAGTAATATTCGAAACCATAAGTAGAGACTCCCCACATGGCATCTCCTTCCAGTTTCCTCCCAAGTTTAGAGACAGCTCATCTCTCTTGATGCTGGTGTTTCTGGTTACTGTGGTGCTGTCAGATGGCTCTCAGGGGCAGCCAAGTTTTCCCTCTTAGATGACTGGCAATCGCTCTCACTGAAGCACCATTTTGATTTTGGCTTACCTGCAGCCAAGAGTCTCAAGCTTCTGTGAACTGGCAGAGATTGTGATCTGTGTTTGCTCCACAGAGATTATTCATCAGTTCATTTTGGAACAGCAGAAAGGAAATCGAGTGCCTCTCTGCATCAACCCTCAGTCTGCTGCTTTTAAGAGCTTCATTAGGTATGTGGTCCTCATTTCCTTTTCCCCTAGTGATAGCTGGGCTTTTAGTTGGAATTAAAGATACTTTTGTGGTACAAAGTTATTTGAGCATGCTTTTTACTTCATTTCAGTAGATGGCAAGAGCTGTATTTTTGTCAAATGAATAACCAAAAAGTTTCTGTTAAGAGGTTTGTGTTTAAACCAAAGTATGGAAAGAATTCAGGTTTTAGTTCTCATCTCCACCTTCAAGCCTAACTTCAGTTTAGCGTGGATTCTTAGATAATCCCACCATCTGGTTCTCTAAAACTGGGAAGCCTCTTTCTGCAAAGGGACCTTCTTGCTGAAGGGTCAGACGTCACCTTCAGCAGAATGTTGCTCAGCTCCACGTGCTGCACATCCCAAAAGTCTTACTGCGGTTGTAAGCTCTTAATGACTTGGGACATGCAGTGTCCCCACACTTCTCTCCAGTAACCGTAGCTCAGATTTCCCCTACTGGGCTGCTAAACTAACTGCCCCATTCAGATAACATTTTGAAGCCCAAAGCCCAAGTGGATTCACTGAGCAAAATATGGCAAGAGTGAGGTTATTACCTCTAAGAATCTTCTCTTTTGACGTCTCCTCTTCCTCTTTTAGGGTCTCTGATAAATTTATTTGCTTCTCCCCATTTCCTATGCCTGTCTTTCTTTTTTACTCCCCCACATCTCTTCCCACCACCCTCTTTTAACTGGTTCCAAAATAGATCCATTGCATTTGTTAAGTAGAGCTTTTATTTTCATGTTCATAATTTTTTTTTTTTTTGGCTTTTTGGAGGGGGGAAGGTAAGGCAATTGGGGTTAAGTGACTTGCCCAAGATCACATGGCTAGTTTTTGTGTTAAGTGTCTGAGGTCAGATTTGAACTCAGGTTCTCCTGACTCCAGGGCCGGTGCTCTATTCACTGACCACCTAGCTGTCCCTCATGTTCATAATTTTTAAAAAGAGTTGGTCTTTTCCTATCTTCTTGGGCCCAATTTTAAAAATTCAAAACTAAGTTATTTTTACTTAAGGGTGCTTGAACCAGGTACTGTGGAAGAAACTAAATCTAAGAATCCATCCCTGGCTTTGAGATCTATATTTGAATACACATGAAAAAAATATCCATACAAGGCAGTTGTTGCTTCTCTGGCCCTTGGAGGCCATCCTGTACCTTTGTTAAGCCATCCAAACCAGGAAACACTGCAAGACCTGAGGTGTGAATTGTGGTCGGGTTTTCTGGGCCTTATAAGGACACACACCCCACCCTTCTTTTTCCAGTTATTAAGATTTAATTTTGGGTCAGTGTAATTTTAAAGATAATCAAAAGAACAACAAGACCGGACACAGAATACACAAAATGTGTATTTTTTTAAGGGGAGGGTAGAAGAAGGGCATTTGGAGAGGAGGAACAGAGGAAAGACTTCCCAAGGGGCAGGGCTGATTCTCCATCCCTGGGCTCATCGGCTCATCACACCGACTCTGTGCCTTTGTTTTGCTTTAGTTCCACTGTGGCCCAGCCATCTGAGATGCCGCCATCTCCTCTGGTCTGGGAGTGACCTCGGAGGAGACTTACTGTACTACTGACGATGTAGCTTTCCACTGGAGCCTGGGCTTTGCAATTCTGGAGGTTAATCATGCTTGTACTGTAATTTTACTAATGAAGTTTTAAATTAACAACCACTACTTGTATGATATGAATAATATTTAGAAATGTTACTAGACTTTTAATCTTGTAAAGTGGTTGTGCTTTTAGAAGAAAAATATTTCACCCAGAGTTGCACATGTTTTATGAATTCTAGCGCAGCTATTATGGCTCACCTCAGAACAAATCAAGAATCGAACCAAATTTGGGACAGTTGTTTTGGTTCTGCGTTTTTTGTTTTTATTTTTATTTTTTTTAATTGAAGTGAGATTGTACACACATGAAAGGACAGTCGTACATTTTTATATTTGAGCCATTCCTGAAGATTTGGGGTTTTCTAAAACTAAGAAATCCAGTGAACTTGACTGCGACCAATCATGACGCCACATCAACTGGCACCTGACTGTGGCCACACCAGTTTGGGAAGGGAGGGTTAGGGAGGGGGAGGGGCATGCCACCTGATGATCAAAATCCTATAAATAGCTTCTCCTTAGAGCCGTGATGGTGACGTGTGCTGTTCTCAAATCAGATGTTGTGGGTAGAGAAGAATGAGTTTGTGACTAGGCAAGACTAAACTTCTGTTTTCCTTACCCGGTATATATATATATATATATATATAAATATATATATATAATATAAATATATATATATTTAATCTATTTTTATTAGAAGTTTTTCTGCTCTTTCTTACATAAAAGGCCCCCCAAGCATGCATCTTTCATGTATGTAAATAATTCCATTTCTGGGTTAATTTCAAAAGTACCCCCAACATTGCTGTATAGCAGTAAACTAGCTTGCACATTTTAGGTCTGTGAAATTTTGTGAGACTTTTCCTGCACTGGACAGTTTAAAAAAAAAATCTAAAAAGACAAAAATATTAAAAAAAAATTTTTTTTAATACTACAAAAAAAAAAACACCACAACAGCCCATGGGGAATTATGTTCATTGTGTTTGTGTCCTTAGGCAAAGCTGTGGGAGTCTTGAAATGTCACCGTAGTAAATAACGTAGGACTTTTGGGCTACTTCTTTTCTGTTGGAACACTGAATTCTTCTGTGCATATGTATATATAAACACAACTGAAGGCCTCTACCTCCTGGAGCTAGACAACTTGTCTTGTTTACCTCCACATGACGATGATGATGATGATGATGATGATGATGATGATGATTATTTTTTTTAAGTTCAGTGTGGAGACTTGAAACTTGAATGTCCCTCCCAACTTTTATATTTAAAAAAAAAATAATAAAACAAGACAAGAACATTGAAGACTGTTTTTCACCTGTACAAGAAATACTCATGGATCGTCTTAAAATTGGTCTGGGGAAAGAAAAAACCTTGGTGTGTGTTATGGACAATTAACTGTTAAAGTTATTGTAAGTTATCTGTATTTAGCAGAGTATTTTCAACCTGAGTGATCTGAGCTGAATCTGGAAACTCTTAGTAAGTTATGTTTGGAAGTTTTAACTTCAGTGAAGTAATTAATTGCTGTGAAAGAGAGAAACATTGAACTACTAAACAAAGATGGTGCCATATCTTTGTTTTTTATGAGACTCCTGAGAATCAACCCAAGTGAACGTATTTAGTGACAAAAAAAGCCCGAGAAGACAGTGGTGTGAAAGGTCCAATCTCAGAGGCTGGTCAGTTACTGTGGCACACTTGCTGGTCACTTTGTACAATGTAGACTTGAAGTACGGTGGTGAAAACATTAAATGTGACGTGTGAAAAAGCAGGGCCCCGTTTGATTTACTTCCCTCTCCTACCAGTTAGGGTTACCAGTCTCACTGAAAAGCATTTTGAGACATTCTTCCTGGGATAACACAACATTTTCACAGAAAACTAAACAGAAAGTGACTTATAGAGGTTATCTTGTCTAATCTGCTTTTACAGAGGCAGAAGCTGAGGCAGGCTGGCTTTCAGGGAGGCCCAGAGCTAGTTGGTGGCACAGTGGCATTCCCTAGACTGGAGCCAGGCTCCAGCTTCCCAGCCCAGCCAAGTGCTCTTCTTCCCTTTACACCAGCCTGAGATTGGCAGTCAGGGGAAATCATCCTGTTTACTTCTGGGTTTTGATAACAGATAAAGATGAACCCTAGTAATTAATTCCCTCAAGTCACACCTGTCAGACCAACATCTCCCTCCTTTGTACACAACACAGCTTCATCACAGTGAGCTACCACATAAAAAAAAATGTTTCAACAAAGGCAGTTTCATACAGAATACACAAGTGACAAGTAACTTGGAACCTAAAACTCACCCTCACTGACTTTTAGTTAACAGTGTCTTGACATGATACCCCTTGGACCAGCATGTTTATCATAACTTATCACTGTTTAAATCAAGAGCCTGAATGAATGTGCAGGTTAAAGAAAGGAGCCAACAGAATTGGGGGGGGGGGGGGGGGAAATCACTTGGAGCCAATGAGAAATGAAGCCTTTGCTAGTCCAACAAACCACTCTTTTTCCATTGTGGTGTGATATAAAGCAGTGATATTTATTGGCCCCACCCTGCTATACAAGCTGTGATCCATTTTCTAGATGAACAAACACAACCGCTTGCCCATTCACACACACACACTCACACACTCACACACTCTCTCTCTCTCTCTCTCTCTCTCTCTCTCTCAAAGTCCTCAGAGATGCCACACTAAGAGTCTTCATTCAGCACCAAAATCCCTTCTTGAAGATAAAGATCTGAACTATCAAAGGTCTCATGGTTATGAGCCCTCTTCCCACTTAATCTTTACTGTTAACAAGGATGCTTGTGAGCATGTGTTTACATTTGAAGTTGATTCGAGGCACACTAGTCTCCCAGAGACCTGGTTCTTTGCAGAGAAATGACTTGATTAGAGGTGGCTTCTTTCTCACCGTCACACTAGTCTGTCAAGTGAGAGAGCTAGCTGCTGTCTTCCATAGGACACTATCTAGACCCCTCCAGACCCTCACCCACAGTTCCCTTTAGCCATCTTTTGCTATGTTGTGTGTTAGAACCCTCTAGGCTTGACCACCTGACACCATGGCCAGGAGAAACTCTGCCCTGATACCACATTGTCCTGTGTCTTATCCTCTCCCCATGCATCTGCCCATCCAAACATGCTTTATCCTCTCCATCTTTCTTCTTGCTCTGGAAACAGCAGTCATGTCAGCATTACCACTGCTTCTAGATGGGGCGTATCAATAGACTTCACCACCCCAGACCATACTATCTCTTTCCTAGGCACTGTTCCCCTTATTGTCTCTTAAGAGCTCCTTGAAGACACACCCTGTCTCTTCTGTTTTTAATACACTCTAGCACAATGATTGGCACTTAGCAAGGGCTCAGTGAGTAGGTTGGGGCTTTTTAATTCTTTCATAGCACTCTTTACCATTACTCTATGGGGCAAAAAGTTTGGATAGAACTGTAGGGGGTGCATTTCATCTGTTCCATTCCCTGTTCACTCTTTTGCTTTTTTCTGTTTTATGTTCCCTAACAGAATGGGCACCTAATAGACACCCTGACCTTGCTATTTTGAAACATAAATGTTGAAAATACCTAACCTCCCATCTTTAACAAACTCCTTGGCTTTTGGCCCATGGGCAGCATATGCCTTGGAGCTAGGTGGCCTAGTTCCCAGTGGTAACATTAACTAATTCTCTTCACTCTTGGTAAAAAACAAAGGTCCAATAGGAAACATACAGTAAAATGGCAAGTTGCTAAGATACTTCACCAAAACTAGCACTATTTTCATTGGTTCCTCCTAATAACTTATAACAAGTGAACCTGACGGCACTGAGGACAGAAAAAGGCCTACTTCGGACATGGAGGCGGCTTCTTTCCCCTTCGCTAAGTCTATGGAAGTTTGGTGCCTAGAATCAGCTCCCCAGTGACAGCACATCTTCATCAACCTCCCTCCCAATGTGTACAAGTATCCCCAAGTTTGGATGCAAACAGCAAGAGATTTCAGCAAGTTTCCTAATGTGTTAGCTGCAGATGTTAACACTGGACAAATCTTTTGTCGTGCTTCCTGAGGCTTAGGGGCTTTGGAATGAGAGAAAAGCATTCATTCTGAAGTCCTTGGGCAAAATTAATCAGTGTTTGAAGGGAAGGAGGCTGTCATTTAATTTCCATTACAATTCGGTTTTTAGGTTGTTTTCACTTAATCCATCCAACATTTGCTCTGTCTACATCAAATACAGCATCGTGAAGATCAAATGAAATCGGAGATGAAGAAGGCCCATTGAAAAGTCAGAAAGGGGGAGTGGCTGGGTGGTGCAGTGAGTAGAGCACTGGCCCTGGAGTCAGGAGGACCTGAGCTCAAATCTGGCCTCAGATACTTAACACAAAAAAACTAGCAGTGTGACCTTGGGCAAGTCACTTAACCCCCATTGCCTTCCAAAAAGCAAAAAAAGAAAAGTCAGAAAGCACCACAAAGGAAGGCAGCATAATTCTCTCCTCCAGTCTCCTTCCCTTCCACCTTCAAATGTGTTCAGGCCTCCACTATCTTAGAAATCCCTCCTGCTGCACTGTTATAACTGCCCAGTCTCTCCTCTTTCTACTGCCAAACATCCTCTCTATGGAGTCCACAATGTCCTACATCAACCAGTCGACCACTGTGTGCCGAGCTAAGTGCTGAAGATACCCAAAAAAAGGTAAAAGAAAAATCCTTGCCTTCAATGAGCTTACAGTCAAATGGAGGAGATAATATGCAGACAAATATATACAGACAAGCTGTATACAGGATAAGCATGCAACAACTGAGAGGGAAGACACTGGAATTTAGAGGGGTTTGGAAAGGCTTCTGTAAAAGATGGAAGTGTTATTTGGGGATTAAGAGAAGCCAGGGAGGTCAGTGATCTGGGCAGAGGAGGGAGAGAGCATCCCAAGCATAAAGAACATCCAGAGAAAATACCCAGGGACGGGAGATGGAGTGTCTTATTCATGGGGCATGCAGGAAGCCACTGTCACTGGATCAAAGAACACATGGTGAGGAGTAGGCTGGAAAGGTAGGAGGGGGCCTGTTATGAAGGACTCTGAATGAATGTATTTGATCCTGGGGGAGATAAGGAGGTAGGGGTGGGGTGATGTAATCAAGTCCATGTTTTAGGAAAACCACTTTGGTGAATGAAGGGAGGAGGGGTTGGAGCAGGGAGAGACTTGAGGCAGGCAGTTTCCCCTGCAGGATATTGCAATATTCCAGGAATGAGGAGATGAAGGCCTGGGGGTATGGGGGGGGCAGGTAGAGATAGGAGTACAGTATGATTTCGTGGGCTGCGGTTCTGAGGGGCAGGAGGATGGTGCTGCTCTCTTGAGTAACAGGGAATCTAAGAGGCAGGACAGGGGGAAAAGATAATGTCTGTTTTGGACATGTTGAGTTTAAACTGTCTACTGGACAGGTTTGATCTATATACAAAAGGCATTTGGAGATGCAAGACTGAAATTCAGCAGAGATTTTAAGGCAGGATAGTTAGATCTGAAAAGTTTCAGCATAGAGGTGGTCATTAAATGTGTGGGAGCTAATGAGGTGATTCTACCTAAATCATACTACCCCGTTCCAGATAATTCTTCCCCCAGCTATTTGCATCACATCCCTCCCTTACTCAGGAATCAACAGTAGCGGCCTGCTGCCTACAGGATAAGAGCTGGCTTTCCACCAATCCCCAGTAAGAACCTGCAAGTCAAGTCTGACGGGTCCTGTTTCTGTTCTCATGTATGCCATTCTAGCTCCTACCATGGAGCCTGGTGATACCCCATTTGTTTTATAAATCCTGGAAGGCCTAGAGCACACCCCCCCTACAGTCTTCCCAGGCCCATCTCTCCCTTTCTCAGATGCCTTTATTCATTCAGTAAATACATACGTGCCAGATGCCAAGGAAAGCCAATTTCAGTAAGACACTACCCCCTCCAATGACAGCAACCACCTTGCTGTCTAGTGCTCAGCTGCTGTTGCGTGGATGTATATTTTTTCTCTCTGACTACTGATGAACAAGAGATCATATCTTTGAAACTTTATCTCTGAAAAAATTTTACCACATAGTATGAAAGATACAAAAGTAGTGCTAATTATTAAAAATTAAAAACATGGGAAGGGGTAGGAATAAAGACCCAAACTTGACCCCCAATGATTGAACACGTAAGTGCTAAATTTTCTTTGCTTGTGCCTTCTTCACAGCAAGAGATCATCTGTTACTTAAGGGAAATCAAGTTCTAATATAGGAAGAGGCAAACTGTAAGCTTCTCTAGGACAGAAGTCAATCATCTCTATATCAAAAGCACCTAGCCTGATATCTTGTAGCCTGATAAAAGATGCTCAAATATTAATTGAGCAGAATGAACATCAGACAAGAAGCCAAGAAACCCAAGTACTAATCCCACTGTGCTGTCCTGGGCAAATCACTTAAATGATCTCTAAGGTCATATCAGCTATAAAATTTCAAAGACTATATGATCACAAGGAATTCCAAGTTCCTGAAATAGGCTTTTCTCTCTCTGTTTCCTCTATAGTAGCAGGCTCCTGCCACCACAGGACCAGAAACCAAAGCTTATCATAGCAATAAAATACAAGCAGAACTAGGATTTGTTCATTTTGGGGCTGACTGGACTCACTAGTTGGGGCTCAATTGGTCAAGCTTTTGATGACCTTGGCTGGGTGGGTACAACTATCACATCCAAGATAAGCAAGCCTACATAACTCTATGAGACATCAAGAATCAATCAAGTTTGGCAGAGCCAAGATGGCAGCGTAGAAGCAGCAAGGTCCCGCAGCTCCCACACAGCCACCTTAAACACCCATAAAATATGACTCTGGACAAATTCTAGGGCTCTCAAACTCACAAAAATACAGAAAACACATCTCTCACGGAAGGCAGCTTGGCAGCAGGGGATCATCGCAGCAGGGCGGGAGCCGAGGCCAGCCCAGCCTGAAACCAAAACCACAGCCAGGCCCCAGGGTGGTCGGGAGGAGCCGAGCTTCCCAAGCCGCAGCGTGAGTCTACTTCAGAGAAGATCTAAAGCACCTGGAACAATCTTCGCATCTACTAAGCCAGGATTAGAGGTCAGTGAAAGTGAGTGAAGCTTTCAAGTTAAATTTTGGGAAGGAAAAGCAGTTCCACCAATCTACCCCCAGGGCAAGGAAGCAGTGGGGGAAGGGCAGGAACTGCTGTAACCGACGGCTGCCCCCACTGGGCTGCTTCAGAACCCCAGCCTGCAGATCCCACAGGGGGGCTGAGTCGATTGATCAGGGCCAAGTGCTCTTGCGATGAATGGCCTGGATCTGGATCGTGGTCTTGGGTGGTGGTCCTGGGGTGTGCTTTCAGCAAGCCAAAGCTGGGAGGGGCTGCAACACCCTCCTAATAGCTCCGGCAGCTGGGAAAACCCCAGTGATTTGGAACAGAGCTTTCCCCCCTGGAAGCAGAATTTCACAAAGCTAAAAAAACCGACCAATTAAGTGACTGGCCAACATAAAGAAAAGGAAGCAAAATAAGAACAGCAATAAAACTCTAGAATCCTTTTTTGTGGACAAAAAAGATCAAAGCATGGAATGGGAGGAAGACAACCCAGTCAGAACTCCCACACCAAATGCTTCCAAGACACTTG
>CM053593.1:362353973-362370478 GCA_028646575.1 Pseudocheirus occidentalis
TCTTCCTTCCTTCCTTCCTTCCTTCCTTCCTTCCTTCCTTCCCTCCCTCCCTTCCCTTCCTTCCATTTCCTTCTTTCTTTCCCCTTCACAAAAACAAAATCCTTCCAATCATAGTGGCAGAATATTGGATTTGGAGTCAGGAGAGAGGGTTCCTATCCCAATTCTTCTACTTAACTGGCTGTGTCTCCTTTGGTGAATCACTCTCTTCTTCCATCTCCTTCTGTAACCTGAATGTACACTGGATCACCTGACCTCGGAGATCTCTCCAATTCTGGACCTGTGATTCTATCACAGGGAGGGACTAGCAGAGCCAAGGCTGGCTTAATTTGAGAGGAGGACCTGCACACAACCATCTTGCCTTTTCGCCTAGCACCAGCTCTCCTCAGTGATTGCTCTCTCCTTTAGGATAGAGTACAGGCTCATTACAGAGTATGCTCATCATAAGAAATGCTCACTGATTAATCGGAACATAGTACCATAGAGTTAGAAAGAACCTTAAGGAGGTCATTAAAATTCAACCCTCTTCATTTTGCAGATAAGGAAACTAAGGCACAGTGAGGTTAAGTGATTTGCTCATGGTCTTATACCTAGTAAGTGTCTGAGGCAGGATTTGAACTCAAGTCTTTTTTGTTTGTTTGTTTTCATTTCACTTTTATTTGTACTCTAATATCATATTTACTCCTGTGCCATAAGCTTCTGTTTCTTCAGTTTCGAGCAACCTCCTCTTCTGGTTTATGAGCAATTTGTTCCTTTTCAGTAAGAATCATCTCAATATGGCAAGGAGAACTCACTTATGGGTTGATTCGACCATGAGCGCTGTAAGTACACTGTCACATTTTGGGAGCCTTGTTAACCTGGATATGCTCAATGACAAGAGAATCCACATCCAAACCCTTTAGTTCTGTGTTACTCTCTGCATTTTTAAGCATATACAGCAAGAATTCAGCACTCTTTTTGGGCCACCAACCCTGTGTCCAACCCCATTGCTTAGCCTGGGCACATCTGCCAACTCCACCATCATATCGATGGAAGGGAACACATTGTTTCTTCAATGTGACATCTTTCAAATACTTGGTAGCTTTTCAGATATGCATGCCCTTGATAGCCTGGGCTGTTTCACGGGTGTTCTTGAAGTGAACCCGGAGATTTGAACCCCTTGACTTGCATGATTTTGTGGGGTTCTCTGGATCAAGAGAGTACCTCACCATTTTAAATGATTACCTAGGACGGCTCAAGGGAAAAGTTGAACTCAAGACTTCCTGATTCTAATCCTAACGTTCTCTGCACTGCACTGACTGATTATACCGATGAAGAAAATGAGGGTAGAGAGACTGACTGATTTCTTTGTCCAAGGTCACTGATAAGAATAAACACTTGACTAATTTCTTAGGATAAAGTTTGCCCTCCCCATATCCTCCCCCTTCGCTCCTTCCCTCCTCCCCTTTCCTCAGCAGTCTCTGTATTTATAGCTGGAACTCTATGTGAATAAGAACTTCTTTTCTCTCCTGGCACCTGGCAGGGGTTAGGATTCACCTGTTCTGTCTATCATCAGAGGAGAGGTCCTGGAATCTGACCTGCTGGGTGTGTGCCTGGGAGAGCTGTAAGAAGTAATGTGAGGCCCAGAGCTCTGGTGGGGGGGACAGAAAATAAAGTATCATAGCTTTGTATTTTTACCTGAAACTCTGTGGTGCACATGCTTCTGAAATGGCTCCTCATTTCAGCTGATTCTTCTCCACACCATCTCCTCCATCTGGCCCCTTCTCAATGCCTACTGCTACCACCTGGCACTGACACCTATTACCATCTGCCTGGGTCATTGCAATAGTCTTCTTTCTACAAGTCTTTCCCTTATTTTCTTCCCCTTCCAATCTATGCTCCCCAATTCGTCCTCCTTGTGTATGGATGTGGTCATGCTGTTTCCCTGCTTAAAAAAACATTCCATGGCTTTCCACTGTCTACTGAGTGAAGTTCAAATTCTTTTGCCTGGCATTCAATGCCCTCCATGGTCTGGAGCCCCTCATCTTTCTGACCTTCTCTCATCTTATTCCCCTCAAACATTGTATGTTTCAGACAAACTAGACCTGTACCCTAAACACACCTTATGCTTGCCTTGTCTATCCTTTGCTCATACGCGTTTCTGTGGAATGCTCTCCTTTCTTTTCTTTAGTCCTTGGGGTCCCACAAAGATGACTGTAGGAGCCCTGTGATCTCTGACACCTCAGAGAACACAGAGGGTTCAGAAGGTGCTGTCTCAGATATAGGTGACATGGTCAATGACAGAATCATCACAGCTAAGTTCTTTGGTGCACGTTATGCAGAAGACCTCAAGTAGTTTATAGCACAGACCAACGCATGAAATCAAACTTTCACTAAGTCCACACACAAAGCAGAAATAGCTAACTGGCTAAGCAGAATTTCCATTGTTTCATTCTTTTTCCACGGTTTGGAGATAGGTAGGGGAGGGAAAGAGAGATGAGAGAAAGACTGAAAGAGAGATTGAAAGAGGGAGTGGGAGAGAGGTAAAAATTGGGGAAGAGAGAGATGGAGACAGAGACAGAGAGAAACAGAAACAGAGAGAGAGAGAGAGAGACAGAGACAGAGAGAGAGAGAGGGAGAGAGAGAGAGAGAGAGAGAGCTGTTGAGAGCACCCTCAAAGTCACCTTTCTTTCTTTCTTTCTTCCTTCCTTCCTTCCTTCTTTTCTTTTTTTTTTTTTTTTTGCTTTTTGGGGGCAATTGGGGTTAAGTGACTTGCCCAAGGTCACATGGCTAGTAAGTGTGTCAAGTGTCTGAAGCCACATTTGAACTCAGGTTCTCCTGACTCCTGGGCTGGTGCTCTATTTACTGTGCCACCTAGCCACCCCCTAAAGTCACTCTTCATGGGATATTTTTGCTGCATCATAGCCAGAATGGCCACTTACTGCATCTATAAATTAACTGTATCTGACTTTCTAGGACAGGGATTATTAACCTGAGGTCAATGGACCTTCACAGGTCTGTTGACAAATTTCAAGGTGATAGATTCTATGAACTTGGATTGAAAAAAATTAAATCTTTATTCATTCTTATTTCTAACTGAAATTTAGCATTTCCTTCAATTATGATTTTTTTTAAAAGAATAAAATTTTAAAAGAAAGAATTCTGAGGTGTCACTAGGTCTCACCAGTGACACAGAAAATATTAAGAACCCTGGGTCTAGGAGTATGGAAATGGGAGATGGGTCAATAGACTTACATATTATATGTTAAGGGTCTCATGATTTACAGTCATGCCCAAGAAACAAGGAAAGTGGGGCTGCTAGGTGGCACAGTGAATAGAGCACTGGCCCTGGAGTCAGGAGGACCTGAGTTCAAAGCCAGCCTCAGACACTTAACACTTACTAGCCATGTGACCTTGGGCAAGTCACTTAACTTCACTTGCCCTGCCTTCCCCCCTCCAAAAAGCAAAAAAAGAAAAAGGAACAAGGGAAGTGCTCAGGAGGTATTGTCACAGATACAGTAATTGTTTTATAAACCATTTGACATGGAGTCATCATTGACTGCTCTCTACCCAAGTCCTCCAGCAGTTCACAGCTCAGGCCAATGCACAAAGTTTTGCCCAGTATTACATGCCATGTAGAAAAACAAGAAAAGCCACCCAGGCAAACAGATTTCTTTGCACACACACACACACACACACACACATGCACATGCACACATGCATGCATGCACGCATGAGACATGCATGAGACAAAAAGTCTCACCTCACACTTCTTCTAAAACATACAACAAATCCTCCATGGCAGAGAAGATGGTCCAGCTTAACGTTAAACCTTGATCCCATATTCCTTACTTTTATTTTAAACAGACATGTGGGAATGGGAGAGTGCCTTCATTAGAGTACTGACGACAACCACTGCCCTCATGCTCTACAGACCAACTGCTTTGTCTTGGTAATGAGCATGGTAATCTATTGAATTCCTGCCCATTCTTTAAAGCCTAACTTAAAATCCACCTCTTCCATGAAACCTTCCTAATGGCCCTCCTCCACCCTAACCTCTTACCTGGACTTCTCTGATGCATTTATCACATATTCTTGTATCCTTAAAATATCTGTGTATATGATTTATCCCCTCCCCCCCCACCTAGACTATAACTCTATGGGGATAAGAATCATATCTTGTCTCAATATGAAAGTGCCTAGTATAATGAATGATAAGTGGTTGGCACAGAACCTAGCATCTAACAGTTGCTTAACAGATGCTTAGTCCACCTTTAAATGCTTCTCCTGTCCTCATTGTCCTCACCACCACCACCATCATCATCATTTTTTTAATCTTGGAATCTATTTCTCCTTTATTTGATCTCTCAGAGCTTTATAAGCCTCAAAAAACATAGAGAGTATTATTGAGCAGTGGAAAGAGTCACTTCTACCCCTTGATTCTGAAGACAGAGAGGGGTTCAAATTTCACCCCTGTTGCGTACTACCTGTGTGACCTTAGATAAGTCACTTGGCCTCAGTTTCCTTATCTGTGAAATGAGAAAGTCAAATTCAAAGGTTTCCAAGGTACCTTATAGCTCTAACTAGAGCTATGGTCTTAAAATATGCCAGTATTTGAAGTTCCTTATATTCTATATATATTCTATCCTATATTCTTATCCATCTTTGTATCTGTTTCATGGTCTAGCAGATTGAAAGGTACCTAATAAGTGATTAAAATGTGTGTTGAGGGAATAAAGAATGAATTAAACAATTTTCAAAAACTAATTCAAACTAATCAATACTGGGCAGACTGAGCCAACTAATCCAAGTCACACATTCCCAACAAATAGTTATTCTGACTTGACTCCCCACCTCTTGAGACCGTCCATTCCACTTTGCGTTAGCTCTCATCATTAAGAAGCTTTGTCCTTCTACTGAATCAAAAAGGGCACTGGCTTTGGAGTCAGAGCACTTTGGTTCCAATCTTATTTCTGACAAATTACTACTTTTGCCACCCTAAACAAGTGACTTAACCTCCTAGTGCCTCAGTTTCTTCATCTTGAAGATGGGATTGACAAGACGGCCTCAGACATCCCTTCCAGGTCAGACGTTCCATGATTCTGTAACTGACCAATAGATTCCTGGCCTCTGAGGTCCCTTCCATCTCTAGAGCTATGATGTTCCTTTGCTTCTCCTACCCAATATTCCCAGGATCCTAGAATTTCAGACCCAGGAGTAATTCAGAGGCCATCAGGACTAACCCACATCTGAACAAGGATCCCTTCTACACCATATCTGGAGAAAATGAGCGTCTAACCTTTCCTTGAAGACCACCATCTTCTGGATGTGGCCCCACTTGCCTATGTCTTTCCTAAAATAGGGGTCCTGGAGCTGATCCCAGTATTGTGAGTGAGGTCAGAAGATCTGCCTGATCTGATCTTAATGTTTTGGGAGGGTTTTTTTTAGCATCACCAGAATTTCCCCCACTATCCCCTTGCCAAACCATCTTTCAATGTCTCTAGGGCTCGATTTTCTCTCTTGTAAAACTTTAAAGCTCTGATACTATGACTCACCTGAGATCACACAGTCAGAAATAGCAGTTGGAATTTAAATACAGGTCTCTTGATTCCAAATTTAATGCTCCTTTTTTCATGCACAGGCCTTATCAAGTCACTCCCCTAGAGTCAATGATCAGCTAATGGCCCATGTTAGAAAAATCACATATTGTGGAGTCCAAGAGTATAACAAGGAAAATATGCAAATTTTGAACCTTACTAGTGTTCAAAGTGCAAAAAAATAAAAATAAAACATAACTACTAGAAGCTGGGAAGATTGGGCAATTTGTAATTGATTTGATTGCAAATAGGTGTGATGATTCGAGGGTAAGACTTCCTTGAAAGAGAAGAAGAAAGAGAAAGAAGAGGGAAAGATGGGTGTGGGAGAGGTGGAAAGGGAGTCAACTTTAAGCAGATTTGGCTATAGGGAAAGAGATAGGAGGAAGGACAATCTAGGTGGTAGAAACAATATGAAGGAAGGCAGAGGTTAGAGAAATGAAACCATGGGAAGTCAGATTGTCTGATTCAATTAGAAAGTGTGAGCCAGAGTCAAGGATGGGATTTGCCCTGAGGAGAGAGAGAACCTTGAAGCACATCCTAAACCTTGTCTTCCCCTCTCTTGACATCCTTGTCTGGGGTATGGCTAAATGGTCTCCAAGGCCCCTTCCAGCTAGAAGATTCTATAATTTAATCAACCCTTTGGTTGGCTAGCCAAGATGAGTTGTAAGTGTTGGGACTTGTGTTGGCATGGATTGTATGAGCATGAACTGTCTTGGAGCTGAAAGACGGACCTTTGGGTCTCCCTTACAGCTTCAGGATTCTGCACCATCAATTCATTAACACATATGTGCTGCATCCAAACTCTGAGGAGTCACATGTCATCACCTAGGACCTAGACCGTAAAGCCACAAGTTCTATTATTTCAAGAAAATCAAAGATAGCTCCCTTTTCTTTTTGAGTTAAAAAAGAACAAAAACAAAAAACATTTTCTTTCCAGGCAAATTCTCTCTGGGAATTAAAGTGTGGTCATGATCTTGATACTGATGAGACAAGTGTTTCTAATCCTGTTTTTTTTTCTTTCTCATTTGATTTGCTTTCCATCCTTCCCCAAAGACCTCATAGACTATGTTTGGAGCCAGTTCTGAAGGTTGACAACTTTGTAACCTGAACATTTTCCTCTGACTTAGGAAAATGGGAATATGCCAGGGCTTCTAAAAACTGTCTCAACTTAAGAAACTGAAAACAGGGTTGATGGGGGGGATAAATTCTGAGTATTCCCTACAGAGGAGAGAGAAAGGAGTGGAAGAAGGGAAGGGGAAGAGAAGGAAAGGGGAAAAGGAGAGAATGAGAGGTGCAGAAAGAATGAGAATTTCCTAGCTTCTGAAAATGAGGTAAGAGGGTATGAATAAACTGCCAAATGATGCCATCATAGTTCTTCAACGTGACCTTGTGTCCTGGTCAAGAAACTCATCTTTCTCTAGAGCCTAGACCAGGAAGGGGTGGACCTCCTCCTGATGCTCCCAGGCTGTGGAGTTGATGTAATAGCAAAGACCAAGTTATTGACTGGCAGTAGTCATCATTGTGGATTAGCTAACAGTGCAGCCATTGAGACACTCCCTTTGAAATTAAAAGGGGAAAATATTGGGACTATATATGCAAAACTCTTTTCCCAAGGTAGAGTATAAATGCCTTTTTAGCTTTTGGTGAGGGCATAGTGCTACAGGACCTGAAAGGGTTGAGACTTTGTCATTCACAGACTCTGCCTTGACCCATCTGAGTCTTGCCACCTGACCTGACCCAGGTAAGGGCACATAGAAACTCGCTGCTTCTGACCTGACTTTTCTGACCTGAGTTCAGGCTCTTGGGTGCTTTTTCCTTTTCCTCCTCTTACCTCAAAGGTCCTGCCAGGGAACCTGCAAAGGCCTACTTAGCGTTGAATCAGGGCTCCATTCTCTTTGAGAAAGGCTGATTCTTCGTTGCTTGAAAGCATTGAGAATGCAGTGGAAATATTCTGCTGTTAACCTTAAAGCTAATAGTAAAACCTAAGAACAGAACTTAACAGCTCCAGGATTGATAGTTAAGCAATTAAGTAACAATCAAGACTTCTTGTTGAGATTTCTTTCAATGGCAAATTGTTTGCTGGAGCTGCTATTTTGAGATAGATGTTCTTGGAAAGCCCTAAGAGATTCCAACTCACAGAACGGTGCCAGGGGGTGCTCTGCAGACCTTCGAGAGTATTTGTTGAGCGTCAATTGATTCTCCTTCTTGGCTTTTAAAAATTCTTTTCTTTTTTGTTTTGTTTTCATTTGGTTTTAGTTTTTAATAATATTTTATTTTCTCCAATTACAAGTAAAACAATTTTAATATTCTTTGTTTTGTTTTTTAATTTTGAATTCCAAATTCTATCCCTCCCCCCTCCCTAAGAAGATAAGCAATCTGATATAGTTTATACATGTGTAATCATGTAAAATATTTCCATGTTAATAATTTTGTGGAAAAATTAAGAAGGAAGGAAGGAGGGAAGGAAGGAAGGAAGGAAGGAAGGAAGGAAGGAAGGAAGGGAGGGAGGGAGGAAGGAAGGAAGGAAGGAAGGGAGGGAGGAAGGAAGGAAGGAAGGAAGGAAGAAAGAAAGGAAGGAAGGAAAAGAGAAAGAAAGAGAAAACAGTACGCTTCTATACTGTATCCAGATGCCATCAGTTCTTTCTCCAGAGGCAGACAGCATTTTTCATCGTGACTCCTTTGGGACTGTCTTGTATCATTGTATTGCTAAGAATATTTAAGTCATTCACAATTGTTCGTCATACAATATTGCTGTTACTATGTGCAATGTTTTCCTGTTTCTGTTCACTTCGCTCTGCATCAGTTCATTTTATTTGATTCTTTTTTAAAGACGTCATTCTGAGAGTCTAGGAGTTTCATGGGATCATAGAACCAGCATCTAAGGGATGGAAGGGAACTTTAAGGCCTTCTAATGCAATCTAACCTCCTCATTCTACAGAAGAGGAAACTAACACATTTAGTGACTTGCTCAAGGTCTCCCTGGTAGTAAGTAGGAGAGCTGAGATTTGAACCGGGGTCCTTTGTTTCCAAATCTAAATCCATCTCTCTTTTCACTGCTTTGTCTTCCAAAGGATCTTCTCCTCCCTCCCCAACCTCCATAAATGTAAACAGAAACAGGAAGTAGTGATTACCAGTTGCCTAAGAAATGAAAACTCCTGAAAGGAAGGAAGGAGACCAAAACTGGCCTTAATTAACAAGTCTAATGATCATTGTGGTATTGATAAAAGGTAGCTAAAAACAGGTGACTGCTATTTTAGGACCATAGATCAAGCTGGAAGGGACCTTAAGGGCCATTGAACACAACCCTTTGATTGTTCAGATGAAGAAACTGAGGCAAAGAGATTTTTTCGTCACCATATAACTTCCTCAGGCATTTTGAGGGGAGAGGGGAATAGCTCTTTACTTGTCAGAGTTAGAGTCAGAGGATCTGGATTTGAACCCTGACTCTGTCACTTGCTGCCTTTATGACCCTGGCCAAAGCACTTTCCCACTACAGGCTTCAGTTTCTTCATCTCTCAACTATAGGGTTTGCCTGAATTTCCTCCAAGGGCATTTCTAGGCGGCTAGGCAGTTCAGTGGATGGGGCGCTGGGCATGGCAGTTCAGTGGATGGGGCGCTGGGCATGGCAGTTCAGTGGATGGGGCGCTGGGCATGGAGTCAGGAAGACCTGAGTTCAAATTCTGCCTAGTTGTATGCCTCCTTGTTTAGTGTGTGAAATGAGGACGATAATAGTACCTATCTCACAAGGTCGTTGAGAGGATCCAGTGTGTTAACATATATTGTAAACTTTACAATACTAAGTAATGATAAATAAACAGCAGCTGTTCCTCTCCTTTCTGGCTCTAAACCCACGATCCTAGAAAGAATCCGAGCCGTCCATGAACCCTTCTTCCTCCATCTTGTGCTAACGTCTCCTTTCCCTTCCTCAGCTCTGCCCTCTCCTACCCGAGCTTAGAGAGCCAAGAGGAAGCCTTGAGAAGCAGACAAACTTTTGCTCCGGTCTCCAAAATGGCCTGCCCCTGGGCATTCTTGTTCCGAGCCAAAAGCGCTCAATACATCTTCGAAGAGGCCAGAGATGTCAACAACAACCTGGGGAAAGCCAACCTCAAGTCCCTCAGGTAAGATTGCCCGTTTGTTTTCTTCCTGGTTTCCTGATTAATCAGAAACTGTCACATATTTGCTGATGATTCAGCTCGATGTCTCCGTGTCTCATCTTTCTCTGGACTCTAGGACTCTCCTTCTACTTCAGCTTCTCAGTAACCATCATGGCCTTTCTGGGAAGAGGCTGTTTCCCCCAAATTCCACAGTACCCTAGTTCATCCCCTCCTCCACTGCCTAATTTATACTTATCCTCTAGGAAAGAAAGAAGGAAGGAAGGAAGGAAAGAAGGGAGGGAGGGTGGAAGAGAGGAAGGGAGGGTAGGAGAGAGGACGGGAAGGAAGAAACAAGTATTTATTAAGGACCGCCAGGCGCTTTACAGATGTGATCTCATTTGAGACAAGCACCTCAGGAAGAAGAGGTGCTATTATTATTATTACATTTGAGGAAACTGAAGCAGACAGAAGTGATTTGCTTAGAGTTACATAGCTAGTGACTGTCTGAGCCTGAATTTCATCTTAAATTTTCCTGGCACCAAGCCCAGGACTCTACCCACTGTGCCACCTAATGATTAAAATGCCTAAAAAAGCAGGGTCATTGATCAGCAAGGTGATATAAGGTTCAGAAAGCTCTTTCTTTCCAACAAATTTGTGAGGTATCCCCATTCTAGATATGAGAAAATTGAGGCTCAGAACAGTGAGGTGACTTCTCCAAGGTCTAATGTCATGGCCAATCAGCATCAGGGTCATGTTTCCAACGTGGGTCTCCTGACTTCAAATGCTCCTGTCTCTTCCCCACTCCTTCCTTTGGTTAGGGCTGGCTCCTCGGGTGTAGTGGAATGAAGGAAGGGGAGTGGGGCAGAAGGCTGGGCAGGAAGGCCTCCACCAAACCGACTGGACAGATTTTGAAGGTGGAAGAAAGAAAATGTTGAGGGGGCTCCAGCCTGTCTTTAATGCCCTTTGGCCCCCTGGTAGAGGGCAAATGGGAAATATTGCCCAATCCCCTACTGGGAGAGTCCCTGTGAGTGGGAAGGTCTGAGTGACTGCTCTGAGAAAAGCCAGTTTGTTTTTGAATTTATGCATCCTCTCTGGAGTAACCTAGGAATTTACATAACCCTAGAATATCGGAGCTTTTTAAAAAAAAGTCCTTGGACATCAGCTAGTCCAAACATACCCATCTCACAGAGAACGAACGTCATGCCCAAAGTCATGCCTCGGGTAGTTCATGGCAGAGCTCACCATCAGACTCTCAGCCCTCTAACTCCCAGCTTACATGCATGTCTCCATAATGTACTTCAGGTTGTCTGTGGTACTTCCCAGACACCAGATTTCCTTCCTGAGATAGTTTGTATTTGAAGAGAGAGAACAAAGCTTTACAAGGTTTCACATTGGTGAAAGATAGCTTGCTGCGGTAGAAAGGCTAATAGATTAGGAGTCAGAAAACCTTCCTGGGTTCAAATATAGGCTCTGACACTTTGTATCTGTGTGACCTTAAGGAAGTCACTTAAATTTTCTGAGCCTCAGGTTCCTCATCTGTAAAAGGGGGTGGAAGGTTGGACTAGGTGAGCTTCACTATCACGTGGATCGAGAACTGGAAGGGATGTTAGATTTACCTAAGTCCCCCACACTTCATGGGTCAGAGGGGGAGCAACTTGCCCAAGATTAAACAGAGAACAGAAGTGGGATTTGAAACAAAATTCTCTGTTATTGATGCTCCAGATCGTTTCCCTTTCTGGTGCAAAATTTTTTTTGGAAGATTCGCCTTCCTAAAACTTCAACAAACACCTACTGTGTACAAAATTCTGGCTCTGAAGTCCAAAGACCTGGTTTCAAATCCTGACTCTGTCCCTTGTTACCTGTAAGACAGTGGCCAAGTCCCTGAGGTTCTCCAGGCCTTAGTTTACTTATCTGTTAAATGGGAGGAGGGAAGAGTCGAGCTAGGTGGATTTTAAGTTAAGAACTCCCCCCCACCCCAGAATGGACAGGGAAAAGGGCATATGCTGACATAGGCATAGATCCATCATCTACCTGCCTTCCTCCCAGCTCTAGATCAGCTCTGCCCCCTCTCCTAGCTCTAGAACCATGATCCCTCTGCCTCCCTCTCCAGCTCTGGAGCTATAATCTCCATCTCCCACTTGGTTCTAGAACCACTATCTTCTGGACTCCTGCCCAGGTCTGGATCCCCAATCCCCCTGCCTCCCTCTTGTCTCTAGATCTTTGAGCTTCCTGTCTCCCTCCCAGCTCTAGATCAATGATCCTCTGCTTCCTTCCAAGCTCTAGATTCAGCATCCCTCTGCCTTCTTTTCAGCTCTAGATTGCCCATCCTCCCACCTCCCTCCCAGCACTAGACCTCTTATCCCTCCTGAATTCCATTCAGAGGGGGAATGAATGAGCAGCTCTATCCTCTGTCCCAGGTCAGTCTAGCCTCCTCTCAGATACGCTGGGTAGGCCTTGGATGGCCAAGGAACGCTCTGCCACTAATTAGCCTCTGAGATTTTACAGGGCAGCTGAGGGTGCAAATGTCAGCCACACACAACTGCACTCTCCTCCCTTCTGGGTAAGGTTGAATTAAATCAGGCAGTTTCTAGGTATCTGTCCACTCCGGCTCCAACCACTCCTCTCACTCCCCCCAGGAAAGAGGAGGGGGCCTACAAGGAGGGCTATAAAAGCAGAGAAAAGGAGGGGCTCCCCAGAGCGAGAGTGAACCATTGTACTCCCAAGCCAAGCTTAGCTGCTCTGCTCCAGTCCAGCTTCCTGCAGTCACAGGGGACCATGAGGGAAGGGCTCAGCTCTGCCTGTGCCCTGCCAAGGATGTTCTTGCTGATTAAAAGGATCTTTGGGAGCTATCCTGTGTGCTGTCCAAATGGATCCAGGTACTTTCCAGACTCCGGGGTCAGTCTCTGGGGAGCCCACCAGCTACCACCGAACTGCTCAGAGTCTCAGGTCTGGAATGGACAGGGAAAAGGGCATGTGCTGGCATAGGCATTCTAGAAAACGACCTGAGATTGTTGGGAGGAAGCTTAGAGATCATGCAGCCTGAGCCCCCTCACTTTAGCTGAAGCTCAGAAAGGGCCAGTGACTTAGCCAAAGTAGCACAGCTTCATCAATTGATTGGGCTGGAACTCCAACAATAAAGGTATGGCTACCTGTAGGGAAGGGTTCTAGACTTAGGGTCCAGAAACTTGGATAGGAAAAAAATTACATCTTTATTTCAAAAGAATTAATTTCCTTTATAATCCTCTAAGTTTATGAATTTTAATTTGTGAATTTAATTTGCAGTTTTTAAAACATGAATCCCAGGGAGATTAAGTGATTTGCCCAGACTTACTGAGGCAGTATCTGGAGCAGGATTTGAACCCATCTTCCTTTTCTCAAGATCAAGTCTATTGTGGTAGTCACACAGGGCTTTCTTACATATGTGTGTGGTTGTGGATACAAGCTTGATCTGAGATGAAAGCATTTCAGCATCCCAAAGCTCTTTTAGCTTGGTGAGGCACAGTCCAAAAAGCAAAGGAGAGTACTGACTGCCAAAGCTAGGTGCATTTCATTCATGGGAGTGTTTCAAATACATCTATAAATGGGTAGTAGTTATATACCTGTGGCCCATTTGAGCCATTTCTTGGTGCCAGATGCTAATAAAGTCATTATCACTGGTCTGGTCAGCATGTTACTTTCTTGTAAATAACTTATTTTCAAGACCACAGACAACACCCCTGAGGCCAGCTGTTTCTGAGTCACAAAAGGGTTAGTCAAGAGTCTATGGATGGCTCTGAGCAAATTCATCCTCACTACTGGACAGAGCTTAGCTAATGAGTCAAGAAGACCATCTCCTACATGAAAGATGAGGTGTTTGTTGTTCAGGCATTTAAATCATGTCTGATTCTCCATGAACCCCTTTGGGGTACAAGTACTGGAGTGGTTTGCCATTATCTTCTCAAGTTCATTTAGCAGAAGAGGAAACTAGGGGCCTGTAGGTGGTACAGTGAATAGAGTACCAGCCCTGGAGTCAGGAGGACCTGAGTTCAAATCCAGCCTCAGACATTTAAAACAAAACTAGCCATGCGACCTTGGGCAAGTCACTTAATCCCAATTGCCCTACCTTCCTCCCTCCAAAAAGAAAAAAAAAACAGATGAGGAAACTGAAGTGAACGGGATTAAGTGACTTGCCCAGGGTCATACAGCTAGTAAGTATCTGAGGTCACATTTGAACCCAGGCCTTTCTGACTCCATACTGGGCTCTGTATCCACTGCACACTTAGTTGCTCATGGGACATTTATATGGGTATATTTGTATGAATGTTTAGCATGAGTGCAAAGAGCAGGTAGGTAACAGGTGCCACTACCACCATTCTGTCTTGGGCAATAGCACTTTCCCTGACTGATGGATCAAGATTGATTTTTTAAAAAAAATTACACTGTATTGTAAATGCACTAGAGAAGCTTCCTGTTTTAAAACTCTTTTAAATTTCTTTTTATAATAAACAATACAACAAAAACAAATGTTTCAAAATGCAGAGAACTGAAAAGATTGTTCACACCCTGTGAACATCTGCTCTATGTGGCATGCTTTCCCAGGCTGTTACATTTCACAAGGTAGCAGCAACTTTGTGCTGTTTGCATCTCGCTCTGAATGCTTTGTTGCCTTC
Source organism: Pseudocheirus occidentalis (assembly GCA_028646575.1). NCBI lineage: Eukaryota > Metazoa > Chordata > Mammalia > Diprotodontia > Pseudocheiridae > Pseudocheirus > Pseudocheirus occidentalis. The sequence continues at coordinate 362,368,290 of CM053593.1, forward strand.
TGTCCATTTTATTGCTGCTAGTAGCTAGTGTTTGTATACAAATATTACCTCTTTTGTTCCTGTTGTGGGATTTTTCTCTTCCTGGGTTCCTGGAGGGTACAGCAAGGGTGGGGAGAATCTCATCCACCAGCTGGATTTGCTGCCTGGGGTTCAAGTAGCAAGCCTGAAAAAAAGATTCATTATTGGAGATGAGAGAGACTACTTGGGCTGGTAGCAGACTCAGACTTCTTAGGATACAGATTGGGCACCTAGGCATGAGTAAAATCAACAACTGCCTTCTCTGTATTTAGTTATCTAGCTAGGTGGTGCAGTGGATAGAGTACCAGCCCTAGAACCAGGGGGACCTACGTTTAAATCTGACCTCGGATACTAGTTACTAACTGTGTGACCTTGGTTGAGTCACTTAACCCTGTTTGCCTCAGTTTCCTCATCTGTAAAATAAGCTGGAGAAGGAAATAGCAAACCACTCTAGCAAAAATCTCTCTGCCAAGAGAACCCCAAAGAGGATCATGAAGAGTCAGACATGAGTGAAATGACTCCCCACCAACAGAAGACAGTCAAAGCCTCCTTCAAGATAGAATGGGTCCAAGACCTCTAACTTTAGTAAAGAGGGGAGTGAAGAACAGCCTGAGGGTTTCTATGGGCTCCTCTCTTTCTTCGGCCTCAAAGGTTTCTTTGTCTAGGGAGAAGTGCTTTCCCCCAAACTCACAGTACTCCTGTTCCTCTTCTTCTTCCACAACCCCAAGAGGCAGGTGATATTATTATCCCCATTTTACAGATGAGGAAACTTAGAAAGAAGTTAAGTGACTTGCTCAGGGTCACCTTGCTAGTAAACATCCAAAGATGAATTGAATTCTTATCTTCCTGACTCCAAGTCCAGTGATCTATATACTATGCTTTGCTGATCTTCTTCCCCCACCCCAACTCCTTTGGGATATGTGATATGAGACAGAGGCCTGAGTTCAAATCCTACCCCAGACTAGTTGTGCAATTGAGCAAGTCTCTCCATTTCCTTGAGCCTTATTTTTCCCATCTGTATATTGGGGGTACCCATCTCACCTCTGAGTTGTCATGGGATAGGCACTTTGCAAACCCTAAAGCAGTTTGGAAATGAGTCATTATTAAGGAAAAGAATACTCTGATAAATGACGAATCATTTCCCAAATTCATGTATCTTGTCTCTGGCTGGATTTTCCTGTCTTGGCTTTTCCTCACATGGGCACACACCTGGATCCTATTGAAGGATGATACACAGTCAGTCAACGTCTGAGGTGGGATTCGAATCCAAGTCCTCAGACATTGGAGTCAATACTCATTCATTGTGCCATGCTGTGTCCCAGATGATCACTTATATGTTACTAGCAGCCTGGTGAAACAAGCCAGAAATTCTAAGAGGCAGAGATAAGGAAGGAGGGCGTTCCAGGCATGGGGCACAGCCTGTACAGAGCCTGGAGATGGGAGACCAAGTGCTCTGTGTGAGAAACAGCAAGAATTTGGCCAATTTGGCTGGACCATATATCGAGTGAAGAGTCATTTAGAATCCAGTGGGAACAGTAGTTTGGGACTGGGTCATGAAGGACTTTAAATGTCCAACAGAGTTCATTATTTAAGTCTTTGATTCTCATGTCTATAATATGGTAACACCTCTGAAGAGGCTGCAGTATTATGTCAGATTTTCTTTGGGTTGGCCAGGGTATACACAGCTAGTGACCAGAATTCACCTCTGCCAACACCAATTGCAACAAGTCTATGATTTACTCCCTCAAGTTGCCTGAAACACAGAGGGTGGCGTCTCACAGCTACTAAGTATCAGAGGCAGGATTTGAACCAGGATTTTCTTTATTCCCTACATCACTGCTGCCTCCCTTTGCTAAGAAAGCTAGCCTGAAAGCCCAAACCCAAACCAATCACATCCACAAAGATTTCAGATAACGTTGACTTTCCTCTCCCTTCTCAAAAGGCAGCTTTCCATTCAAAGACTCAAATGGGGTAACATTTCTAGTCTTAGAACCTCTCAAAATCCTGTTGAAAAGACAGGTTAGTGTCTATGAAGAATCACAGCAGCCATAGGTGAAGTGATTTGAAGGGAAAGAAGCAAGACCAGAACAGGGAACAAAATTATTGCAGCAACATAAACAGAAAGAATGACCAATCGCAATTGAGTGCAGTAGAATGGTGAGAGGAGAGAT
>CM053593.1:362370978-362409486 GCA_028646575.1 Pseudocheirus occidentalis
ATTAAGACTGGACAATTTAGACTTCCTAGGGAGGAAGAATTTTGTAAATTGTATTTCATTATATAAATTTGGGGTTCTCAACCCCTTATGTGCTATGGTCCCCTTGACCAGCAGTCTGGGGAAGACTATGGACCATTCTCAGAATCGTTTTTAAATACATAACATAAAAACACAGGACTACAAAGGAAGATCGTTGCAAGAAAGTGATCAAAATGTTAAAGAAAGAAAAAGAAAAAAGTTCATGAACCCCCAAGTTATGAACCCCTCATATAACTGACTAGTTGATTACTAAATATCTGTTAATATTATTGTGATTATTCTGAAACTTCCAAAGGTCTCTGATTTCATTGGTCTAGGTTCTCTCTCAACAGGCTGTTCATAGTCCCTGATATAGCCTCTGTGGTCTTCATAAATCATGCAAATCAGTGAATAAGCATGTACTGAATGCCTACTATATGCTGGGCATTGTGCTAGTTACTAAGAAAACATTAATATGGAAATTACTAATATGGAAATATGTCCTACTTGTTTCATACTTCAAAAAACTAACATTTTAATGGAAAAGACAATAATATATATCTATATAATAAACACATACATGAAATATATACTGTGTATATATGTATCTGTGTGTGTATATATACACACACACACACAAGTATATATGTGGAACAAATGTGTGTATGTATAAAGAGACAGACAGAATTTGAACCTGAGTCGACTCCAGAATTAGCACTGTCCATTTTATCACTCAGTGCCTTGTGATTGACGTTTCTGTCCATTGGGTTTGGTTCTTTTTCTCTCTTTTTGGCCCTGCCTCTTTCACACCTAAGTGGCAGAGCTGGGATTAGAACTTAGGTCCTATGATTCCAAGTCTAATACTTTTTCTACTACTCCACACTTCCTTCCATTGGTATGGAGATGACTGAGAGTTCTTGAAGTTTTTAAGGTCAGTCTGAGCCCCACTTGGAGTTGTAGCATGCTGGAAAGGTTTCTGCTGCAAAGCTGTTCCTAGATTACCTGTTGTCTGAAGGCCATTCTAGTTAAGTTCTGAGCTCTTCCTCAGAGAGATGATTTGGTTTGTTTGTTTGTTCTTTGGCCATGGCAACTTGCTGAGAGTACTTATTAAGTCACTGAGAGGTTGCATTGGTGGCTAGAGTGCCCATCCATGCCACCCAAATCGCAGATCCTTGAAATATTGAAGTAAGAATATTATTATAGCCTTTAAGAACTAAAGGTCATCTCCACACCACAATGAGGCATCGGAGGATGTCACTGGGTTATTATTCCTATTGCTGTCATTTTAATTAATAAGAAGTCTGTTCTTATGTGTGCCATGCCTGGTCAAACTCAACTCTCGGTTGGTGCTTGAGATTTTGAAATTTTTAAGGTGAATCTCATCAGCAGACAAATATAGAATTCTCTTCCCCAACCAATTGGGCAAATAGAGGGAGTTCTTTACTAACCACAATAATGGAGGATGGACCATTCAAAAAATCTAAACCTCATAGCATTATAGACTTCAAGATCTGGAAAAGGTTTCGGAAAACATTTATTTCAATCCACTCATTTTACAGATGAGGAAACTGAGACCCAGGGAAAATGAAGTGACTCATCTAAGGTCATCTATGAAGTAAGAATCAGAAGTAGAATTTGAACCCGGGTGCTTTGACATTAGAGTCAGGTTGTTTTCCCCTCTGTACCATCTGGCATTTTGTGGTTACTGTTTTTGTCCACTGGGGTTGCCTCTTTTATATATCTTTGGATAGCTAGAATTTTGTAGCAGGAAAGAGCACAATCCCATTAGAGTGTAAGCTCCTTGAGGGCAGGGACTATCTTTTTTATTTTATTGTTTTAGTATTTGCATCCTCAGTACTTAGCACAGTGCTGGGCACACAGCAGAAATTTAACAAATATTTATTTACTGTTGACTGAGATCTTAGTCGCAGTTCTACCACAAGCCAGCAAATGGGCAAATTGCCTAATCTTTCTGGGGCTCAGTTTCCCTGTCTGTAATATGAAAGGGTTGAACCAGATCTTGGGATCAAAGGTTTAGAGCTGGAAGGGCCCTCCAATAGTCATCTGCACCAGCCCCTCAAAGATCCTGGCTAGCTCTCCATCCAAGCCACTATGGTAAGTCAGTCACTCTCCCTCTCTGGATCCATCTCCTCTCTTGTGAAATAAGAAATTGAACCCAATGACCTCTAAGTCCCCTTCCAGCTATGACAGACTGACGATTCTTAGATTAGCCTGCCTATTGTAGAAAATGCTGGACCCAGAATGAGAGAGACCTGGATTCTAAGATCACATATTTAGCGATGAAGGGGACCTGCCAGTCCAACCCATTCATTTTACAGATTAAGAAACAGGTATTTTATAGATTAGGAAGCAGAGACAAGCAGAGGTCAAGTGACTTGCCCAAGGTCACACAGCTCATAAGTGACTGAGGCAGGATTTAAACTGAGCTTTTCCTGTCTTCAGCACTTTGGCCACTGTGCCATCTAGCTGCCTGGATTCCTGGATGTCCTGGCAGGGACATTGTCCAAGTAACAATATCACAAAATTTCACGTTCCTCCTTGGTAAACTGATGGTGCTAATTCTTGCACTTAGTAGGTTGTGATAACACTTTGTAAACTGTAAAGTGCTATGTAAATGTCAGCTCCAATTATTATTATTAGCATGATTATTCTTTTTGCTCTTGTATTCATTATTTTACTCTTGTTGCTTTCACAGTTCATTGACGGAGGATGATGTTAAACCTCACAACCTGAGCAAACCCTGGAATGAGCAGCAACAACCACCTGTGGTGGAGACAAAGGTCAGTGCAGGGGGTCACAACCCTTAACCCATTCCTGGTCCAGGGTATAGACTAACCTCCCACACCCAAGGACTCGTGGACCATGATAACATGCCCTTTGGGATGCTAGACATAACATCTCTGGATCTGGTGGCAGCCATTCATGGCCATCTCTTTTGGGAAAAACATCCCCCAAGTGCATTTGATCTAGGCACTCCCAAAACATGGTATAGGGTACAGGGAAATAGTCCTCTAAGGTCTCCAGGAAAAGATCTTAGAATGTCTTCCTCAATTCCAGTTTCAGTACTAAACCACATTGGCTGTTAGGTTAATTCCTTTAATCTCTACTACTACAGATCATCTAATAAAAAAGCATTTGAATGGCCACTCTGGGTCCCAAGGATCTGGAGCTCTTAATTGGGACTTTGTACAGATGGCCTAAAGTTTCAAGAGAAGAGATGACACATGAAACCCCATTCTGTATACCTCCTCTATCCCTATTCCTTTCATGACCTGTCAGTAAGGGGAAGAGGTTTCTTGGAATTTATTCATTAGTTTAATTGATAACCATTGACCATCTTCTATGTGCAAAGCACAGTAGTGCGAGTTGATCTCACAAGTCCAGGAGATTTGGACCTTATCATTAGATGGAATACACTTGGCAAACCCTGACTGACCTGTCACCTTGTTTCCTCCTATCTAGAAGTCTCCTGAGCCCCAAGTCAAGGGGCCCCATGCCATATCAGGCTGCCCAAGGCATGTGAGGATTAAAAACTGGGGCAATGGAATGACATTCCAAGACACTCTACACCACAAAGCCAAACTGGTGAGTGAGTAGCTCAAGGTTCTAAAACCCTCCTTCTCAAAAAGAACTCGAGGAGGCTCCCCTACCCTGTGCTTGCTACCACCCTAAAGGCAGCAAAACAGACACAGTCCCTGATCTTTGGTTGCTTACAGTCTCATGCCATTTAACCTGTCACAAGCAACCAGAATATCAGTGGACAATTACACCCCATAACCAGCTAAAGGATGAAGCAAATGTTAATTAGCCTATCTGTTTTCTTGGAGGGAGGAAGGCAAAGCAATTGGGGTTAAATGATTTGCCCAAGGTCACACAGCTAGTTAAGTGTCAAGTGTCTGAGGCTGGATTTGAACTCAGGTCCTCCTTACTCCAGGTCCCGTGCTCTATTCACTGCGTCACCTAGCTGCCCCTAATTAGCATATCTTAATGAACGGTAGTGATGGAGGAGGAATAATCCAGAGCTTAAGATCATCTCCAAAGATTTTTTTTTCTTCCCAGTACATTTTCATTCCTATTAAAGTTTGCTTTAGACTACTCTTCAGGTTCCTCTGGATCCCACATATGCCAACAGACTGGGAAGTAACAAGGAGATTGTGGGGGCTTCAACGTGACCATTTGAAAATGAGAAAGCGGTTCAGCTGTAGGCACTAAACAAGGAGTAGGCTCATGTCTATTCTGAGCCTGAGGCTTTACAGGAGGACAGGTTGGGTGATAGTACAAGGATCCTAGCTCTAAAATTCAAAGGAATTTCAGGGGTCCCCTAGTACAATTCCCTTATTTTACAGATGAGGAGTCCAAGGCCCAAGGTATACAGGTAGCAAGCAAAAGAACTGGTATTCGAACCCAGGTCCTCTGGCTCCAAAACCAACACTCTTTCCACTATACCATGTTGCATCTCAAGGGCCCAGAATGGATAGAGCTGATGGCACCTTGCATCCTTTTAGTTACAGCAGCTAGGCTGCAGGGGGCAGAGTTCTGGACCTGAGTTCAAATCCAGCCAAAGACACTTCCTAGCTGTGTAAGACCATGGACAAGTCACTTAACCAGAATCTGCCTCAGTGTCCTCATCTGTAAAATGAGGACAATATGCTTCCCTCTCAGGGTTATTGTAAAGATCAAATGAGATGATGCTTGTAAAGGGCTTTGGCAGCCTTCAAACGCTATCTAAATGCTGGCTGCTGTTACTCTTGTTATTGCCATCAGCTGGGGACAGCCTGGGATTGGGAGATTCACTAGAAGGACAGGAGGCTGTTGAGCCAGGCTGGGGTAGAGAGGTGCCCTGGAGGCAGCAAAGGAGAAACCCTTGATATGAGGGGAAGGAGCAGAGAACCTGGAATAGGCAAAGCAAAGTGAATAAGCAAGGAAGGTGTGGATGGTGGGAAAGTGGCATCCAGGAGATAGATGTCTGGGGCAGATGTAAGCAGAGCATAGACACTTTTGGGTCACTTCCCTGACCTCCTCTCACGCTCTAGGTATAATGGATAGAGCGCTGGATCTGGAATCAGGAAGATGGGTTCCAATCCTGCCCCAGGGATTGTCTTTTGCCTCTTTTGTATCCCTGGCACACAGTAGGTGTTTTAAAAATGTTTATTGAGCAACTGGTTGATCAGATGACTCTTTTTGTCTTCCTGCTACATAGTAGGTGCTTTATAAGTGTTTGTTGATTGACTGATCGATTGAACACTTATTAACTATGGGATCACTTCTATGTGTTTCATTTTCTTCATCTGTAAAATGAAGGCACTGGATGAGATGGGTACAAAGGTCCCTCCCAACTTTACATCTCTGATCTTCCATCCACTCTTTTTTTCAGGCTATTGATTGCCAATCCAAGACTTGCCGGGGGTCACTCATGACCCCCAAGAGTATGACGAGAGGGACTAGAGACAGCCCAATCCCTCCAGGAGAGCTTCTACCTCAAGCCATTGACTTCATCAACCAGTATTACGATTCCTTCAAAGAGTAAGATCATTCCCCTTTCTAGCTCTCTCCCTCCCCCTCCCACTTCCTTCTCTCTCTCTCTGTCTCTCCTTCTCTCTCTGTCTCTCTCTCCCTCTCTCTCTCCCTCCTCCTCCCACTTCCTTCTCTCTCTCTCTCTCTCTCTCCCCCCCCTCTGTCTCAGAGCATTCACCAGGTTATTAATTATCCAGTACCCACCATGTGCTTAGCCCAGAAGATGCTCATCAGTCCAGACAGGGCTGCATTTCTCTTCAAAACACAAAGCCCATCTAGTGCTAGAAAGAGTGTATGTACATGGGCTAAGTTAGGACTGTGAGAAGGAAGAACTACAAGGTCATGGGATCACAGATTTAGAATTGGAAGAAACCTTAGAAATCATTCAAGTTCAGCCCTTTCCTTATTTGACAGATGAGGAAACTGAGGCCCAGATGAAGTGATTTGTTGCCCAGGGTCACCCAGGAAGTAAAGGACAGTGCTGGAATTGGGCAGAAGGCTCAATGCTCTTCCACTGCCCTACTCTGCGTCCCTGAGAATATTCTGGAATATTCTGTGGCTTTTCAGTTCACTTGGTGACCAGAGATCATTTCCAGTTTTAGGCTTTTTGCTTTTCTTGCTGTTGATTAGTCATTTCAGTTTTCTCTGACCCTTTGTAACCTATTTGGGGTTTTCTTGGCAAAGATACTGGAAGGGTTTGCCATTTCTTTCTTCAGCTCATTTTACAGGTGAGGAAACTGAGGCAAACAAGGCTAAGTGACCCACTCAAGGTCACACAGCTAATAAGTATCTGAGGTCAGATTTGAACTTAGGAAGGTGACTCTTCCTGACTACAGGTCTGGCACTTTATCCACGTCATCCACAAAGATTGTTCCTCCTTAGCCTTCCTGTTCTCAGGGAAGTCCTGCTGGTCTTCCTTCAGCAGGTCAAGTGGTAAATGTGGATTGTTACAAAGCCCAGTGAGACCAGGTCATGGGTCAGCACAAGTCAGTGAGTTTGTCAGAGGGAAACTCAGTTATGTGTTTGCAGATTACACATCTTGGATCTCCAGAAGGAGAATGGGTAAAGGCATGTTACTAATGCAAAGCAGCTCACACCTACTATTGCAAAAGCAACCCAAATGGAGCCATCCTACTGATGAGGAGTGGCGCCATCTTTCTTCTGTCTGGATGCTAGAAGGAGCACATGCCTCGGGATTCAGGAGCCCTGGCTCATTGTTTGACATTAGACAGCATTAGCGTCTTTCTGGCCCTCAGTCTTCCTGTCTATAAAATGAACATTATAATCCTTCACTCCAGAGCTATGATATCATAGGCTATCAGAACTGGAAGGAATCTTGGAGGGCATCTAGTCTACCTCCCTCATTGAAGAGAGGAAGAAACTGAGAGCAAGAGATGGGGAATGACTTACTTAAAAACTCAGAGAAAGTAAGTGGAAGAGTCAGGACAAGAACTCATAAGTCTGAAGGAGATAACAGGCATGGTTAACATTTTGGAATCTTTAATAGAGAAAAGATTAAATAAGATGGAGGCAGTATGGTGCAGTGGAAAGAATGTGGAGAGATCCAGAGGGTTCAGTCCCAATACTATCCCTTACTCCCTGGGACAACATAATCACTTTGGGCCTCAGTTTCCCCATCTGAAAATAAGGCTATTAGACTAGATGGCTTCTGAGGTTCCTTCCAGCCATAGGTCTGTGATCCTTTTGACCAAGATTATATAGGTGTTAACATTCTGAAAAGCATAAAGCACTTTGCTAATGGAGGACAGGACAATACTAGCCATTATTAATAACTCTCCTAATTGTTATTGTGGTAAGAGATGATAGGTAGATGGGCAGAATCCTCAGGATATAAGAAGATAATGTGAGGAAGGGGCCCCAGGATGGACTCCCTATGGTGAACTTATGGGGGGGGGGGTTAGATAAATGTCACTTAATATGATCAGCCATGAAGACCTTGGGCAAAGCATTTTTGTCTCTTTTGACCTCAACTTCCTCATCTGTAAAACGAGAGAGCTGGATTATAGGTGTTAACTCTGAGCTCTTATAGGTCTACAGACTAGATCCTGTGATTAGAGTGAGTTCCTTGGGAACATCAACCATCATGCCTTTTTCTGCGGGGGTTCTAGGGGGAAGGTAGAATTTTGCTCAGTATTTGGCACATGCAAAGTGTTTAATAGTTTTTTTTATTCATTCATCCATTCATCCCAGGTTTGAGTGATCAGTAGAAGTGTTCTGTCGACCTTCAGTATCATTCCCATCATCCACTGGGTCTGACTTGGGTCTGTGTGTTTGTGTATGGGGTGTGGGGGGATGGGAGACAAGGAGAAGAGATATTATTAGCCCTCCAAGAGTCCTGTTATGGAGTTGATTTCCTGTTGTACGCTCTTGTGAGCTTGTGTTCCACTTGTGTCCTTGGGGATAAATATTTTCAAGTGTTTTGTCTCTGGCCTCCTTTTTATCGAGGAAAAGGAGGGTTGTCAAGACTGTCTTCATTGACTAAAAGACCATTTTGTTCTGACTTGTCCATCCTGTCTGTAATCAAAGCTGACTGTTCTTGAAATACTTTTCCTTGTTGCCATTTCAAGTGTCTGTGTCAGGATGGGAAACTTTAAGGTGCGTGTGTGTGTGTGTGTGTGTGTGTGTGTGTGTGTGTGTATTTTGAAGCATTTCTGTTCTAAATCCCCTCTTTCATGACACTTACTGATATCTGAATCAAGGAAGCAACTGAAACAACCCCTTTTCTAAGTACATGTTGAAACAAAGGGACACCATAATCCAGAGTGTAGACTTGGCATCATAGATTGGTCAATGAAAGGGACCTTGGAGTTCATCTCTTCATTTTATAGATGAGGAAACTGAGGTCTGGGGGAGGGGGAAGAAGTGCCATAGCTTTAGAGCTGGAAAGAATGTCAAAGGCTATTGAATCTAACTCTCTCTTTTACTGAAGAGGAAACTGAAGACTGGAGGAGTTAAATGATTTTTAGGGTCACAGCTCTAGAGCTAGAAGGAACCCACAAATGATCCAGTCAACTTCCTTCCTCCTCTTCCAATACACACACACACACACACACACACACACACACACACACACCCTTTTGTCATTTTACAAATGAGGAAACTGAGACCCAGGAAATTTAACTTACCCAATGTCAGATAACAGCTAAATGTAAAGTCAGTATTTGAACTAATGTTCTCTGACCCCAAACTTCTTTACCTGGCTTACAAAGTTCTTGGGAGGTCCAGGTCTAGATTCAATAACAACAGGTAGATTTAGGGCTGAAGAGGTGCTTAGAAATTAGCTGGTTCAGCCCCTAAGATGAAGAAATTGGGAGCCAGATTGGGGGGCGGGCACTTGCCCAAAGTCACATAGCTGGTTTGAGGCAGAGTTTAACATTTGAATCCAGACCCTCTGACTCCAAATCTAGCTCTGTTCTCACTGCACTGTACAAACAAGAGGGATTTGTGGATGCCCTTTCTGCATCTTGTTGGAAGATGGCATGGAGGGAGGAGAGACAGTTCCTCCTCTCAAGAGGCTTACGCTTCCTATTTGGAGTTTAAAGTTGAGACCCTAGAATCGGGGATTTGGAGGAACTTGGAGGAAGTATAGTTCAGTAGCAAGAGCACTGGGTGTGAAGCCGGAGGAGCTCAGGTCCTTGGCTCGGCTCCTTTTTGCCTGTGCGACCAAAGGTGAGTCATTTACTTTCCCCAGACATCAGTTTCTTCACCTGTAAAATGCAGGAGTTGGATTCCATGTCTAAGGTGCTTTCCAACTCAAAACCCTATGAAATCCACAATGGAAAGAGCCCTGTCTAGTCAGAGAACCTGAATTCAAATTCTAACTCTGATATTTTACTACCTATGGGATATTGGGAAAGTCTGTTTATTCCCTTGGGCCTTGGTTTGTCTAAATATAAAAATATGGGGTTGAGCTAGATGGCTCCTGAGACCCTTTCCAACTCAAGATCTATGATCCTATGTTCCTGAGTGATGGGGACAAAGAGAATAATGTGGATGGGGAGGAGGTGTTGCTCTACTGTTCCAAAGAGAAGTCTCAATGAGCAGCAATTTAGTGTGGAGAGGAAATGATGTTGAATTTGTAGTTTGAGTCTTTGGGTTTAAATGTTGGCTCTGCTGTGTGGCCCTGGACCATCCAACTACCCATTTCTGATTCATGGCATCTGAGACTTTAAACTGAGGGTTTGGATGAACTGATCTCTTACCTCCCTTTCCACTAGCTCTAACAAATACCTAATTGTCCTGAAGTCACATCTTGATGCACTCACCAATTTTGTACACTAGACAAAGAAAAATAAGCTTTGGTTTTTATGGAAATCGCCTGGTGAATATGCTAGGTTTTAAGGTAATGGGATTCATTAGACTATAAGCACCTCAAGAGAGGGGAATAACTTGCCTTTCTTGCCCCAGCACAGTGCCTGGCACATAGTAGATACTTAAAAAATATTTGGAGCATCTAGATGACACAGTGGATAGGGGTGTTGCATCTAGAGTCAGGAAGACCTGAGTTTAAATCCAGCCTCAGATGCTTACTAGCTGTGTGACCCTGGGCAAGTCACTTAACCTTGTTTGCCCCATAAAGATCTGAGTTCAAATCCTGCCCCAGTTTCCTCATCTGTAAAACAAGCTGGAGAAAGAAATGGGAAACATTCTAGTAACTTTGCTAAGAAAACCCCAGATGGGGTCATAAAGAGTCAGACATGACTGAACAATGACAACAGCAATAAATATTTATTGACTGACTAGCAAATGTTGCCCAATGATAACTAATTCTCTGTAATATACATTTTAGTTCCAATTACAGAAATCATACTTTGGTTTCCCATTCTTTTGGATTGAATTCATTTAAAATTAAAGGAATTCCCTTAGTGAGGAACAGCACATATAGTGTATAGAAGTCTGACCTTGGAGTTGGAGAGCATGGGGATCATCCTGCTTCTGACACCCACTATCTTGGTGGTGATCACAGGCTGGTCACTGAATTTCTCAGTGCCCCTGTCTACTCTCTACAATGTATGTTACAGGCAAGTTGCACACCTGTACCGGTGAACAGTTTCCACACAGGGACTTCTCCCTTAAGGTTGAAATCACAGATCCCCAGGCGGGAAAATAAGTCAGTTCCTATTGTTTCTATTCCTGATCTTTTCCTGTCCTGTAGGGCAAAAATAGAGCAGCATTTGGCCAGAGTGGAAGCAGTAACAAAGGAAATTGAAACAACAGGAACCTACCAGCTGACGGAAGATGAGCTCATTTATGCAACCAAGCAGGCCTGGAGAAATGCCCCTCGATGCATTGGGAGGATCCAGTGGTCAAACCTGCAGGTGAGCTTCCTGGGAATGAGATGGGAAGGCTGTGATCTCAATGGGAAGGGAGGGGAGGCACTCAGGCACCCTGGGACAGCTCCCCCAGGACACACCAGAGTGGCACAGATCCTTGGTCCAAAGGCCCAGGTGCTGAGTTTTAAATACCAGCTCCCAAGGAGATTTTACTCACTTTGGCTCCTTTTTGCCATCCAGCACCTCTGACTGGATATGGGTCATTGGCTGTTTGTCAATGTAGACACACTGATATTGTAATTGATCTATAATATTGTCTAATACTAACACTGTCATCCCAATAACATCTGTATGTTAATCAAACATTCATTAAGTGCTCACTATGTAGATGGTGAGAGACAATAGTATATAGTAGAAAGCTGGTCTTGAAGTCATAAAGATCTGAGTTCAAATCCTGCCCCTGACATATATGGGTTGTGTGACCCTGGGCAAATTACTTAAACTCTCAGTGTCCCAGGCATTTCTCTTAGGGGAAGCTATCCACCTGTGTTTGCAATCATTTCCTTATCTGGAAATTCCTGATACCAATGAAATCACAGTGGCTATTTCTCTATTTAAAAGGATCTATGGAAAAGAATGACAGTGATCAGGAATGAGGTGGAATGCACTGGGAGGACAAGGTTTTCATTTTCTAGCTGTTTAAAACATCTGCTGCTTTGAAAGCTATTAGTGCTATGATATGGTACAAATATATAGATGTTGAAGTTGCCCCAAGTGACTTGTTAGATTCTGACAATACTTGGATGAGGACCCAGATTTATACTGTTATTGATGACCTTGGTCTTGGGGTTTGGCTGGGTCTGTAGGTGTTTGATGCCCGGACCTGCACAACAGCCAAGGAGATGTTTGAGCACATCTGTCAGCATATCCGCTATGCAACCAACAATGGAAATATCAGGTGAGGCATAAACCCCTGTAACTTCCAACTTTTAAATCATTAGAGATGTTTATAGGAAAGCCATTCCAGGGATGCAGCCCAGGGTTGTCTAGGAAATAAAGACAGAAAGAAAAGGTGATAAGATTCCCTGACAAGGAGGTTGCTTAGCCCTGCCCTGGCACTCACTATCTCTACGTCTGTTTTCTTTCTCTCTCTAGCTTGAGATCACTTTGAGGAGAAAGAGAGAGAGACAGAGACAGAGACAGAGACAAAGACAGAGAGACAGACAGAGAGACAGAGACGGGGGGGGAGAGAGAGAGAGAGAAGGGAGGGAGGGAGGGAAGGAGAGAGGGAGAGAAGGAAAGAAGGAAAAGGAGAGGGGAAAGAAAGAAAGAAAGAAAGAAAGAAAGGAAGAAACAAAGGAAGGAAGGAAGAAAGGAAGGAAGGAAGGAAGGAAGAAAGAAAGAAAGAAAGAAAGAAAGAAAGAAAGAAAGAAAGAAAAAGAAAGGGAGTGAGGGCAGGAGGGAGAGAGGGAGGGAGGAAGAAAAATCTTGTAATTTGGATTTTCATTTAATAACTTCTAGATTAGAAGGCTCTGAGGATGCTTAAACATAGAATCACCACAGATTTAGAGTTGGAAGGAAATGTTAAGGTCATCTAGTCCAGCCCTCTTGTTTTTTATAGAAAAGGAAACTGAGGAAAGTCATATGCTTGGCCTGAGGCACTAAATGGTGATGCCAAGATTTGACCTTGTGTGCCATACTGCCCCCAATATATTTCTCTGGAGGTGGCTATGGAGCAGATTTTTAAACTAAGGGTGAATTGCTTTCTATATGAAGCCTTGTCTTTCGGTCAATAAGCATTTATTAAGCACCTACTATGTACCTCCTATGTACTGGGCAATAAGTGCTGGGGATAAAAAAAAACCAAGCAAAATCAGTCCTTGCCCTCAAGGAGCTGACCATCTAATGAGGATAGCAACATGCAACTATGTACCTATAGCATATGCACAGGATATATGGAAGGTATTCTTCGATGGAAGGCACTAACATGAAAGGGAACCAGGAAAGATTTCTTGTAGAAGGTGGAATTTTAGCTAAATTTGAAGAAGCCAAGAGGGAGAGAATTCCAAGCATGTGGGACCAGCCAGTGAAAACAGAGTGTGGAGAAAGAGTGTCTTGTTTAAGGAACATCCAGGCCAGTGTCACTGCATGGAGGGCAGTAAATGTAAGCAGAATGAAAAGGGAAGAGGGGCCAGGCAATGAAGAGCTTTAAGAAATAAATAGGATTTTATAGTTGACCCTTGATGTGAGAGCCATTGGCACTTAATGAGTAGGCAGCAATGTAGTCAGAACTCGGTTTTAGGAAGATCATTTTGGCAGCTGGTGAAAGCAGAAAGAGACCTTCAAGGCATTTTCTGCCTGGAGTTGGTTACCAGTTGGAATTCAGTTCCTTAAAGAATCCACAACTGATGTGGTTGTGCTAGATAATGGTTAATGCCATCCCCTGACTCCTCACATCATAAACCCAAGGAGCTAGAGGTCATACTGATACAGAGGCAGAAGCAACATAACAAAATGGAATAACCAAAGGCTTTTGAGTCAGGAGACACGGATTCAAATCCTGGGTCTGTTATTAGTCAAGTCAATTCATTTGTATGGGACTCAGTTTCCTTATTTGTAAAAAGAAGCTAGTGAACTAGATGACCACTGAGGTTCCTTGCAACTCTGTGACCCTGTGAACATATAAGATTATCTCATACAATCTCCTCATTATGTGGCTATCCCCAATGAAAAGAGCTCTCCCCCCTAAACTATCTTGTATCTTTTCAAAATTTCTCATCCTATACTTATGTCTATATGTGTTGTCTCCCTCATAGGATTTAAGCTCCCTGAGGTCAAGGACCATTTCATTTTTGCCTTTGTCTTCCCAGAGCCTAGTTCAGTGGCAAGCATATAGTAGTCATTTATTAAATGGTTAGTGATTGATTAAATAACATGGTGGAAGGAGTGTTGACTAAGGAAGGACAGGATCTTGGTTTGTATTCCACCTCTGAAACTTCTTACATGTGTTAAGTGACTTAGGTGTCACAACCTCCCTGGGCCTCAGGTTCCTTATCTGTAAAATGAGCTGGGAAGGCTGGATGACCCCTGAAATCCCCTTCAGCATCACATCTATCTAGAATCCATTTTGAAAACCAGAGTAGAGCAAGCATCACAAGAGAACAAGAACTGAGGAAGGCAATCCATGACCTCAAGTTTCCAGGGTCTCCTCCTCTCCAAACCTCAACCCCAAAGTAGAACTCATTTCCTTTCTTGTCATTGAGTCCAACCCCCTTGTGAAAGACAAGAGGGACCATCGCCCTCTTGAGTGGTCTTTTCCTGGACCCCCATTAGTTATGTCAGGTTCCAGGAGATCTGACTGGAGGCCAGTATTGCTTGCCAAACAAACATTATTCCTTTTTCCTTCACAGGTCAGCCATTACCATCTTCCCCCAGCGGAGTGATGGGAAACATGACTTCCGGGTCTGGAATGCTCAACTCCTTCGATATGCTGGCTATCAGATGCCAGATGGCTCCATTGTAGGAGATGCTGCCAGCATTGAGTTCACCCAGGTATGTATATGCTTTCCAACTCCAGGTGGGAAATCCAATGGACAGGGGCTGGGGGTGGGAAGTCACAGGACAAGCAGCAAGAGGACCCCAAAGGAGTCTCAATGCCCAGTCACCACCAATGTCAGTCACTAAGTTGTTCTCTCCCTCTCCAGCTGTGTATACACTTGGGATGGGTGCCCAAATATGGCCGCTTTGATATCTTGCCTCTCGTGTTACAAGCCAATGGCCAGGACCCAGAAGTCTTTGACATCCCGAAAGACCTTGTCCTTGAGGTGCCTATAGAACATCCCAAGTAAGTGAATTGGGCAGAGGGATTGGAAGTCTGGACTTGACTGCATGCCCCATCCCCCACCAGCATACTTTTATAGGCTTCTGGTCTCTGTCCCCAAAGCATCTTGCAATGATTTTCCCTTAAAGCTGAAATGACATCCAATTAAAGCCGAGAGGCAATTCCTTTCATAGACTGCCATATTTCAGTTACCTTCTCTAATAACTATGTACTTTCATCTTGGAGAAAAGGAATATGAAAGAGCGTTGATGTACGAGGGAGCTGTGGAAGATGAGGAAGACTTTCGAGAGAGGCTTTTTTTGCTCCACTTGCCACCCCCTCCTGGATCCCCTCTCCAAGCATCTCTTGGAGGCACTTTTTTTTTGGCTTTTTTTTGGTGAGGGGGGAAGGCTAGGCAACTAGCCTTGTGCAAGGACACATGGCTAGTAAGTGTTAAGCGTCTGAGAGCAGATTTGAACTCAGGTCCTCCTAAGTCCAGGGCCGGTGCTCTATTCACTGCACTACCTAATTATTCCCTCCTTGGAGGCACTTTCATTCACATTTGGCCTTTGGGTACCCCCAAATTGGAGACTACACCTTTCTATCAGTTTCTTTTAGAGCTGTAACCAGGATGAGAGAGACTGGGATTTTCCACCATGATACCAATATTAGGGGAATGTCTCCCTAGTCACTGCCTACCCTCCCTGGCCCTTGCAGCACCATGAGGATCACATCTCAGGGATCAGCTTTAAAACCCCCATCCATTATCCCATCAATGACCCTGCTGAGTACCAAGGGGAGATATTAAGAAGGCAAAGATTTTTAAAAAGGAAAGAAAGAGAAGTGATCTCAATCCCCCTCAGGCAGATAAAATCTCCTGACCTGATTTTAGTAACAGCCAACATTTAGATGGTGCTCTGAGACTGAGCAAGAGTTTGATGTACCTTATCCCACAGGAGTGTCCCAAGGACCCTGTGAGGTGGGCATTCCAAAGCATATGATAAGAACATTGTGGATTTAGAGATAAGAAGGTCATAGGATCAAAGAGTTAGAGCTGGAAACATTATCAAAAGAGATCTGGCCCAATCCTCTAACATTACACATGAGGAGACTGAAACCCGGGGAGTTGTTAAGTGGCTTTACCAAACTCACGCATGACAGACAGGACTGGAATTCAGTTCCTCTGACCCCAAACACTATAATTATATATATATAGAGACAGACAGACAGACAGAGACAGAGATAGATGGATATAGATATATTTAAAAAATATTTATTTTCTCTTCCTTCCACTTCCACCACTTTGGAAAAAATAACATTGTATTCTGTGCTGTTTCCCTAGCATATATTGTCTGTTTCTATTATTTTTATCCCCATTTCACAATGAAGAAGTTGAGGCTCAGGGACTTCCTTAAAGTCACAGCTAGCATTTATTAAGTACCTATTTTGGGTCAGCCACTGTACTAAACACCAAGGTACAAATAATCCCTGCCCTCAAGAAGCTGACCACCTCAAGAGGATGTCAGAGAGTAGGATTCGAATTTATATCTTCCTGACTACAGATCCAGAGCTCTGGCCACTGTGGCATATTCCTTCTCTGGTACAAAGGCAGAGAGTTTTCTTGGTGGTGTCCTTCTAAAAAGTATTTCTGGCCAAAAAGGGATGACATACAATCAATGGAAACTTAGAGGTCAGAGATCAAATCCCCTCATTTGACAGATAAGGAAACTGAGGCATAAAAAGGTTAAATGTTTTGCTCACATAAGAAACACATGGCATTGCTGAAATTTGAACTCAGGCTCCCAAACCAGTGCTCTTTCCACTACTCCACATTGCCTCCCTAGAGCCTCTAGTCCCACTTCCTTATTTTATAGATGAAGACATTGAGACCCAGAGGAGGGGGAGAGAAGTATTTTTTTCTCGGCTAAAGAAAATCAAAGTTTATGAATAGTTCATTAAAAGTTCACCATATTGGGTAGACTCTTTTTTTAAAATTCATTTATTTATTTTCTTGTTCACATCACTCATTTCCAAAAGATTTTGAGTTACAAATTTTCTCCCCATCTTTCCCCCACCCATGACCCCAAAACAGCCATCCCACTGTATGCCTCCTCCCCCAATCTGCTCTCTCCTTTGTCTTCCCCCATCGCCCCTCTGACTTTTCGGTAGAACAAGGTAGAAGGAGAGAAGTAATTTACCTGGGTTTGTACTGAGAGTAACAATATCTGAAGCCAGGTCCTTTGACTTGCAACATCCCCTCCTTCCCAACAGGTATGAATGGTTCAAGGAGCTGGATCTGAAGTGGTATGCTCTGCCTGCTGTGGCCAACATGCTCCTGGAAGCGGGTGGCCTGGAGTTTCCTGGGTGCCCATTCAATGGCTGGTACATGGGGACTGAAATCGGTGTCCGAGATTTTTGTGATGTCCAGAGGTACAATATTCTGGAGGTAAGAGAAACATAGCTATACCCCTGATAGAAAGGAAAAATAAGAAGCAAAACCCTTGTAACAAACATTCATAGCCAAGCCAAACAAGTACCCACTTTGGCCATGATCAAAAATGTGTATCTTGTTGTGCATGATGAATCCCTTTTCTCTGTCTAGACATGAGCAGTATTCTCCATCATTGGCCCTTTGGAATCATGGTTGATCATTGTGTTGAGCAGAGTTCTCAAGTCTTCCAAGACTGTTCATTTTTATAATGGTCTTATTGTCTAAGTTGTACTCTGGGTTCTGCTCACTTCACTCTGCATCTGTTCATGCAAGTCTTCCCAGGTTTCTCTGAATCTGTTCCTTTTGATATTTCTTATGAAAGAATAATGCTTTGTTACATTCATATGCCATAATTTGTTTGACCATTCCCCAACTGATAGATATCCCCTTACTTTTCAGTCCATTGATACCACAAAGAGATGTTAATATCTATATTAACATCTTATATATTATATGATATATATATATACTATATAATACACGAACTCTTTTCCTCTTTCTCTGACCTCTTTGCTGTAAAGAGATTAACTGTCCCCTGTCATCTTGCCTCACTGCAGGAAGTTGGAAGGAGGATGGGTCTGGAAACCCACAAGTTAGCTTCCCTCTGGAAAGACAGGGCAGTGATTGAAATCAACGTGGCCGTGCTACACAGTTTCCAAGTAAGTTAAGCATTTATGGGGTATTTTTTGTCATTGCTGAGGTAAACATTCCCCTTCCCTTTTCAATAAACAAGTATTTGCTCAGTATTTACTATGTGTCAGGCACAAAGAAAGGCAGAAACATAGCCCCTGCCCTGAAGGAGCTTGTGTTCTCATGGGGAAGACGGCTCCCTTATAACTAAGTAAATAGGAGATATGGACAGAGTAGATGGAACATAAGCAGAGAGGGAAAGACTCTACAAGCTGTCAGGAATAAGTCCTGCCCTAGGGTTTCGTCTGAAGCGAAGACTTATGAATACACAAAATGGGCTGTTGAAAGCATGCTGGAGGACCTCCAGAATAAAGCATTCTGGACCCATTCCTCACCCCAGCCTTGGATCAAACACCTGGCAAATTCTCAGGAGTAGAGGCCTCTGGGCAGGGATCCCAAGGCTAAGGTCTCTGTGGCTTCATCTTCCCTGGGAAGGAAACAGTCTAACTTGCTACCCATTCCCCAGGGGATTTGCTTCATTGGATCAGAGATCCAGAGCTGGAAGGGACCTTGGAGCCCATATGGGCCAACCCTAACTTAGTACCAGGGAGAGTAAGTAACTTGGTCACCTAGGTAGCAAGCCTCTGTGGCAGGATTTGAACCAGGGCCTTCTTGGCTACAAGACCAGCAATCTATAGGCACCATGTCAGGCTGAGAAATGAACTGAAGTATTCTGATATTATTAGACTGGGAGTTTCTGGAGTATGGGGTCTGTCTTTTCTTTTCTTTGAATGCCCAACACTTAGCACAGTGTTTGGCACATAGCAGGTGTTCAGTAAATATTTGTCAACTGACTGAATGACCTGTCATGATATCACTTTAGAGAAAAGACTTCTTCCTTTGTTTTACAGATGAGAAAACTGAGATCCAGAAAGTTTACATGAACTGTCCAGGGTTATTCAGCCAATTAGGAAAAGAGTTGGGCTCCAAATTGCTAGATCAGTGCTTTATCGTTGTTGTTTGTCCTTTGTTCTCAAAGAGGTCCATGACCCCAAGAAGGTGATGTCATGACTTGCAAGGGAATTGGGTTTAAGTGAGGCAGGGCTGTGCTCTTCAGGGGCCATCTGGGTCCAGTGGCAAGACATAGATCAAGATGACTGGAGATGGCCCCAAATGCAGTGGGAGACCTTTGCCTTTTTAAACTAAGGTCTCAGTTGGTCTGAGGCAATACTCAATTAGTCCTGAAGGCTAGGTAAGAAATGAGGCCATGGAACAGCTAGTTATTTCTGCTTTTTCTGTGTTTTTTTTAATAAAACAATGATTAAAAACCTCCTTTTTCCCTAGTACCTTTGCTTTCAAAGACCTTTTACATCCTTGAGAGAATCAATACCTATGGATAAGAGTGATTCAAACTCCTTTTTCATCTCATAGTGGGGATATTGTTTCAAAGATGGGAGTCAGCTCAGTTGAGAAGCTCAAGCTATGGACAAGTCCCATAACCTCCGTGAGTTCTAGCTTTGTCTCTCATAAGAGGAAAGGAATTGTGTCGCCTTTCCAGCTTTGGATTGCTATGATTCTACTAGTCTATGAAACTGTCTTTTTCTTCCAGAAAAAGATCATATGGTAGAGTCACAGAATCTCAGAGTGAGAAGGGACCATAGAGGCTAAGAACTCCCTCTAGGAAATGCTCAAAAAGTGGTCATTCAACCTTTGAGTAGTCTTCGAATGAGGGCAATCCACTCAAGACATACATTCCTCTGCCAAGACATACCTCCCAATCTACTTTCCTTGACAGGAAATGTTTCCTTACATTAATCTAAATCGACTTTCTGCAATTTCCACCAAGAGGTCATGGTACTTTCTTCTCAGACCAATTAAGAAAAATCCTTCTTCCTTGTGACAGCCCTTCCAATGCTCAAAGTCAGTCATCATTTCCTCCTTAAGGATATTCCCTATTCTTTCAGTAAGGTATGGAATGGTGAGACCTTAAAGCCCTACTTATTACCTTGCCCTTCACCTATTCTCCAAGGGCTATGTGGCATAGTGGGGGAAGCCATGTACCTTGAGAGTCAGGAAGTTCAAAATCTGGGTTCAAAGCCTGCCTCAGAGGTTTAGTTGCTCTGTGGCTGTGGGTAAGTCATTTGCCTGCCTAGATCTCTGCTTCTTCTTCTGTAAGGTGTGAGATTCAGTGATTTCTGAGGTCCTTCCCTTATCCATGACCCTGTGTTCCATGCCAGTTGTGTGACCATGGGCATGTCTCATAACCTGTCTGTGCCTCTGTTTCCTTATTGGTTAAATGAGAAGGTTGGACTCAGTGACCTTTTAGGACCCTTCCAGCTTGAGAGTTCTGATCCTCTGGGCCAATGACCAGACAGTAGCCCCCCTAAGGAAGTGGTTTCTAATGACTCCTTTGACCTAGGTAGTAAGCTGCCAGCTGTTACTATATTATCTTCAGATGCCAAAAGTCTGGATCATAGAGACAAAGGCTCTGGCCCTTCATTTTGAAAAGATAAAATATCATCCGTAGACTTCTGAAGAGAAAAGATCAAAATGTTTAGAATCTTCCTGGGTAGAGAATTTTTTTTCTCCCAAACAGACCAAAAAGAAGTCTCCTCCCTTTTCTGAGCCTCAGTTGCCTCTTCTGTAAAGTGAGGTCAGGTTCGATATTTCAACTTTGGTTGGGATGTTTGAAGATGGAGCCGTTTGTTTCTAAGGGGGATCAGTGCCATTGACCAGCCCCATTTGGACCCGATTCAAGAAGTGAATCACTAACAGTTAACAAGTCCCTTCAGACATTTCATTAGCAGCTCTGCCACTGATCACACTTCTTCAAACAGCAGCAGATTGAGTGAGAAGTGTGTTTAAAACAAATTAGAGGCATTTCTCACACCAGCTCTCCATGGCTGGGGCAACAAATAACAGCCAAAGATGCTGAGATATCCTCACAGAGAGGGGGGAAAATGTGCCAAGCCCAGCTCCCTATCAAACGGCTTCTTTCCAAGGTGCTGATGGCAGCTGGCGATGAGAGGTTGGCACCAGTGAATCCAAGCAGATGTGTCTGAGCTGAGCTTCACCTCCCTACTTCTCACTTCTACCTCTGTAAAGTGGGAGGCTTATTTCAGATGACTTCTAGACTTACTTTCATTAAAGGCGCGATTAGAGAATTTTTTTGTCTTTAGGGCAAATAGTACAAAATAGTCTTTAGTCTCAGTGGTAGAAACTATGGGGTTATCAATCAGGCCCTCACTTGGGGTGGAGCCTCACAGTTTTCTTATTTAAACTAATCTTTCTTTTTACAAATAATATTTTATTTTCCCTAGTTACATGTAAAAATGAGTTTTAACATTCATTTTTTTTAGATTTTGAATTCCAAATTTTCTCCCTCCCTCCCTGAGATTGTAAGCAATTTAATATAAGGTATACATGTTCAATCAGGCAAAACATATTACCGTATTAGTCATATAATTAATTAATCTTTACAATTAAGCTTCCTCTTCCTTCCTATTCTCTATGCTGCTGGAGGACTATGAATGCTATCATCCTTCTAAATTCTGGTGTCTTGGGACAAAGTCCTGGTTATCCCTTCCCTAGTTATAATTAAGGCATCCCAGGATTATGTTTCTATGAACTCCCTAGGGGGTTCTAAAGCCAAGTAGGCTATTTGGTTTCAACAGAAGTAAGAAGCTTGGTGCAAACAGGAAAAAAAGGCTATCTGGTAGCTGACCTAGTTCGGGAAGAGCTGTGTGAGCAGAATCCCTATCCCGGGGAATCCCAAGCCTAATTGTGCAAGAGGTCAAATTGGGATAAGGATTGGAAAATGTTCTACCAACTCTGCTTCATACTGAGATCTTGAAGCTATTCCCCTTCACTCACTTAATTAAATCCAGTTGAATTCAACTGGAATTCAATAAGATGAATTCCTAGGCTCCCATTCTTCCAGGTATAGTGAGGTCCTAGTGCTTGACATCCTTTCATAAAAGGGTCTCCAAGACTTCAAGAAAAAGTTAGGATCAAAAAGGATCATAGATATAGACCTGGAAGGGACCTTAGAGTCCAACCTCTGCATTGTACAGTTGAGGAAACTGAGGCCCACAGAGAGTAAGTGGCTTGCCGAGGGTCCAGCACCTAGTGAATGTCTGAAGCAGGATTCAGCCTCCCACCTTCCTGACTCCAGGCTTTATCCTCTATGACCCCCAGCTACCTTTTCGCTGAGATGGCTATGGGCATGCCACTAAGTATTGACTTAACCTGAAACTTAGTGTTGTCCGTAATAGAATAATAGGATTGATAGCTAGAAGGAACCTTTTAGATGGGAACAAAGTCTAACTCCTTTACTTTACAGATGAGGAAACTGAGTCTGAGAGAGGTCAAGTGGCTTTCCTAGAGTCTCACAGTTAGTGTCTGACACAGGATTTGAACTCAGGTCTTCCTGATTCTAGGTTGAGCACTCTACCTACCATGCTACCTGGCTCTTTGATGATCAGAAAACTGAAGTGAATTGTTTAGTGTTTCCTGTCTTATATCTTAGTAAACAGTAGACCACCAGGAAGTACCTCTGAGGCCACCTGTGACCTCCTAGGTTTTGTAGTGGCTAGTGTGTGGACTTGGAATTAAGAAGACCCGAGTTCAAATGTAGCTTCAGACACTTACTAATAGCATGATCCTGGGAAAATCACTTGGCCTCTCTCAGATTCTGTTTTCTCATCTGTAAAATGAGATACTAGCAACACTTACAAGGCTGTTGTGAGGATGACACATGGTAAAGCATTTTGTAAATCCTAGTTATTATTATTGTTGCTGGTTTATGCCATACAACCCCCTCATTTTACACATGGGTAAATTGACGGCCAAGAAGGTTAAAGTCACTTGTCCAAGGGCATCTAGGTAGTAAATGAGATTGGCAGAATTAGACTTAGATCCTTTTACTGACTCCAGAGCCAGGACACTTTCCACTGGACCTTGCGCCCTCGGTAGAGGGAATCCCCACACTGGGAGTTCCCTATACCGACATAATCACAACTCCTTTGCATGTTTGTATATAATACGGTCAGAATTAACAATGATATTTCTGGAGATGTTTTTGCTTCCTAGGAAGTGTTTTCCAATTCATTTCATGTGTGGTTCAATTGCCTCTTGTTTGTTTCATTTAGTTGGAGAATAGTACAGAATAAGACCAAGGATGATTGTCATTCCCATTTTATAGGGAGTGAAAAATGAGACCTGCCTACACTCTTTGCTCCTTGCCCCCTCACTGTATCCCCTTGTGCTTCCTTTTGCTTTAGAAACAAAACGTTACCATCATGGATCACCACTCTGCAGCAGAATCCTTTATGAAATATATGCAAAATGAGCAGAAGTCTCGAGGAGGCTGCCCGGCAGATTGGGTCTGGCTGGTCCCACCAATCTCTGGGAGCATCACCCCCGTGTTTCATCAGGAGATGCTAAACTACATTCTTTCTCCTTTCTACTACTACCAGGTAAGCAGGCCCTGGAACTCGCTTCCAATCTCGAGAGTATCATTCAGTGCTCTGGTCACTACTGGCCTCCCCTTTCACTAAGCCTGAAAGAGGTCAGCAGAGGGTCATTTGTCCAGCAAGCATTTATTAAGCACCTATTATGGGCAGGACACTGTGCTATATGCTGGTCCTACAAAACCCAAAATGGGACACTTCCTGACCTCAAGAGGCTTACATTCTATTGGGGAGGAACAATTGGTCAAGTAGCAGGCATTTATTAAGTACCTACTGTATGCTAGTCACTGTGCTTGATGCTGAAGATCAAAAGACAAAAAACAGTGAATCTATGATTTTAAATTATTGAAAAGGACAAGAGCCTCCCTGGTTCCCTCTTACCCCAAACAGTGCCCACAACAGGGGAGGCTATTATTAAGTAGCAGAGTCAATGCTACATTCTATTCAACCATCTCTCTTACATGGAAGTTTCTTTGTTTATACCAGCTGTCTTCTGCATATTGCTTAATGACTATGAAATAACTAAGTAAAGGTAGCTCATCATGGTGAATAAAGGACCAGGATTAGAATCAGGGAGACCTAGGTTCAGATATAATCTTTGACACTTATTAATGAACTCTGTGACCCTGGGTAAATCACTTAACTTTCCTGAGCCTCAGGCAATTTTCCATTTTGCAGATGGGTTGTGGGTCTGAGTTGGTGTTGGAACATCCTTGGAGTTCCCCATATCACTGAAATCAGAGTTTCCTTAATGAATTCGTGTTAACAGCTGAAATAATTTTTTAGTTATTTTTAGCATTCATTTAAAAAAATTGAGTTACAAATTTTTCACTCCTTTCCACTCATCTCCCACCTATCTGAGAAGGCAAGCAATTTGATACCAATTATATATGTGAAGTCATGTAAAACATTTCCATATTAGCCATGTTGCAAAAATAGGAAGAGAAATAAAGTTTTAAAAAATTATGCTTCAATCTGCACTCATACTCCATTAATTCTTTTTTGAGATAGATAGCATTTTTTGTACTGAAGTCTTTAATATTATAAAATTTAAATTTGGTAAGGTCTTATTTCTTTTTTTAGTTTCTTTTATCTTTTATTAATTTAATTTTAGTTTTCATCATTCACTTCCACCAGATTTTGAGTTCCAAATTTTCTCCCCATCTATCCCCTTACCTTCCCCCACCCCAAGATGACATGCATTCTGATTATGCCTTCCCCAAATCTTCCCTCCCTTCTATCACCCTCCCCCCTTCTCTCATCCACTTCCCTTCTATTTTTCTGTGGGGTAAGATAAATTTATATACCCCAGTTGTATGTAAAAATAATTTGTAACAGTCATTTAAAAAACTTTGAATTCCACATTCTCTCCTTTCTATCCTTCCCACCCACCCTCATTGAGAAGGCAAGCAATTCAATATAGGTCATACATGTGTAGTCAGGCTAGCATTTTTCATCATAAGTCCTTTGGAATGATCATTGTATTGATCAGAGTAGTCTAGTCTTTCGCAATTGATCATCATGCAATATTGTCATCACTGTGTACAATGTTCTCCTGGTTCTTTTCACTTCACTTTGCATCAGTTCATGTAAGTCTTTTCAGGTTTTTCTAACAGCATCCTGCTTGTCATTCCTTATAGCACAATAGGATTGCATCACAATAATATACCACAACTTGTTCAGTCATTCGCCAATTGATGGAATACCCTCAATTTCCAATTTTTTGTTATCACAAAAAGAGCTCCTATAAATATTTTGCTATTATAGGTCCCTTTCCCTTTTCGTTGATCTCTTTGAGACCTAGTAGTGGTATTGGTGGGCCAAATTTATAAACAGTTTTATAGCCCTTTGAGCATAGCTCCAAACTGATCTCCATAATGGTTGGATCAGCTCACAAATGCACCAACAATGCATTAATGTCCCGATTTTTCCATATCCCTCCAGCATATGTCATTTCCCTTTTCTGTCGTGTTAGCCAATCTGATAGGTATGAGGTGATATGTCAGAGTTATTTTAATTTGCATTTCTCTGATTAATCATGATTTGAAACAATTTTCCATGTGACTATTAGCTTTGATTTCTTCTGAAAACTACCTTGAACTAATGTTCCAAATTTAGTCCATTCCTAAACTTTCCTACCAAACCTTTTGGGTCTCTAAGTAAACCCAGATTAACGGACCTTGTCTCCCTTGTGTCACTTTTTTTTTCCAAGGTGGAGGCCTGGAAAACCCATGTCTGGCATGATGAGAAGAAGAGGCCCAAGAAAAGAGAGATAAAATTAAAGGTCTTGGTCAAGTAAGTATAAGAGATCAGATTTTAAAATCATAATGGCAGCATCTCCTTCCAGGAAACTCCTACCAGCCTCTTCTCTCCCTTCTCCCCACTCCCCAAGCCTTGGGGCGGGAGGGAATCAAAGAAGAATGGTTAGCTTTTGACACTGTGTACTAAATTCAACTTTACTGTGTAAAATTCACTTTTGGAGTTGCCTTCTGATCTGTCTTCCTCTCTTCTCTTCCCCAAAGTGACTAGGAAGGAATTAAGAGGAAAGGGAGGAGAGGGGAACAATGGTCAAGGTTTGTGGATGAGCAATCATTTGAGTTACTAACTCCTATGACCTCACCTTCCTCCATCAACCTCTCCCACCCCCAAGCCCTCCCTGATTTGTGTGTGACACCTCACCTGAGTAATCTGTCTGTCCATCCCCACAGAGCAGTGTTCTTTGTCTCTGTCCTGATGCGCAAGACCATGGCAGCCCGGATCAAAGCCACAGTGCTCTTTGCGACAGAGACAGGAAAATCAGAAACTCTGGCTAGGGATTTGGGAGAGCTGTTCAGCTGTGCTTTCAATACCAAGGTAAATTTTTGGTTCCTGGACCCACACAGGGCTGTTCCTTCTAACCTGGGTGCCTATCCAACCTGTCAGATTATCTGTACTGAGTAAATAGAATGTGTATTGGGATAGGAAGATGTGGTATTGGGGGCATAATTTACGGTTTTCATTTTCTAGAAGCTCACTCTGGGGTCCATGTCAGCCGCCTTTTGTGGACACTCCTTGAGTATGGGCCAGACTAAACTTTATGGAATGCACACGGGAGTTAAGTCATTCTGCAAATAGAATTCACAATTACAGAGTATCTTAGAAATCATCTAATCTAGTGGCATCAAATTCAAGTAGAAAAGGATCCCTGTGGGTTGTATCTTGATTTAGAAAACCACAAATTATCATTATCTCTATTGTATTTCATTTTTATTTTTATTGTTAAGAATTTACCGATTCCATTTTAATCTGGCTTGGGCTGTACCCTAGAGTTTTGCAGGCTTCTTGGCCAACTGGTCTTGAGTTGGACACCTCTGAATACATCCTCCACCCAAATCATAAATCCAATCTACAACATCCCCAAGTGGTCCGTAGCCTCTGCTTAAAGACCTCTACTGATGGGCAGCTTGCTACATCTAGAGAAAACCATTTCTGAACAGCTCTAAATGTTGAGTTTTTCTGCATGCTGAACTGAAATGTGCCTTCCACTGTCTTCTGGAGCCAAGATGAGCAAGTGAATGAGGATCCAGTTAGAATAAGATACATATTGTGATTGATTAATAATGAATCTGATTTTTTAATATTTTTAAACATGCTTCATAACTTAGACAAGTGCAATATTCCAAAGTATTTTTGGAACACCTCTCTAGCAATGGCCTTCAGGTTCTCTGACACTTTCTTATGAAATACCTCAATGGCAGAAGATCGTAATACTTTGAAAGTGGATCAGAAAAATTTCTAGTCATTAGTTTTGTGAGTGACATAGTCAAACCAATGAAAGAGATATTTCTTCTTAAAGTATTAATTATGGGGGAGGCTAGGTGGCACAGTGAATAGAGCACCAGGCCTGGAGTCAGGAGTACCGGAGTTCAAATCCGGCCTCAGACACTTTACAAAAAAAAAAAAAACAACAAAAACAAAAAACTAGCCATGTGACCTTGGGCAAGTCACTTAACCCCAACTGCCCTCCAAAAAGCAAAAAAAAAAGAAAAAGAAAATATTAATTATGGGCTACATCATACAAGTGAGAGACAAAGACATGGACTTTTCTTATGGACATATTGTTCTTTGGGAACCATTACTATCGATAGGAACCTTTTCTTTTGGATGTTCTTTGCGCATTATTACTATGAACAGAGACCATTTCTCATAAAGCATTATTCTTTGGAAATTATTACAATGAATGAGAACCATTTCTTATGGGCACATTGTTCTCAGAGGACCATTACTATGTCCCTTAATACACTACAAGGAATGCTTCAGGGGAAAGAGTATTGACTCTAGAATCAAAGGACTTAAATTCAAACTCTACCTTAGATGCTTATTACCTGTGCGACCTTGGGCAAGTTGACCTCCCTGGTCCTCAGTTTCCCCATCTGTAAAATAAGGACTAGATAGCGTCTGAAGTCCTTTCCAGTCTAGATCAAGAATTCTATGATTCTCTTATTCATGAATATAGCAGTAGCTAGAGAGAAGTCGTCAGATTTCAAGCTGTAAGGGACCCTAGAGGTCATATAGTCCAACTCTTTCATTTTACAGATGGGGAAACTGAGGCCCAGAAAAGCTAAATGACTTGCCCAAGGTTGCACAGGTACAAGTGGTAGAGACAGTGCTTGAATTCAAGTCCTCCTATGCCCAAATCCAACAATCTTTCCATAACATCTTATGCTTTCAAGTGTCTATGTTGTCTGAAGAACAGCAGGGAAGTCACTCCTCAATGGTTAGATCAGACCTCAGCTAGAAACTTTGGGTAAACAACACATTATTGCCTTTAGGTCAAATGTTTGAGTTCTAAAAATGTCAAATGACTCCAATTCAGGTACAGGTCACTCTAGGTGATCTCTTGGGTCACTTTCAACACTGAGGTTTGGGATTATGGGATCTTCATATCTGATTATCTTACCATGGCATGAGTATCCAGGATGTCATTCATAGATATGATAGAGAAAACTCTACTTTTCCTTGGATATTCATATCAAACAGAGAGCTAAGATGATTTGGTATAGACCCAGATAACAGCTCTTGGAATCCCTGCCAGACTGCTACTCAGCCTTCCCTAGTTTCCCACTCACTACCCCTCAGACTCTGTTTTGTTTTATATCACCAGCTTCCATAGTAGGACCAACTCAGAGCCCCAGACCACTTACTGGATCCACCCCATGCTCACCTCTCATGCCTTGCTCCATGTTGGAAAGCATGACTCTGCAAAGTTGGCTCCTTGAAGGCTAAATTTAGGGTCCTTGTTTCTTTTAGATTCTCTGCATGGATGAATACAAACTGAGTGACCTAGAGAAAGAAAAGCTACTTCTCGTGGTTACCAGCACTTTTGGAAATGGAGATTCTCCTGGGAATGGTGAGGTAAGTTTCTCCAAAATGAAAAATATTGAATTCCTCCATTCCACTAGGATTATGGGATACAACCAGAAAACATTAGAATCTTAGAGTTGCCTAGAAGTTTAAATGATTTTCCCAGGGTCACACTGTCCATATGTATGTAGATGGGACTTGAGCCAGTCTTCAGCCTTTCTTAATTTGAGACCAGTTCTCTCTCCTCTGGGCCACACCACCCCAGATTTGTTAATTATTCATTTGTTCCACCAGCAGAGAGCTGGAAAGGCCTTTTTTGTAGATATGTCCTGGGAGATACTGGGAGATCCATCACAATGCACCTGAATATACTGGGAGATAATTCTCAGGGTATTGACTCCTGGCTATGGCAGTGGCCAGAAAGGGTTTGAGTGCAGTCCAAATAGCAGTCAGTCAACAAACATATACTATGTGTTTACTACATGTCAGACATTGTACTAAGCATTGGGGCTACAAAGAAAGGGCAAAAAAAAAGTTCCTGCCTTCCAGGAGTATAGATTCTAATGGAGAAGACAATAATGTGTAAATAGATACATGTAAAATATATTTAGTGTAAATGGAAGGCAATCAGAGAAGAAAAGTGACTAGCAGCTGAAAGGACTAGGAAGGGCCTCTTCTAGAAGATAGGACTAGTGTTTATAGAAACAAGAGAAACCAATAGGCAGAGGTGAGGGCTTAGAGCAGTGACTCAAAATTCACAAAGAAACAGGGACCATTAAACCATACATACGGACGTGGGCTGCCCTGTGGGGCCGCTAGGTACTACTGTAGTGCATAGAGTGCTGAGCCTAGAGTCAGGAAGACTCATATCCCTGAATTCAAATCCTACCTCAGATAGTTCCTAGCTGTGGGACCTTGTGTAAGTCACTTCACCCTGTTTGCCTCAGTTTCCTTATCTGTAAAATGAAGGGGGTGGACAGGACGGTCTCTGAGCTCTATCTCTAGAACTTATTTGTTGAGGTAGACTTGGCTACAGTGTGGACCCAGTGGTATAATGAAGGGCTGAGAGTAACTGCAAGGTTGTAGACGTGAGGACCTGAAAGGATGTCAGCACCCTGGACAGAAATGGAGAAATCATAAGAGAAGTCTCCTTTGGAGTAGGAAGAAGATGATGAGTCCAAGTTGGGACATGTTGAGTTTATGATGTTCTGGGAAGCACCATTTTATTTGACTTTGGAGTCTGAGAATTCTGTGATGTTCCTTCTTTCTAGAAACTGAAGAAGTCCCTGTTTCTTTTAAAGGAGCTAAAAAATAAATTCAGGTAGGTCTTTTCCCTGCTTCCCCTGCTTCTTGAATTCAGGCCAGGTCCATCAGTGAATTCCCCCCACCCCCAAATTCTCACCTCCCACTCACCTCCTCCATATGTGTCTCTTCTGTGGATAGATATGCTGTGTTTGGTCTCGGCTCCAGCATGTACCCCCAGTTCTGTGCCTTTGCCCACGATATTGACCAGAAGTTTTTGCAACTGGGAGCTTCTCAACTTGCACCCACTGGAGAAGGAGATGAACTTAGCGGTCAAGATGAGGCTTACCGCAGCTGGGCACTGAATACCTTCAAGGTAGTTTCCTAACTGAAGTCTGGAGAGAAGAGTAAACTGCATTTGTAGGAGATGCCCAGGGTGGCACATTGGCATTCCTGTTGCCTGGGCATATTGCCATCATACTTGGCCATGTCAGAGGACAAATCTCTGGACATTACCCCATTGTTTTTGTGGAAAGCCCCACCCTGAACAAAGCTTGAGGAGCTTGGGGAACAATTATGTTCAAGATGAAGTATGAGACTCTAAAATCCATTTTCATTTTGAAAATGGATATAGACATAGAAAAGATCTAAGGGATTTCAACTGGCATACTCTATGGGAATAAAATCTCTCATCAACATCCTCAGCAAGTGGTCTCCTCATTTCTGCTTAAAGACCTCCAATAACGGGGAGTTCACTCTCTTTGGAAGTAATCCATTCAACTTTAGATGACCTGGAGGTTTTTTTCCCCTTATATTGAGCCATAAATTTAAATACAAATACTCTAGTCCTCCTAATTATGTCCTGGACTAGAAGTCTTAATCATAGCACTACCAAACACACCTCCCAGTTTCCAGTTCCGTGCCTTTGCTGACACTGCTGGAATAGCCTCCCTTTTTCATTCTTGGAGGTGAATGGGGGACAAGCTCAAGCAAGCTCCTGTTTTTACTCCACTATCTTGGCTCTGCCCCCCCTTCTCATTCTTTAAGGCCTAGCTTTAATCTGTGATGTAAGCTTATTAAAGGCAGAGACTATTCTTTCTTTATCTTTGAATTCCCAGTGCTGGAGCACAGTGTGGGTACTTAATAAATACCTGTTGATTGATCTAGGAAACCTTCCCTGACAGTCCCAAATAACTGAGCTCTCTCCCTCTGAATTCTTATAGGACCAACCTGGTTCTATTCACTTAGTTTTGTCTTGTCCTGACATGTGACATCTGTCCTGTCATTCCACGATTCTTGTGCCAATATTTAGCTTTCCAGTGTTTACAGTACAGCTCCACTATCTGCTCCCCAAAGCCTGGAATCTCTCTTGATCCTTCTTGTGACACTCATCATTCTTCTCCTCTTTGGTCTCCTCTTTTCCAGGAAGATCATCCCCAATCTCTTTCCTCACCTGCCTGTTCTATTTTCCTTCATTGCATCAAGCGCAGAGGAGGTGCTCCATGAATGTTTATTGACCCCCCCCCCCATTAACACCTCTGTGTCAGAGAACTGGTCACTGAACTAGGAAAGGGTGACTATTTCTCCCTCTCTTATCCCAGGTGGCCTGTGAGACTTTCAACATCAAAGCCAGGCAAACAATTCAGATCCCCAAGTTGTATACTACCAACGAAACCTGGAACCCTGAAAATTACCGCCTTGTACAGGATCTCCAGCCCCTGGACCTCAACAAAGGTATCTGGTTTCTCTGTATCCAAGAAGTTTCCCTTCTTTCCTGTACTGGAATTTTAGAGGGTCCATGCCATACAATTGAGGGTCCCTGGACCTAAGGTGTGCCAGTCAGTTTTGAAGTTACCTAGTGTAATCTTGGTGAGAAGAGACAAATCAATAGCCCAGGAGAACATGTTAGGTAATATTTCAAGAAACTTTCACTGTTCATCCCTGTAAGGAGAGGGGAAAGGTGATGGAGTTGGCATGAAGGGAGAGAACCATATCATAGGTATGCTGATAAATGTTTAACAGCTGGCTCTCTGGGGGAAGAAATATCCACATGACACACTTTTAAGTTTAACCTGCATTATTGTCATTTTCTCCATCACTTTTTGTCAAGACAATCAGCAAAACAGTTGAGCCCCAATTTGTAACATTTATTGATTTCAGAGGTGTAAATGCTCACCCTGAAAATTTTAATAATCAGCTCTTGAGCTGCCTGGCTCTAGCCTACCCTGGTACCCTCGTACCGTGTGACAAATGCTAGCGAGGTTTTAGTAAGGAGGTGTGCATTAGGGCACTAACCATCATGAGATGAGTCTGCAGTCTCTAGATTAGATGCCGTCATTCATCCTCTGCCTTTTTAATGAGTCTCTCCCTCTCCTACCTTCTTCTCTCCCAGGGACCACCAAGACTCCTCATTTAAGAGCAGCCTTAGAAAATAGACTCAGGCAAAAGACAATTAATCCCCCTCACTCCCCTTGTACAACACATAAGCAAATCCTGCATTCATTTTATTTCTTTCCACCACAGCCCTCAGCAGCATGCACGCCAAGAATGTGTTTTCCATGCAGCTCAAATCGAGACAGAATCTGCAGAGTCTCAAATCCAGGTACAGTGAGCAGCACTTTCCAATGCAGAACAGAATTTCCAAAGGGGTGTTTGAGGAGTTGAACTTTTCAATCCACACAGCAAAGAGAAATCAAGTTAGTGGATCAATCAACAGGCATTTATTGAGAACATATTATGTGTTAAGGCACTGTGCTAGGTCCTAGGGCTACAAAGAAAATTAATGAAATAATTGCTGCTCTCAGGAAACTTATACTCTAAAGGCAACAAGTGCATATAGAAATATATACAGAAGAAATATAAAGAAATATATACGAATAAATGGGATCAATCAATAAGCAGGAAGAGACCTCTATTGGGGAGTGGAGTAATCTGTTCCTAGAACTTGGGAGCCAAGGCTACTCACTTGGGGAAAATGTCCAGTAAATGGACTTTGGCTCTTTCTGGGAATCCCAAAACCTGCCCAAGCGGCACCTTCTGGAAGCAACCCCCTAAACACATAAGACTCAGCCACTCCTGTAACTACCAGGTATTTGGAAGTAGCTCCTTGATTTTATTAGACCAGGGAGGGTCAGGTTGATGGGTGAAGGGAGGGGCACGGTTTCCTGGGGAAACTGGAGCTAGAGGGGTCCTCCCATCCCCAGGCCATAAAGGAAATCCTACTGATGTCACTGTGGCTTTTTCGTTTCTCTCTTAGCCGTGCAACTCTCCTTATTAAACTTTCCTGTGAAGGAAACATGAATCTGAATTATGTACCAGGAGAGCATCTTGGGATTTTTCCTGGCAACCAGCCCACCCTAGTTCAGGGTATTATCGAGCGAATTAAGGATGGCCCATCTCCTCACCAATCCATCCACCTCGAAACCCGTAATGAAAATGGTAAGTTCTTTCCCAGAGAGTAAATCTCAGACACCAGCC
Source organism: Pseudocheirus occidentalis (assembly GCA_028646575.1). NCBI lineage: Eukaryota > Metazoa > Chordata > Mammalia > Diprotodontia > Pseudocheiridae > Pseudocheirus > Pseudocheirus occidentalis. Next base: position 362,404,300 of record CM053593.1, read on the forward strand.
CCTCCCCAAGCTCTTTTCCTCATCCAAGAATTCTAGGCTGTCACTCTGATATCTAAACTGGTTCTTCAGCCCAAAGGCTTCATTGAGCATTTGCCATAGGTGAATTAGGGAGAGAGTCTTCCCCAGGCTGAGGCAGCTAGACCAGCCTTGTAAAGAACCACCTAGTAAAATTCTAGCAAAAATGCCTAGGAGACCAACAAGAAAGAGCATCCTTTTTGAACCACCTGCCTGCCAGGGAGAGCTGGCATCATAGATACAGAGCTAAAGATCATAGATCTTAGACATAGGGATCATAAGATTTCTATAAAATATAAATCATAGATCTAGAGATCATAGATATTGACCTAAGGGGACCTCATATATAGGTCACGAGGTCCAGCTCCCATGTTTTACATGACAAAACTAAGAGCTAAAGATCATAAGGGACCTTAACTATAGAAAGAATCAGAGGTGGGGGTTGTGCATGGTCCTTTTCAGTCCAGAATTCTCAGTCTTTCCAGTGCACTGTGATGAGTCCCAATTTGGACTGAGCTGGCCACCCATCCCTGTTTTGTGAGCCTGCTTACCAGCAACCTGTATTTGTGGCACATTTGTACAGGGCTTGGGGGTATAGCTTATGACTACGGAATTAAACAGAATGGTTTCCCCATCTGTGAAATGGAAGGAATAATTCCTTCCCCTGCTTATTGGGGGCCAGATAGCATGAGATGTTAAATGGGAAAGCAACTTAAAATTCATTATTTTAAGGTCCTATGGAGCTACAATTTGTACCTAGATGCTGACTCTTTCCACAGTACTATGTGGCTTTTAAAGTAGACTCAGGGGTGGCTAGGTGGTGCAGTGAATAGAGCACCGGTCCTGGAGTCAGGAGGACCTGAGTTCAAATTTGGCCTCAGACACCTAACATTTACTAGCCTTATGACCTTGGGTAAGTCATTTAACCCCAACTGCTTTGCCTTCCCCCTCCAAAAAGCAAAATAAAATAAAATAAAGTAGAGCCAGGGAGAAGTAGGGGAATGAATTAATTGAATGCAAAAACAAAAAGGATCTTTGAGCATGGAGGACTCCTGATGTGCAATCTCTCTCTGTCAAGGCAACCCATCTAGGGCTAGGAAGTTGTCCTGGGTTACTAGCTGTTAAATGACTCACCCATAGGCATAGAGGTAATTGTCAGAAATGCAATTTGAACCCAAGTATTCTTGGCTGTAAATCCAACACTCTATTCTCTAGAGCCCTTGTCTCTTGAACTGAACCAGCCACATAAGTTTCCAAGCAGGTTACGCTCATCCAGTACTTCATAGTTACAAAGTCCCAATATCTCAGGAGCCATTTGGGATCTTCACAAGGATTTGGGGAAGTAGCACAAAGATTAAATGTCTTTTCCATTCAACTAGTTCATGATATCTACTAAAATGAGGCTATCTGACTTGGTGGATAGACCACTGGCTTTGGCATTAGGAAGTCTGGGGTTCCTGTCCAATCTCTGATACCTGCTAGCTGTGTGACCCTGGACAAGTCAAGTAACTTATCAGGACCCAGACAACTTTCTAAGACTAAATTGCAGAGCCATTTCTTTCTCTCTTGTTTGGACTGGTAATTTATAGCATGTCATTATATTTGTCTTTTAAATTTTATTTTATTTTAATAAATATTTAATTTATTTTCTTTTTAATTTAAACTGCATTTACAGAGGGACTTTCCTTACTGCAAGCTCCCTACACTAATAAAATTATGGGTTTAATGTAGTATGTGGATTGATATATATAGTATTTGATATACTGTATCAAATATAGTATTTAATATGGTATTTGAGGTTTAAATTACTTTCCCATCACACCATCTCACATTATCTTCATGCCTTGCATATGACATAGACAAGAGAAAGGATGATCACTTTCCTTTACAGATGGGGAAATCGTCTTGTTTTATTCAAGTCTTGGGCTTCACCTTATCCCTGGTCTCTCGTCCTATAAATGTAGGCCACTTGTCAAAAGGAAGACTGAAGGGGTGGCTAGGGGGTACAGTGAATAGAGCACTCACTGGCCCTGGAGTCAGGAGGACCTGAGTTCAAATCCAGCTTCAGACACTTAACACAAAAACTAGCCATGTGACCTTGGGCAAGTCACTTAAGTCCAATTGCCCCCCCCAAAAAAAGCAAAAATATAAATAAATAAGTCAGACCCCTCTGGGTGATGGGTTTAAGTTCTGGCAGAAACCAGGTTTCCTTCTCCTTCTAATAAGTGTGTGGCTTAATTCCCACCTATCAGGATGGCCCCATCACAGCAGCCCCCTCCCTCTCTGTGGGGTCTCCAAAAGTTCTGGTGAGTCATGTATTGGCCATGTCTGAAGGTTTCCTTCCTCCCCTGCTCAGGTGACTACTGGATATGTGATAAGAAGCTTCCCCCCTGCTCACTCAGCCAGGCCCTGACGTATTTCCTGGATGTTACTACCCCCCCAACCCAGCTGCTGCTCCGAAAGTTGGCTCAGCTGACCACCTCAGAGGAAGAGAAGAGGCGGCTGGAGGCTCTGTGCCAGGTGCTGATGCACTGGGGATAGGGATGGAAGGCGGGGAATGAATAGCCCCCCAGGGCTGGTCTTTAGCACCTTACTTCCATTAAGGCATAAATACTTAACTTTCTTTGGGTCCTCGACCCTTTGGGAAGCTAGTGAACCCTTCCCAGAATAATAGTTTTAAATAATTGAAGGAAATGCTTAATTTCAGTTAGGGACTTGTGAAAATAAATGTTACTTTTTTCCAATCCAAGTGCAGAGCCCTGCACTAGGGTACCCCATAAATGTCTTTAGAAGAGGGAGCCTTGATAAAGAGGTTGTGGAAAATTAAGTGTATTTTCTTACTCATCATTTTTGGACCCCTCAATTAGCGTCAACCTGGGCTCTGTGTTGGTAAGAAGTAAATATTGAGGGTTCCCTGCAGAAAGCAACTGGACACAAGGCAAATGTCCAGATATCCAAAATGCTCTACTGTTCGGCCTTTTGCAGGGGGCATGAGGGAGAAGTCATAGTCTGAGACCAAAGGGGACTTGCTATTTCATGGTTTGGCCTTATGAGGATGACCAAGGTCCTCAGGGCACTAAAGTGATGTCTGCCTGAGAACCAGGCTTTATATAAAGCTGCTTTACAAAGCCCCAGTTCCTGCTTACCAGGAGCCATCCAATTCAAGAAAGATACAGGAAACAAAACCTGGGTGGACTATAATCCTAATTTTTTTGTGGAAAGGACAGGAAGGAAGGAAGGAAGGAAGGAAGGAAGGAAGGAAGGAAGGAAGGAAGGAAGAAAGGAAGGAAGGAAGGAAGGAAGGAAGGAAGTTAAAACATTCTACAGGGAATACTGATATTCTTACAGGAAGAAAGGAACACGTCTGGCCTGAATTTATGTAGCACTTAAAGGGGATTGGGGTAAGGAGAAGGAGATTTTTGAAACAGGTTTAAGAAGTCCTTTCCTTTTGTATTTATCTCCAACACCTAACCCAATGCCTGGCACACAGTAGGCTCATAATAAATGCTTTTGGATTTGTAATATTAATAGGAATTATGGAGAAATGGATTATTTTAATTCAACTATTGCGAATGTATTAAGTGCCCACTGTATGCAGACTTGTGTCCTAGGAGAGATGTAAAGTTTAGGTAAGACATAGGCCTCCTAGACTGTTAGCAAACTACATTTCAGCACCCTGAGGCAAAGTTCTCACCCAAGAGGCTTAGTTAAAGTTCCAAATAACCCGACTGATGGTTGCTCAGTACCTAAGGGAATTCCAGCGAGTCTCTAATACCACCTTTGGATTTCAGACCTCTGAGTACAACAAGTGGAAGTTTACCAACAGTCCCACATTCCTGGAGGTGCTGGAAGAGTTTCCCTCCATCCAGATCTCAGCTGCTTTCCTGCTCTCACAATTGCCCCTGCTGAAACCCCGCTATTATTCCATAAGCTCATCTCGGGACCTCACCCCCAAGGAGATTCACCTGACTGTGGCTGTGGTCACTTACCAGACCAGAGGTAAGGGTCCCAAGGACTGAGAACAAAAGCTGTCCAATTAGACATACACACACACACACACACACACACACACACACACACACACACAATAAACCCTGATGGTCACAGGGGGGATGTCACTGGATCCAGAGGCAGAATGGGGAATGCCAAAGAGAGCAGGGACCTAGAACACACAGTGTTAGAATGGAGAGGGAACCTAGAACAGAATGTTAGAGTTAGAAATGACCTTGGAACTTAGAATGTTAGAACAGAGAAGGCTAGAGCTAGAAAGAACTTCTGGAGATCATCTTGTCCAACCCCTTGACAAGGAAACATGGAAACTGAGGCTGGAGATGGGAAATGACTTGCCCAGGTGGCAGCAGCAGGACTTGACCCCATTTCTCCTGACTTCCGGGGCAGTCAAGTGATATTTGCATCATGCAATGCACTCTCCCTCTGGCAGGTCAGCAACGTCACTCTGGGTAGGAAGGCTTGCAAGTAAGTCTAAAAGGGGTGAGCAGGCGGTCTTTGGACCTGTTCTGACAGGATCAGAAACAGTGTATGAGCATCCTTCAGTCTACTCTGGACTCCTGGACCTTTTGGGAAGGGCTAAGGGACCCCACCACCTCACTGATCATTTTCTCCTTTTTCTCCTAGATGGTCAGGGCCCCCTCCACCATGGGGTCTGCAGCACGTGGCTCAGCAACCTGAACCTCCAGGAGACTGTGCCCTGCTTTGTACGCAGGTGAGGCCCCTGACATGTGCTGAGGGTCTAGGTGAAGGATATCTGGAATGCTACTAGCCCTCCAGGGTTTCCAAAGAAGTCAGGCCTGGAGGAATGGACACAGTGCTCTCTCTCTCTCTCTCTCTCTCTCTCTCTCTCTCTCTCTCTCTCTCTCTCTCTCTCTCTCTCTCTTTCTCTCTCTGTCTGCGTGTGTCTCTCTGTGTCTCTTTCTCTGTCTCTGCCTCTCTTTTTCTCTGTGTTTCTCTGTCTGTATGTGTGTATCTCTGTGTATGTGTCTCTCTCTTTCTGTCTCTGTCCCTCTCTGTCTCTCTGTCTCTGTCTCTCTGTCTCCCTCCCTCCCTCCTTCTCTCTCTCTCCCTCGCTCCCTCCCTCTCTCTCCCTCCCTCCTTCTCTCTCCCTCTCTACCCCCCTTATCTGTTCCCCCCCCCGCTTTCTTGGTCCCTTTTGCT
>CM053593.1:362415598-362433633 GCA_028646575.1 Pseudocheirus occidentalis
AGCAATCAGTCACTAAGTATCATTAATCACTAAATACAATCATTAGAAAATTACACAAACCCTCCACCCCTCAGTGTCTAGTAAACTTCAATTTCAGCACACATTCAATATCCAAGGAGACGCCTTTTCTTCATCTTAACTCAGTGTGGTCTCTCAGATTCCCTGGATCACCTTCCATGGTCCCAGCTCCTACCTGAATCCACCAGTCACCTGGATTCAGAGGCAGACAGCTCCCAGGTTCTCATCCAGTCTTCCAGGCATCTCAAAAGCTTCACCACTTCTGTTGTTGGGAATGCAAGGATGAACCAAGCCACAAAGTATTAGCATCCTGATCATGCTTCTTCAGTCCTCCAGCAGTTCAGCTGGCCCTAGAACTCAGAAGAAATCTCTGCCTTCTAAGTGGCCTTCCTGGCAACAACTTCAGCCTTCACCAGATTCTGGTCTCATAGAAAACTCCAATTCAGTTCTCAGTCCAGCAAGTGGCAGCCCAGGTTCCACATGCTGTGAAAATTCTGCTCCCTCCACCAGGGGCCACCAGGAGGAACATTCTTGATTCTGGTTGTTTCTTCTCTGGGGCCCTTCTTAAATACACACAAACACACACACACACACACACACACACACACACACACACATTGGCTCCCTGTCTCAGCCAACCCCTTACCCTTATGTCAACAACAGGAGACAGAGTTCATACCTTCTCCTCCTTTCACAGAGGTATTTAGCCCTTAGTTACTAAGAACTAAGTACCTGCTTACTTGACATAACAAAAAAGAGGTCTTCAAATTTAAATTAATTACCATTACACTCATTTGACAGATGAGGAAACTGAGGCAATCAGGATTAAGTGACTTCTCTGGGGACACACAGCTATGAAGTGTCTGAGGCTAGATTTGAATTTGGGAAGATAAAATCTTCCTGATTTCAAGCTTAGCATTCTATCCACTGGGCTACCTAGCTACCCCTTCCACAGCTCCCCAGTTTTCCCCTATTGACCAGTATAACAAATGCATGGGGACCTGGCAAGGACTGCTTGTCTCCCCTCTCACAAGCTACAGTTATATTTGACTGTCATATTTTTATTCTCTTTATATTTACGTTTATTCTGTATATACTTACATAAGGATTTGTTCTCTCTCCCATTAGAGTGTCGGTAGGGACAGTTTCATTCTTTCTATCTCCAGCACTTAGAACATCTGTGTGGTACCTAACAGCTACTTAATAAATGCTAGTCAATTAATTATATAGCTATCATTTGCATGTAATTCAAGATATACAAAGAACTTTCCATATGTTATCTCATTTGGGCCCCAGAATAATCATGGGTCATAGCTACTACCTGCCTCTTAGGATTGCTTGACTTTCTCCAAACCCATATTAGCAATAATCAGAAAGTTCTCTTCTAATCTTCCCTTGGGATTCCTTCCAACTGGAGGTTTGTAGGAATCCATAATAATATAACCACTAATTGGTAACTGAAGACAAGACCATGACAGTATACTGGATGAGTGGCCCCTTTGCTATTCCATGGACCCAAATTCTCATAGCCAGTGATGACAGAGCCCAGTGGAATGAGGAGATAATGGAAAGGTGAGATTCATCAAGAAAAGACTCATTGTGAAGACACATTGTTGGAATGATGCGTGTGTGTTCTCTCAAGAACAGCAATAAGAAGAGCCAAAAGGAAAGCCTGAACTTCAAGAATATGAAAAGATATGTCTTTTATAGACAATCTGGGCTAATGTCTGCAAACATGGAGCAGCTATTAGAAAGAAAGCTCATTGAGAAGTGCATACACTCTCAGGCAGGGTGGATGCCGGTTGCCAGCTTTGGCCAAATGCTTCCACCCTCCCCACTTCCTTTCGATTTTTTGTTACAGAAGATGGCTTGCTGGGCAGGGCAGTGAGGAAAGATTTGCTTGGAAATAAAGGGGCTGTCAAAACAAAAGGTACCAATAAAAATAAGACTAAATAGAGAAGGATTACAACAGGTTCTTAATAAATAAAGCCTTGTCTTATTATAAACATAAACATTGCAGTTACTAGCTGTGTGACCTTGGGCAAGTGACTTAACACCAATTGCCTTCCTCACTCCAAAAAAAACCAAACATAAACTTTGAAAGCCATAAGAACTCTGCAAATGCAATGAGCAACCATAATTCCAGAGGGCTGCCCGCCTCCTGTAAGAGAAGTAGGGGACTCAGGATGCAGAGAGATGAGCAATCTGGGCATTGGTTTTGTTTGACTATGCATAGATGTTACTGAGGCTTTGTTTTTCCTCCATTTCTTTTAAACTGAGGGGGATGGGAAGGGAAAAAATGCTTGTTAATTTAAAAATAAAAGATATTTCCTTCCTAAAAGTTTGCATCAGTCCAGTGTCCCACCAACAATACTATGGAATACCTATTTTCCAACAGTCATGTCAATTTTTAATTTTGTCACTTACGGTTATTTTTGTCTTGGTGGCTGTAAGGTAATATTGTGGTCTTGATTTGTATTTCTTTAATTATTAGGGAATTAGCTAGCTGATAATTACCAAATATGGTCATCTTTTTATACTATTTTAAATTTATATTTCCTTTTTCATGGTGTCTATCGTTTGACCCCTGGGAACTATTCATTTGAGTTATTTATATCATCATGTGTATTTCATATTCATTACAAATACTTGTTTCACACCAACTCCTATTCTTTTCACTTTAGAAGTATTGATTCTGGATTGCAAAATCCATTTATGTATACAGAATTTCACTGATATTTGTCTCAAAAAAAAAGGTAAGAAAAAAGGGAGTAAGATGTAAGATGGGAAAGATAGGAGGGGGCTAGGAACTGAAGAGCTTTGAATGACTGAGCACCAAATAGAATTTGTATGAAGATAATAGAGAGCACTAATCCCACTTTTGACATTTACTACCTGTGGGACCTTGCGCAAATTATTTAACCTTTCTGGGCCTCAGTCTCCCCATCTGTAAAATGCTTGTCCAACTGTCACCAAATGTTTATATAAAGTGCCTACATTGTGCAAGGCACTATTGTAGGGATACAAAAAAATTCATTCATGCATGTGCGAATTCATGCATCCATCCAATTGGCATTCATTAAGGGAAGTAAATACAAAATATATACAAAGTAATTCAATGGCAGCCTGGTGCATTGGATAGAGCTAAAGTGTTGACCCTGTTTAAGGGTTCAAGTCCCATCTCTGACACTAACGACCTTTAATTGGTATTTTTAAATGGATTGGGCCATTCACTTAACTTCTCAGTGCCTCCTCCACCCCAGGTAACTCTCTAAGACTATAAATTGCCAAATAGTTGCCAATTTGAATTGGTAAGGGGGGATTTCTTCACCAGAAGATCTCAATAGCAATGAAACCACAGGTCCCATATATAATTTTATTCATTTATTTTTCACTGAATGGGCACTGCCTCAGTCAAATGAGACCTGTTAAAGACCTTGGCTTGAAAAGACCAAGGACTCCCACTGCATCCAGGGCCATTTGGATGTCCTGTTGTCCTGATCCATATCTGGCCACTGGACCCAGATGATCCCAGAGGAGAAAGTGAGTGACTTTGCACAGCCCTGCCTCACTTAAGTCCAATTCACTTGCATGTCATGGCATCACCTCCCTGATGTCATTGTCCTGTTTAAGAATGAAGGACAAACATCAGCAAAAGTAACCCACAAATAATAACATGTAACACCAACGAGCAGCTTCCCAAAAGAATGCTACTGTGAACAGTTTTTAAGGCTCTGATTACACAGTATAGCGAACACTCTGTTTATTCCATAACAAATCAAGGCAAACATTCACAACAAATCACAATATAATATTCACAACATTGCATCTTATCACAGAGAATCACAATATAGTGTTCACAACAGTTTAACATTAAAATGGCTACATAGTTTTCACCAAAGTGGTCACAGTATTTAGAACAAAGAACAAAAGGATAATCATCTGGTATCCCTAAGGAGGTTTGCCTCCTCACTCAGTCATTCAGTTATCTCACAATACAAGTCAGTCTTCCACTCATAGGGCAATCATAGGTTAACCTAATCAGTCACTTCTCAAGCAATCAGTCAGTAAGATCATTAATCACTAAATACAATCATTAGAAAATTACACACAAACCCTCCACCACTCAGTGTCTAGTAAACTTCAGTTTCATCACACATTCAATATCCAAGGAGAGGCCTTTTCTTCATCTTGACTCAGGGTGGTTTCTCAGATTCCCTGGATCCACTTCCATGGTCCCAGCTCCTACCTGAATCCACCAAACATTCACCTGGATTCAGAGGCAGACAGCTACCAGGTTCTCATCCAGTCCTCAGGGCAGTTCTTGTGACACACTGAAGTTCACAGAGTCTAGGACATCTCTAACCTTCACCACTTCTGTTGCTGGGAACTCAAGGATGAACCAAACCACAAACAAACAAAGTATTAGCATCCTGGTCATGCTTCTTCAGTCTTCCAGCAGTTCAGCTTGCCCTAGGACCCAGAAGAAATCTCTGACCTCCAGGTGGCCTTCTTGGCAACAGCTTCAGCCTTCACCGGATTCTGGTCTCATAGAAAACTCCAACTCACTTCTCAGTCCAACAAGTGGCAGCCTTGCTTCCAGATGCTGTGAAAATTCTGCTCCCTCCACCAGGAGCTGCCAGGAATAACATTTTTGATTCTGGGTGTCTCTTCTCTGAGGCCCTTCTTAAACACACACACACACACACACACACACACACACATTGGCTTCCTGTCTCAGCCAATCCCTTCCTGTTATTTCAGCAACAGGAGACAGAGTTCACACCTTCTGTTTCTTTCACAGAGGTACTTAGCCCTTAGTTACTAAGAGCTAAGTATGTGCTTACTTGACATAACAAAAAAAGGGTCTTCAAATTTAAATTAATTACCATTACATTAGGGAGAGCCTAAGTATTAGTGTTGTTCTCTATTCTGTTCCCCCTGGCATTTTGTTGGTGTAGTTATGTAATGGTAATTAAAATTGGTAATTATGTAATAATCATTAAAATTAAAATTGGCTGAGACAGGAAGCCATTGTGTGTGTGTGTGTATGTGTGTGTGTGTGTGTGTGTGTGTTTAAGAAGGGCCTCAGAGAAGAGACAGCCAGAATCAAAAATGTTATTCCTGGCAGCTCCTGGTGGAAGGAGCAGAATTTTCACAGCATCTGGAACCTGGGCTTCCACTTGCTGGACTGAGAAATGAGTTGGAGTTTTCTATGAGACCACAATCTTGTGAAGGCTGAAGCTGTTGCCAAGAAGGCCACCTAGAAGGCAGAGATTTCTTCTGGGTCCTAGGGCCAACTGAACTGCTGGAGGACTGAAGAAGCATGACCAGGATGCTAATACTTTGTTTGTTTGTGGCTTGGTTCATCCTTGAGTTCCCAGCAACAAAAGTGGTGAAGGTGAGAGATGTCTGGGACTCTGTGAACTTCAGTGTGTCACAAGAACTGCCCCGAGGACTGGATGAGAACCTGGTAGCTGTCTGCCTCTGAATCCAGGTGAATGTTTGGTGGATTCAGGTAGGAGCTGGGACCATGGAAGTGGATCCAGGGAATCTGAGAGACCACCCTGAGTCAAGATGAAGAAAAGGTCTCTCCTTGGATATTGAATGTGTGCTGAAATTGAAGTTTACTAGACACTGAGGGGTGAGGGTTTGTATGTAATTTTCTAATGATTGTATTTAGTGATTAATGATACTTACTGACTGATTGCTTGAGAAGTGACTGATTAGGTTAACCTATGATTGCCCCATGAGTGGAAGACTGACTTGTATTGTGAGATGACTGAATGACTGAGTGAGGAGGCAAACCTCCTTAGGGATACCAGATGATTATCTTTTTGTTCTTTGTTCTAAATACTGTGACCACTTTGGTGAAAACTATGTAGCCACTTTAATGTTCAGCTATTGCAAACACTATTTTGTGACTTTTCTGTGATAACATGTAACATTGTGAATATTATATTGTGATTTGTTGTTGATGTTTGCCTTGATTTGTTATGGAATAAATGGAGTGTTTACTATGCTGTGTGATCAGAACCTTAAAAGCTGTTCATAGTAGCACTTGTTGGGGAAGCTGCTCATGCATGGCATTACACATGCTCAGCCTCCATCCCATCAATGTTACTTTATATATGGTTTGCTTTGCATATGAATTATTGCTTCCACTCTCCAATATTCCTTCACATGACATATGTAACACATTAAATAAGTTCACTCTCCTTAACCATACACTGGTAGATTTGGTCGCAGAAAGAAATAACTACTGTTCTCAGGATTCTACCCTTAGAGAGTGTGGCTTTTAGAATTATCACTCACAGGTCCCTATCCAATGTGTTCCATGACATCAATTAACCAGTTGATATAAATTAGCTTTTGCAAAAGGATATTTACTGAAAAGGTATAGCAAAAATAGTTACAAAACAATACCTTCCCCAAATTGGGGGAGCACACTCCTCTCTGGAGCTCACATGTGCATGGATATGTGCAAGCACACACACATACACACACACACAGAGTCCCTGAAAAGAAGAGGTACAAACTCAACAATTCAAAGGTAATTAGCTTCAGAAACTGGAGCTCCCTTTTACCTCTAGGATCAAATAGAAAATACTCTGAGAGAGCATATATAAAGTGCTTTGCAAACCTTAAACACTGTATAAATCCTAAATTGTTCTCTAACTCTGACACTTCCTGACTCAAATACAGTACTCTTTTCACTACTCCACTCCAGCTAATCTCTAGGAAGTTACTTATTCCTGAAATAGTTTCTACTGAACAATGACTTTGAGTCCTTAAGCAATGAAGCCACCTGGTTGTGCCATATTTTTTCTGCTTGACGGGGCAAATAATCCTCTGCCTCCAGCTCAGGGTTCTAAATCCTTTGGGAGTGTTCCCAGTTTTCACATGGAAACAATCCCATAGGGGATGAGTCATGGTGTTTGAGGAGGCAAGAAACCAGCTGTGTCATAATTTGCTGTGTGACCTTCTGTGAGACCCTCTCTGGGTTTTTGTTCCTTCCACTGAACTTAACATAAGACAAAAGGGAACAAAATGGAAAGAGGAATTCCATTCAAAATAATTACAAAATACATAATCCATCTGCAATAACATACCAAGACATTCAGGACATATAAATATAAGTATAAAGCATTCATTACATAAAGAAAGAATTAAATAATTGAGGGAAGATTCATTGTTTATGATTGGGTCTTACCAATACAACAACAAAAATGACACTACTTAATTTACAGATTTAGTGCTAAATGGATACTTTATAAAATTAAGCAAACTAATAATTAAATTAATTTTGAGGAACAAAAGGTTGAGAATTTTAAGGTAAATAATGAAAATAGTAGGGATGAGGGGGACAGAGCTTGACTCAATCTCAATCTATATATTCCAACACAGTAATCATCCAAATTATTTGGTACTAGTTTAAAAATAGTCAGTAGAAGAGACTAAATTATGATGTCCAAAAATATACTTTCCAACATGTATGTTATGTATTATGTGTGTGTATTTACTCAATAAATGCTTCTTGCTTGATGATTACCAGGAATTAAATTACCTTATTTTTCTCACTTGGATGAGTTGCCTCATCCAGGAGTTCCCTGTGCCAACAAAATCATGGGAAGTGAGATGGATTGGACTAGATAACTTCTGGGTGTAGATCAAGGGTGGGGAATTATTATTAGTTATTAAAAGGATTTGTTCTGTAAATTTTGGATTCAGTCAAAAAGCCACACATAAGGATCTCGAAGGCCACAGGTGGTCCAAGGCTGGAGGTTCCCCATCTCACAACCCAAAATAGATCAACAACAAAATGAAAGATGCCAAATATAATAAAATGTTCATCACAGCACTCTTTGTGGTCGCCAAAAATAAAAAAGGTAGGTGTCCATCAACTGGGGAAATGTTTGAACAAATTACATGTATAAAAATGTAATGAAACACTATTTTGTCTTAAGAAATGACAAATGTAATAAATAACAAATGTAGAACATTCAAAAATAGGAAGATTTACATCTTCCCATGATGGAGAAAAAAATAAAATAAAATAAAAACACAAACATACATAACTAAAATAATATAAATGAAAATGATATGATGCTGCCACACTCTCAGGTCAATTATGCTGGCCAGTCCTGGTCCCAGGAAAAAAGAGAAAGCAAACTATGGCTCCTCTAGAGGTCAGGGACCCAGTACAAAATGTGCATATGCTCTTAGGCATAGTTACTTTGCATTTGGGTTTTGTTCAGGGTTTTCTTTATTACAGTGGGTCAGAGTGTCTATTGAGTGTCTATTTGGATTTTTAAGGGCATAAATAATAGTTATTATTTTGAAAAAACACAGTGACTAACTGGCATCTGGGGTTCCTTTCATGTCTGACATTCTAGGCTTCTAGATTACTTGCTCCCCCCTTACAGCTCCCTTTTATGTATTTTCTTCTGCCCTCTCCTTCCCCATTGGAATATAAGCTTCTTGAGGCCAGGATCTGTCTTTATTTTTTATTGTATTTGTATGCCCAGGACTTAGACAAGAACTTGGTAAACAGTAAGCACTTAATAAATGCTTGTTTTCTTCCTTCTTTCCTCCCTTCTTTTCTTTTGTGATTATCAACAATTTTTCCTGTCAGTCAGTCAGTAAACTACTATTTATTAAATGCCTACTGGATGCCAGAGACTGTGGGAGACAGAGAAAGGCAAAAGATAATCTCTGTTCTTAAGGAGTTCATAGTCTAATGGGGGAGACATGCAAATAACATACAAAGAACTATGTACAAACAGACTGTACGTACAGGATGTTTCAGAAGTCTTGGTGTAGCTTTAAGATATGAGACCTTAAAACTGCACTAAGATTTTTGGGACACTCTAGATACACATGATAAATTAGAGCTACTGGAAAAGCACTAAGATTTCGAAGGACTGGACAAAGTTCCTTGTAGGTGGTGTGATTTTTAGCTGAAACTTAAAAGAAGCCAAGGAAGCTAGGAGGAGACGAGGAGGGAGAATATTTCAGGAATGGTGGGATAGCCATGAAAACATCAGAATGGAGAGAGATGATATGTCTTTTACAAGGAACAAGGAAGCCCCAGTGGCACTGAATACTGAAATGAGTACATGGAGGGGGGGAAGTACAAGAGTACTGGAAAGGGAAGAGAGGAGCAGGTTATAAGGGGCTTTGAAAGCCGAAGAGGGGATTTTATATTTGATCCTGGAGATGACATGGTTCCATTGGAGCTTATTGAGTAGGGAGGTAACATAGTCAGACCTGTGCTTTAGGCAGATCACTTTGACAGCTGAGTGAAGGACTGGAGTGGGGAGAGGCTTGAGGCAGGGAGATTAGTCCAGATATGAGGTGATGAGAACCTGCCCCAGAGTGCTGGCAGTGCCAGTGAAGAGAAGGTCACAGATGGTATGAAAGCAAAATATATAGGACTTGGCCACAGACTAAGTATGGGATGGGAGGGGAGGGGAGGGCGGTGAGAGAAAATGAGGAGTTGAGGGGGATGCACAGGTTGCAAGCTTGAATGACTTTCAGCTATCTGCATGTAACTTCTCTTTCTTGTGGATTATCAGTTTTCAATCTCAGACCAACTTCCTTCCTCTCTTTGTTCAGTTTTTTTATGGAAAGGAAATACAGACTCCTTTTACCATCAGCCTTCAGATATCCATAGTCATCATCATTACTGAGATTTCCTTATCTGTGTAATAAATTTCACGTGCTGGCAGTGGTCTGGGGATGAACGGACTCAGGTCCTGGCTTGATTTCAAATGCTGCTACTTACTATCTATGGGACCTCAGGCCTCAGTTTCCTTCTCTGTAAACTGCAACTAACAGCCTGACTCCATAATTTGACTCCAAGTAACCCTCACTATTTTATCTCTCATTACTCTCCTTCACAGCCTCTCTATGTTCCTCTACTACAGTGGTTCCCATTTGGGGTTCTCAAACCCCTCAGATGTTTGAGATATCCCAAAGGATTCAAAGAAAAAAAAATTATTTAATAGTACCTTTATCAGCAAATAATCACCCAGTTATGTTACAAATATGTTTTCTCTCTGTGACAACAAGCAGATGAATGTTTAAAGAATGGTAGGTTTGATTCTTCAGCAATTTGAAACTGTCATGATTATGTACCTGATAATTTTTGTGTTTGTGCAGCAATTACATCAAACTCTGACCACTTTTGACTAAAAATATGTTCTTGTCATTTATCAACCTATTATCAAATTGTTTCCAAACCAACATAAGGGTTCAACACTCAAATGCAAATCAAATCCCAGTGGATGGACCAGGCACAAGTGGATAACCTCATTTGCATTTTGTATACTGCTCCAGATTAGCTCCCTCATTCCTTTCTTACCTTGTAATCATATCTAATCAACTGCATGCCCACATGATTAGGACTTTATGAATATCTTATGAACATTTGCAGCACAAATACCTAGCTATTTGAAAACCCTAATGACTGAGCATGTGTCTTACAAGCACTATCTTGAAACCATCACAGACCATCACGAGCACTTTGTACAAACAAACCTAATATTGCCTCTGGTTGAAATATTAAGACTGTTTTCCAGTTTAAACTTATCTTCTGCATAGTAAATCACCCTTCTGTCTGGTGGATTTTCAAATGAACTGGTCAGTCATTCAGTAGAATTTCTATGAGAGTGTAATTGGTATGCCAATGGTAGCAGAGAAGAATGTCACATCTGAAGAGATTTTTTTTCTTACAAACACTGATAATGAACCAATATATTCAATGAACTTTAAGTACATTTGTAGTTTAAGATAGTGCTTGTCATTAGCCAGGAGAAAATAATTGTTTTCTATTATAACTAGCTAATTGTAGCTAGCTAATCACCTTTGTTAAAAACTTTTTTAGAAAAAACTAATTCTTGCCTCTTAGCAAGAGAGCTTGTAAAATTCTTATAGCATTTTCCACTACATATTTGTGTGGGCAAATGTTTTAAATTTATTCTCATTTTGAAACAAAACTTGGAAATAAACTCAATGCAGAACTAAAACTGTATGGTATAAAGGGGGCAGTTAGGTGGCACAGTGGATGGAGCACTGACCCTGGAGTCAGGAGGACCCAATTCCAAATCTGGCCTAAGACACTTACTAGCTGTGTAACCCAGAGCAAATTACTTCACCCTGATTACCTCAAAAAAGAAAATTGTATCTTGTGTTGAGCCAAATATTGCAAACTTTTGTTCAGATAAAAGTCTAACATTGAAATGAACTATTAAGTTGTGCAATTTGTAACGTATTTCAAGATGTAACTTATTTCATTAAAAATGTTACTTTCAACAAAATTTGCAAAATAAAGAAATTCAGTATCTTACAGGTAATAGTCAGAATATGAGATCTTGCTGAATTACTTCTTTTAATTCTTACAGAATGTCCCATAGAAAATGTTCGTAATCACCTTATAATTTTTAAAATTACATTTAGAATTTTCATAATTATAGATAGAATAAAAATTTATGTTTCATAATTATAATGGTATAACATAAATTTTAAATGGGAGCTTTGGGATGCAAAAATCGTCATTGTTATTACAAGTACTTAGTAAATAAATACAAAATGATATTATGAGTACTAATTAGATTACCCCAATGGTTCACAAAACATTTTTTGTTGTTGTTTTTGTTGTTGTTGAAAAGGGCTTGAGCAACAAAAAATATTGGGAGCCATTGCTCTCCTAGATACAACCACCAAAACTGACATTCCCTTCCCTATCACCATACTGTTGCACGGGCTGCCCCATGTACTGTAATTCACATTCTTCTCACCTCTGCCCCCCAGGTATTTATCTTCATGGAAAGATCAGCTCAGGGTGCCACGTCTTATGGTAAGCCTGCCTAGATTTCCTCTAGTTGTTAATGTACTCTCCCTCCTCAAACTGCTTATTTACTTTCCTGTGCAAATATTGCACTAGTCCCTGAGAATAAGGATAGTTTCAATTTTGTCTAAATGCCCAGTACACTGCACATAGTAGGTACTTAAAATATTGTTTAATTTCAACACATTCTCATACCTGTGAATTTTGATCTTCACAACAGCTTTTTGAGGCAAGGAAGCCAGGCACAGTTGATGCTTCACCCTTCTGCATATGTGCAAACTGAGGCCCAGAGAGGTGTAGTTTCTCATCCAAAGTTACACAGCCAGGTAATGAATGCATCCCTGGAAACCAGGTTCTGTAGTTCCCAAGTCAGTGTTCTTTCCACTAAGCCACCTTATTCTCTGTGGAAATAGGACTCTCAGTCTTGGAAGTCTTTGGGATATCATTACAACCATCAGAAGAACTTTCCAAAGTGTCCACATGTACGGTGGCCTGCAGAAGATGCTACATAAAATCAGATCAATGGACATGACTCTTAATCTGTAGAAAGTTATGTTTTAATATCAAGGACATGGATTTATTTGGGACTAAATGGACCAGAGCTTGAGTTTGGAGTGGCAAGAAACTAGAATCTTAGTCTCTTCCCCCAACTCTAACCATGTCCTTTCATCCTTCCACCCCTTTAAGAATTGGAGGAGAAAGGAGAACAGAAGGAAAGGTGCAGAAAATGAAATTACCTAATAGATTAGTGGTCCAAGAATATGAATAGCTTTTGAAAGATAAAACATAAATTATCAACAGTTACCTGAAATCACTAATAATCAGAAGAAATGTAAATAAAAACAACCCCAAGCCATCACCTCCTGAATGTCGGTCATTGTTGGAGGTGCTATGGAAAGACAGGCACATTAATTAATGCCCTGCTAGAAGAATTCTAATCAGTTCAACTTCTGGAAAACTACTTGGTCTTATCCAAGAAATGCTACTAAATTATTCATATCCTTTGTCTCAGAGGTTTCACTCCTGTGACTGTATCTAATTAGGCTCCTGAAAGCAAGAGAAGACCCAAAGTTATAGAAGTGTTCCTAGCAATATTATTTCTTATAACACAGACATGGAAACAGACAGGAGAATCAGGGGAGAACGGTGTTAAGAAAACCCAGAGAGGAGAGATTATCCAAAAGGGTGATGGGCAGTGTCAAAGATGGCAGAGAGGTCCAGAAAGAAGAGGACTGAGGCAAGGCTATTGGAATTGAAAGTTAAAGGATCACTGGTAACTTTGGAGATCACAGTATCAGTGTAATGATGAGCCTGGAAGCCAGATTGTAGAGTTAAAAAGAGGAGTGAGTGTTTGAGTGAGAAAAGTGAGAAATGGACCCACCAAGTGAAGACAGCTCTCACAAGGAATCCATGAAGGGGAAAAAAGATAAAGGACAGTAGAAACAGGGATGATAGGATCAAGTAAGAGTCTCCTTTTGGGATGGAGGAGCCATGGGCACTTTTGCAGGCATCAAGGAAGAAGCCAGTAAGTAGAGACTGAAACATGAGAGAGAGTGGGGAGAGGAACTGGACCACTCCAAGCTTCAGTCACATCTCTCAGGGTAGTACATTCAATTACAGACAAGTTGTAATCTTTGTGGGTAGGAATTCATATACCAGTTAAATCCTTGACCAAATGATTATCATCATCCCAAATTATAAACAACCCCACAAGTTGGGACAAACTGCACATTTTCTTCCTTCATCTAAAGTGCCATTTCAAGCTAGATGGATGGAACAGAAATTTTTAACCTGGAAACAAAAAGACTTGGGATGAGCACGAGAGCTGTCTTCATTATTTGAAGACCTGTTAGTGGAAGAGAGCTCAGGCTTGCTCTGTTTGGCCCCAGGGGGCAGAGAGAGAAACTTAGAAACAACAGGAAGAAAATCTCTCTAATGATGAGAGTTGTCCAAAAGTATAATGGGTCTAGTAGGGAAGCAGTGGCCTTTAAGTTAAAGCTAGGTGGGCACTTGTTAGGTATGCTGTAGCAAAGATTCTCGTTCTTGTACTGATTGGACTAGATGACCACAGAGGTGCCTTCCAACCAGTGATGTGTGGGCAACTGTTTACAGAGCGAAAATGTACACACAACACTCTGAAGCTGAATTGGTTCGATTAACATTTTTCTCCATCACTTTCTTAAATCCAGATGATCAATGAAACAATAAATTAAGCCCTAATTTGTACTGTTTACTGATTTTCAAGGTGTAACTGCTCATATTGAAATTTTAACAATCAGCTCTTGCAAGCCGGGTCAAGCTGGCTCCAGCATATCCCTACTTTAGACTCTGAGATTCTGTGACACCCAGAAAGTTCTTAGAGATCATTTAGTACAGCCCCCCTCATTTTACAGAGAGGGAAACTGAGCCCCAAGAAAATCAAAGTAACTTGTCCAGTAACATCTGGAGTTTTGCACCCAGGTCTTTTGACCCCAAATCCAGCCTTCTTTGCACTCTACCATGCAGCTGCAATCATTTCTACTCACCCAAAACGTGTCGATCCAAGTGAGCCAACAGCAACTTCCAAAATTGCTTAGGAGGATATTACTGCCATCTGAAGCCATCAAATTCTCATAAGGGACCACGGGAATGCACTAGTCTGATGCAGGATACTGAAGCATGAGACGAGACAATGGGGCAAATTGCCTTGCACTGCACTGCCACCTAGAGGCCAAAACCTATAAATGCAGATTGGGGTTGGGGTTAGCATGACAGCAAAGGCTTGGAGCTGAGGGGTTTAGAACTTCAGAGAGACACTGAAGGCAGTTGGTGCAGTGGTCAGAGCTCCGGGTCGGGAATTGGGAAGACTCTTTCTCATGAGTTCAAATCCAGTCTCAGGCACTTCCTAGCTATGTGACTCTGGGCAGGTCACTTAGACTCCTGTGCCTCAGTTTCTTCATCTGTAAAAGAGTTGGAGCAGGAAAAGGCAAACCACTCCAGTGTCTTTGCCAAGAAAAACCCAAATGGAGAGTTTGACTAAACAACAACAACAGAGAAGCATCTATTCCCTCAGGGCATGGGAGTGAGGCCCATGCAGACTCCTACCGTGACCCTGTTGAATAAGAAAGCCACCTGGATGGGTCAATAAGTCAGTCAACAAGTAGAGCAAAGAATGCTGGCTTTGGAATCAGAGGACTTGAGTTTGAACAACCACCTATGTGACCTTGGACAAATCACTTCAGCTTGATGGGCCTCGGTTTCCTCCTCTGTAAAAAGGTTTTAGACTAGATGGTCACTGAAATCTTGCTCCAGATCTATGATCCCATGTTCAGAAGCCTTTTAAAAATTGTTTTTTAGAAATGCTCTAAATCACTATTGATTAGAGAAATACAAATCAAAACAACTCTGAAGTACCACATCTTACCGGCCAGATTGGCTAAGACGACAAAACAGGAAAATGACAAGTGCTGGAGAGGATGTGGAAAAATTGGAACACTAATGCATTGTTGGTAGAGTTGTGAACTGATCCAACCATTCTGGAGAGCAATCTGGAACTATGCCCAACGGGCTATAAATAAGTATGTACCCTTTGACTCAGAAATACCACTTCTAGGGTTATATCTCAAAGAGATCAGAGAAGTGGGAGGAGGACCTGCATGCACAAAAATATTTATAGCAGCTCTTTTTGTGGTGGCAGAGAATTGGAAATCAAGGGGATGCCCATCAATTGGGGAATGGCTGAACAAGTTGTGGTATATGAATGTAATGGAATACTATTGTGCTATAAGAAATGAGGAGCAGACAGACTTCATAATAACCTGGAGAGACTTATATGAACTGATGCTGAGTGAGGAGAGCAGAACCAGGAGAACTTTGTACACAATCACAGATACAACATATGTGTGACGACCAGCTTTGCTAGAGTGGGCTCCTCTCAGCAATGTAAGGGTTATAAACAACTCCAAAAGGCTCATGATGGAAAGAGATGTCCTCGTCCAGAGAAAGAGCTAGTCTGATTGCAGACTGAAGCAAACTGCTTGCTCTCTTTCTTTTTCTTGTTTTGTTTCATTTCCTCTTTCTCACTGTTCACCCCATTGGTTATAATCCTTCTTTACAACCTGACTAATGTCTAATGTGAAGATATGTAGATCCTACATTCGAGTGCATGCTGCCATGGTGGGGGAAGGACAGAGACGGGGAGAACATTTGAAACTCAAGGGATTGTGAAACAATGTTGTAAACTAAAAGTGAATAAACAAATTAATTATAAAAAATAATTATTAGTTGCTAAATAACTTTCTAGTGTGTACAATATGCTTAAATGATAGATAAGGTTGGAAAAGAACTTAAAAGAACTTGAAATAAACTGGATGCCCTTCATTTGGAGGAATGACTGAAAAAATAGTTTTTTATTATTTTGTATTCATGCATTCCAGATGAGAGGTTACCTGATGTGACCTTCAATTAAGCCAGCTGTAATAGTAATTACCATACTTCTTGGGACCCAGCCATTAACATTATTAGAGAGAAAGCCATGAGCTCATCTTGAATCCAAAGATTTAATATCTGAAAGTCAAGTTTTTTTTTCAAAAAGAAAGCATACTTTAAATGCTTGCTGTGTGACATGCACCGTGCTAAGCATTCTACAACTGCCTCAGTTTATCCTCACAATAACCCTGGAAGGCAGGTGCTGTTATTATTATTCCCATTTCATAGATGAGGACACTGAGGCAGACAGAGGTCTTCCTGACTCCAAATCCAGGGTTCTATGCATTACACCACCTATCTACTATATAAGTTGTTTCTACAAAGAGGGCACTAAAAATAGTGTTATAGTGAGTCTACTCTGTATAATCATAGCTATTATCAGTAGGTTTTTTTTTCAATTAATAAGGATGGTTTTCACATGTTCTGCAAAACAGCTTTGCCAAATGAAGGACTTGAGCAATCTTCAAAACAGAAAACAAAGTCATCAGAAGAAAAATCTCAGCCATGCTAATAATCAAAATATCAATGAAAACCACTTTTGGGGAAGAGCTCTCACCCATCAAATGGGCACCAAGAATCAGAAGCTACCACACTCAGCACCAGTGGGGTCATGACAAAACCACAGCATCCATTCACTTCTGGCATCAATAAGCATTTATTAAGTGCCTACTGTATACAAGCACCACGCTGACGGCCCTACAGTTCTGACCTATGGGACATCCAAGAAGGTTCTCCACGCCCACCTCCCACCAATGCCTGAAGTTCTTTTAACAGATGATCCCTTCTTCATTTCACTATTGAGAAGTCACTTTCACATACAGGCTAACATTGATGTTTCTAAGGTCCCGCCCAACCTTGGGTAAGTCGCTTCCCCTCTCAGGGACTCAGTATGCAACTCTGTGAAATGGAAAAGTTGGGCTGTGTGATAGCCAAGGTCTCTCCCAGCTCTAAAGCCCATGATCCCGTAAATCCCAGTAGTCGGCAAAAGAGATGCAGGCAGTGGGCATCAGCGGGCAGCCGGCATCAGCACAGCAGCAGGTGGGCAGAAAGCAGTCCCAGGGGGAGTCTGGCAGCACACTGGGACCCACTAGCAAACTGAGGCAGAACCAGGCAAGCCAGAGGTCCTGCGGTATGCACCTCTGTCTTTTAGCCACTTTGCGTTCGGTTATTTTAAACTCCTGCCAGATAAACAATTAAAACCCAAGAAAGGTGGTGTTGTGGACTGCGGTCAGGGAGCAGGACCAGAGAGTACGGAAGGAGCCCAACGGGTGAAAAATCTGTGGCAGCAGAAAGCCCACTAGGGGAAGCCTGTAGCCAAGCTTAGTAACTCCCAGACAGATAAAAAGCTGTGAATTTTATCTTCCGACCTCCTTAGGTCACTATACCAAAGGCCAAGGAATTTTGTTGACATTATAATAGGGTTATCAAAATCAACCTAGCCACAACTCACCATGTCATTGAATCACAGATCTGATCTGTGCCCTCAGAGACCATCCAACCCCCTCATCTTAGAGAGGAGAAGGAGCCAGGGAGAAAAATGTCACAGAGAGAAACTAGCTGAGCTGGGATTAGAACCCAGGTCTTCCAGCTCCACATTCAGTATCCTGTCCACCCACCATCATCAGTTAAGAAACAACTGGCTTGTGGAGCCAAATATCATCAGCTAAGTGGGTTAGCAATCCTAGGAAAGGAAGGAAGG
>CM053593.1:362441116-362453876 GCA_028646575.1 Pseudocheirus occidentalis
AGTACATTAAGCTTCAACAGAGAAGCCAATTCAAATTCAATTTGGACTTCAAAAAATACATCTAAATACTGTTTTTCATTTGTCTTTTAAATTAGGATAACTATTTTTTAAAATGTTTAAAGAATTCACAAACAACAGCATAGCTAGTTCCAGGATCATCCTGGAGCCGGGGCTCAAGCATTCTGGATATTCTGGACTCCTTCAGCAAGTATATGGATTCTTTTTCAGAATGTTTTTAAACGTCTAAAGTAACACAAACAGGATCACAAAGGAAACCCAAAGTCCCTATCCAAACTCACAATCCCCATCCCCACCCCCACCCCAAACCTATTCATATATGCCTTTAGGTGGGTTTGTGAATCCCAGGTTAAGGATCCTTAATAATTTTGTTAGACAATGATAATTTATTTAGGTTCAAGGTGGCAATATGCAAGCAATAATAATCTTCAAAAGTTAGTTTCCTCCCATACAATGTAAAGTACCCATGTCATGTAGGCAAGAAGATGGAAAATTTCCTTTGAGAATTTCAGAGGACAATAAAGCCATCTATGCTGTTTTTTGTTTTTTCCACAGAGTCAAGGCTTCAAATAGACATAGTTGTTCTGTGTATTTTCCATCCTGTTTCGATCCTTTCACTAAAAGGTCAAGAATCAGTCTGAGAAATTCCCATGTAGCATCTTCTTGTGGGGAGGGAGGGATAGGAAAGCTGTCAGACTATTCATCACATAATCAAACATTCTCTTCTCTGAGTTACCTCCTTCAGTACTAGAAGACAGCCTTCTTCTAGAAACTGATGATCGGAGCTCTCTTTTAGGATTGTAAAGACAGCTCCATGTGTCTTACACATGTATTTCTTCCACTCATCAATCACCATTTGGTAAATCTCTACCAGTGATTATCTTAGGTTCCAATATGACTGTTTTATACAACATACTTCCATCTTCACCTTCAGAATCCATATTTCTTTACCAATGTTATCTTCCTTCCCACTGTCCCTATGGCCTAAACCCCAAGCCACTCTGCCAAACAAATATCTCCATTAAGCACAAAAATACTTTCAAACTACTTTGAACACAGAATTTTAAAGTTGTTTTAAAGCAGATCTTCATCAAATGCTACTTCCTTTGTATCATACCCAACTAGGTGTCCATCAGCTGTGGTCCAGTGGTCATTAAACAATGGCTGTCAATCACTTCAATCTGCCAATACCGCCATGATAGTTCTTCCACTCCCTATCGTATTTTGTTTGGTAGGTTGCCAATTTCTTACATGATTAGATTCTCAAACTGTTAAAACTGGCCTTTTTTTGTTCATGTAGGTTGCTAAATAACCATGATGCTCCTAGGTATGGGTTGTTACTATCTGCTCTTCAGAAACTGACTTTAGACCTTTCAAAATGGAATCTTCATAAGCTTTTGCGCTGAACTTGACATGGAGGGTGCTATCATGTAGCTGCTGTGGTGAAGAGCCCAGTGCCACACCTGGAGGTCATGACTGATACTCCTTCTGTACATTCATGAGGTCTGGCCTTAATTTCTCTAGCTACAGAATGAGGAGCTTGACTAGGTGATTTATTCAAATCTGTCATGATTGAAATTAAAGTAGACTGTTTCAGCTCTAAATCTATGATCTGTGATCCTGACAATAGAGGCAGTCAGCTGGTCAATCAAAAGCAAGTCAGTTAATGGATATTTATTAAGCCCTTACTCTGTGCCAAGCATGGTGCGAAATGCAGGGGATATAAAGAAAGGCAAAAAAATACTCTCCCTGCCCTCAAGGAGCTCACATGCCAATGGGGGAGACCACCTTCAAACACCTATGTACGTACAAGATGTATATTTATTATAAATGGGAAATGAGCTCAGACTGGGGACTGGTAGAGCAGACTGTCAGATCAGGTCACTGTATTGGGTATTTTCTGCTAACACTTTTATACTAGGGGGAGAAAAGCATCCCCCAAAATGGCTGATATTAAAAACAAAGGGAAACAACGTACCTTATTTGAAAAAAAAAAAAAGCAACAAGGTATTCTCACTGTTTTTCTCTTGGGGCCGAGTCTACCTAGAACTCGCTCCCTCCTCTTGCCAAAGGAGGGAGATTCCAAAATCTCTTCTTGTTTGCTCCCTCTCTCCTCATCACTCCTACTCTTCAGTTCCTTAGGTAACAGAGAACCCCGGATTGGGACTATGATAGGTATTAATTAGCCCAAGTATGATTTACTCATGTTTTGGGTCAGAGGTCCTTAATCTAGAGGCCCTGGATAGACCTGGGGGGGGGGGGTTGTGTGAAGAGGGGATAGGGGATCCATGAACTTGGAAGAGGAAAAAACATTCTGATGGCTGAATTTCAATAGAACCAGTTTCCTCTGCAATCCTACATGTATTATTCTACACATTTAAAAGTATTATTCTGAGAAAGGATCCACACGTTTCACCAGAAGCTGCCAAAGGGTCCATGACACAAAAAAGGTTTATGTAACATACTTACACAATATATACATTATATTAATTGAACTTCCGGGATGACCATGTCTAAAGTAAGTGACCTTCCTCTTCATCCTGACCCCACTGTATCACACAGGAGAATTTGTTAGAAGGATTTAAAGTCACAGAATTCCAGCACAAGAGAATTTTGGGGTGTTGAGGCAAGGGTGGGGTTTCGGGGTGCTATCATGCAGCAACAATGGTGAAGTGCCTAATCTCACGCCTGGAGTATAAGACTGATACAATTTCTATATTCAAGTGTACGAGACTGAGACGACCCCGACACAAGTACCACCTCTGACACAAACTGGCTGTGTGACCCTAGACAAGTCACTTAATCTCTCACTCAATTTAAAAACTATTTTGACAATACATTTCGGCATAACTGCTTTCCTTTGCAATCCCATGTATTTTATTTTACACATTTTGGTCCATGGGCTTCACCAGCCTGCTGCCAAAGGGTTCCAGGACACAAAAGAGATTAAGGATGCCACCCTAATCTCACATTCACTGATCAGCAATAGTGTTTTCCTGCGGGGACCCTGAAACAAGGGGGACTTAATATCCAACACAACTCACGTACAACTTCACTTGTACTTTACTTAATAAAGTCACATTGCATGGATGAATGAGTGTATGAATAAATGAAGGGGAAAAACCATTTACTAAGAGAAGAATCATTCAAAAATTGCCCAAACAAGTTGCTCAACTGTCCCATTTTTCTCATCTGTGAAGTGAGAGACCAGCCCCACTTCCCTCCTGGGACAGGTATGAGGTTCAGCTGAGACCTCATTTGAGAAAGGAGCCCAGAAAAGTAAGTTCTGCCTAGACGTGATGCATGAGGCAGAAGTGAGTGGTGTACTCCTGCTGTTTCTAAATCCCTCCTTCCTGCCTTCCTTCATTTCTTTCCTTCTTTCACATCAGCTCTTGCTGCCCTTGGTCACTTGTCTCTTTCCTCCCTTGTGGGTAGGAGGGCATGAGGTAGAAGGCCCAGATACTTCAGGGAGAAGACAGACGCACATACACGAAGCGTCATGATGGAAAGAGTGCTGACTCTGACATCCGTCAGTTAGTCAGCAAGTATTTATTAAGGGTCTCCTTCATGCCAGGCACTGTGCTAAGCACTGGGAATAGAAAGAAAGGCAGGAGATTTCTAAATCTCTTCTTCTCTCCCCTAGCACAGTGCTAGGCACACAGGTTCAATAAATACTTGTTTCTTGATCTCTGACTGGCCTGCTGATAGATGTTTAAGGAGCTAATGAATAAATAATGAACAAATAAAAGAAGCCAAACTTAGTGATGAAGTTGAAAAAGCCTCCCCAAACCGGCCGCCTGATGGCAGATGTGGCCCAGACGCAAGGCCAGGCACGAAGGAAGCTGCTGAGTGTATGCACTTGGCTTTGGAAACATCTGGACGTCTAGTTTCTCCCCTTCGCTCCGAGTCAGTTGGGCATTCAAAGGAGTTGCCAATAATTCATCCCGGGGGCACTGGCATCCTGGAGTCAGACTGGCAGATGGGCTTTACTCTCTGGGCTCCAAAGTCCTCAGCAGCTTCTTAGTTTTGCTTCTGATACTGCAAATGGGAGACAGAACACGAGGAGGTAAGGATGGCATGACCAAAGCCAAGGAGGAGTCTCTGCTCTGCAAAGCTCAAACACTCTGAATGTCCCACTCTTGATCTCATTCCTGGCTGAGAGCAACTGTGCAGTGATTTGGCATGGAGAGCCTCCCTGAGAGTGTGGCTGAGCAGTGAGGGCAGACCTGGAGTCTGGTAGACCTCAGTTCAAATCTCACTTTAGACAGGAGCTACTTACCCTGGGCAAGGCAAACGGCTCTGTGCTTCAGGTTCCACATCTGGACTTGATGGTCTCTAGGGTCCCATGAGCTGAGTCTATTTTCCCAGATGCAAAATGGAGACACTACATGACCAACCTCTTTGGGCCTCAGTTTTCCCATCCCTAAAATGGGGATATTACTTACACTAAGTCTTACCTGACAGGTCTGTTGTGAGGAAATGATCGTAAACTCTTAAGATACCAAATAAACGATGCCTCTCACCCAACTGTTACTACCCTCCCTCCCAACCTTGGGTTTACTCTGTATGAATTCTGTACATGCTAATCTACATACACACAGGCTCCCCTGACCAAGCGGAAGGTCCATGAGACCAAGGACTCTGCTGCTGTCCTTGAAGCATTAGAGCCCAAGAGGCAGCTTGCTGGAGTGGGCAGAGAGCTGGCCTTGGGGCAAGGAAGGTCTGAGTTCAGGTCTGGCCTGTGCCACTCGCTGGCTGAGGGAAACTGGGCCTATGAAGTGATGTGGAGCTTGCCTAGAAGGTGCCAACCCATAATGGTGGAGGGCATTTCTCTTTGGGTGCTCCTCATACTCCTGAAATCACAGTTCTAACCCTATCCACACACCAGGCACACAGTGGGCGACTCAAAAGCCTTTCTTGGTTGGCTCGAGTGGGATGAAGCCGGCTATCACCGCTGGCATTCTCACCACTGTTGTCCTCACCATCTGAGTGCCCTCACTCTGAGCCCCTTCTCTCCCGTGATGGAGACGGAAGCAGAGGGCAGGATAAGGAGGCCAGAGAGCCCCCAGGAAGCAGGGGCCGCCGCCAGCTTTGCCTCTCATCCTCAATGCACAGCACAGGGTTTGGCACAAGGTATGTGCTGAATCTGACAAGGAAGGGACGTTAGCCAGGGAAGTGGGATGCTCTGATCCAGTGAGCTCGGGTGTCTATGGCTCCCAGCTGACACAGCGCAGTGTGGACACAGGCCGCCTTATGTAGACAGGGCTACGTGTCTGTGTCCCACCTGCTCGTCTGCTTCGCTGTCTCGTCCGGGCTTGGCCGGTGCCATCCAACGAGAGCCTGTCTCTAAGAAGTGATGTTCTAACCACCCCCCCACCCCCAGCCCCCTGCCAGGATCTTCCTTCCCTCCCATATATTCTGCAGCCTGGGACACAACAGCAACAATGGCAAGTGGTCAGACTGCTCTTTAAGATCCACAAAGTGCTTTACAAGCACGACCTCACTCGATCTTCACAATGTCCCTGGAAGGCAGGGGCTGCTATCACCCCTACTTTACAGATGAGTAAACTGAGGCAAACTGAGGTGAGGTGCCTTGCCCAGGGTCACACAGTTCTTAGATAAGTGTCTGAAGCCAGATCTGAATTCGGGTCTTCCCGGCCCAAGGCCCAGGCCACTGCACTGCCTGGAGGCATTTATGTAGGACACCAAGGCTTGCCAAGTGCTTTGCCCGTCTTATCTCATCTGATCCTCACAACAGCAATGGGAGGTAGATGCTATGGTCATACTCATTTTACAGATGAGGAAACTGAGGCCTGCCCAGGGTCTGCAGCAGGAGCCTAACTCTGACTTTCCTATATCCGAGTCAAGAACTGCACCTACTGGCCCCCAGGCCAGAGGGCTAGACTGGGGAATCCGAGGATGGGGCTCTGGATCCCAGACCTGCAACACCCTGTCTTTGTGGCCATGGGCAAGTCCTGAATTTCCTTCTCTATAAAATAAGTGCCTTGGACTCAAGGACGTCTAGGATGCCTCATAATAACCTTCCTGCTGCCCAAGGTTCAGCCAAGGCCAAGATCCAACCAGTGGGAGGCAGGGGCGACCCCCGGTGGCTGAGAAGAGCTTGGCTTGCACTCATCTCTCCCTCTAGACCAATCAATCTCCCGCCATGTCTTCTGAGGGGCACACTGAGCCCACACTATGGACCTCACCTTCTTCATGACCCAATCGGCATCTTCAATGGCTCTTCTAATAATCTGCTGGATTCTCTCTGGGCTGTCTTCATCTGCATGGACTCGGAAACTCTGGAGGGTGTGAGCAAAACAAGAAATAATTGAGCAGAATTCATAATGACAGCTAATTTATCATGGAGGAGTTGGTTTTCATGGGCACCGGAGATGAGGATAAGGGTTCAATCCAGACTTAAAATTTAATAAGTGTGGGGAACTTGGGGCAGCTAGGTGGCACAGTGAATAGGCACCCTCCCTGGAGTCAGAAGGACCTGAGTTCAAATCTGATTTCAGACACTTAACACGTACTAGCCTGTGACCTTGGGCAAGTCATTTAACCCCAATTGCCCTGCCCTCCCCCCTCTAAAAAGCCAAAAAAATAAAAATAAAAAAATAAGTGTGGGGAACTTCCAGTGTGGACCCCCCCCATGCCAATAAAGCAACTCAATTATATGACAGAGATATGAAGAATTATCTGTTAAAGTAAGGATCCATGCACTGAACCATGTGCCTAAAAATCAGGACAGACTGAAAGAAAATTAGACAGCAGGCCCAAGAGACTTTTTGGGTCTATGTCCTTTTGGTTTCATTTCAACACGTTTTTGTTATAGAAGGGATGACTAGAAGGGGGAAAAGGTATCTACAAGTCTCCAATCTCTTGATAACTCCTGCTCACTTTGATATGTTATGATAACGAATAATAATATGGGATCTCTCATTCCTTCAGCCCACAGTACAACACAAAGACTCCTCAAACACAAAGTGCCAGTTTATTCCCAATACGGATGATGAAGGCCTTCCTTTCAAGAGGCAAAGCAATATACTGAAATGAGTGCTGGTCTTGGGAGTCAGGAAGGCCTGGGTTCAAATTCTGCCTCTTACACTTGTAATCTGCATGGCTATGAGTAAAGTCCCTTAACTCCTGGGAGCCTCAGCATTGTCACCTGTAAAATGGGGATATTATCTTTAACTCTCTCACAAGGCTACTGTGAGGCTCAGATGAGATTTGCAAATTCTAAATACCAGCTATGCAGATGTAATTAATATCATGGTTGTTATTATTTAATGTGGAATCATGCAATTAAAAATAAACTTTGTGTGGGTGCCAGTGGGGAGGCGGGAGAGGAGAAGCACTACTGCAGTGCTCAGATAATAAGATGGGGACTTAAGGAAGTCAGGGATGAACAACCAAAAGACTGCAGTGTATCAGAAAGATCACCAGACTTCAAGCCTGGGGTCAAGAGCAGTTCACATCCTCCCTCAGGGCCTCAGTTAGAGACCTAACAAGGTCTCTCCCAGCTCTAAATTGATGACCACAATGTCCTAAGGTCATTCTGAGGCTCTGTGAAAACCCACCCTTGCAGCTGACTGCCAGCCCCCAGAATGTGCAGGCTGGTCTGTCAGCACCTAGGACAGTGCCTACCTCCAAAGGGCTTCCCAACTGCTCCTGTGCAGACAGAGACCCTGGGGCAGCAGACCTCCGCTACAGTGCCAGGTCTGCAAAATGAGGACTCCGGACTCAACAATCCTTACTTTTTCTATGTAGGACTTACACAGCGCCTACTATGTGCCAGGCACTGGGCTAAGCCCTTTACAGTTATCTCCATCACACTAGCCCCGGTGGAAGGTGCTATTATGAACCCCACTTTACAGCTGAGGAAACTGGGGCAAACAGGGATAAGTGACTTGCTCAGAGTCACACAAGCATATATGTCTGAGGCAGGTTTTGAATTCAGGTCTTCCTGACTCCAGGCCTAGAGCCCTATGCACTGTGCCCCATAGAAGGTACCTAAGGTCTCTGGCAGCTCTGATACTCTATGTCAATGGATCAGAGACTATTTCTTTGAAGCGTGACCCACAATGGATAGCAGAGTGGATAGAGTACTGGATTTGGGGTCAGAAAGACCTGAGTTCCAATCTTGCCTGTAGAGGAGCTACTGATACCCCCACCACTGAACAACAAAACCAAAAGGGTCAAAGAGAAAGATTCCGTCAGGGAGGGAACTGAGCAGCTCCAGGGCCAGCAAATAAAAGAAACCTTGCTGACAGCTCCCGGGGGGAAACCATGTCCTTCCCCAGGCCCTGGGATTGAATCCTACCTCTGTTCCTTACTACCTGTGTGACTCTGGGTAAGTCATTTAACCTGAATGCCTCAGTTTCTCCATCTGTAAAATGAAGGGGCTAGATACAATGTTCACTCACCACTCTAAAGCCATGATCCTATCATCAATTTTCTTCTCCAAGAAAATGGAACAGCCACATGAATCAATCCATGCTGAGTAATCCTGAGCTAAAAGGACTACAGGGTACTTCTGAAATACTGAGCAAGGAAGGGCAGTGGTGTGAACAACCCAAAAAAAACCGTTTGACTTTCAAGCTGGGTTTTGTTTTGGGTTTTTTTGGTAGCAGCAGCAGGAGCAGCAGAAGCCTAACTTCTCATTGTGATTGCCTTTGGCTGGCATTAAAAGGAGCAGACATTTCCCAAGCTCACAACAACTGTTGGCAGAGGAAATATTCAGAAAAGCTGGGAAGCCAGCTTGAAGCTAAATACTGTTGGCAGAGAAGTACAACAGTCTATTAAGCATTGGCTGTACACAAACTAATCCATTAACGAGCATTTATTAAGCACCGACTGTATCAGGCACTGCCCCTGACCTCATGGAGCTGACATTCTATCAGAAGACCACATGGACCCATCTAAGTTATATACAGACAAAGCCCATGACGAGGGAACTAGGGTGAGGGAAGCCCTCAGGTGATACCTGAGCCGAGATCTGCAGGCAGCTAAGCGGCGGGGGTGGGGAGACGGTGCCATGGGGGAGCAAGAGCAGTTAGGTCGGCCTGGTTGGACCTCGGAGCATGAGGAGTGAGCTGGCTGGGGCTGGATGAGGCAGGTGAAGAGCAGGGCCCAGCCTCCCACCACTCTGGGCCACACCCTGCCATGGGGTCCTTCTCCCACCTGTCTGATGGCATGCTGATAGTGCTCCTGGATGTTCTTGGTGGGCAGCTGGCGGCAGCAGCGCAGCAGATAACGGTACAGCTGCAGCGGTGTTTGGACTAACTCAGCGCCCGGCAACGGGCCCATCAGCATCACCTTCTCCTAGAGAGGACCCAAGGTGAGGGAAGGGAACAATGATTAAACACCTATGATGGGTCAGTGCCAGGCACTCTGCCCATTGTAGGCACTTCACAAATATCCTTTCATTTGATCTGATCTTTACACTCACCATGGGAGATGATAGTGTGAGCCTCATTTTAAGGTTGAGGAAACAGAGGAAGACAGAGGTTAAGTGACTTGTCCAGGGCCACACATTTAGGAAGTGTCTGAGGTCAAATTTGAACTCAGATCTTCGTGACTGTAGATCCAGAACTCTGTCCACTGTGCCACCTAGCTGCCTTTCAAAGACGTTTATAAACTGACCCCTTGCTCCTTCTCCAGAATTCCCACATCTGGGCCCACATTTGAACTCAGGTTTTTCTGACTCTAGGTCCTGTGTTTATCTACTGGGCCCCTCACCAGCCAACATGGTGAAGGAAGAGCCCCTAATAGGGATTCCAGGCTCAGCTCTGCCACTTATCAGCCACGTTACCCTGGACAAGTTATTTCATTCCCCCCACCTCTGTTTCCTCTCATCTGTGAACTGATGGATTTGGATCAGCAGACCGCCAGAGAGTCAGGATTTGGCCTCACAAATCTCTCAGCCTCCCTGGGCTTCAGTTTTCTCTGTTGTGATAGGCTGGGATTCCCCCCCCCCCCACCCCCTTCCCCTTCCCCTTAGGGATTAAGCTGAAAAGTTGAACCTGAGACTAGACCAGGCCAGAAAGCTCAGGCTAAAAGTCTCCACCTGCCGAGACAACTTTCTGGGGATTCAGCCAAGCTCCCTGGGCTTCCTGGTCACCTAAGGGCATAAAAAGGAGCTTCTGGAGTTCCAGCCCCAGCTCATGTCCCAAGGCCAACGGAGAAAGGCGTTCCAGAAGGGAGAGGGGAGGACATGAGATGCTGTCCAGCCTTTCTTTTATCAACTACTCTATGAGCCAGGAGGGTCTCAGGAGGGTCTCCCTTTGAGCCAGTACTGGGTTCAAGGACTGAGGGGGCCAGGTGGAGCAGGATCAGCTCATGCCATCTATGCAATGAGGGGGTGACCTGTCCAACCTGCTGCCTGGGAGCCCCCATCAAAAGATTTCTGGCCACCGATTACCTCTGGGGGGGGTCAGAGCCAAGATGACGGCACAGAAGCAGCAAAGTTTCACAGCCCTCATAAAACCCTTAAAAACCCATAAAATACGACTCTAAATAAACTCCAAAACCCACAAAAATACAGAAAACACATCTCTTGCTGAAGGCAGCTCGGCAGGAGGGGCAATGGCTGGGAGCCAAGGCCAGCCCAGCCTGAAACCGTGGCCTAGCCCCAGGGTGATCAGGGAAAAGCCACAGCTGGAGTCTACAGGA
Organism: Pseudocheirus occidentalis; assembly: GCA_028646575.1. Taxonomy (NCBI): domain Eukaryota; kingdom Metazoa; phylum Chordata; class Mammalia; order Diprotodontia; family Pseudocheiridae; genus Pseudocheirus; species Pseudocheirus occidentalis. The sequence goes on from CM053593.1 coordinate 362,451,812, forward strand.
GAGTGGATTGGCAGCACCTGGGGCAATCTCCACATTTATCAAGCCAGGAAAATTACGGCTACGAGAAAGGTGGAATTCAAGCTAAATTTGAGGGGGAAAAAGTGGTCCAGCAGAACTGCCCTCAGGGCAAGGAAGCAGCCCAACCTGGCTGCCTCAGAGCTCCTGGCCTGTGGATAGCAGGGGGGCAAAAGCAAATGATAAAAGGTCAAGGGCTCCTGCATTTAATGGCCTGGATCCGGATCGTGGTCTTGGGTGGTGGTCCTGGGGTGCACTTTCAGCAGGCCAAAGCTGGTGGGGGGCTGCAGCACCTCCCTAATAGCTCTGGCAGCTGTGAAAACAAGTGATTTGGGACAGAGTTTTCCCCTCTGGAAGCAGAGTTCCAACAGAGCTAAAAAATCAAGCAATTAATTGACTGCCCAATATGAGGAGAAGGAAGCAAAGTAAGAACAGTAATCAAACTCTAGAATCCTTTTTGGGGAACAGAAAGGATCAAGGTATGGAGCAGGAGGAACACAACGCAGTCAGAACTACCATACCAAATGCTTCCCAGATACATGAAGATTGCCTACAAGCCATAGATCAGCTTAAAAAGGATTCTGAAAACCAAATAAGAGAAGTGGAGGAAAAATTGAGAAGAGAAATGAGAATGATGCAAGAAAGAGTCAACAACCTGACTGAAGAGAATAACATCTTAAAAAACAAATTAACTCAGGTAGCAAAAGAAGCCCAAAAAGCCAATGAGGAGAAGAACGTCTTAAAAAGTCGAATTTGCCCGATGGAAAAAGAGTCTCAAAAGCTCACTGAAGAGAATAATTCCTTCAAAATTAGAGTGGAGCAAATGGAAGCAAATGACTTTATGAGAAATCAAGATACTATTAAACAGATACAGACAAATGAAAAAATAGAAGGTAATGTGAAATATCTCCTTGAAAAAACCACTGACCTGGAAAATAGATCCAGGAGAGACAACCTGAAAATTATTGGTCTACCTGAAAGCCATGATCAAAAAAAGAACTTAGAAAGCATCCTTTAAGAGATTCTCAAGGAAAATTGCCCTGATATTTTAGAACCAGAGGGCAAAATAGAACTTGAAAGAATTCACCAATCACCGCTTGAAAAAGATTCCCAAAAGAAAATTCCTAGAAATGTTATAGCCAGGCTCTAGAGTCCCCAGATCAAGGAGAAAATATTACAGGCTGCCAAGAAGAAAGCAATGTGTATACTGTGGAAACTTGTCAAAGTTGAACTATTTACATGCCAACATGGAAAAATGATAGTAGTAACTTATGAAACTTTTCTTAGTATGAGGACAGGAGAAGGGAATACAAATGTATACATATGTATATTTACACATATGTCTATATAGGAGGGTATATATGCGTACGAATACATATCTGAGCATATGTGTACATAGAGGGTACAGGATCAATTGAATACAAAGGGATAATACTTTAAAGGGTGATATTCTGAGGTGGGAGAGGACTAGAATGAGAAGAGACAGTGAGAGACAGAATGGGGTTAATCATCCCATATAGAAGAGGCAAGGGAAAACTGTTACAACTTTACTTTCATTTACTCTCATTGAATTTGTCTTAGGAAAGGAACAACATAAACTCTAAACTGGGTATCTTGCCACACAGGAGCGTAGGGGGTATGGGGATGAGAGGCAGGATGACAGAGGGGAGGGCAGGGTCTGGGGGATGGTCGCTGGAAGCACACGCTTCAGTAAAGGGACAGGGACAGAGTAGAGAATAGAATGGGGTAGAGGGGGGTGGGATAGGAAGGAGGGACATATAATTAGTCTCTAACAATATATGTCTACTGTGGAGATGTCCTGTGTAATTACACATGTATAGCCTGTATTGAATTGCTTGTCCTTCCAGCGAGGGTAGGTGACAAGGGAGGAACCGAGGGAACCTAGAATTTAAAACTCTACAATCAAATGTTAAGAAAAAAAATGTATATATGTGTATGTATATATGAGTGTGTGTATGTATATATATATATATATATATATATATATATGTATATGTGTATATGGGGGTAGGGAGACCCTCCCTGCCCT
>CM053593.1:362454376-362483799 GCA_028646575.1 Pseudocheirus occidentalis
CTTCTATTTTTTTATTTGTTTGGATCTGTTTAATAGTATCTTGATTTCTCATAAAGTCATTTGCTTCCATTTGCTCCATTCTAATTCTGAAGGAATTATTCTCTTCAATGAGCTTTTGAGATTCATTTTCCATCTGGCAAATTTGACTTTTTAAGGCATTCTTCTCCTCATTGGCTTTTTGGGCCCCTCTTGCCATTTAAGTTAATCTATTTTTTACGGTATTATCTTCTTCAGTCAGGTTGTTGGCTCTCTTTTCATGATTTTCTTGCATCATTCTCATTTTTCTTCCAAATTTTTCCTCCACTTCTCTTATTTGGTTTTCAAAATCCTTCTTAAGCTCCTTCTTGTAAGCAGTTTACACTTTTCTTGGAAGCTTTTAGTGTGGGAGTTCTGACTGTGTTATCTTCCTCCCATTCCATGCTTTGATCCTTTTTGCCCCCCAAAAAGGAATCTAAAGTTGGGTTGCTGTGTTTACTTTGCTTCCTTTACCTGCTTATATTGCCAGTCAATTACTTGGCTTTTTTAGCTCTGTGGAAATCTGCTTCCAGAGGGGAAATCTCTGCCCAAAATTGCTGGGGTTTTCACAGCTGCCGGAGCTATTAGGAGGCTGCTCTCTCTACTGCCTCCACCAGCTTTGACTCACTGGTCACACACCTCAGGACCACCTCCCAAGACCACCATCCTGATCCAGGCAGGTTAATGCAAGAGCACTTAGCCTCTGAATGATCGCTTGGCCCCCTGCAATCTGCAGGCCTGGAGCTCTGAAGCAGCCACGTGGAGGTGGTGCTTCTTGCCCTGGGGGCAGCTGGCCGGCTTGTTCCTTTTCCCCAAATTTAGCTGAGTTCCACTTCACTTTGTCCTTATGTCTTATGGGTTGATAATTCTGGAAACTGCCACAGCTGCTGGTGATCCACTCTCCCAAAGGCTCCAGCCGTGGTTTGTCCTGGTGGCCCTGGGGCTAAGCCACAGTTTCAGGTTGGGCTGGTTTTGGCTCCCAGAGCTCTGCTATGAGCCCTGCCTATCCACCTGCCAGGCTGCCTTCAGTGGGAGTTGTTTTTCTGTAATTTTGTGGGTTCTGGAGCTCTAAAATTTGTTTAGAGTCATATTTTATAGGTATTTGAGGTGGTTATGGGGGGAGCTGCCGAGTTCTCCTGCTTCTACACTGCCATCTTGATTCCGCTCACTCCAGAAGCCTTTTTAAATGACCCTCTTCTTAGGCCTCCAAAAGATTGCTTTGTATATATATTTTGTATTTACTTCTCTGTGCTCTCCCTTTTCTTTTCCTTCCTGGTAGAATGTAAGCTCCCTGAGGGTGGGGATTAATTCAGGATTTACTTTGTCTTTGTAACACCAATACCCAGTACCTGGACATGAAGCAGATACTTAATAAATGCTTGTTGAGAGTCATTCTTCTTAGATAAAAAATCACAAGATGTGAACAAGCAGTTTTCAATGGAAGAAATTAAAACTACGGGCGGCTAGGTGGCGCAGTGAATAGAGCACCAGCCCTGGAGTCAGGAGGACCTGAGTTCAAGTCCGGCCTCAGACACTTAACACAAAAACTAACCGTGTGACTTTGGGCAAGTCACTTAAACCCAACTGCCCTCCAAAAAAAAAAAAGAAATTAAAACTACAACCAAATAAAAATTCACCAAATCATCACCAAAAATAATTTGAGAAATGCAAGTTAAAACAACTCTGAGGTTCTACTTCACACCCATTAGATTAGCAAAATGACAAATGTTCAAAGCCCTGGAGCAGGCATTTTAATGCATTGTTGGTAGAATTGGTAGAGTTTTGAAATGGCCCAGTCATTCTGAAAATTGGTTGGGTATTATGCCCCAGGGATCACTTTAACCATGGGAAAAAACCTATGTATACAAACACATATAGCTCTTTTATAGTGTCAAAGAATTGGTAGCCGTTGCCCAACAATACTGTCTAAAACATAGACACACACACAGGAAAAAGAGATGAAACAAAGGAAGGACAGAAAGAATCACAAACAGGGAAGCTTTGAAAGTCACATATTTGGGGGCTCCTAGGTGGTGCAGTGAAAAGAGCACCCACCTGGAGTCAGGAGGACCTGAGTTCAAATATGGTCTCAGACACTTGACCCACTAGCTGTGTGACCTTGGGCAGGTCACTTACCCCCAATTGTCTTGCCTTTCCCCCCCGAAAAAAAGAAAGTTACATATTTTAATTTATCATTTATAATATTATTTAGAAACTTATATTGTAAAAGAAGAGTGAGTTGTATATAGTATAGATTCCCAGTTTCATTACAATCCTCAGTTTTCTGTTCCACTGTGTATATGTAAATGGCTATTTTTTTGAGGTTAAGTTTTTTTAAGAACTTAAAATTGTTTATTGAATGAACAAATGAATGAATAAAAACATTTATTAAGCACAAAATGTAGGAATCAGGAATTTATAATGTAATTGTAAATAATGGGGAGCCACTGAAGGTTTTTTTTTTTTTTTAGGTAATGATCAGAAAGATCCATAGGGAAATAATTTGGGCAGCAGGGTGAAGGATGAATAAAGGACTGGAGCAGAGAAAGTAAATAGAGGGCAGATAGGTGGTGAAATGGATAGAGCATCAGGCCTGGAGTCAGAAAGACCTGAATTCAAATCCGGCTTCAAACACTTATGAACTGTGTGACCCTGGGCAAGTCACTTCACCCTGTTTGCCTCAGTCTTCTCATTTGTAAAATGAGCTAGAGAAGGAAATGGCAAATTACTCCAGTATCGCCAAGAAACACCCAAACAGGGACACATAAAAGTTGGATATGACTGAGAAATGACTCAACAAAAACAAAAATGATAATATGCCTGAAAGGTGGTGAGGACCTGAATGAAGGAGATGGTAGTGGGGGTAGAGAGGAAGCTACAGGGACCTCCTCTGTTGTGACATTGAAAGGAATGGCTTTTGGCAAACTGATTTAGGGGGAGAACAGGTGGGCAAGGAGTCTGAAAGAATCCTCCCCAAGGTTTTGAGTCTGAGTGACTTAAGTGGATGGAGGTGAAATCACCATAAATCAGAAAATCAGCCAAATATGGAGGAACAAGTACAGGATTTAGTCATCTAAATTTAGAGTCATTTAGACTCATCTAGGGTTCATCACATACTGCCTTTGAGAATGTGGACAAAATCACTTAACCTCTTCCTTATCTGTAATAATAATAATAAGTATTATATATGTACATATATGCATATATGTGTACACACACATATATACACCAATAATAGCTAGCATTTATGGAACACTTTGGCTTTACATACATCATCTCATTTGAACCTCAAACAAAATTTGTGCTATTACTATCCCCCATTTTACAGATGAGGAAACTGAGGCTGAGTATGACTTGCCCAGGGTCACACTGCTAGCACGTGTCTGAGGCAAGAGTTGAACTCCTGTCTTTCTGACTGCAGATCCCAAATTTTGTTCGCTGCCACCTGAGTCCCTTCAGCACTACTTCCCAATTAACTCCCTCCTCGTAGAAATGAACCGAGCTTACCTAAAACATACAGATTAACAAACTCTCCGGCAAATCAGCCCCTCTTATTTACACCCAAGCAGGGTACACCATTAACGCAGATCCAATCGATAAATCGTTAAGCTTTTTAAGGCCATTATTAGGCAGAGTCTGCTAGAAAGGAGAGCCGGGGCTGGTTTCACAGCTTCTTTTGTTTAACCCTCCGGAAAGCGCCGGATTTTTCTTTTGTTTTGTTTGATCAAGCTTAATATTTTGCAAGAAATTTTACCATCATTTCTTTCACCCCTTCTTCTATTGTTCCCAGATCATCATGTTCCTGAATCGCAAACGTTGTTCTAATACCAAAATCTCATAAAATATTCAAGAAGCAAGCTGTTCCCTTTACCTTGGAGAGGCTGTACCTTCATGCCCTCCCTTTCTGCCATCACAGAATAAACAAGAGATGCTACCATTCACAAAACACAGTGGTGATTAGAAAATGTTTCCTACAGGAAGGTCCAAAAATGCCCACTCCTTCATCCGAACCCATCCCACTCCAAAATCAAACTAGAAAGGAAAGCAAATAGGTTTGAATTTGACTGCAGTCTCCAAATTTTTGTCAGAAAGGGAAAAGAGATTTTATGTTTTAAAGGATAGTTTTCAAAGCAATATTAATTGAATTTTATTCTATTGAGATTTATTACACTCCTACTATGTGCAGTTTCAAGAGGAGGAGAGTGCTAATAGGCAGGGAAGACCAAAAAGGCCTCAGGCAGCAGAGAGTCTTTAAGCTGGGCTTTGGAGAAAACTGGGGATTCTGAGGAAAGAGGATTTCCCAGAATTGAGGGGATCTTGGGCAGAGGTTGGGGACAGAAACCAAAGGGAGCGACTAGCAGTCTGGTTTGACTGAAAAGGAGAGAGGCTGAGAGGGGAAAATATGAAGTGAGTCAGAAAAAGTAATTGGGAATTGGATTGTGGAGAGCTTTAAATGTCCTGCTGACCATTTTGTACCGTATCCTAGGGGCAATAAGAAATGTGGAGAGACCAGATAGGGAGGAGGGAGATCCTCTAACTGATCTCATAAAGAGAACTTCGGTGTCTGCAGGATGGAGAGAAATTGTGACTTGGGAAATAGGGGGTCTAGCCTCAGTTTCCTCATCTGTAAAACCAGCATGATAATAATAGCTCTTACCCCCTAGAATTGACATGGAGGATCAAAAGAAATAATATCTGAAAAGAGCTTGGCAAACTTTGAAATGCTATATAAATGTTAGCTTTTCTTACTCTTCATTACTTGGTAAATAAGTCCCAGTATGTTTCTTGAGGCACTCAAAGGTTAAATTATTCACCCAGAGTCCAGCCTCAGTTGTGTCAGAAGCAGGATTTGAACACGGATCTTTCCTGATTTCAAATTGTACCTCTTTATCTGCTATACTGCAGTCTGCCTCTGTTCTTTAGAAACACATAAAAATTATGGCAGACCCACCCCGTGACTCTCATGGATGAAACCCAGGCTATTCCTGGCATATACGGGCTCACTTTTATTACTCTCTAGTCTCAGAGAAACAGACACCCTCATGGTTACACTCGCCTTATTATTTGGGCATAAACAGAAAAACGGGAAGCTTTTTTTTAAAGGTTAAATTTGAAGAATCTGTCGCCCAAGAGTTATGTGTTCAAGTCATTTCCTTACAGGGCAGTTAATTTGCTTTGCTAAGAAAAATGTCCCCGCTTTCCCTTGAAATCTGATGCCATCACTTAAATTGACACGCCAGGGTTTACAACCACACATTTAGAGCAAAATAAAAAAATCAAGACGTTTCCTGGCAGAAGCGTTTAGGTTGTAGCTTTTTTATTTTTATTTTGTAATCCACATTTCGGCTTAAAGAAGCAAGGATACATTTGCATCCAGTGATTAAACCTAGCCATTGTCTCAAAGGCTGACCATGTAAATAATTCAAATGAATTCATCAATATAGAATAGATTTAATAAGCATAATAAACCCTTTGACGAAAGCACTTAAGACACTCGGTCTGCCCCCAGCTACCCCCTCCTCTCCGGGATCTCAGATTTCCCAGGGAACCGAAGTGGAGCCTGGTTGCTCTCTCCCATTCAAATTATGCAAAGTTGCTATTTACCCGGTTGCAATTTGCATGTCTCAGATCTTGCCAGAGCCTGGCATTTAAGGGGCATGGGGCGAGGAATGAATGTGCCAAAATGGAATACTGGGGAGAAAAAAGGAAAGCACGTGGAGTTAAGTACATCCTCCCTTTCCCGGGCACATCCCCAAATGTAAATGATTTAGAGGACCTCTCAGGGCTCCACAATTCCCGGCTTCTACTAAGGATTTTTTTCCCCCCAAATGGCAGCTTTTTTTTTTTCTTAGAAGAAGGCAGACTGGTGTAGTTCACAGAAATACTAAATTTCAAGTCAAGAAGGCAGTGTGCTCCAATGACTCTGGGATCATCCTGCTTCCCACCCTACTTATTTTGGGTGAGTCACCTAATTTTCCTGGATCTCAGTTTTTTCATCTGTAAAATGGAGCAAGGGTGGGAGAGATAAGGAGGGACAGTGAGTGAATAAATGAAAGACAAAATATTTATTTGGAGCTCACTATGTTCTAAGCTAATTCTAAGGGATACGATGTCCCTGCTCTCAAGAAGCTAATATTCTAACATAGGAATAAGGACTAGAAGAGTGAGTGCAAGGGTTAGGAAATTTGTTCTCAACAGTCACCAAGATGGGGAGGGGAACCACAAAAGGATGATCCACTGACACATTCTTTCAAGAGGCACAGGAGGCGTGGTTTGGTGGTGTGCTGAATAGAACACAGGTTTACATACTTTAATTTATCATTTATAACACTAGCTGTGTGACCTTGAATAAGTCACTTAACACCAATTGCTTTGCCTTTCCCCCTCCAAACAAAAAAGGCACTGGAAATGTTGATTAGATTAGGGTTCCCAGAGCTGGGAAGGTGGGGAAAGGGATGTTCAAGGGAAGAAGCATTTATTAGGCATCTCCTATTACGAGGCACAGTCCTACCAGCTTTACAATAATCTATTCCTGACTTGACCCTGTAGAAAATGGCCTGTATGAGGATGTGAGCACAAACTGAATAGCTTCACTGGTGCAGGTTTGGAAGGTCAAACAGCTGTGACCTTAGAGACAAGAGAAAATGGCCTCCAGGGAAGAAGAGGAGGCCTCCAGGTCCTGGTCTAGTGTTAGTTACATATTCTCCTAAGATTCCTGGTCTCACTAGCTGTCACTTCTGTCATGTTTGACTCTTCTTTTGGGGTTTTCTTGGCAAAGATCGAGGAGTGATTTGCCATTTCCTTCTCCAGCTCATTTGACAGATGAGGAAATTTTGAGATGAAGTTAAATAAACTGCCCAGGGTCACACAGCTAGTGTCTGGGGGTCGGATTTGAACTCAGGTCCTCCTGACTCCAGGCATGGCATTCTATCCACTGCATCACCTAAGCTGCCCTTAATAGCTCTGCAAGACTTTGAGTAAACCACCTAACTCACTGGATGCTCGCAAGGTCCAGATGAAAGCGTCTATGACTATCGCTTTAGCTAAATCTCCAAGGTCTCTCTCTCTAGTATCTTTCCTATGTTCATCTTAGAATGGAAGCACACTGAGGGCAAAGAATGTTTCCTTGCTGTTTTTGTCTCTCAGCACTCAGCACAGTGCTTGGCATGTAGTAAGCACTTAAATATTTGTTGATTTAGTGATTGAAATGAGCAAGGATTTTTAAAAAAATTTAAGGGATAGATCTTCGACTAGTGATTTATAGGGTCTAGAGAACTCCCAAATAAGGAAACTCCCTCCGATGGTATAGGTCATCTCCTTCTCTGCAATTTAGTCTTTTAAAAAATAATAATATTTAATTCCCTCCCATTACACATAAAATTTTTTAACATTAGGTTTTTTTTTTTTATTTTGAGTTCCAAATTCTATCCCTTCTTCCTTCCCCTCCCCTCTCTCTGGGATGGTAAGCAGTCTGATAAAGGTTATACATGTTGACAGTTTAGTCTTAAACAGGGGTTCTTATCATTCCGTGTGTGTGTGTGTGTGTGTGTGTGTGTGTGTGTGTGTCCTAGATGCCTTTGACAGTCTAGGGAAGCCTATGGACCCCTTCTCAGAATCAGGTTTTTAAATTCATAAAATTTAAATTCATAAAATCCATAATAAACCAATAACATTAAAATTCAGTCATCAACATATTTTTTGGGGGGAAAATGGTTCAGGGCCCCAGGTTAGGAATCTTATTAAGAGCATTGCAAACCATCTAGAGCAGAGCACCATGCTGCATTGTGACCCTCAGAGTTTGGAGTGAGACCCAAACCAGATCATCAGTATTGGGGAAATATTTTTACAAAGAAATAAAAATACAATAGATAATGTCAATATGTGGTTCTAAGTCAATATGCAGCCCACAGTGGTGGTTTAGTGGCTCAGGTTTCTGAAAATTTAGACCCCTGAAAATTTAGGTGATTTGCCCAGTGGCCATACAGCCAATTCACGCTAGAGACTGAACTTGAATGTGGGTCTTCATGGTTCCAGGGTCACGCCACATTCTCTCCAGTTTGTTTTTCTTAAAAATACAAAATCTCTGAGAAGTTACATGACTTGCCCAGGGGTCACATTGCTATACCTGTTTGAAAATAGGTTTGTGCCTTGGTCTTGCTGGGTCCACGGTCATCTCTCTATGCACTGTGCCCTATTTTGCTCAAATTTAAAACAAAAATAAAACACATAAACAAAATCCTGCCTGAGAGCTAGCAGTACAGAAATCTCTGCTCTGTTCTTTCCATGTCCACCCTTAAAAAAAAGCAAAAAAAGTTATAAAAATTCTATTAAATGAAGCAATGGGATCTGGTGCTAGAGCATAGGACATAGTGTCAGAAAAAACTGGGTTCGAATCTTGGTTCCAACAATTACTAGCTTGGTGGCCCCAAGCAAAACTTATCATTTCAGTGAACTTCCAACTTTTTTTTTTAACTAAATTACACATCAGTGGTAGTGGTGGTGGGAATTCCCAACCAGTGAAATCACAGATACTTAAAATAATAAGTGTAATCACCCAGAAATATAGCAAATAGGGTATTCTGGTTAATAAATATATATCTGATGATTTCCAGCTATCCCACGCTTGGTTTTCCAAAGTCTAAGATAATAAACAGCTCTTTCTGAACATCTTTTATTTAATGTCCAAGGCCTACACTACGTTGTATGGCTCAGTGCTGAAGCATAATCCAGATGGACAAATGATAAAACTACAATTCATAGCCCATGGGTAGGCACAATAAAATTATTGTGGATTTTATTAACTTTCTAAAAATGTGGAGAGGCAGCTGTTTCCTAGAGATGGCAATGTCTAGATAATTTAGGGAAAGTCTCATGCCATAAGCACTCATCCACCCACCTACACTCACACTAACACACATGCACACATATATGTATATATGTATTTGTGTATATATACAATATGTATGTGTACATGTCTATGTACATATGTATATATAAATACATACATGTACATACATACACATACCTACAACCCAGGATGGTTCATCTACAGAAAACCTAGTACTGCAAACTACTAAACCTAAAGTAGAACGAGTTCTTCGAGGTCACCCAGCCCTACCTTTTTTCCAGTAGATTGCCAGCTTCTTGGGGGTAGGGACTAATTTTTGCCTGTTTTTGCATCTGAAGAACTTAGCACATAACAGGTTCTTAATAAACATTATATGACTGATTCACATTTAATAGGTGAAGGGAGGCCAAGTGATTTACCCCAAGGTCGTGCAGCTAGGGTGTAAGTCCAGGCCACCCAATCATGGGATTTCAGACATGGAAGAGACATCCAAGGCTGTCTTATCCAACCCAGACTTGAAAATGAAATGCTTTCTGTGACAAGTCAAGCCTTTATTTCAAGTAGGGGGAAAGCAATAGCCTCCAGAGGTAGCTCTGGATTTGAATATCTCTGATTGTTGAGTCAAAAAGAACCAGCCTCATTTCTCTTACAGCTTTTTGCTTTCTTGAAGACAGCCGTCCTGTTTCCCCAGCCCCTACTGAACCTTCTTTTCTCCAGGCTAAACATCCTCAATTCCTTCTCATATCACGGTTTTCAGGCCTTTGCTGATCTGTTTTCTATCCTTTGGATACTCACCAGGTTCTCAATGGCCTTCCTCAAAGGACAATGACTCCAATAGTCATAACCTATGTCATGGTAGAACCCCTAGCTGCATCACTGGCTTTTTCACCGTTGGGCAAGACTGTGAGAAATAATACTGATCTTCCCATCTGGACAGTGAGACACTGATCCTCTATCTGTCTCCAGGAGGGTCCTCCCACATACAGATATACCCACATACAAGTATTAAAGGGTCACAGCATTAGGAAGGTTGAGAACCACTGCTGTAACTGATGCCCAAACACTTTGCTTGGGCTTTGGTCCCACCCCTGCCGTCTAATCTACTTGTTGGTGTTACGACATCTCCTCTCTCTGGTAATGCCCCTGTTTTGCCATGCATGTTGTTATATGTGGATTTCCTGGTTTCTGCCCATGCTTTGCCTTACCTGTCAGTATCTATATTTTCTTGGTTCTTACTGTCAGGAGCTCAAAACTGTGGGGCAGAGAGAAAAAAAGACACAGGGTTGCGGCTGTCTTGAGATGGTTCCTTCACCATCACTTGCTGTTACTGAGGTAAGCAATTGCTATTTCACAGAGGGCATTTAGGAGTGTCAAGAAGTAGTCAGGCTACCTGGTGAATGTGGTGTGGGGGTTGTTGGAAGCCAGCCTGGCTGCATAGAAGGAGGTGCAGTGACTGCCTTGAGTATGGAGAACTGACCTGGTAGAGAGCTTACGCTGGGGATTCAGTGCACTGGGACATGCTATCTATTTCTTTCCTTTCTATCCAATTCAATAATCATTGATTAAGTACCTGCTCTGTGCCAGGAACTATATGAGGCCCCGGGAAACAAAAGTGAACAGTAGATTTGGGAGGGAGGATTAGCCTGGACAATCACCTTCACCACACTTAAAGTGACAAGATGCTACACCTGATACCTGAATCAGATGAAAGCACATTTTAATCAGTCCCTACGTGTGGATAAGCCCTAGAATAATCTCTACTGAATCAATCAATCAAGCAAGCAACTACAGCTTTCAATCTAGGGCTTCTTCCCCTTTTTCTGTGGACTGGAACTCTTGGGTAGTGTCTGATGAAAGCTATGGACTCATCAGAAATTTTTAAAAAATTTTAATAACACTTTCCCCAAATTACATGTCAAGACAATTTTTAGCTTTGGTTTTTACAAGATTTTGAGTTCCAAATTTGTCTCCCTCCCTCCCCTCCCCTCTTCCGAAAACAGTAGGCAATTTGATATAGATTACACATATGCTGTCGTGTAAAACATATTTCTATATTAGTCATAGTTATGAAAGAAAAAAAACAGATCAAAAGGGGGAAAAAGCTATGAAAAAGAATAAAGTAAGTGAAAAAAAATATGCTTTGATTTGCATTCAGAGTCCAACAGTTCTTTACGTGGATGTGGATAGCATTTTCCTTCATGGTCCTTTATACTTGTCTTGGATCACTGTGCTGCTGAGAAAAGCCGAGGAATTGAGAGCTGATCGTCACACAATGTTGCTGATACTGTGCTCAGTGTTTTCCTGGTTCTGCTTATTTCACTTTGTATCAGTTTGTACAAGTCTTTTCAGGTTTTTCTAAATTTTGCCTATTCATCATTTCTTATTGCACAACAGTATTCCATTACATTCAAATACCACAGCTTGTTCAGTCCTCGCCCAATTGACAGGCATTCTCTCAATTTCCAATACTTTGCCCCCATGGAAAGGGCTACTATGAATATTTTTTGCACATGGAAGTTCTTTTCCCTTTTTAATAATCTTTTTGGGATACAGACCTAGTAGAGGTATTGCTGGATGAAAGGGTAGGCACAGTTTGGTTGCCCCAGAATTATGTTTTTAAATACATAAGATAAAACTATATGATTACAAAGGAAGCAAATTATTTTGAAATAGTAGTCAAAATATATTTTAAAAAAATTTATGAACCCTTAGGTTATGAATCCCTGATTATGTGTAAAAATCCTCGATCCATTGATAAACCTGTGAAATCTATTAGATGGAGTAATGTTGCTCAGAAATCTGTTCCAATTGAGTGATTTAGTCACATCCTGTGGGGTTTGTATAAAACCACTGAGCTAGTCAGAATCAAGAATTTAAGCATCTAGCAGCTTGGAGGTAGAACCTTTGACCAAGACCCTGAGCAGGACTTACTTGAGTGGGGAAGAAAGTGCTAAGGCCTCAGTCTTGATTTTCCCCTTGACCTCAGGAAGATCTTGTTAACTTCAGAGGCTCAGAGGATTTGGATTTTTTATTGGTGCCTATGCAGTGTCTGAAGGACAGCAGTGGCTTGCGGTAGTGTCTGTACTGGGAAGTGAGGGCTAACTGAACTTGATGAAGAAAGGCAGGATCAGGGCTCTACAAAGAGTCTAGTGAGGATCCAGCCCACATCTAAGGGAAACATTTTAAAGACTCCTGCAAAAAGAATACCAGGACCTGTGCATCAACATTTTGTTACATATGCTGTTTGATTCTGCTTTTCCCTTGACTCTATATATACTAGTTAGGGGAGAAGGGAAGCGAGGGTACGTTCTATACGAATGTTATCTACTTAGTAAGCGCTAGTTTCTAAAAGCTATTTAAATCTGGCTGACTGATATCACCTGATAATTATGGAGGGAACATACCAGTGGGGGCTTATTGGCTGTAGCTTGAAAACTTCTGGCATGTACAAAGTCTAGACAAAAATAAGACAGTTCTGCCTTGAAAGGATCTACATTCTAATAGGAGTGGGTGGGTGGACTAAGTCAGGCTCTCAGACTCAAACTCTAGTACATGGTGCCTGTCACTTGGCTACTGGAACTTGAGAAATACTTATTTTTCTTCTACATTCTAGGCAAGCCAGAGTGAAAAATGGAAATCTGTTAAGATGAGAAAGGAGGAACTGATCCGGCAATGTCAGGGAAACAGATTCCATTTGAGAGGACAGCCGTAGCCCCTCAGCTACAGGCCAATAGACACGACTGAATAAATTCATTTCAGATGGCATCTGTTCTGTTTGATCCTCAAATGTCCTATATCCTGCTGAATATCAGTCTGTAAGTAGAGCTAGGAAGCCAAGACGGACCCTTGACAAAATTGGGAAGCCAATGAAAAACTCCCCCCAGTGCAGTCAGCCTCCTGGTTTGGTATTTTTTGCCCCAAGGTGTGGTTTTCTTCTTACCCCTCTCAGAAGCCTGGCATCTATTACCCTCATGGTCTGATCCTTCGACCCCTCCTTCTAGACAGACCTTCCCGACTACACCTTCAGCCCGTTTGGGCAGGTCTGTCCAGATGGGGAGCAGAATCAGAAGCCTGGTGTGGTAGGAAAGAGGAAGGGTTTAGGGAGACAGGGAAGGCTAGAGGGCAGCTACTCAAGGTTACAAGCACAGAAATCAGAACCGGAAGGAAGCACAGATGGAGTCTAGTTCAACTACCTCAGTTAATGAAGGAGAAAACCATTGCCTTAGGAAGGCTGAGTGACTTAACCAAGGTAACACAGTCAGTAAGTAGCAGCCAGGATTTGGACTTCATTTTGAAGAACAACTAGCATTTCTGTAGAACATTTACAAGGTACTTTACATATATTATCTCATATGGTCCTCACAACAACAGAGGTATTAATACCCCTATTTTACAGTTGAGGAAACTTAGGCAAACAGACAAAGGTGAAGTGGCTTGCCCAAGGGTCACATAGGTAGTAAGTAGCTGAAGCTGGTTTTGAACTCAGTTCTCCCCAACTCCAGGCCCAGTTTTCTTTGCTTCCTTTTTTATACTCTACCTTCCCCTTCTCAAGGCAAAGGACATAGATTCCAGGGTCTGGGAGGGCAGAGGTAGAAAGAGGAGCACTAGGAAGTAGGAGAGATTGGGGTCTAATCACAGGATCTGTCCTTCTATTCTCTTGGCTCTAGAGGCAATGTAAACAGCTCACACACTCGATCTATCAGCTTCGATGAGAACTTCTTGATTACTACTCATTAGTACCAGCACTCACTGGTTATGTAAGGAGGAAAAAAGCAGTCCCTACCCTCAAGAAGCTTACATTCTAATGGGAAAGATGACATGTGTATAAATCAGTACAAGATTAAAGACAGTAGATTGAAAGCAGCCTTTGAGGGGAAGGCACTAGTGGATAGGGGACATAGGAAAAAGTTTCTGAGTCTGAAAGGAAGCCAGTTCTGTACTTACAGCTACCCTCCAGTAGCAGGAAAGCTCCCTGAAGGCAAGGGTTATTTTGTTTTTGGCTTTATATTCTCAGGACCTGAACAGTACCTAGTAGGTGTTTAATAGTTGGCTTAGAGAGGGAGCAGGGCAATATGGATAGAGCTCTGGACCTTAAGACAGACATGAATTCAGATCTTACCTTAGACATTTATTTGCCTTGTGACCCTGGACAATCACTTAAGTTATTTGCCTCAGTTTCCTTGTCTGTAAAATGGGCACAATAACATCACCTGCTTCAGTGTGGTTTGGTGAGAATAAAATGAGAGAATGTAGGGAAAATGTTTTCTGTGCAGGGGAGAGGGCACTGAAGACAAGCTAAGTTCAAATTATGCTTCAGATACTCACTGACTGTGTGATCTTGGATATGTCATTTACCTTTTCTGTGCCTCAATTTCCTCACCTGTAAAATGAGAGAGTTGGACTAGATGGTCTCTAAGACCAATCTACGATCCTATAAAATGCTCTTTTGAGATTTTTAGGAGCCTGAGAAAAGGGTCTTCTCTTGTGTGTTCAAACTCATCGCTCTCTGCTGGATCTGGATTCATTGTTTTCTTTGCCACATCACATGGCATCTACTGAGGAAGGAAAGAGTTATGGAGGGTGACAGGCTGAGCACAGGAGAAAGAGAGGGTTATTCTGTGGCTAGAAAGGATGTTTAAAATATAATCACCCAATGACCAATCTTCACCTTCAGTTAAAACTGGTGATGAAGCCTACGGGGCTGACATATGAGCTGAGGTCATTCCGGAAGGGGGTTCAGGCAATCTCCCCTCAATTGATCAGAACTGTAGCTTCAATGAGTCACTCTTTCTTCGGAAGACAGATGCTGGAGAAAAAGCAACATTAATTAGGGGAGACCTCATTTTCATGAATGAGGTTATCTCCCGGAAAGAAATGTGGATTCAGGGGGTAGATAATAGACCATTTAAACTCCCTGTGGCTCAACTTAAAATTAATGGAGAGAGAAGAAGAAATGGTGCTATGTGGTCATAAATAAAATCCAGAAAGTACCAGTCCTTTGGTGGGGGAGGGAAAGGGAAATGTATGAGGGCCTGACATGCTTCAAACCTGGGTCTTTGATTGTGATCAAAAAGTCAAAAGTTGTGAAAATAATACAAGAAAAAAGAGGCATTTGCCCACTTACAAAGTACAAGTTACCCATTGCCTTCTGCCCATCAAGGAGAGCTGAACCTTTAAGGGTTGATTCTAGCCTTATTTATCATCACCATTGATGTCGTTCCTAGGCCTGGTCCCCTGTGACCCCTGTGACCCCTGTGAAAGGGTTGCTCGACTCCCAAAGGGGTCGAGACCCACAGGTTGAGAACCACTGAGTTACAAGCTACTGCATCTCTTGGTACTTGAGAACAAGCCCTGTTCTAGCCATAAAGGGTTTCATGTTCTTCCTCTAGGGAAAGAGCCAATTCTAGGCAGAGACAACTTGGAACCCACAGGACGATTAAGCGGCTGCACCCTTCTAGAATAGAGAGCGAGGAAGCAGCCAGAAGGGCCAGTTGGGACACAGGCATCCGGTCAGTATCTTAGATGAACTCTCCATCATTCTGCATCTCTCACTGCCAATGTCCCTTCTCCATTTTATTTGTCCCAATGCTTGCTCTTGATTCAGGCCAAATTTCTTCTGCCTTTAATTCATCCCATCATACTTAGAGTCATTTCATTCAATTTCCCAGGCCTCCTTATCTTTTACAAAGCCCTCCCTTTCAGCCACTTTGGACTCCTCTGTACTATGGTGGCCGTCTTTTAACCAATCCGCTGTTGACTTTCTAAAACCCATTATTTGCATCTCACACAAATAAGAGGTGGTTTATGTATAGCATAGGGCTGAAGAAGCAGAACCAGAGCTGAAAAGGGCCTCAGAAGACGTGTGGCCCAACCCCTTCCTTTAACAGATCTGGAAACTGAGTCCCAGAAGGAAAGTTACTTAGCCAAAGTCACATATTTCATGAGTGTAAGAGTCAGGATTTGAATTCAGGTGCCAGGACTCCACATTCTATGCTCTGTCTGCTGTACTGTACTATCTTATTTTGGGAGGAACTGCAGCATATTAACTCGCAATCATTCATGGAAATAAGCAGAAGCCAGCCGGAATAGTAAAAACCAGACATCCCTCAAGCTTTCTTTTAGCCTTTCCCACCAAAGTCGACCAGAGGTTATTGGCAAGATTTTTTTTTAAAACTGGTTTTCATTGCTGCAGGAAGCCAAGGAGGTGTTAACCTAGCCTGCAACCCTTGCAGAGCCCAGGAGAGGGCACACAAGCCTGGCTTGTCAAGGAGACACAGATGCCACACCCTTGACAGAGATTTCCTGGGCAATTAACAGATGGTCAACACAGCCACCTTCCTCAATCAAAGCCCCACCACTTCATCAAGCACAGTATATGGTGCAAAGGGGTGCCCAACAAACCATGAACCCAGGATGGACTGCAGGATTTAGAACTGGAAGGAACCTTAGCCACAAGCATTAACTAAGCAATTACAACGAGGTTGGCATTGTGCTGGGCACTGGGGAGACAAAGAAAAGTAAATACCACTAACTGCCCCCAAGGAGCTCATATTGTGGTGAGGGACATAAAACGGGGGGGGGGGGAAAGTGCAGTCATGCTATGTGTAAATGTAACGTAATTGCAGATTATTATAAGTAATAATCATGAAAATTAACATCCATGTAGAACCTACTATGTGTCAGGCATGCTAAGCACTTTACACAGGTAGGTGCTATTATTATTTCCACTTTACAGATGAGAAAACTGAGGTAAACAGAGGATAAGTGACTTGTCCAGTGTCATATAGCTGGTAAGTGTCTAAGGTTGGATTCGAACTCAAGTCTTGCTGACTCCAGGCCAGGGAACTCTATCTGCCACCTCACTGATATGAGAAGAAACTAGCAATAGAGAGGACCAGGAAAGGCATCCCCCTTTGCAAATTTCACTTGCCAGTCCCCCAAGCTCACAACCTCAGTATCATGGTAGACTCCGTATCCAATCTATGGTCTACACCTGTCTATTTTTATCATCATTAACATCTCTCAAATATGCCCCCGTTCTCTCCTCTAACACTGCTGGGACCACCCTTTGGGCTCTGTCCTCTGTGGGCACCCTGCACAACAGTGTTAAAGATATTTGGCAAGGGCACATCCATGGAAGGCCAACTATCATGGTTCACCATGGCACAGAAGTGTCTGTAGGTTCTTAAAGACTAGGCTGGCAGAACATAAGCTTTGGGCAGTTCTACCAAGTGGAAAGGGCTTTGAATACAGTTCTAGAGACAGTGTTTGTCTCCTGCCCAAGGTCCAGTCTTCTTACGTGTGGAGAGACTTATTATCAGCAGACTGATCTCTGAGAGTTGGATTCTTTGGCCATGGAAACCCTTAAAGGGCAGTTGCGTGGCCAAAAGTCCCACACTCCAGCTCAGGGTGAGTGAATGCTGCTAAGAAACGAGAGACATGATCTACATAATTGTAATAATTGATTGATTGATTGTTCATGCTTCGTTCTCAAAGAAGACTAATGACATCATGAGGGTGATATCTTGATTGGCGAGTGAATTCGATTTAAGTGAAGAAGTAGTGCAAAGTCATCAGCCTCACTCTGTCCTCCAGAGTCACCAAAGTCCAGTGGCAGGACAAGAGTCAGGACGACTGGCCACCACCTGGGAAGCAGTGGGTGGCTTTGACTTCTCTACATCGAGGTCTTTCCCAAACCTCACTTTGTCTGAGGCGATGCCCATTCTGGGACTAAGGGCTAGGTAAGAATAACGATAATTGCCAACATTCATATATTGACTTGAGGTTTACATTCAGGATCTCATTTGGCTATTAAGAAAGCTATACCAGAGGCCATGTTCCATAACCTGTTCACTTCTCTATGACCATCCTGAACTGTTAGCACCTGAACTGTTTCTCTAGTATATTGACCTTGGCTTTGGGCAGCCTAGAAAAGTGGAATGAGCACTGATTCTAGAACAAGGATATCTGGATTCATGTCCCACCTCCAGTATTACCTATCCCTCTAATCCCGAGCAAGGTGGCCTTCCTGAGCGGTCTCCACATGTAAAATGGGAGGGTGGTGGTGATGGTGAACTAATGACCGCAGAGGTCCCTTTCAGCTCAAGATCTATGCTCCTGTGAGCCTCTTCTTTGGGTCTTACCACTCCCAATCATTTGATTAGTCCTTCCCCACCCCCACCCCCCAACATCCCTCTATCATCTCTGATTCATGGTTCTTGCTTTTTACTTCAGGTCTGGTACCTTCATTTGGTCTTCACTCCCTCTTCTGAGCAACAAGCTCTCAATCTCTCTCTCTCTCTTTCTCCCTTTCTCTCTCCCCTCTCCTTGCCTCCTTTTTCTCCCCTCTCTTCCTCCTCCTCCTCCTTCTCCTCCTCTCCCTCCTCCTTTCTTTCCCTCTTCCTCTTCCTTTCCTTCTTCTCCCCCTCCTCCTCCTCTTTTCTTTCCCTCTCCCTCTCTCTCTCTCCGACCTTTACCTCTCCTCCTCCTCCTTTTTCTTCTTTTTCTTCTTCTCCTCTTTCCCCTTTTCTCTCTCCTGTGCTATAAAAATAGCCTATAGATCATTGGGAAGACAACTGCAGATAATGGTCTTGTCTCACATATCCCTAAAAACAGGCAAGAAATGAGACCTAGTGAGAAAAGAACTGGATTTGAGAAAAAAGACTGGAGTTCCAATCTCAACTCTGTTACTTACTACCTGTAAGTTACTTTCAGAGTCCAAGCTTTAACTTTATCATCTGCTGATGCCAAATGAGGAGCTTGCACACAGGGACAGCTAAGGTCCCTACATGTTAGAATCATGTCTTCTGTGGGTCTAGGAACTGAAAATGCCCATTGAACTTGCCACCACACAAAGAGGCAGGCATTTAGAACAAGAAGGATGAGGAATAACCTGGATAATTATATAAGCTGAAACAGGTTCTGAATAATGTAGAGTTGGTTGAACATCTTTTTCAGTAATGGCAAATTTCTTTGACCTTTCTGCGTCCAGGAATCTGCAAAGACTTAATTGCATATAGAGTGTTTGGATCCCAGAAGAAGATAATAGTATGCTGTGTTACTGTTATGGTACTGTTGTATGGTACAGTATGATACTATTACTCAGCGTAACAGATGGAGTTGGGAGTTAAAAAAAAAAAGAATAAAGCTAGCAGCAAATACCTTACATCTATGTGTAATTGAGCCAAATATGACCCTCAGCTAATTCAATCACAAACATCAATTCGACTAGAAGAGATAAGGAACCAAAATAAATTTGAAAAGTAATCCCATTTGCCAAGGTAGCATATGCGTTTGCGATGATTCTCAGCAAGTCCTCGGCTGGTATACACAAATATTGTGTTAAGCCTTTCCTCCTAATAGCTCAATTCTCACATGCTCTTCAGAGAGAAAAATGTGACGCTAATTTAAGATGACTTACTTATCCTGCTCAGCACATAAATAAAAAAAAAAAATAGTTGGGAATCCAGAACATGACAGAACGCCCCTTTCAAGACTAATTAAGTGCTTTTAATTGGCAATTCAATCGGCAGACTGTACATTCTGGGCCGAGGGGAGGATGA
The DNA here is from genome assembly GCA_028646575.1 of Pseudocheirus occidentalis. NCBI lineage: Eukaryota > Metazoa > Chordata > Mammalia > Diprotodontia > Pseudocheiridae > Pseudocheirus > Pseudocheirus occidentalis. The sequence goes on from CM053593.1 coordinate 362,473,802, forward strand.
TAGCACAGACCTTTGGTATTTCAAGAAAGAGGAGATTGTGGGGCCAGACAATCGCTTTATCCTATAGGATCCAAGGCGTGATGGTCAGCACAGAGGACAGATTATAGACTATCGACACATCTGGGAAGAAATTAGTCCAGAACGGGGCAAATACTAGAGGGTCTGTTCATGATTATAAAATGTCATTTAGAAAGATATTTACATTGTTAATTAAGCAATGAAACTGATAACTGCTTAGCTGTAAATTGTGCTAATCACCCCAGTGCCTGAGAAGGCTTCCTAATTCGCCAGATCAATGGGCTCCTTTTATGATAATCATGTGGGGGTGGGGGGAAGAGGGGGAAGAGAATTGCTTGGCTCACAGCAGCTGGGGCCACTATGCTGGGGCCTTCTCCCCATCACACCATTCCATGTTACAGGATGAACAACCAAATCCTTTTGAGAACCTTTTCTGTGCATCACTTAAAGGAGTCCAGCAAGAGCTAGAATCATTCAAGGGCTGAGGTCTCATTGCAGTGTGGGGTGTTGGGGCTGCACAAGGCTTCCTCAGGGGATCAAATGAGGCCATGTAGTGAGGTGGATGAAAGGCTGGACTTGGGGTCCTTTGAATGCTGTCTCTGACCCACAGGCTCCTAAGTTTAGAGCTGGAAGGAACCTTCTTTAGCAATCTGAGTATAGCCCTTTCATTTTACAGAGGAAAAACGGGTATAGAGAGAGTTTGAGTGGCAGACAAGTAGTCCTGGCAGAGTTGGGATTCAAATCTAGGTCCTTTAGGACCATACACTAAGCATGTAGCAGAATTTTGGACATTATTACAGATAAAGCTTATAAATAATTTTGCTCAATATAAATTGAGCACGGTATGGTACACGTAGTTTCACAAACTGAACAAAATTTGCCTGTTACACATGTAAGCTGAATACGCTCCTACTTTCTGGGACAAATGGGATCACGTAAGCAAGGCTAGCTGCGTCTGCCCCTCAAGATTCCAGGGGTACCTTTCTAATTCTGTTAGCTCATGCTCCCACTCTAGGGTGTTTTCCCCAGTATCCATCACCAGTTACAGTTAATGTCTCTTCAACACCATCAGTGCTGTTTATTAGTACCCTGGTGCTATTTAGCCAATTGCTGTCAAATAGCTTTTACAAAGAGATATTTACTGAGAAGATGTAGCAAAAGGAGAAATATGAACATGTCCTCCCAAACTGGATTTGGCTACCCAGGAACTCTGGTAAGGGTTCTAGTTCTTGGATTCCTGTCCTCTCCCAACTTTTCCAAGCTTACAAGATTGCATTCAGCTTCCATTCCTTCTTGAAATTTTTTTGGGGGGATGAAGCAATCAAGATTAAGTGACTTGCCCAAGGTCACACAGCTGGTATCTGAGGCCAGATTTGAACTCAGGTCCCTTTGACTCCAGGGCTGGTGCTCTATCCACTGCCCCACCTAGCTGCCCTCTATCACCCCCACCCCCACCCCCGTTCCATTTTCAATACCCTTTCCCCTAAAGCAAGAGAGAGCAAACAGTAGGGACAGAAGCAACAACAGGTCCTTCTGGTCATGGCTTCAGGTGGACCTACGTGAAAAAGGAAAGGGAAGGAATCAGCATCTTTAAGTGCCTACTGTATATGCCTGGCACTGTGCCAAGTACTTTACAGATATTGTCCCATTTGATATTCCCAACAGCTCTAGGAAGCAGGTTCTATTGTGACCTCTATTTTATAGATGATGAGATTGAGGTGAAGTGACTTGCCCAGGGTCACACAGCTAGTAAGTGTCTGAGCCCAAATTTGAACTCAAGTCCTCCTGACTCCAGGGTCAGTGCTCTGAGGCCACTGTGGTACTTAGTGGCCTCAAACCTCAATTTTAGTCACAGTTCCATCTCTCACCTTGGATGAGTTACTGGATCTGGAGTCCAAGGACCTGGGTTCAAATGCTTACTCCAATACTTATCAACTATGTGACCTTGAGCAAGTCGCTTTGTTTCCCCAGATTTCAGTTTCCTCATCTGTAAAAGGAAATGATCAGCTTTCTTTTACCTTTGACATTTGGCACTCCATGGTCCCTGTTCAATATTTTTTGCAGGATCTTTTCTCAAACCAGGGGGGTGGGCTGAGGTGGTTAGGGCAGCTTTGTAGAGGAGCAGAGACTGGAGGAAGGGTTAGCATTCAGCCTCACTAGAAGTGGAGAGGAATAGGGAGGGAAGGGCATAACAAAGTCCTGCAGAGGCTGGCATTTGTCGAGCCCCTCACAGAAATAACAAATAGATGGAAACAGTGGGAGAAAAAGGTCTGTAAAGGAGATTAATAGTTGACAAGTTAGTCCTTGAACTCCTGGCTTTTGGTCACAACCTGGAACTGAAAAAGGAAAGGAAGCCAGGCCCCGTCTTGCCACTTCTCTGCCATGAATCTCCACCCCCTGTTCTTTCCCTGAGTTGGGTCTTAAATTAAAATAAGGAAATAGGACTAAGAGTTCCTCACAGGCAACATGAAGGAATTGGGCTAGATCAGGGTGAGGAACCTGTAGACTCAAGGCCACATGTGACCCTCCAGGTCCTCAAATGTGGCACTTCACATGTGGCCTCTAGGTCCTCAAGTGTGGCCCTTCACATGTGGCCCACTAGGTTGTAAAGTTTGGGTTCAGTCAAAGGGTTAGACCTGAGGCCCTGGAGGGCCACGTGTGGCCTCAAATTCCGCAGGTTCCCCATCCTGGGCTAGACAAACCCAAAGGCCCCATCCAGTTCTAACATTCTATTACCCCATGATCTCACTCAGGCTATGACTGCGCACACAACTGCTTCCACTGTTGGCAGCAGAGACAAAGTCAAATGGACAACATAAGCAGACAATTCATCAATTCAGTCCAACTGATCTTCCCTCTAACTGAATTATCCAACTGTTTAACTGAGCTGACTGATCGATTCAAAGCAAACAATCGCATAGCTCCTGTGCCCTGGTACACTCAGCTTCTCTGCACTTCAGGTGTGAGTGGGTGACAGCCAGCAATGGCTGAGGCGACTAGAAGCATGGACCCCTCCCTCCCATAGGCAGCTGGGCTTGGTCATTCACAAAGAAGTGGGAAGAGTGTGGATGAACGAGAGTCTCTCCCCAACCCTACAAGGTGAAGCTCGAGTGCCACCTCACCCATGAGCCCTCCTTTTCTGATCCCCAAGTTCTGAATGTCCCCTTATCCCGCTTTAAGAATGACTTTGTAGGTGGTACAGTGAATTGAGTGCTGGATTCAGAGGAAGGAAGACCTGAGTTCAAATCTGGTCTCAGACACTTATTCTCTGTATGATCCTAGGCACATTTGCCTCAGTTTCCTTAATTTTAAATGGAGATAATAGCAGCACCTATCTCTCAGGGTTGTTCTGAGGATTAAAGGAATATTTGTAAAGTGATTTGCAAACCTTAAAGTGCTATAATGTGTGTGTGTGTGTGTGTGTGTGTGTATACTGGTTGTCAATATTAATCTATAATCTAAGGCTCAGGAAGGTGGCTTGTCTAAGGTCACACAAGCAGCAAATGGTGTGTGTTTGGTGAAGAGGGTCTTGAACCCTGCTCGTCTGGCTTCAAACTCAATGTTCTTTTCTGAACCATGTCCTTGAACCTCCAATCGTACCTGGGACATAGTGGATACTTGATTAATATTGTTGAATTGAATGAAACCTAAGGATAATCTCAGGCTCTTTTCAGCCCATAGTTTCAACCTCTTCTCTTGCTAAGAAACACTCTTTCAGCAGATGCAACCTTACTTGAAATTTGCCTTCTGTCCCTTTTCCTGATCATCATTCTTTGCTAGGTTTTCTAACAAACAACAATTTTCAGTGGGAGAGAATAGGAGGAAGGAAGAGGAGGAGGATCAAGGGACCTGGGATAAAATATTTATAAGGAGGTGTCAATCTCGGGAATTTGCAATCCATCGGATGAAATGGTGGATGGTCAAAATGAGGGGCAGAGGGAATCTGAGGGATACTTTTCTAATGCCTGTGTTTGTGACTTCTGGTGCCTTTCTTCTGGGTCAGACAAGACTCCTGAATGGTATTCATAAGCAGTCTTGTTAGGAGAGCTGCCCCAAACAAAAGGACAGATCAGCTCACCCTTACCGTTGTGCTTCCTGTTCACCTTCCGCTGCACAGAAGACAGACCAATGAGTAGCTCAGCAAGCCTCTGTTTTGGCAGGGGGTAGGGGGTAGGGGAGAGAGCTTGTGCATATGTTCGATCTCTTCCCTCCCCCCCCCCATACTAAGACGTGGGAGTTACATGTGCTTACCCACTTACAAACATGGCTCAACATCTAGAGATCCTGCAAGTGGATTTTTCCAGTCCAAGAGATGGGAGAAGTCAGGGTACTGATAGAGTTCTTACAGAAGCACATGGCCAAGACAAATATGTGCTTGCTTGCATATGTCCTGAGAAGAGAGGATCTGAAAGAGGACTTTCTCAGTCCTAGGGCTAGCAGTGACTGGGTCACTGGGTAATGTCTTTCTTTACCTTGGTCAATAAAACAAATCTTTATGCATTATTTTTGAAAAAAAAACCACATAATATCCCCAGGGAAACACAGAAACCCAAGCATAACGCATGAGCTTCTAAATGACCGACTTTTTTAGAAACGCAGTGTGCAGTGGTGTGAGGAAAGATCGTAAAGAATGAGCATTTATGTGCCAGGCGCTGTGCTACATGCTTTACAAACCCCACCGGGTCCTCACAACAACATTAGGAAGCGGTTGAAATTATGACTGCCATTTTATAGTTGAAGAAACTGAGGCCGACAGAAGTTAAAGTGAGTTATCCAGGGTCACGCAGCTAGTAAGAGTCCAATGCAGCATTCAAATTCAGGTCTTCCTGACTCCGTGTCAAGCTCTCCATATACTCTACCACCTAAAAGAAAACCCCAGACCGTACGGGGACTAGATGGCACAATAAAGAGAGCACTGGCCCTGGAGTCAGGAGGACCTGAGTTCAAAACAGGTCTCAGACACTTAACACTCACTAGCTGTGTGACCTTGGGCAAGTCACTTAACCACAACTGCCCTGCCTTCCCTCCTCCAAAAAGCAAAAAAAAAAAAAAAAAAAGGAAGAAAGAAAGAAAAGAAAACTCCAGATTGTAATGACCAAATTGTTTCGACCTTCTTTCGGGCTTATCTGCTATCTTCTCTGCACAATGGACCAATTTAACTAGACTGTAACAGCACTGAAGGCAGTACAGAATGGATCTGCTTCTGCCTTACTAGACATGTTTGAAACCTCTCAGCATCCTCCTGGGTGTCCTGATTCAGCTGAGATTCTCTTTCTCCATATTTCTTTAGGTCTGTCTGTTACTATGTTTGAATAAATTTCAGGGTTTTTTTCATTTTTAACAAACATTGCATAAAATGATCATTTCCATGTGCACAGTAGAACAGAAAATGCAGATTGTATATACAACAATGAATCTACATTATATAGAGTTTGTTTTTCCTATAAGTATATAATAAATTCAAGATGAAACTTTCAAAATGGTCCTACTTGTCTATATTTCTTTCCAATCTTCCTTCTGTTCTCTGCATTAAAACAAAAATGCACCCGTGCTGGTTAATGTTTTGCAAAAGCAGACGCATACATGTCCACTCAGTTCAATGGAAAGGTCGAGAGTTTCCTAGCTCGAGGGTTTCTATGTTCAAGAATTCAAGGATCAGACTTTCTGGTGGGGAAAGAAAAGGAGATTTCCTTATAGAGTGTGCCTCTTAGAGAAGCAAGAGAGTTTATGCAGGTAATTCCCAAGTAGAATTCTCCTTGGAGAGTAAAACCAAGATGTCATTTGGACAAAAACTGGTCCTATAGGAAGAAGATTGCTTATTTAATAACCTCTTAAAGAACATCTATCTTCTGGGAGAGTCTAAGTCATAGAGTGGTACTATAAGTCCTAGAGGTACTATGGAAGATTCTATGGAAAGAAGGACTCACCAGAATTCTGAAGAGTTGAACTAGTAGCAATCCCAAGTTCAAGTCCTCTTTAGGAGTTTGGGGGAGCTGATTGAATACTGAAATTGTTTTGTGTGTTTCTATATCTGTTTATTTCGTAATAGTCTGTGAAGTGAAATAAAGGCTACCCCACACTCAAGTTGCATTTGCTAACTTGAATGCTTGTATAGGAGTTAGTGGCTCTATACAACCCACATTGGAAGAGACATAAGCTTTACTTTGAAGATTTCCTAAAGAAATTCCAGGTAGGAGCAATGAGCCAAAGAGAGAAACTGACCCTCTGGGCTGGCATCAGACTCCAGAATCGTAGGCATAGATTTGGAGCTGAAGACTATTTAACCCAACCCCCATTTTGCAGATGAAGAAACTGAGGGGCAAGGACATTAAATGACTTGCCTAAGGTCATACAGTTTAAAGGTGGAATTTGAACCCAGGTCCTTTAACTCCAGAATCAGAGAAGGAGAGAAGTAGCCATGCAGCCGAGGTCAAATGTAGAATTTAGAACTAGAGGGACCCAAGACATGTGGCAGTATGGCATAGGAGAAAGAGAAAGTTGATAGAAACCTGGGTTTAAATGCCATCTTTGAAAGTTAGAAGCTGTGTCACCATGGGCAACTGCAGTCTCAGTTTTCTTGCCTTTAAATCCTAAACTGTATTGCTAGAGCTGAAAGTGACCTCAGGGGCCTTTTACTCCAATCCAAGGATGGGGAACCTGCAGCCTCAAGGCCCGGTGGGTGGGGTCCTCTGAGCAGTTCAAATTTTACCCAACAAATACTTTTATTAAGGGGATTTGTTATGTGAAGTTTGGATTGAGTCCAAGGGCCACACTTGAGGACCTAGAGGGCCACATGTGGCCTGGAGGCTGCAGATTCCCCACCCCTGGCCCAGTTCCTCATTTTACACTTGTAGTCTCTCCCTGAAGCTCTATTTCCCAGTTCTCACTCATGCTGGGAGGTTAGGTTCCCATAGAATGGTAAACTACTTTCCCCATTAGGAGTCCAGGGATCCCCTTGAAGGGGTTGGTATGGTTTCATTGTAATCATTCATGAGCCCCCATCTGGTGTTCCCCCAATATTGATTAATCAGTTGAAATCAATTGTCAGTCAGCATTAATTAGTTTGAGAAATACATTTATCGATGTGGCATAGTGAGAGTAATTTGTACAAATTGTCCTTGACTCTGGCTTCCTATTCTAGGTATACTGCTCCTGGTGATGATGGAAAGTCTGAATCTTTGACCTTCTGGAGTTCACAAGGTTATTATCTGGTCAAGACAGTGATTCTCTCCCCAGCTTGGCAGTTCCCTCGTAGGTGCTTAGATAGAGCAGTTCTTCCACTAGGCTGGTCTGTTATTGATAATGTTTTATCTAAGCCCCATGGAGCATGAATGACTCTCTTGACCAATCAACAGACACTTACTGGGAGGAGTCATTTGCTTTCATTCAGTTTGTCCCTAGTTTTCCCTTTGATTGATTGGTTCAGTAAAGGCTAGAGGATTGCTCATACCTAGTTTACCCCTTTGGTTGATTCTGTAACTGAGAGGTATTCTCACCCAAGGGTCAGAGCATAAAACATCTTATTAACTTAACTGGACTTGAGGAATCTGAGACCAAGGGAGCTGAAGTAATTGCCTGAATTCAAATAGAGCTCTGTCCTAGAATCAGAAATACTCATCATCTTTCTGAGTTCAAATCAGGCCTCAGTCACTTACTAACCATGCATCCCTGGGCAAGTCACTTAACCCTCTTTGCCTCAGTTTCCTCATCTGTAAAAAGAGCTGGAAAAGGAAAAGGCAAAACCATTCCAGTATCTTTGCCAAGAAAACCCCAAACCGGTCATGGAAGTGTCAGATACAAATGAAAAGCAATGAAACACATCCAGGTCTTCTGACCCGAGAGCCTGCGTTTTTTCCACTGTGCCACACTAAGCTGATCTGTATAAACCTAGAGGCTGGGAGGAACCTGGGTCATGGTTTACATAAAAAATGGAATCTCTAGTGCTCCCTAATATGGAGAATTGGCTACATATGAACTTTAAGTAGAGATCCCTGAGAGAGCTCGGAGCTTTAAAGTGGGGAAGGGGAGAGAGGGTAGCAGAGATATAGTTGCACAATTTGGGTTAGAAAACAGTTGGGATGCTGGCTCTTCATTGGAAAAACAGAGTTCCTTCTGTGCATCTCTGCATGGGCTCCGTGCGGTTTTTATAGGTAGCTTCCTTTCAGAAGCTGTAACTACTGGCCCAGTGTCTCCAGCCCATTAAGGGGCTCTGGGCTGGGGCCAACTGGTTGGGTTGTTTCAACCTTTGATGTGTAAACTAATCATCTGTCATTGTGCTCTAATTAAACCTAAGGCTGGGACGGATGGATTTGCTGTCACAGGGGGCCAAGGCCCCTCTCACATTGGTAGTGAATCAGGGCAGCCTCTGGTTGAAAGCCGCTCAGTCAGTCCCAGGAGGGCAAGGAGCTCTGGAAGCCTGAGGACATGAATGAGAAAAGAGATGGAAAGCCAAGTCACACTGCAAGGGGAGCAGGCTAAGGCAAAATGCAGAGATCCCTCCAAATGGCAGTTCTTGGTGAGGCTCTGATTTCTAGGAGACAAGGGAATCCCAGCCCCCTGCATCAAGACCTAACAACACAGGGTCAGGCCTGGACTACCCCCTCCCTCCCAGCCCAGTCTGCTGGGAGGGAGGGGGTCTCCTTCCTATCCTGCCCCCCACTTGTTCTATTCTCTACTTTGTCCCTGTCCCTTTACAGAAGTGTGTGCTTCTAACAACCTTCCCCCCCAACCTGCCCTCCCCTCCATCATCCCCACCCCTCTCATCCCCATCCTCCCTACTCTCCTGTAGGGCAAGATACCCAATTTAGACAGCATGTCACTCATTCCCAATCACAGATGCCAGCTGACCCAAGCCCTTTCAACATGTAACCCAGGCTGCCAAGGCACACAGGTCATTTCATCTGGAGAACTCCTGGTACAGTGAAAGCTATGGCTCCGGCATCAGAAGGCTAGAAGTGGTACCCCACCCCCTCCTGGATCATTATCTTCGGGTCTCAGGACAAATCACTTAACCCAGGGTGGGGAACCTGGCCACATGTGGCCTTCTAGATCTTTAAGTATGGCCTTTTGACTTTTATTAAAAGGACTTGTTCTGTAAAATTTGGATTCAGTTAAAGGCCTCACTTAAGGATCTAGAAGGCCACATGTGGCCTCAAGGTGGCAGGTTCCCCACCCCTGACTAATCTCTCCCTCTATTTTGAGACTGAGTAACCTTGTAGAGAGGGAATCAAAGGCCCTTTATTGGGATCCTTCCTCTCCTACTTACTTAGCTCCCAACATGACCCTGGACAAGTCACTGGATCTCAGTTTCCACTTCTGTAAAATAAAAGGCTTGGTCTAGATAACCTCAGAGGCACCTCTATGTCAAGATTTCTGGTGCTACATTCCTATGAGTCACAGTCTGATGGTCGTTTCGGCAGAGAGGGCTGTTCCAGGGCTCTTGGATAACAAGAAATTCCAAGAAAGGTAAAAGTCCAGCTTGTAATTCCCATAGTTCAGTTGAAAAGGAAGCTATTCTAGGTCTGTGGAAGGGATCTGGGTGGAGGATGTCATAGAGGTGGAAACGGTGGCGAAGTCTGAGCTAGGGTACTGTCAGGAGGCCAAGGTCTCAGTGCTCAGCTCTTCCATTAACTCTGTGACCTTGGGCAAATGACTAAATGGCTCCCAACTTGTCTCTTCCTCAATAAAAAAAAAAAGCATGAGGTTGTTGGGCTCTCAGCCTCAAGGACAGTTGGAATAGAGGCACAGATAATAGAATATTGGATCTGGAATCAAAGGACCTGGATTCAAATCCTGGCTCTGCTACTTAATACCTCTGAGGCTTTGGGCAAGTCAACTCTACTTCCTGGGCCTAGTTTTTTTTAAATTAACTTTTGTTTATTTTTAGTTTACATCGTTCCTTTCCAGGAGATTTTGAGTTACAAATTTTCTCCCCATCTTTCCCCTACTCACCACCCCAAAACAGCAATCCTATGTTTACC
>CM053593.1:362484299-362505970 GCA_028646575.1 Pseudocheirus occidentalis
TTAGAGAGCAGACCAGGGGAGGGGCTTTACAGTGGGACCACTGTTTTGGGGTTGGGGTAGGGGAAAGATGGGAAGAAAATTTGTAATTCAAAAATCTCATGAAAATGAATGATGTAAACAAGAAAATAAATAAAATGTATTACAAAAAAAAAAATCAAGGTTCAGGTTGCTGAAGAGTCTAGCCAGTGGTGAGGTTCCTTAAGAGTCTACCCAATATGGTGAATTTTTAATAAACTTTTTCTTTGAAAAAAAAAAAGCTAGCCTATTGCACAGCCATTCCTACTTGCTACAGTTAGTTTGGCAAGGCAATCACAAAGAATAGATCTGGCCAAGCTTCCATTCCCTCCACTTCTTCTGGGTGGCATTGCCTGTGACCTCTCCCTTGCCCCAGAATTGTGATAATGATTCAAAAAAGATTGTAGTGGGCATCTGCCACATTCCAGGTAACTGTGCTAGACAGAGGTCAAAAGCAAAGATGAAATCATTCTTTTGAGAGGCTTTCATCCCACTGAGAGGTAGATATTGACAGATAATATGGCCATGGGAGGAGGGAGAATCTCTAGCTGTGCCAAAAGTCGGGTAAAATCATGGAGGTGGCAGATGACATGTCATGTGCCAAGAACAAGTCTGGCTGCAAAGTGGGAGTGATCCTGGAAAGAAGCTGACACCAGATAAAATCAAGGATGTCAAATAAAGAAGTTCGTATTTTATCCTAGAGGCCACAGGGATCTTTTTGAGCAGGAGAGGAGCATCAAACCTGTGGGGAAGTCTAGTCCAGACCATAATGTGATTGGTGTAAGGAACTCCTGATGAGTTAGCCCACTCTGCCAGTGCATCTGCTCTGAATGCCCAGGGTCACACAGGATTCATCACAAGTGGGACATTTGCTGTCCATTCACAACAGTTCTTGAGAAGATTTATTCTGAATTTGACAAATGCTGGATAAAATGAGCATTTTTCACATACCAAAAACAGAAAAAAAGCCTTCGAATGCCAATTCCTTATCAATATCCAGAGAGGCGGTGCCTCAAAACACAGCAGCTATGATCTAAGATATAGATACATCACAGATAAATCTATGATAGACTGGATGCAGGATGACCAACAGTGACTGATGGCCTGACCAAGTTTGAGGCAAGAGAAGGGGAGGGGTGTGAGAAATTATAGAGATAGAATTTTTAAAAAAAAACAGCAATTAATTGGATATGGGGGTTGTAGGACAGGGAAAATAAAAAGTCTAGGGCCAAGGTTACTAACCTCTTTTGTATTATGGATCCCTTTGGAAATCTGGTGAAATCTATGGACACTTCCTAAGAACAATGCATTTAAGTGCATAAAATAAAATACATAGTATTAGAAGAAAAACCATTATTTGAAAGTTACCAAAATATTTCTTCAAAGAACACGAGTTCTTGAACCTCAGGTTAAGAACCCCTGGTCTGGGGGGACTTCTACGGGGGCTTGTAAACTCAGATGACAGAAGAACGGCAGTACCCTAGACAGAACAAGAGACGCCAGAGAAGGAGTCACCTTAGGGGGTTAGTTAGGGTTAGACATGTTGAGTTGAGATGCCTGTGGCCATCCAGAAGGAATAGTCCAACAAGAAACATGAGAGATACCAAACATTTACATGCAAGAGGAGAGGGCCCAAGTCAGAACCCTTAGGGGGCGGAACACGGTGCTGATCCTACAACAGGGACTAAGAATTTGTCAGACTAGTGAGAAAGAAAAGCATGACAGCCATGAAAACTCAGGGAAAAGAGAATGAAGGGAGAGGAATAGGTTTCTGACCCTTGGTGGTAGTGGTAACCCTTTCCCAAAGAACACCAGTCTGAAGACTGGAGAAAATTATGGGGCTCCTCTCAAAGTCCCCTATCCTGTCTTCCCAGCTAGCTAACTAAAGACGGCATAAACTAATCATTTTTCCTCAAGCCACAAACTTTGCCAACAAGCACATTTTTCATTAATCCCCTATTTGCTTTAGTGGCAGAATCACACGCTTTGGAGGTCAGCTAGTTTAAGGTCACACACAGCTGGTAAATGGCAGAGCCAGCAATCAAACACAGTTCAGACTCCTGCACCATGAAGCCCTCCAGCCTTGGACAAGAGATAAGGTAAGGAGAAGCAGATGTTTGAGCCTAACACTGCTCCTCCCTTCCCTTCCAAGTTAAGTGACTGCTTTGTGAAATCTCAATAAACAGTGCTGGGGGGTGCTGAGGTTTTGCTTCTACTTTTAAATCTTGCCTAAAAGTTTGCTGGTCCAAAGCCTGGGGTCTTTTAGGGTAAACAGGTGTAGGCAGTGGGAGTGTGGGGGGTGGGTGTTTTCTCTCAGCTTTATACCCTATATTTGTTAACATGAAGCTTAAGTGGTCAAAACCATGAGATTAGGTTGACCAGATGCATAGAGTCAACATTGAGAAAAGTGAATTACCTTTCATGTCTAAAAAACAAATAGATTTGTGGATATTAGGGGAGAATATTCTTGACTAGATATTATCCTAACTCACACAGCTCAACATTTTGAGTGTGTTTGAGTGGCTGGCAGAAGCTGCTTTCTGTTAATAATTGAATAACGTTCAGACTCTGAGGTGTGAAGCCACCTGCTGACTGATCGCAGCAGTACCTTTCCCAATCTTATCAGTCACTTAAAACTTTCCACTAGTAACAAAACATCTTGAAATGTGATATACTTCCATTTCTCCTTTGATTAACTATTTTTAAACCTTGCAGGAACTCTAGATTCACTTCTAGAATCACATCTGCCCTTCACTTCTATATAACTTTAGGCAAATCAAGGTCCCTCTTAGGTGTTTGAGCACCTACAAACTAAGGAGTAAAGGGGGCAAAAATACTATCTTTGAGTTTCCTGAGCTCTAATACTGTGTGACTCTCTGCTTCCTGCAATATCATTTTGGGATAAGTACGATGAAAATGAGATTCAAGGAAGTATCAGGAGACCTGGATTCCAGGTCTGTGAACTCTCTAGGTCTGATGGCTTGGGAAAAACCCTTCTGGGTCTCCAATTCCTCCTTTTAAAATAAAGAAATGTGACTCTGGGGGCAGCTAGGTAGCGCAGTGAATAGACCAGCCCTGGAGTCAGGAGGACTTGAGTTCAAATCCAGCCTCAGACACTTAACACTAGCCATGTGACCTTGGGTGAGTCATTTAACCCCAACTGCCCCTACGAAAAGCAAAAAAAAAAAAAAGAAATGTGACTCTGAACAGGTATACTTTATTCAAAAGAAAATGTATTGGTAAAGAGAGTGGTAGCATGGAGTAACACAATTAGGTACTTTTCATGTGAAAAAATAAACCAGAGGCAGGGTACATAAAGAAAAGCACTTGGATGAAGGTGAATGAAGGCCCTGAGAGATGCAATTTTGTCATGATCATATACCACAGACCACCCAAACAGGAGTTTGGGAAGAGATGTTTGGGAAACTGCTCAAGCCTAGCACCAAAGGCACAACAGAATCATTGGAGGCTTCAATCCTCTTGACTTTCTGTGCTTGCTGCTAAAGTCTACATCTATAGTAACTGCAGTTACTAATTCCAACTTCAAGGGGCTGATCCTCCCTGAGACTCAATTTCCTCATGTAAAATGAAGGAGTCAGATTAAAAGATCTCTCAAGTCCCTTCCAGCTTTAAACCCACGATCCTGTCCCAGCTCTGACACGCGATTTGTTATGTAGGCATTGGCAGGTCCTTTAACTGCTTTGAACCCGTTTCCAACCTATCTCCAAACTTGTTTGCACATTGCTCTTCCTGCCCCCAGTCCCAATCACATAACTTGCCTTTCCTCACTGCTACCTCCTCTTGGATTTTACAGAGCACCACCTCCTAGAACAGACCTTTCCTGAATACTCCAGTATTCTACTACACTGGAGTGTTCTTAGTAACTGGATTCCAGTAACTGACCCCTCCCACCAAATTATCTTTAGTTATATATCTGTATATATTATGTTTATTGCTTGGTTAATTCCAGCCTTTGACACTTTGAATATAATCTCCTGAGGGCAGGGGTTATGTATCCCCCCCCCCCACTCCCTGCCTAGCATGGAGCTCGGCACCTGAACTATCCCTTGAAGGAAGCAGGGATCCTAAGAAGCTGCTCTAAGAAAGGAATGCATTCCAGACTTGGGAACCACCCGTCCACTTAAGGTAATGCACAGAAACAGGAGGCAGCCAAAGTATTTTACTCTGCAATGAGTTCCCTGAAATTGAAGGATTTTTCTCACCTCAAAATCTTCTGGAATGCTTTGGAACTGCTAGCCAGCTAACTGACACAGTGCACTGAGCCTGGAGTCAGGAAGACCAGAGTTCAAATTTGGCCTTAGACACAAGCTGTGTGACCCGGGGCAAATCACTTAACCTGTTTGCCTCAGTTTCCTCATCTGTAAAATAGAAATAACATCCCCTACTTTGTCTCCTAGGTTGTTGTGTGGACCACATAAGATATCTGTAAAAGCACCTGGCACATATATATATATATACACACATATATACGGAGAGTTATATAAAGGTTGGCAGTTTTTATTATATGACATATATTTGAAAAAACTGAGAATATTTAGCCTGGAGACTTGCAGAAATGGGATTTTGGTTGTTTATTATTAGGAAGGCCTAGACCAATCTATTTGGCTCCAGAACAAGGATCAACGGGTGAAAATTATGTGGAGGCAGATTTAAATTCAATGTAAGGAGAGACAAAAAGGACTCAGGTACAAAATCATTCACAGCAAGCTGTTTTTGCAGTGGCCATGACATGATGGGGAATGGCTGAACAAGTGATGGTACATGAATGTGACAATGTCATTACACTGTAAAAAATGAAAGGAACAGTTTCACAAACACCTAGACTTAGATAGACTGAGATAAATGAAGTGATACAGAAAGAAGTGAGCACAACCAGGAGAAAAATTTTATAACAATACTGTAAAAAGAAACAACTTTGAAAAACTCAAGAATTCAGATCAATGCAATGGCTCATGAACACAATTAGAAATACTAAAATGAAGTCAAAAGAGTGAAAAAGTAGAAAATCTAAGGTGTCTACTAAGGGGTGCAATGGATAGAGTTCCACATCGGTTCAAATCCAGCTTCAGACACATTCACTACCTTGAACATAGGGCCTTGAACAAGTCACTTAACCTATGTCTCAGTTTCCTCATATATAAAATGTGGATTGAAACAGCACCTACTTAGGGTTGTTGGGAGGATCAAATGGGATAATGGGATTCCAGAGGGGCCCATGGTAAAACAGGCTCCCAACAGGAAGCTGGACTCAGATAGAGACATGGCCAAATTTTGTTTTGCTGTTTTGACTTTACTTATTTGGCTTTTCTTACAAAGGCTTTTTTTCTTTTTCTTTTTTTGGGGTTGATGAGAGTAAGAGAGAAAAGGCAGATTTTGGTTTAAAAAAAGTAAAGTTCAATTTTTTAAAAGGAAAAAAATAGGGGGAAAGGAACAAGCATTTATTAACTGCCTACTATATGCCAAGCACCATAGTTTTACAAATATTCGACCCTCACCCCAACCCTGAGAAATAGGTGCTATTATAAAACCTAGCTGTTTGATAAATATTGACTCATCTGACCCTCACAACCACCCCTGGAGGGAGGTGCCATTATTGTTCCCTTTCTACAGATGAGGAAGCTGAGGGCAGCTGTTAAATGCCTCACCCAGAGCTGCTAAGTGTGTGACCTCAAGGCCACGTCCCGCACTCTCCACGATGCCACCTAGCAGCCTACCCAGGTGTCTAATACAGGGACGGCCAGTCTCCCACGGAGACCGTTCATCGGTTGACCGAGTCAGGTCCCTGGGGCTGAAGCCAACTCGGCACGGGCACCTCTAAGTGTGAACTAGAGTATTTGCATCCCAAGCTTTATCTCTAACTGCGAAGAAGAAGGTTTGGGGTTTTCCCTTAGGGAAAAGAGATGGGGAAAGGGAGGGTGTAGAGGGTCCAGAAGACTTGAGGAAACAGCCGGGTCACTCCTGACAGCGGCCACTGGTCCTTAGAGGGGTCACGGCCTCCCAGAATTGTTTAAAGAGTGAAATCTGAGTAAAAAGAAAACCCCGGGCAGCCTTGAGATGTCACAAAAGGCCGGTCGGTATGTGGGGGGTTTGCGGGGGAGGGGGAGGGCAGAGGCGGACTTTGTCCGGGAACACAACTCCTCCTCGAGCCCAGCTGGATGAAGCGCTTACCGCTGCTCCCCGCACGTCGGGAACGGCCCCTGGTCTCTGCGCTGGTAAAAACGAGCTCGGGAACAGGGGACCACCCCCTTCCACACGAGTAGGAAGCACCCCAAACTGGAGGGGGGGAGAGGCGAGCCTGGAGTCACGTGACTTGGCGGCCCTGACCTTGCGGAAGGCCAGCATCCTCACCCCGCCCTTACCCAAATCCTCGATGCCAGATCGCCAGGTCTCGGGGTAGAATGATCACGCCCTCTTGGAGGGCGGCCCAGGGCTGAGAGGCGCTAATGAATGCGGCTAGAATTCCACGGAAAAGACCCTCCCACCGGGGAGGGCAGGACCACCCTCCCCCTGCCCCGGGACTCGGTTTCCTCATCCATAAATGTGGGGTCCCTTCGGCTCCTATGCGGGGGTAGCAGGAGGCAATGCTGGGGGACGGCGGGCCTAACGGAGAGAAGGGACGGGAGCGACGAGCCTCCCGCTGGAAAACAAAGGCCGCCCGGCGAACCCCAGTGACCCTCGGCCTCCAGCCCAGGGCAACAGGTTCGGGCCAACGGTCCCATAACTCTATGCGCGCGCACTCCCCTCTGCCTTGATAGTACGCGCCTCTCGACCAATCCACTTCGGCCTCCTCGCCACACCCCCGAGCGATGGCCGCGAGAGCCAATCAGCGTGGCCGGCGTGAACTGGCGCGAGGCGCTCGGGGCGGAGACGGGCGCGGGACGGGGGCGGGGCCGAGGAGTCCCGGCGGCGTCCGCCCAGCGCTCGCACACTCGGGCGCATTTCGGTTCCCAGGCAGCCAGGTTCCTTCGCTGCTCCTCTGGTGACTGGGCCGGAGTCTGAGGCACTATGGGCGCGCGGGGAGGGGCGCGAGTGCTCGAGTACCTGCTGGGCCTCTACTTCGTCTCGCACATCCCCATCACGTTGCTCTTTGACATGCAGGCATTACTGTCGGCGGACTTGTACCCGACCGAGGTGAGGCGAGCGCATGCGCGCTGTTTGTGGCTGCGCCTGCGCCCTGGGCCCGATGCACAAGGCTTTCTTTGCGCGTTAGGTTTGAATCTTGAGGCCCGCACAGGCGGGCTGTGTGCTCCTGGGCGAGGTCCTCCGAGCCCCCCACGTCCTCCATAAGATCAGAACGAGGGAGATATTTGTGCCTCCTAACAGACGAGGGGATTGTGAGGAAAGGGCCCCCTGGCCTTACGGGTCGTTTCCCATAGTCTCCCGCGCCCCCAAAGCCCAGGGTCCCCACGACTCAGCCTTTGTCCCAAGGGCCCCCGGAAATTCAGGCTGCCCCATCAGACCCCTAAACCTCGGCATCCGCCCCCCAGGGGCTCGGCAGGGGCAAGGACGCCCTTGCTATTCCTGCCACCCCCGGTGGCGTTCATTCAGCCCCCGAGGTCATCCCGGACTGTCCGCCCGCGCGAGCTGTCACGTGCGTGGTTGAGCGGTCCCCGCGCCCCGTGGGGCCGCGGCTCGGCATCGAGCCTGGCCCTGAAGGCTTCTTTTCGGAATAACCCCTCCCAGGCACGGTGCTGCCCGGTGCCCCGGGGTCACCAGAGCGAAGGGTCTGCCCGGCCGGGGGAGGGGCCGGAGCGCGGGTCACCCGCGGAATCGGAGGGGCCTCCTGGCTGCCCCAAACGGTGCGGCCGGGAGGGAAGGGTGTGAGCCCCGGGGGCCGCGCTCCTAGCCGTGCCGCCGCGGCAGCCTGGAGACCCTGGTCCAAAAAGAGTTGGAGGCAGTGCTTTCTCCGCCTAGAGAGGCCGATGACGCCAAGGATGGCCTTGGTTTCCCCGTCCTAGTTCGCAGACCCTTCGGAATCCCGTGCTAGGGACGCCTGCGCTAGAGCCTCGGAAGGACTCTCCGCCCCAGGAGTCGGCCGATTCTTCTCGGCCTCAGCCTCTTCCCTCACGTTTGTTCTTGTTGAGTCACCCTACAGTCGTGTCCGACTCTCCCTGACCCCATTCAGGGTTTTCTTGGCAGAGATACTGCATTGGTTTGCCATTTCCTTCTCCAGCTCATTTTACAGAAGAGGAAACCGAGGCAAAGAGGGTGAAGTGACTAACCCAAAGTCACCCAGCTAGTGTCTGAGACCAGATTTGAGCTTAGGGAGAGGAGCTTTCCTGACTCACAGGGCCTAGCGCTCTGCTGCCCCACAGTCTGGAATTCAAGCCCCCCTCCTCGAAGGGCCGGGCTGTTTGCTAAATACTGGAGACACGAGTGAAATTATCCCTGCTACCTAGGAGCCTACATTCTAAAGGGTGAAGCAACGTGCTTGTATAGAAACGTGCGTGTAACACTTACAAAATGGGGGGGGGGGTGCCACTGGTAGGCAGGAAATGCTTTTGTGACCGAGTTTAAAGCAAAGGGGGGATTTTGAAAGGCCAAGGGGAGGGCAGGACACGCTTGGTAGGTGCGGCTGCTGCCCTCTGCCGGGCAGATGGTTGGACTGAACAAAGGGCGGCGATGGAGAGGGGCCAGCTTGTCCCGGGAGTTTGAGAGCTGTGGGTGCGGAGCCCCTGGCAGAATCGAGTATGGGAGGGGAGTAGTGCAGGAGAACCCTGGAAAGGCAGGCAAGGGCCGGTCTTTGAAGAATGCCAAACAGAGGTGCTGCTCCAGTGACCCCCCGAGACTAGGAAGCCCCTAGCTTGTGAAGCAGAGAGCTGCCCTGATCTGGTGGTACTTTGGGTCCTGATGGAGTGAGAAGAGTTATGTGCTCTCTATACAGAAGGCACAGGAGCAGGAATCAAACCTTCTTTCTAGGAGCCCTTTACAGTCTCTTCGAGAGTGAGACAAGGAGGGTGGGAATCATTCTCCCTACGGTGATTTGGTCTGCGCAGGATCCCTGAGCCACTTGAGGAGCAGTGGCTTAAATTAGCACGACTTTTTTTCCTTCACCCTGATTTAAGATCAGAACCAACATGGTGTGAGGAACTGATTCACACCAAGAGAATTGCACAGCTTTTTGGAAGTTCCATTAACAGCTGGATGCAAGCTCAGCTCCCTTTAAACTGCCTTTCAACTGCAGATCTAGTAGGAAGTAAGTCCTGCTGCCACCAGCTTGTCCTTACAGGTGTAAGGGGGGGAGGCGGCGAGGAACTCTGAACTGTTCTCCAGACCTTAGCATTTCTAATATGCTAAACTGGTAAGCTTTGCTTTATGCCATAGGCCTTTCTGAAAAGCCCATTTATGTTGAAGCCTTTCACATACACTTGGTGAGTTTGGAGTTTGCAGGTCCCTAGAGTGAATCCTTTTGTAAGGCAAATCATCTCTTAATTTTTTGTGTGTGTAAATCTGGATTTTCAATTAGGGTTGCTTAGAAGCAAAGTAACACCTGCATAACTATGTTTAGCATATCATTAAGGCAAATTAAAACAACAAGCAGACTTGACCAGAATCCAAACACAAAAGTCAGTGCTAGAGGTGCAGGCTAGTAAGAGACGGGAAGTGGTCCAACCATCCTGGACCTCAGTTTGGAATCATACAAGAAAAATATTAAACCTAAAAGTACTTATAGCAGCAGTTTGTGGTAGAGAAAAAAAAAAATATATATATATATATATATATATATATATATATATATATATATATATATATATATATAAACTAAGTGGGAGTCCATCAGTAGGGAATGCTGGGAGAAGAATATGATATGTATACATATGGTATACATGTACATACATATGGTATACATATACAGACATACAAGAATAATACAATGGTATATTAGGCAATAAGAAATGAAAAATGAGGACTTCAGAGGAGCAGAAGATTTGTGTGAGCTGATGCAGAGTGAAATAAGCAGAACCAGAACAGGCTGCCGAAGTCACTAAGAGGAAGTTAAGCTGTGAGAATAGTTAAAATGTTATTTGGCTGGACAACGAAGGAAACTATCCTCTTTGTGAAAGTGGTAGCCAATCCACATGCTGTAGACATTTTCAGATCCATTTCTGAAGTCTGTCCCTTGTGAGAAGGTTTTTTACTTTTTGTCATGAGGGTTGTGACATAGGAATAAAATCTGTGTGCCTAACACAGTTGGGTACTTAATAAATGCTTGCCAATTGATTGCTAAAATTTTTCTTTTTAAAGATACTCCCTAAATTCAAAATCCTTACTTAGTAATTTCACCCTTCACCTGCATCCCAGAGAAACTTGCCCAAAGGTCAAGCTTTTCACCTCTCCGGTTCTCCAAAGAATTGAATCTCTGCCCTTGCATACCTCCTACCTTTGTAACTTCACCCACTCCCACTTGACTCCTATTCAAGTTGTATCAAAGTTGTTCAGACTAATAACTGTCACCTAAGGATTACTCAGTCTCCCAACTAGGAAGTTATATGGGAGGAGCTGAGGTCACTCAGCCCACCTTCCCATTAAAACGTCTACCAATTGGGATTGTTTAACCTTAGCCAGGGCAGGTCCAAATGATGTACTGTCCGGCCAATCTGAAGGAAGATACACTTAAATTTAAAAGTCAGCTCTCACTCAAGGTCTTTGGTTATTGAGAGATACCATTGACCCAATTTGTTGGCAACTGCTTGCCTAACTAATACATTGATCGGGCTTTGACCATAGTCTCTCAGTTTCTTAATTATCAGGCATATTTGAGGAGAGGGGAGATCAAAATTGTGCTCTGAATTTAAATTAAAGTGAGTTAAAATTAGTTTGGATTTCAGATCATTTCTAGTCAAATTGTAACTTCAACCTCCGTAATTAATAATTTGGGGATTGCAATGTTTGTTCCTGGGTAATCCCTCTTAAGCTGATTTCCTTACATGCCAAGCAGGTCTATACTTGTCTAACTTGTTCTTTATCTTTCAATGAAAAAATCAATCTACTAATGCATTGAAATGTATCATCTTAGCCATTGTCTAGGGCACAGAAAGGTTATTGCTCAGGACCCCACAGCCAGTGCATGTTAGAGGTCAGTTTCTTCCAAACTCCAAGGCCAGCTCCCCAACAAAGATGCCTTTCCAAAAATTCACAGGGAGACTATCCTTGGATTTTATAGTGCTAAGGTTACCATTTTGACGCTGTCTTTATTTCCTATAAATGATAGTGGGTTTTTCCCTCTAGTTGTCATAGCACACCAAAGGAAAGTGTCCATAGCACCTGAAAAAGAGGTAGCCAGTGCCTGCCCTTGAACTTTGCTCTAGTTCAGACCTTTGGGATCCCTTTAAAGGGACAAGTTGGTTGCTTTCACCCTCCAACTCAATTGGAATATTTGTTTCTCCCCATACCCCACCCTTGTTTTCAGTGCCTGCTTTACAACGTGAATTCTTCGGATTTGCTCAAGCAATAAAGTTAGTTGGTGAAGTCTAGACTAGAACTGATTCTAGTTCCTTCTGCAGCCTAAACTGATTCATGTGGTTAAAAGGAGAGCTTGGTGGTCTTGTTTTCCCCCTCCCCCCCAGAATATGTCCCTGGCCTTCTAAGGAAAACGTGGTTTAGTACATAGCCAAGTTTGGGTGGTTTTTTTCCTCGAAAGAAATGACAGGTGGCCGCTCAGGCCAGCCTCATACTGGAGCAGTCAGTACCTTGTGGAGGTTCCTTCAGGTCTCAAGTCTCACCATTGGTTTTATTTTCTAAATGTTTAAAATTATAAACTTAGAAGTTATCCACAAACACAAGCATCCCAATAACCTGAAAACAGCATTGTATATGAAACAGTGGAGGTTTTGTATTTTAAAAACATTAAAGTTAGCGAGCATGTAACAAACCTGTTTTGTGGTCCCTTCTGAATGTTTGTAATGGATTTTTTAAAAACTGTGTTATTGATGTTTTTTTCCTTGGCTTTGGTTATTTACAAGCTATGGGACTGTAGCTGCAGCAGATGATCAGACTCTGAGGAACCAGTCTACACTTCTAGATTATTTCTAGACTGTGAGAAAGGTTATTGTTCTGCTAAACAACATTTCCAGGGTATTTATCAATACCTGCTGTGTGCATAGCACCAGAGAAAATACTTGGAAAGCTGATTAAAGTAGCCTCAGCCTTCACTTAAGAAGACTAATCTTCCTGAGTTCAGATCTGGCCTCAGACATTCACTGGCTCTGTGACCCAGGGCTAGTCACTTAACTCTGTTTGCCTCAGTTTCCTTATTTGTCAGATGAGCTGGAGGAGATGGCAGAGCACTCCAGTATCTCTGCCAAGAAAGCCCCAATTGGGTCATAAAGAGTGGCTCAATGAATAGAGCACTGGCCCTGGAGGCAAGAAGACCTGAGTTCAAATCTGACCTTAGACACAACACACACACAAAAAACTAGCCATGTGATCTTGGGCTAGTCACTTACCCCAATTGCTCTACCTTCCCCCCTCCAACAAAAAAAAAAAGAAAAAAAAGTCAGACGCAGCAGACTAAGGACAGGCTCATATTTGCCATTCAGACTGGGTACTTGCTCTAGACCAGAGCGCTCATTCCCTGGCAAAGATTTTTGACTCTCCTTTTTTAGACTTGAAGGTCTCCAGTCTTTTGTTAAGATTGCTTCACCTCAGACATGTCATAAATAACCAAATCACAACTTTTTAATATTTTGTTATATATACATACTTGAAGTTTGAGCACATGCCCCTCCTCTGTTTATACTGTGGGTAACACTGACATCAGGTTGGATTCGAGTTTCCCTCCTCTAAAACCCCCCATTGACAGGCCACTTTTCAGGGTGTACACTCCTGCTTACAAATCATCCATTCTCAGGGGATTCTTAATGGATTCTACTCAAGTAGAACACATTTTTCTGACTTTTATCCCCAGTGCACACGTAGGACTTGTACCAAGCCCAGAATTCCTGTTGAGTTGTCTTGTGCAGGTATAAATGAATGGCCAGAGTTCATTTTTGTCTTTGGGGATATTGACCTCATCCCATGGGGTCACATTTGCCCTCATGTAATTTTATCCAAAAAACTATCAAGAATAAGTTATTTAGCCAAAATAGATTACCCAGACAGTACCAGACAAGGCGTGTCAGAACAGAGTCCAGCACCTACCTTTAGAAGAAGCTGATCAGTGAGCTGTGTGATGAAGGGTTGGCCAGTCAGGTGACTGAAAGCATCTGTGTGTTCTGGGGGCAGGGTGCTAACCTCTCCTCTCTTTCAGCTGACAGACATGCTGAAGTGGTATGTCCAGGCCTTTCAAGACCCCCTGATGCTGAACCCTCCAAGCTGGTTCAAGTCATTTATATTTTGTGAGCTTGTGTTCCAGCTGCCTCTCTTTCCCTTTGCAGCATATGCCTTCTTCAAAGGTTAGTAAGTAGTTGGAAAGGATTTTCAGTGACTAGGTCCTGAAACCTCATGTTTCCTCAAAATCCAAGCCTCAGAAAAACAGCTCTTTCCAAAGTGTGCTTGTTGGAGGACTGGGGGAAGGTGCCTGGAGCTCTGAGGAGGACCAGAAATTTCTCCTGAAAATAGACCTAGGAGTCAAGGCAATAGAAGGGTTTGAAAGACTAGGAACAAAACTTGGGTATCATTTTTGGAAGGAGAAAGGAGAAACAGCAGAGACCTGGTGGTCTCACGAAGCTGCAAAGCCTGAGGGAAGAAAACAACCATAAAATTGATAGGGGGTCTAGAAAGTCACATCAGAAATCTAAGGCAGGAAAGGATTTTGGAAGCACCAGCTAAGGTCCAGAAGGTTAGATAGCAGTGTATGTGGCTGCCACTTAGGGGGCACTGCAGACACAGGCCCCCTTAGGCATAGCTCACACTTGTTAGGACTCATGGCCACTGGCCACTAGCTATAGGTTTTGTCTCTCCTCCCCCCCACATGTAGCCAGTTTACACGGTTTTGTAGGTGGGCTAGCATCATGCTATCCCTTAAAGACCCTGAAGTTCATATTTTCAAAATTATTTTCATATTTTCAAAATTATTAACGTTCACATTTCTTTATAATTGCTCTGAAAGGAAGACATACCTAGCCATTAAGAAGAATACAAGATACTAAGCCGAAGCAGCATGAAAAGGCCTCTCTGGCTTTGGGACATTAATTGGTACTGGTCTATTGACAAGCTCCATCACTATTGGGTGATTTAGCCCACATATTTGCTGACAGAGCCCTGAGGTTTTCAGGTTCACATTCTGCCCACCATTCTCCCCTTATCCTTTTAGGATCAGGAGGCTTAGGCTTTAGGCAGTACCACTAAGTTTGGTTTTCTTTTGAACTCGAGCTCCTGCTCTTGAGGGAGGGGTAGAATTGCCAAGATGCAGAGAGTTCTATTCTTGGATTTCTTTGAGAAGCCTTAAAAATAAACATTGACCATTTTCCCCTTCTAATTCTTTCAGGAAGTTGCAAGTGGATTCGCATCCCTGCGATTATCTATTCAGTTCATACAATGACGACGTTAATTCCAATTAGTGCCCACATTCTGTTTGAAAATTTCCCCCAAGGACCTAGGACATTCCAAGAACGCCTCAGCCTTTTATCCATCTATGCCCCATACTTCTTCATTCCACTCATTCTCCTGTTTTTTATGCTTTGGAGTCCTCACTACAGCACTGAAGAGAAAAGAAAGAGAAAAACGAGGTAAAGAAGAGCTGGCAAGGGAGGGAGAACCACTGGTCCTTGTGTGGGCTCAGTCTCTTCAGGCCCCCCTTGAAACACACCAGCAGCAATCCCCCAGAACAAAACAGCAGGCAGGAGAACTGATGCCAGTTTTTTATCTGCCACTGATCTGAGAATGATTAATGCCCTGAAGATGGCCAGGGAAACAGTACTGAACACTTGGTGTGTACCTCAAGTGCCATTTCAGGATTTATACCACCAGAATTCCCAGAACAAGAGATTTTTGGAAACAGTCTAATCACTGAGATTCTGGAGGTTAGTTTGACCTAGAATCTAAATGACCAATTATTTGGTGCTCTTCTCTCCAAGCCACATAACGGGGCTAGTCAAAGAAACCTGTTTCTCAGACCACTTTCCAGTTCTTAAGAAGTGTTCCCCAACCCAGATCAGACCATACTAGTGCATAAATACCTGATCTCTCTCGCCCACAGGTCCAATAAACTCGAGTACTCCAACATCCTTGTTGATTTCAGACTTGTACTTTTAGAAATGATTTTAAAGGGTCATGAACTACCCCCCACTCCAGAGGCATTTCTCCAGTGGGAATGGGATTCTCTAGGTTTACTTTTTTTTTTTTTAAAGGGAATTAACATTCAATGAAAAAGGCTTTGAAAGTTTTCTTCAAGCAAGGTCCATTCCTATCAGTCTTTGATTAGAATTATTCTGACTGGTGTTTTTGTTGAGTCTTACTGATTTCCAAGAATCCTAGGCCTTATCTCTCTTTAGAGGTCATCTGACCGAAACTCTGGTCTCCAAACAGTATGATCTCGTTCATCCTCCAAAACCTGTCCATTACAACCTGCCCTAGGACAGTGTCTTGCCTCTCATCATGAAACAAATCATCTTTTCAATCACAATTTAAGTCTCCATCTGCTAGCAGAGCTGCACAGCAGCCGTTCACCACAATCTGTTATCCCTGCATACACTTCAAGGTAGTGACCTACTGGTCACACCAAACTTTGTTCCCCAAAGCTAAGCTTGCCGTACTCCATGATGGGGTGGGGCAGGCAGCTCCTGGTGACCTGGGTGCCAATGCATGCAGGCAGACACCCGCAAGACTCTTCCCCAAGGGGCTCCACTCTCTTCAAGACCCTTAGACATTCTTCCAACTCCCTGGCCATCTTGTCACACTACCACTGGATGGATTCCCCCCAACTCCCTACCTCTCCTTTGGTCCTCTGGGAGCAATAAGCAAATCAACTGCCATTCCTGGAAAGATGGTGCCGATTACTCTGGGATTCCACTCACTATTCCTGTGACTTTCCAAACCAAAATCCTCTCCCTGGCCATGGCCACCTTGTAGGCATTGTCTTCCTATGTTAGAACGTAAGCTCCTCTTTGTTGTGTTTGTATCCCCAGTGTTTCTTCCAGGGCCTGAGTAAGCATTTAAAAACCAACTCTTTCACTTATTCATAATGTGCTGTGCCCTCCTTCTAAAATGCTCCTCACAAATTGGTATTTGCTTTAATTGTTGCAAACTGACTCTTGTGTAACTCATTTAAATAAAGATGTCTGCAGATCACGAATTCTTGTGGATCACTAAGGGGAGAAGGCGTCTTCCCATAAGAACTGCAAATGCATATTCAGAGAACAAGCAGCAGGTAACAGAAATCTAGAAATAATAATTTATTGCCTTATTCCTTTCAAAATGGTAGGTCCTTCAAAAAAGGACTGGTGTTTACAGATAGAGCTGGAGGCCAGAGACTGACAACACAGGAGAGTTGGAAGCCAAAGATGGTCAGTCCTGCTGTCCTGGCTTCTGCACAGGCAGGTCCTGGTTCCTGCCACCTGGCTACAATCAGGCAGGATTCTAAAAAAAGGTGGTTATTGCCTTTCAAGAAGACATATACTTGTTACAATCCCAAATTGCATATATGCACATGTGGTCATCAAGTTTATTGGAATGATGGGGAGTGAGGGGGTTGGAGGGGAGTTTTTTGGTCTTTTTACTGTAAAAATCATTTTATTTCTGAAAAATAAATTGGTCAATAAATTCATTTTGTTCTGCTTCTACTTTACACAAAGCTTCATATTCAACCCGATACCTGAAAGACAGAAAATTGTTAGAAATCCTAAAGAGGGATGAAATGATGGCAAACAAACCACTTGTCTACTGTGTGCACATGTTATGGAAGCAGGGTGATCACATGATTCTGAGGAAGCAAGAAGGTTCAGCGATTTTGAAATAGGCAACCATTAAAAAGGAGTGAGAGCAAGAAAATAAATTAATTAAAGGATGGAAAAGAAACGTATCTTAATCCCATTTCTTTCCAAGACGTGCTGGGACAACTCTCAGACTACAGCATAGACAGCCATAACCACACCAAACTCTTTCCTTCTAGGCTTTCCCCCCCTCCCCACCCTTTAACGAAGTTAAAAAATAAGTTTTCCCAAATCTAACACTAATCACAATGACCAAAAGGAGACTCAGAACGCTCCCTTTGCTGAGAAGGCGGGATTATGGATGTGGGACACACACAGCATGTGCCACTGGAGTCAGGTGAGACGTTGGGTATACTGATGCATTTTTTTTTTCTTATTATAAGGGAAAGCTCTCTGGGAAAAGGAGGGAAGAAAGATTCAGAAACAATTAAAAACTCAATATAAGCAAGAAAAGTAACAAAAGCAGTATTTTCCATCAAAACAAATCAACTAACTAGCCAACAGTTCTAAGACTCCAATGGAGGGAAGAGTTGAGGGCATTCAAGTGCATAGTGCAAAACTTAACAGCAAAACTGGAGATTATTGATGAGTGCGCTATGGTCAGTTCCTCAAATAATTCTTACCTTTCTAGCTGCATTTTCTTCTCTGCTATTAGAGCCTGGAGCTGCTGCTGCTGGGCTTCCCTTTGCTTTGCTATGGATTTGAGCAAATTGCGTGCTCCAATTGCCTGTAGAAACAGATGATTAAGAAAATTCAGCTGTAATTTCCAGCTGTATCCAAACTCCCCAAAGTAGATTGTGAAAAGGAGATGAACAAAGAAAGTGGGGACCATGATACAGCTGTGATGCAATGGAAAAGCCATTCAGAGAATCGGAGGGAAGAAGAGGGCACAGGCAGCCTACCTTTGGTTTAACTTATCCTAAAGAAAAAAAAGTTAGATTTGAAATCAAGCACTAAGCCTGCCCAGTCTGGTTCTTTAAAATAGATGGTATGGAGTAGGAAGGAAGGAAGAGGGCAGGAAAGGTGAGGGGACACATATATCTTGACAGTCTAATCTTACCTTCATCTTCTCATTTTCAGCTTCTTTTGCAAGTTGGTCAACAAGCTCAATTAAGCCACCTACTATTTTCTGAAATTGGCCGATTTCTTTAAAGGAAAGAAAAATGAAACATTTTATTTCCTTTCAATTAGAGCTCTTTGGGGCATATTTTGCCTGGGCACCTTAAGCTGGTAAACTGGATGCCTAGATCATTAATGCCTGGGACGGGAGCCTTTCAGTGATCCCGTGGCTTGGGGTCTATTCTCTCTGCTGAGCATACCTCCTAGGGCAGCAACCGCCTATTGTGGTCCATCAAAGGTTTCTCATGGGAGACTGAAAACTATGGCCCAAGGATCAAATGAACTTTCAGATTTGCTTTTCCCACATAACCTCAGAATTAGGTGAAACTAGAACCCAAAGTATTTCTTATATACACCTTCATTTAGCTTTTAGACTTTGGCAGAAGGAGCAGGGAAAAGCCAAAATGACCCTAGCAAGGAAAAAGCTGAGGTCTAAGTGAGTTTACATGACTTAGCCAAGGTCGTCTGAGAGGGCACATTAGGATAGAGATAAGACTAGTACAGTCTCCAGATTAACAAATCAAATGTTAAAATCCCAGGGAAATCCAGTTTTCTGGCCAAGCCTGGCTGTTACTGAAAAAGAGCATAAGGCCATGGTTTGTGTTTGGAGAAAACACTATTTCAGGAAAGAAAGATCTATCTTTGATCAAATAAAGTTAATTTCTGATCTCTTGATCAGCCTGGAAGAGGCCAGTGTAGGAGCGAATGAAAACCCAGCCCCCTCCCATGCACTGGAAAGAATGTTGTCAAGAAAGGATGGGCCGTCATCTTGCCAACTACCTAAGGAGCCTGAAGTGAAATGGGCTACGCCAATAAGGTGCCTACACTAAGTTGGCATCGATATGGAAGAGGAAGGGAATGAGAGTAAACAATCCCAGGCATAAACAGGTCCAGACTTCTGTGCCTCTCCATAAGGGGATCAGACCCTTGAGTAGCCCTAGAACCAAAGTCTTTAGAAAAGAAAAGAGGAGGATGGGTAGGGGGAGGTAGCAATAGCCCCCTGACCTCATTTGGAGGAGCACATAAGCCTTGGTTTCTGGGACAGGGGGAGGCAGCTGAAGGAGGAAGGGCCATGAGCTACTCACTGTCCACAAAGTCCTTGCATTCCTCCTTGAGTTCTATGGTCTGCTGAGTGACCTCAGGGTCCAAGACTCGAAGTTTGTTCAGCTCATCAAAGTGCAAGCCTGCATCGCCCAGGATGTCTTTAGCCATGGCTGGAAATACAAAAATCCCATGTCTCACCTAGTCTTCAATAACCAAAGGAAGGTCCTCCACCCCAACACAACACTGCACACCAACACCAAGTTAGGACGGCTTTTGGAACAAATGATTCTCATCTGCCCATTCTACCAAAGGAAGTTCCAGAGCAACTTGACTTGTCCACATTGGCTCACACCCTTTCCTTTCCCTCCCCCACCCCACCCCACCCCACCCCCCAGAAAACAGAAGCTCTAGTCTGAGGGAATGATCCCAGTTAGCAGGAATGAAAGGTGCCACAAAAAGAACAAAGTGCAGAGAGGAATAAAGTCCACCTTCCTGTCAAAAGCACCACCCCATGCTGAGTGGATGACTGGTGACCGTGGGTTCAGTGAGACCTGGGCCTCAGAATCCTGAAAGACAATCATGGCCAGGATGTAAATCATGGCCAATTGTAACCAGCCACACTATAACATAATAAGGCATTGCTGGCCTTAGAGCAAGTGAGAGCCTGAGAGGAAGGACTTGCTGGAGTATTTCCAGGGCTGTCCAGAAGTGAGGGTGCTCTGATGACAGCAGACACTCCATCAAATCACTCTAGCCTGAAGTGAGCATCCCCTAAAAAACAACACCCTTCACTCTCAAGCCACCTTCAGATTTGGGCATTTGGTCTCTGGAGCAGTGTGGATTTTCCCACCACAAATAAACTGGTCTTCTGGATTATAAATCAACTCTGTGAGTCTGGTTACTGCAACTGGGTTTCCCCAGGACTCGGCCCTTCCTTGGTGAATGGCTAACATTTCCAGCTAGCATCTCCTGACATCAGCAGCTTTTTGTGGTTCCAGCTCAAGGAACATCCTGCCTCCCCCAGGATAAGCTCTTATCATCTGGTAACAGCTCAGCAGTCTCAGGGGCCTCTCCCTCTGACCAGAAGGCAGAGCAATGAAGTCCTCCCAAGGCCTCCCTTTACAGGGGGCTCAGACTTCTCCAGTTAACTTCTTGCTGTTAGCCGCTTTGCTGGGTTTTGGCTACTCAGTGCCAGGTGGCCTGGAGGACTCCTTCACCTTCTCTGTAACATCTCCCCCATTCCACTGCAAGCTCCTGGATGGAGGGACTTTCTTATTCCACTCCCCAGCACTCAGTACAGTGACGGGCACACAGCACTGCTGTTGTTCATCCTTCGTTTTCAAAGACAATGACAACCTTGATTTTCCCTGAACTGGACTCGAGTGAAACCATCCCACAAAATCCTCAGCCTCTCTCTTCCAGGGACAGGATGAAAGGACAACTGGCACAGCCGGGCTGCAGGGAACGACCTTGGCATTACTGTCTGACCAAGCTCTTTGGGACAAACGGCTCTCATCCGCCAGGGCATGCCTCTCATGCTTCCAGGGCAGATGTTCCCTGACTCATCCATGGGTCTTTACGGGGTTGTAGCCACTGAGGAAACTGAGGCAAAGAGGGTAAAGTGACCAGCCCCAGGTCACACAGCTAAGAGGCGTCTGAGGCCAGATTCGAAGCCGGGAAGGGGAGTTTTCCTGACCCCGGGCCATTCACCACCGCTGCTCTCGGCGCATAAGCGTTTACTGACTGATTTCTGACCCTGATGACCCCGGGGAGGCCGCCAGGCCACCTGCGCCTGAGCCCTGACAACTTCCTAACATCAACACAAGGCACAGGCTTTTAAGGGAAAACGACTAGGCCCCTCCACGCGGGGGGGGGGGGGAGTGGGGGGGGTTTTGAAGTGACCTGCGCAGGGTCACACACAGTGAGGGTCGGGGCCTCACCTGAACTCGGGTCCATCCTACTCTGGGGCGGCCCCAGCAGCCACAAAAAGCTCCCACGCGGGGCCCCACCCCCGGACCTTGGCGGGTTTGCTCACCGACAGCGGGGGCGACTCTCGAGGTTCCCTTCTCCAGAACCCGCGGCCTGACTTCTTCCAAGCCCAGGAGTTCCCCGGGGGCCTCCGGGGAAACTGAGGCACCCGCTCCCCGCGGCGAGACCAGGGGTCGCCCGAGCCCTCGGGCCCCTCCCCTCGTGGGCCGTGCCACCACCCACCTGACTCCGGGGCCCGCCGCGTTGCGGGGCGGGCGCGGGAGGCGGCGGCTCCGTTCTACGGTCCGCAGCTGACTCTACCGCCCGGAGCCGCCTGCTCCCGCCGCTGCCACGGCTACAGTCCCTGTTTACTGCATACGTCACTTCCCGCGCCGCGAACCCGCCGCCGGAAACGCTTCCACCTCCCTCCTCAAAGTGCCTGCTGGGAAGCTGAGTCTGAGGCGCGACGGTTATTCAGCAGAGACAGCCACACCTCCCCTAGTTCTTTGCGCCGAGGGAGGAGCCGGAAGTTGTTTTCCTTCTTTCCCAGGGAAAGGATGCCTGTGGAGGAGGCGTGGGCAGGAGAAAAAAAAACACAAACACACACACACACACACACACACACACACACAC
>CM053593.1:362506470-362519276 GCA_028646575.1 Pseudocheirus occidentalis
TGTGAGATGCAAGTCACTCTTGAGGCAGGCCAGGGATGTGGATCCTGAGCTGCACTACCAATGAAGGCCAGAAGGAGGTGTTTTCTCATCCTTATTGCTCTCCAGGGAGAAGGGGGGAATTCGGACATCAAAGTGAGATCCATCAGGCCTCTCAAAGCGGAACGTGCCCCTACAAGACAAGAAAGAATCCAGCTCAAGGGCAGCTGTGGCCTACGTCCCTTGTGCTCATTAGGAACCGCATTTCTTGGCTATGGAATAAGTATGGGAAAAAGTAGCCCATCTCTCCTTCCCAACATGGAGAACGATGACAGAAGTCCAGAATCACAGGAGCTGTTTAACAAGCCTACATCTGCCCATCCAGCACACAGGGGGCGTTCAAACAGCACTGTCTTGCTTTAGGTCAAAAGTTCACCTGGGGTTCATGACTTTTTTGAAAACATTGTGACAGCCATATTTTACTATGATTATCTTCCTTCATAGACCTGTGTATTTCATGCATTTAAAAACATCATGGGTTTCACCAGCCCACTTAAGGGGCCCGGTCCGGCCCGGCCCGGCCCTGCCCTGGGCTCTGAATGCCTCAAGTCTGCTGGATTACAGTGAAAACACAAGGTTTGTCAGCAGTCTCACTGGTCTTCCATGGGACCCAATAAGAGGGCACCAGGAAGGAGCCCCACATTCATAATCAGTGCTCCTCCCCCAGCCCTTGGTGCCTAAGACTCAAGAGGACCAGGAGGAACTGGAAACGTGCCCCAAAGGAAAAGGTCTTGGTCCATCCCCCACTTTCCTGACAGGGCTCCTAACAAATCGGCAGGAGAGCCCAAAGCTAAGCCCGGGAAGGAGAGCAGTCCCTGCCCTGGGGGCTGCACCAGGATGAACAGCTCACTTACCACATGTGCCCACTGGAGGCCTGCAGAGAGACATGGCTGCTGTACTGGAAAGCTGGCTGTTCTTTGGATAAGACAGGTTCCTGGGGAGTCCAACAGAAATGGACAGAATCAGAGGAAGCATGATGTTTAAAACAAGGAACAGTGGATGCTCACACATGGACTGACTCTCTTTTCTGTCCCTGTTGCCCATGGCCACCCAAGACCCCATGGCCCTGAAACCTCTAACAGAGCCCACACAGAAGAGCATCAGATGCCCTTGCCACCACACCCAGAGAGGAATGGTAGCCAACACCATCCAGCTTACAAGTGCCTCCCCCTGGTGCCAGCTAAGATGACCTGGCTGATGTTATCAGAAAACACTTGTTGAATGGATGAACAAGATCCCCAAAATCCCCACACTTCATCCCAGAGATAGCAATAATGTCAGCCAGAAGTTCTGTCTCTAATGCTTATCCCAACCCCCAACTCCATTTACAATGAGAAAAATGAGAGTGGGAAGATTAAGAAACAGGCATGGGGCCAAATCTCCAGAGTATCCAAGTACAGCCAGGAAGTGAAGGTCTCAGCCTTACCCTGCCCACCACCCCTCGGCCTCGAACTGTCTCCAATGTGCCTGATAAGCTGAATATCCTCCAGTGACGTTCCCGAAGTTGTACGACATCACTGTCCAGGTTTTCCAAACGGATACAGTAACGCCACTGCCAGAGGAAGGAGAGGGTCAGGATTCCACCCCGGCACAAAGGCAGCAGCTGGCCTGTTAAGTGTGACCCCTCCTCAACCCCTACCCACAGCCTCTTCTCTCTCCCCTTCCTCCCCAGAGTCACAGGAAGAAATAAGAATAATGCCTGAGGACCTCATGTGACTCTCTCCTTCCCAGGTCAAGAAAGAGCTTATCTTTCTCCTGAGCACCACACCACACTGCACTGCCCTGCCCTGCCCTGCATCTCCCCTGCCCTGAAGGCTCCATGGAAAGAAAAGCTACTTACCCAGTAGACATGAGAATTCTGCGCCTCCTAAGGAGAGAAGCACAAAACCCATGAGACCTGAAGACCCCATCTGCCCAGAACAGGAAATCCCAGGGCAGTTCCAAGGGGGTTACAGAGGCCAGAGTCCCCAGTAGGCACCAGACTGTGGTGACATGAACTGATGCATGAACCTGACAGCCCCTCCCCTCTCTTCCCTAGAAGAGAATGGGGAGCTTCTGCCCTAAACCCTCATAAATATCATCATTGTCCAGACTACCCGCTGTCTTTGGGCAACAGTCATACTAGGTACAAAGGAAGGAGAGGAAGAGAAAGACTAATCCAGCCAAAATGAGGACCAGCCCTCCCTCAAATGATCCTACTGAAGCAGAGACCACAGAGAGGATGAGGCAGGAGCCTGAGCCAGCTCAGGACCCTGGTGCACAAGGGCCTGCTCTGGACCAGCCCAACACCATCTTCCCCACCCTGAGTCAGGAGGGGCTGTTCTGCTGCGCACAGGAGATGCTAGAAAAAACGTCAAATGAACAAATATGGATACAGCCCTAGGAGAAGCACATTCTCGGGCAGCAAAGTAGCTTGTGAGCAGCCCACACTCCAGGAGAGGGATGCCCAGGGTAGGGACATACCCTCATGCCCATGTAAAAGGGGATGACAGTGACACGGATGTTCTCAGTGGTTTCCCGATGGACGTCTGACAGCTCCAGCCAGGGGTGATTCTTCTCCTGCCAAGCACGAAGGGTCTCACGAGCCACAAAGGGTGGTACTGGCAGAGGAGTAAAGTCGCCAGCTGACACCAGGGCTCTGCTCTCGGGGCCCAGTCCACAAGCGTTTCCTCCATCCTTCCCTGCTCCGATCCTCCCCCTCCTCCCCATCTCAGGAGAAATGTGCCCCTGCCTGATCAGACACTAAGACAAAGGAAGAGCAGCAGGGGCCTGAGGATGAGCTCTAGAAAAGGCCTTACAACACCCCAGTGGCACTTAGGGGTCGGTACCTTTGGACTGCTCATAGAGGAGAAACCTTTCAAATAGCTCATGCTGGATGGGGACCTGGTCGGTGGATGTGTAGGGGAGGATGTCTTCATGGCTGACATAGTCCAATCCTAGAGAAGAAAGTGAAAGGAGCCCAGAGAGCCCCACAGAAGGGGCTCATCCAGGGCAGAACTGCCCAGCCTGTGTCTTTGGGGATCAGGTCACTGCCCTGAGAGATGGGTCCATGCCTAGCATTCCCTAGAGCTCCACTGCTCTGGCTAGAAGGGAAGTCAGGGAGACACCAAGGACTGGAATGGCCCATTTAGCTTCCTCGCCCCTGGGCAGTGACTCCCACTGAGATGAGTACCACCATTCAGCTAAATGAAGACATTTCCTGAAGAATCCTAGGCATATCCAATATCCAGCCCTCCCTAAGGATCTGTTCCCAGACAAGGGGCCAAGGGGAATGTAGCTCAAACTTTCCATCACCTACCTGGTATGGCATAAAGGGCTCGACTGTCATCATGGTTGGCCAAGAATGTCACAGCTTCTGTCTGAGATCTCTGAGACTAAGGCAAAACAGAAGTTAGGGGACTGGTCTCCATGTGTCCACAAGGTAAGAGGACATCATCCCTTGTCTTGGCTTTAGAACAGCAGTTCTCAACCTGTGGGTCGCAACCCCTTTGGGGGTCAAACGACCCTTCCACAGGGGTCACCTAAGAACTGAGATACCGCTCCTCTATCCGTCTCCAGGTGGGTCCACCCACATGCAGATACACTCACATATGAGTATTAAAGGGTCAAAGCATTAGGAAGGTTGAGAACCACTGTTCTAGAAGGACTGAGGCTCTGCTGTTTCCCATCCCACTCCCACCATGCACACCAGCTGCTTCCACAAAGGTTTGCAGTCAGGGGCACTGATTTTCCCTTGGTCAAAGGAATCCAGGGCCCAATACCCTTGGGCACTTACTATGTGTGGGCAGTCCCGGGCATCAATCAGCACCTGGTAGTACGTATGGGTTTTGCCTTTCACCTCCTTAGAGCCATGGCCAGCTGGGTTCTCTGTTCTGGATATGAGAGCGGTCTGATTGCAGCAGCCCGATTACTCCACAAGCTACTTTTATAGGGTTAGGTTGGGATTGAGAGCCCTCAAGGGAGCTCCCCTCCCAAAGGGTTAGCAAGCCTCACTCTGAAAGTACTTTAGCTTTGGCTTGTAAGCATTCAGCTAGAAGCAAGTGTTCAAAGTGACCCTGGGGGATAGATACTAGAAACTGAGGGCATCTGTTGGCACAACTCAAGCCTCCCTTTTTGTCTCTCTGGCACTTAGGACTCTTGTGCCCATCGTTCAATGGTGCCACCACAGTCCTTGGGGAAATGCCATCTTCACCCCCTGAACTCATTAACAGCTGCTTTCTTCTCCCTGCAGACCATTCCCCTGGCACCACTCATAAGACACAAACACAGCAGGGAGGCTTACTTTTCTGGGGCAGTAGATGCCACATCGCGGTCGTACAACCTGGCCTGCCAGGGAAACAGGACAACCCCTCGGTACCCAAATACACTATGAAGAAAGAGCTGGAAGAGAAGAAGAGGGCAATCAGCCCATGCGGCCTGGCCCTCTCCTCAGCCTCAAGACATCCCACGGACTAAAACAGGACCCAGAGTGATACTGAGACCACAGTAAGAGGCAAGAGAAGAGATAACCCTCCGATGTGAGGTGGCTGTGCCCTGCCAAGCCAAAGGCAAAGCGCTTGTTCCTGCGGGCTCTGGGGTCACTCCCCTCCTTAGAAGATTCAAGGAACCCTCCTCCACTTGTATCTCTGTCCTCCTAAACTAAACCACCCCTACATACACTTAAGTGGGGACCCCTGGGCAAGTCATTTCACCCCTCAGTCTGTTTTCTCATCTGTAAAATGGGGTAATAGCAGCACCTGCCTCTTAGAACTATTATGGGGATAAAATAAGGCCATATACATACATATAAAGCACTAGACTAATGGTGGCTATTAATATGGTTTAAGCAGCTAGGTGGCCCAGGGGATAGGGTACCAGACCTGGAGCCCTGGGAAGACCTGAATTCAAACCCAGCCTCAGACATGCACTAGCTGTGTGACCCTGGGCAAGTCAATTCACCCTGTTTGCCTCAGCTTCCTCATCTGTCAAATAGGCTAGAGAAGGAAATGGCAAGCCCCTCCAGTAACTTTGCCAAGAAAACCCCCAATGGGGTCATGAAAAGTCGGATACAACTCAAACAATTTAACAAAAATGATAGTTATCACACTTTGTTCATCTGACCCCGCCATCAGCCCTGTACACCTGCAGCACAGTGAAGCCCAGAGGCCCAAGCTCAGCACCTGGCAGGCACACCCCAGACGCCCCCACTCCCCCACTCACCTGGCCCGTCTCGTATTTCCCATTCTGCTTTGGCACCTCAAACACACCGACTGTCTCCAGCACTTTGCCCTCTGGTCGGTTTCTGAAGAGAAGAACACAGAAGTGAATGGCTCTGGGAGCTCCATCCATCAGAAGAACCTGCTGAGGTCCTGAGCTCAAGGGCAGATTAAGCTAAGTGACCACAACCACAGGCAGGTGCTTCGTTTTGAGGCCACTGGGGGCAGTAAAGTGCTGGGCTGCACTCAGGAAGACCTGAGTTCAAATCCAGCCTCAGACTCTTGCTGGCTATGGAACCCTGTGCAGTCTACCTGCCTGCCTCAGTTTCCTCAACAGCAACAGCACCTCCTCTGCTGGATTATCATGAGGATCTGTTGAGTGCTTAGGCCAGTGGCTGACACACAGCAGGGGCTCTCCCGATCCTTCTTCCCCCCTCTTCCCTTTCATTTAAGCCACAAGCAGGGGCTCAGAGAGGTCCCAGTCAGGACGGGTGACACGTCCCAGGACTCACCCCTCGTTCTAAGCACCACCACCAATGTGACCCTATCAGCTCCTGTCTGAGCAGGGGAGACCCTGCACCCCCAGGCTTCTTCATCACAAAAGGAGAGTCCAGAGTTCTGCCCCCAGCGGCAGCTGCCCCCTCCCCATCTCCACAGATCAGACCAGAACCCTCCCCCTTCAGCCTCCAACAGGAGACCCCAGGGGGCCTTCCCCTCCAAGGAGGCCTCCCTCCTAGGCACCCTGTTATGTACACATTCTCTCCACCAGACTGGGAGCCTCCCTGAGGACAGAGGCTGCGTCTTTGTAACCCCAGCACCTGGGGCCTGGCACACAAGAGGTGCTTAATGTTTGCTTACTGACTGACTGTGAACCCAGGTCTGGTACTTACGTCCCTCTGTGGGTAACCCCCATCCTGCACCCCCTCTCAGACTGGGGGGGTTTACGAGGGCAAGAGACATTCTTTGGTTTTCTTTGTAACCCTAGCACTTAGCACAGGGCCCGGTACCCAGGAGGTGTGCTGGGCGTGCAAAGACAAAGACACAGACACACACACACACACAGACACACACACACACACACACACTCACTCCCCCCCTCCCCCGTGACTTTGGACACATCAATTAACTTCTCAGAACCCCACAAGTCAGCTCTACAACTCCGAGCTGTACAAACACAAGCCCCGTCCTCCGAGCGCTGCCTCCGCAGGCGCTGTGCCGGGGCTGGCCCTGGAGCCGAGCCCTCCCTTCCAGAGAGTCTAGACCTAAAGCCGGACAGTGTCTGCCCTCAAAAAGTCGAAGAGGCCCTGCCCGCTGGAAGCTTGCGCTAGGCCGGGCACCAGACAAGTACTGCACTAACAGGCGTCCCTGCCCTCGGGGCGCTTACCACCGACGGCTGAAAGACCCCCAGGCCGACATCGAGGTGCTCACAGGCCCTGCCCTCAAAGAGCTGACACTCGACAGGCTCCCAAACACAAGATCCCGCGGCCACCTCTTCCCGGGGGGGCCCCCGCCCGCCCTCCGCCTCACCTGGACGAGAGGTGTCTCCGCGCCGTAGCCGCGGCCGGGGGCGCCGGGGGAAAGGTCGCGAGAGGCCGCAGCGCCCGGGCCCCCGCCAGCGGCCGGGGCCACCAGCAGCAGCAGCGGCCGCCCACGGCCAGAGCCCGCCGGGCTACACAGCCCGCCATGTCGGCGCCTGGGCCGCCGCGGACGCGCGGACTCGGTCACGGTCACAGACGCGGACGCCGACGCGGAGCCTGCGTGACGCCTCCGCCCCGCCCCGCCCCCGGCCCACAGGGCCCCGCGCGCCCCGCCCCCGGCCCACAGGGCCCCGCCCCGCCCCCGGCCCACAGGGCCCCGCCGCGCGCCCCGCCCCGCCCGCCGCGGTCGCTCCAGGGCTCCCCCGGAAGTTCTCGGCGGCTCCGTCTCCGGTCACCTGATGCCGCCTGACCCGACATGGCGTCCTCCGTGTGCGCCGGGGAGCGGCTGCGACGGGCCCTGGGCTCCGGTGGGGAGCTGGAGGCGGCGCGCCTGCCCCGGGAGCTCCGGGCGCGGCTGGAGGCGGCTCTCCGGAGGAAGAAGGCCGCCGAGGGCGAAAACCCCAAAGCGCTGGTGCCCTTCCGCCTGCTCCGAGAGCTGCACGAGCACCTCCGGAAGCAGGGTGAGAGCCCCGAGGGCCCCCCCCCCGCACGTGCTTGGTGGGGGGAGGGGAGACGGGCTCGCCGCGTGACCCTCGCCCCGCCCTCTCGGGGGCCAGAGTATGGACCGCATGAGCCTGAGCCCGAATTCCAGCCCCCAGCATGCGTCGGGACGGGGTGACCTTGGGCTAGTCGCGTGTATCTTATTTGAAAACATGATTCTGAGGCTGGGTCCGTATCCCGGTCCGGACTAGGGCTCTAGTCTCCCCCCAGCTGTTGCCCCCCTTTTCTGCCTCAAATTTCAGTCCCCTGTTTCGGGGGCCATCCCGAGGGCGTCCCAACTTTCCCAGCTTCAGTCCGGGCCTGGCAGCGGCCGCTCCTTTCTTGGGCTGCAGGCTCCTCATCCACTTGAAAATGAAAAAAAAAAAAAGTATTTGGTTGATTTGAACGGTGGGGGAAGGGGGAGGGGGGGGCGGGGAAAGAAATTAGCTTATCGGGTTGGTGCCCACTCCTGAAAAGGCCTCGAGGGCACGTGCTCCACCTCAGAAGCTCATCTTTGGTCACTGGGGGTCAGGCATTCCCATCGGAAATTGGGTTCGGAGAGGGGCCCCCAGCCGGCAGAGATGGGGCTGTGGACCAGCCCCTCCCCCTCCGTGCTTCACAACTCTCTCCTCCTAGGCTCCTCGCTCTTCCTCCACGAGCTCCTGGAAGGCAGTGAGATCCATCTCCCCGAGGTGGTGAGGCCGCCCAGGGTATGTAAGGAGCCGGTGCCCATGGGGGCCCCCCACGGTGCTTCAGTGAAGCCTTGGGGAGGTGCAAAGGGGCAGAAGGCCTTGACCCCTTTTTTTGTCTCTTTTCTGGAGGAGGGAAGGCAGAGCAATGGGGGATAAGCGACTTGCCCGAGGTCACATGGCTAGTAAGTGTTAAGTGTCTAAGGTTGGATTTGAGCTCAGGTCCTCCTGACTCCTGCACCAGAACTCTATTCACTGTGCCACCCAGCCACCCCCATCGTACCCTTTTTACATACAGACAAATCTGGACCTAGGTGAGCAGCAAAGGCCTTGACTCCAGCCCCTGGTGAGAGCTAGTGGATTTGGGGGTGGCTTTGGAGGCTGTGAGGTCTCAGGTCACAGTTCATACCCCCCATGCTGTCCTTCTGCCTCAGAATCCAGAGTTGGTGGCACGCCTGGAGCGGATCAAAGTGCAGCTGGCCAATGAGGAGTACCAGCGGATCACCAGGAATGTTTCCTGCCAGGTGAGGCCGGGGTTCGAGTCTCGTACTGTACAGGGTTTGGTTTGGACCAGGAAGGAAGAACTGTGGCCTCGGCCTCCGGGGTCTTCTGTGAGAAGGGGTCTCTTCGCTCAGAGACATCTTGATCTGATGGGAAAGAAAACACAAAAAATGCAGTTAAACTTTGTTCCAAGACAAGTTCAGTCATGGCTCTGAAATGAAGAGAAACCATTTCAGCATTAAGTCTTACCTTGGCCAAACAGGAGTCATTTCTTAGCTTCACTCAGGACAAATTCGTGGATGGTTAAGAGGTTCATCTGTTAATTTGGTGGTTCAGACTCAGCCAAGGCTGGCCGAAAGGAGGTTAAGCCTGTGGAACCGTGGAAACAGAGGGTGTAGTGAAGCTCCCAAAAGATTTCTGTAGAAGGATGTGGCACAGGGGAGGACCCCAGAGGTCTGTTACAGCCACCAGAGGGCTCTGTATTTACAGAATAAATGATGCCATACTTTTTAAAAATTCATTTTTTAACAGCTTTTCACACATCTTTTTTGGTTCCTTGTCACAGCTCTGTAAGATAAACAGAGAACGTG
Source organism: Pseudocheirus occidentalis (assembly GCA_028646575.1). Lineage (NCBI taxonomy): Eukaryota > Metazoa > Chordata > Mammalia > Diprotodontia > Pseudocheiridae > Pseudocheirus > Pseudocheirus occidentalis. The sequence continues at coordinate 362,515,659 of CM053593.1, forward strand.
GTACCCATTTTACATCTGAGAAGACAGGTCCAGATCAGACAAACCCAGACAAGCTAAGGTTGAATGATAGACATTTACTGTGTGTTCGGCATTGCTGGGTACTAGGGAAACAGATTTTTTAAGCAGATAGTACCTGCCTTCAAGGATCTTACATTCTAGTAGGTTTACTAAGTACTTTTTTCACAGTCCTTTAACATGGACATTACAAGTAACATCACTCCCATTTTGCAGGTGAGGGAGCTAAAGCCTGGAAAAACTGATTGCCTCCAGAGCTGGGATTAGAATCCAGGTCTCTCTTCCCTCTTTTTCCTTTGCCCATCTTCCTGGAAGGTCTCCTAGCTAGCAAGTTGACCAAGTCAACTGATACCTTTGGTCATGGCCCATTAGAAAAAGCACCCAGTTTATCAAAACAAAAAAAAAAATCACATTCACTTAAACCTTTGGGGGTAGAACCTGGGGCAGAGTTCCCCGCTGTGTGTGCCCTGAGAGAGACTGTGCTCTTGTCAACAAGCCCCAATTCTACTGGTAATTCAGTGAGAGGAGATATGTAATGTACCCCCAAGCGTCAGGTTAGGCAGAAAAAGTTAAAATTGGCAATGAGGAAGAATGTGCAGGGTGCCCTGTCCCAATCTTAGCTGACAGGTGAGAAGTCCCTGAGATGCCTCCATGCTGTAGCACACCACCTGCCTTTCTTCTTCCCAGGCCCTGAGGCGCGATGGGACTCTTGCTGACTTTGGACGTCAAGGTGAGCTGCTCTGTGAAGGTATGGGGCAGGAGGCTCGTCACGGGAGCTCCAGCACTCTGAGCACGCCCTGAGTTGTCTGAGATCCCTGTTTAGGAGGGAGGGGCTTTGCCTGCTCCCATGTGTGTGCACTCCCACTTCTTGCAATGAAGAGTAGAGGACCCCCCAGAATAGGACACTGAGCTCTCTTTTTCCCTCTCCCTTTGGCTCACAGTGAGGTCAGTGAAGGCCGTGGTCATCTCCATCTTCAACTTCATCATCACTGTAGCAGCAGCTTTTACCTGCACCTACCTCGGAAGCCAGTACATCTTCTCAGAAATGGCAGCGGTAAGGGGGCATTGGGCTGGAGGAGCAGTGTGCCAGACCAAGGACATGGGGCACACATCTGGAAGGTAGCAGAAGGGGGAACAGTGAATAAACATGCATGTATAAAACAAAGGTGAGCAACAATCCCAAGAGAAACTTGGCCTCCTTGCACCATCCTTGTGTGTCCTGCCCAGATACGAGAAGGCCCCAGAACCTGATCTTCTCTCTGGAGGCCTGGGGGAGGGAAAAAACAGGAGACTCTGTAAGGCCTCAAAGCCAGTGACTCTCCCCTTTACCCCAACATTTCTCTCTCCCAGAGGGTGCTGGCTGCGGTGATTGTGGCCTCCGTGGTGGGTCTGGCTGAGCTCTATATCATGGTCCGGGCCATGGAAGGAGAACTTGGAGAGCTTTAATAAGGGCTCTGCCCCCACCCAGATACCAAGTGTGTTTCCAGGAGTCCCCAGGGGCTTTGCTCTGTCTTCTTTTCTACCACATCTGCCAGCCCGCTTCAGAACCTTGGCCCTCCATGTCCCTCAGCAGGGCACAGCAGACTCTCTTCTACATATGGCCTTGTGTTAAGGTCCAGGGCTGGGGCTGCTGCCACACCCACTGCCTCATCCCTGCCCACATCCCCAGATCAAACCCTGTCTTCACCTTTGATATAAACCCAGCCGCCTGCATCAAACATCACAGGCCTGAGGAGGCCCTGTCCATGGTGGTGCCCATTTGGACTCAGAGGAGCAGCAGAGAACATGGAGGCAGGAAAAAAACCTTCACATCCAGTCTCTAGCCAGACCCTCACAAATAACTGCCTTGTGTTGATGTCAGTTACATCATCCTTAAGATTTCTTCTTGCTTTTTCTCCCGTCCATCTTTGCATGTTTGTATATATGTTTCCCTCCTTTGGTGACTTGGCTTCCTGCCTTCAAAGCACCAGGTCCTCCAAACCCGAGAATGGAGAGGAAGGGCTGGTAAAACCTGTACATTTTTAACCACATAAATCACTGCCCTGGCTCCTCTTGTGTTCAGAGAAAATGGCTTCTGTGAGTCTTCTCTAGTCTGAAAAGAGCACAGTTCTGCTACGATGCTTGTTTTGAAAAATGTGAATTTGTTCCAGCGTGACTGATATATTTAGGAACAATTTGAGCATAATACAAATTTTGTGTTTGCTTAAGTGCCATTTTGTCTGACAGAAAACTGCACCTCTTCCCAATAACTCACAAGTGTCCACCTTTCCAACGCCCATTTCCACAAGCAGACTTCTGGTATCTCTCCAGGTGAAGTGCCCCATGTCCTCTGGTGCAGTGGGCACTGTAGGCTGACGAGGGCGGGTCTGTCTACCTCTTCCCTCACCTTTTTCTATGGCCAAGACCCACCCCCGACTCAGGAGTTACCATCCACCGAAACCACCCTCCCCCAAGAGCAACTGGACTACCAGCCTGGGCCCTGTGGGCATCTCCTGAGGCTGCAGGCACCACTGCTATTCATTGTAGTATCCATGTATTTCTTAACCATTTAACATGTATAAAACTGCTACAATTTTGTTTAGGTTCTTATCTTTTTTTTAACATGTCACTGATAAAGTTTTTGACTGTCTTCCTAATCCCATTCTCCCATAAACTCTGGTTTTTATTGCAAGATTATTTGCATTGCACTGTGGTTTTTAAAGACATGTCAAAGACAGCATCTTTGGGTTTTATGTATGCTGTGTCTAATGTAGTTTATGTGGTAGCTTACTGTAGCAGGAAAGGTATATGTATGTATGTATGTATGTATGCAAAGATAGGGTGTTTTTGTATATATAGATACAGAATATGCATAAAGAACTCATTTTCACACCGTTACCCAAAAAGGCTCCCAACAATAAGAAGGCAGTTAAACTGTTCTGCTGCCCACAGAGTTGGGCTCGAAGAAGAAATTTCCAGCCTTAAATGCTGTTTTTAGTTTGTTTTGTCAAGTCCTGATAGGATTTATACAATATTAAAGTTTAAACATTTAAATAAAAAATGCCGAAGACTAGACTCTGTGTCTGTGTGTGTGTGTAAATGTTTGGGTGTTTTAAACTAATCTGAGCTCATGTTTCCAGGGGAATGTTTATCACTGAACACCCATACTGTCCTGGGGTCCTACAGAATGCCACAGAGTATTCTGAGGGGAGTGGTCCTCCAGCCTTCCATCCTGGTCTACTCTGCCTGACTTTGTGCCTTGGGTATCTAACAGTGTTTTTTGTTGCCTGGTCTCCATTTCTGAATAAATCCTCCCCTCCCATCCACAGCAAGGCATGTCTAAACAATTATTCCCTGGTTTTGTCCCCACCATCTTCCACCTTTGGGGAGGGGGAGAGGTTCTTATTTTCGTTGGAAAAGAGTGTTTCATCCCAAGAGAAAAATCAAGGAAAGGAAGGAGGTTTGTCAGCCTGTTTTAGGAAGCCATATCACAAGTCCTACTTCCCCTGGAGTCACTTGGTCACCAGTTGGCCCATATTTCACCATCCTGTTCCAAGATCCCCCATGTAAGGAGATCAGAAGAATGTACTTCCTTGGACTTAAGCTGAAGGAAGCCAAGACAAC
>CM053593.1:362519376-362541854 GCA_028646575.1 Pseudocheirus occidentalis
AAAAAGAAGCCCCTACTTTTTTTCTGTGTCCAACTGGAGCCCTGGCTTCTCTGATTAAACATCGTTCTAAGTCCCTTCCTATATTAGGGGATCTGTGTTGTAACCTGGCCCTATTAAGGGATTAGGCAATGGAGATAAACTTCCAGGAGGACCCATCTCCTCCACCACCACCACCACACCACCCCCCAGCCACTCATTTGCAAAACAGCTCCAGATTAAGGTAGAGGGGTTTGATTTTATTTGGGAGATTAGTTGGTATTACAGCTGATGGATGGGCTGAAACACACTGCCCTCCCTTTCCCATACCCAGTTATGTACAGGATCCTCTGGCTGGTGTCAGGTGGGCCCTGGAACCCTGGGTCAGAGCCCTTCTAATTCAAATCCAGATAAGCTCAGAGCCCTGGGTTTCTCGTTATTACTTTAATAACATTCCCTCTGTAGGAAAAATGATATTTCTCCCTCTGGTTACAGAGGTGCCATGGTCCAGATTAATTTGTCCAGTGGTAGGGAGGGGGGGAGGGATGTAGGAAGGGGAGGTTAACCCTCTGTGAACTAGAATGAAACGTCCATGAACCAGCTGCTGTCTCCACCAGCTGGAAAGCGGAGAGATGGGGAGAGTATTCTAATTACCCAGCTCTCTCTGCTTACATTTGGATTTTAATTAAGTAATGTCTGGGAGGGGGTGAGAGGAAAGTAGACATCTGTCTTCAGAGAGGGAAAATGTAACTGGATTGGGGTGGGGGGCAGCGCAGTCACCAGTGAAGGTTAGCCTCACTGGAAAGTTGAGATCAGGAATGGAAATGTCATTGCAAAGGACCACCTACTCACCCAATCCCTCCCAAAGGGATCTCTCATCCACGGTCATCCAGTTGCAGGGAACAATAGGCATGTGATGTTGTATGTGATACTGGGGATTCCTTTGGTGTATGGATTGTATTAGATGGCTGTTGAGATGCCTGGGTGATGAAGCATCACTGAGGTCTGTGCCTCCAGGTCCAGGCCAGTGCATTGAGAAGGCTGGCCTCCTGGGGATAGGCTTTATCCTGAAGGGATTAGTGCTGACCTCTCCATGCAGGTACCTTTAGCTGATTCCCTGCTCCTGGACCTCTCTCATATATATATTCTCAGCCCAGCTCTCCTTATTGGGTCTTGGAAGTGATTGGAAAAGGAGAAAAGAAATCCAAGTCAGACGTTTCCCCTTCAAGTAACTTATCTGGGAAAGGGGCCTGAGCAGGGAATTGGCTACTGCTGTGGAGGGTGTCCAGCATCACGGAAAAAAAGAGTTTATCCTAGGAGAGAAGAGGAAAGATCTCCAGGTTCCAGATTAGGCATCATCCAAATTAGTGACAATGGCTGCATTATAGATAAGGTCAGAGAGGCTGCCCAGAGAGGTCTGAGTGGCACCACGTTCCCATCGGTGGAGTGGCCCTGGAGGTTTGGACACCCCACCAGGTGGACCTAACCCCCCAGGACCCATTACTTTGACCCTCATACCACTGTGCCCCTGGGCCAGGCCAGGAGCAGGACAGAAGGGCAGACGGCCTGAGTTGGGGTCACTGTCATGTGGTGAGGAGTGTCCCCAGCTCTCAGGGTCTTGGGGATGCAGAGGGTTATTGGCTGGAGGGAGAGCTCCCCGGGGATCCTTGGTCCAGGAACTCAGCCCTTCTGGCTTCCTGCTCTTGATTCTTCTGGCCCGGCGATTCTGAAACCAAACCTGGAAATGAGGAAGGTGAATCAATTCCAGCTTCTAACTTCATTTCCAGAAAGGGGGGGAGGGGGAAGCCTCACATTGTACTGAATAAAGATTTGTAATGGAATAAACAGAGTGTTCACTAATACTGTGTAATCCGAATCTTAAAAGCTCCTCACAGTAGCATTCTCTCAGAAATCTACTGCTGATTGGCTTTACATTATATAGGGTGGCCCAGACACAGAGAAAGGATGGCCTGGCCCATGAGTCCTGCTTCTCAACCCTTTGAAGAGGGTTGGAGGAGGGTAAATAGAAAGGGCAGGGCAGGAAGTTTCACCTGGATCTTGGCCTCAGGAAGACGGGTCAGCCGAGCCAACCGCTCTCGGGTGCCGATGTCTGGGTAAGGCCGAGCTGCAAACACCCTCTCTAGTTCGAGAAGCTGGCCCCTGCTGAATGTGGTGCGTTTCCGACGTCTGGTGCTGGGCACCGTGACATGATCTGCAAAGAGAATGGCCTAAAGGTAAGGCCGGGACTGCTGTAGACATTCACCTCCAAACTGCCCCCCTTCCAGCGCCCCTCCCTCTCCTCCAAGTCACTTCTTTTCTCTCTTCCCCCTTCCCCCAACTTTCCTCTTAATCTCAAGACCCTCCCTTAAAGATTTCCCAATTTTCCCTCCAACTTTCTCCCCATCCTTCCTCTTCAACCACCCAAACTCTCACCCATCTTTCAACACCCAATCTCCCTTAATCTGTCCATCCCCTTCCAATGTCCCTCTACCCTACCCTCCCATTCCCAGGACCTCAACCCTCCCTTTCAACCTCACAATCTCCCTGCCATCCTCCCATGCATCTTCAAATTTCTCCCCATCTCTCCCCTTCAAGCCCCAAATCTCCCCATACTTTCTATTCAACCTGTCACTCTCTCCCCATCTCTTCAATCACCAATTCCCCATTTCTTTCTCATTGTACTCCACAGCCACTCCATCTCCAAAAGCCCTCACCATCGAATTCCTCATCATCCCTCCCAACTCCATATTCAGTCTTCCCTGACTCTCCTTAATTTATTCACAATTTATCTCTTGTACCTCTTCCTTCCCCCACTTCTTAATGGGGATACCTCCGTCTTATTCCCCCACACACCCCAACCTGCCTCTTCTTCCTACTCCCTTTCAGCCCCACCTGCCTCTGGGACATCCCTGGGAGGACGAGAGACCGATTCCCCTCCTGGGGAGTCAAGCACTGAGTGGAGTCGGGCCATGACTGGGGTCTGCCTTGAGCTCCTTTCCGGATCCTATCTTCCCCTGGTCCAGCAGATTTCCCAGAGGTTCCTCCTCCTCTACTCTGCCTTAGCCCTGGGCAACTGAGCTGCCTCCTCCCCCTACCCTGGTTTTTATCCTGCTCAGCCTGCCCCGCCTCTGGAATGAGAAGGGTAGCAATGCCTGGGATCGTCTGCAGATCCAGCCCCTTCCTGGGAGGGAGGCAGAGATCTCTAGTAGGTGGGAAACCCCAGGGCTCTGAATCCAAAGGCTGGAGAGAGGAGGAAAAGAAGGAGACTGGGGAGGAGGGAGGGAGGGAGAGGGATAGAGGTGATGACAGAGCTTAGAGGGAAGGGGGACTCCTCCCTTTTCTCCCTTGCACCCCAACTTCTACGTGCCTAATTGCCTCACCACCTCCTCTCTCTTCAGTAATGACAGCAAACATCCATGTAGCACAATAAGGTTTACAAGCACTTTACACATATCATCCTATTCAACAACCCTGTAGGAAGCGGCTGTTTTTATCCTTATTCTGCAGATGGGGTCCCCAGGGTCCCCAGGATAAGACAGTAACTGAGTCAGGTTCTAAACTTGTCTTTCTGACTCCCAACCCAACAGCTAATATATCTCCCCACTGCACTACCTAGCGACGTAATAGCTGGCACTTATAATAGCGCTTTGAAAATTACAAAACTGTGTGTGAGTGCGTGTGCGCGTGCGCGTGTGTGCATGTGTGTATGTACGTGAGGGGGTTATCATTTAATCTTCAATAAGCCTGCTAGGTTAAGTGCTGTTGTGATTCCTATTTCACAGATAAATGTTTATTGACTGACTCACCAATAAAGGAACTCTTTGCCCCCATAAGCTACAACCTGTTTTCTATTGCTGCCACTCTACTGAGGCTGCCCTCTCTCGACTCTCCAGGGACCCTGGATCCCCGGAGTCTCTTGGCATTCTGCACCGTTGCCCCCCACTCCCACTGGATGCTCTCTCCTCCCTTGGTTTCCATGACACTGCTCTCTCCCTACTTCTGATCACTCTTCCTTTCTTTACCCCCATGCCTCTTTTTCCATCTGACCCCTTAAGCTAGGAGTTCCCTCACCACCACCACCATCCTCCTTGGTCCCATGAAGTCCCATACCTTTGATTATAATCCCTGCATGACAGTTAGTGATTCTCCTTGCTCTTCCCAGTGCTCCCAAAGCTGCATCCACCCAACCAATATTTGTTGAGCCCCAGCCTCTCTAGAGAGCTCCAATCCTCCCCCACCCACACCCCACTACCCCTGGGGAATTGCCTGCACTACCAATGGTCTCCACCTGGCTGCGCCCTCTTCATCCCAAATCCAGCATGGCCTAAATAGAACTCGATCTTCCCCCAAAAAGCCTGTTGGGTTCTGAAAGTTCTTATTCCCACCCATGACAATAGCATCCTCCCTGCAGCCCAGCTCAAAACCTTGCCATCCTCTCTGACTACTTCATCTTCTTTACTTCCCGTTTCTATTTGAAGAGCACTCAAGTGACCAGCTCATGCCCACACAAATCATACAAGCCAGGTGGAGGCCGGCACCCATTCAGCTCTGATGGAACGTCCGGCACTCTTTCTGATCCACTCGGCTATTTTCCACTTTTTCCTTGATCTATAGGACACAGTACTTCATAAGCGCTGACTTGACTATAGCAGTTGTTACTCATTGGTCTCATTAGGGATATAGATTTATGGCTGGAAATGACCTTGGAGCTCGTCTAATCCAACCGTCTCATTTGATAGAAGAGGAAACAGGCCCAGAAAGGGGAGACCCTAGATCACAAAGTTACCTAGGGGCACTGAGAGGTTGAGGAACTTCTCCAGGGTAACACAGCTAGGTTGGGTCATCCAGAACCCGAGGATTCCTGGCTTCAAGGTGCACTCTTTATCCCCCATGCCAAATTCCACATCTTTCTGTTATGGCGTTATTTTTGCTTAAGGCGGAAGTTGAAGAAGCTTAGCATCCTTTTCAGTGGTGGAGAGCAGATGGAATTGGGGTTCCTGCCCATCCCCATCTCTCAGCCTCATGGCCTCTGCCCATCCCCCAAGCCTGAAAGAGTTGTCTCAGCCTAGGAATGGAGAAAACAGAATCTGACCAAGACCAGGGGAATGGACTAAATCAGCTAATAGAAGGTTATCTCCTTAGCAAATGGAGCGACCAAGAGATTAAAGTTATCAGAGAACTGTGGGGAAAGGTACCAGAAATCAGAGGCTGACCTCAGGTAGAGGATGCCCACATTCCCTAAGCTCTGGCAGGCACAGGCCCCTGCACTCCTCTCTCCCTCTGTTCATACAGCCACACTGACAAGGATTCCAGTTGGATGAGGAACATTACCAGGGTCAGTGTGTCCTCTCGCACCCACAGCCGCCACATACCCTGATCACTGACCCTAGCAGCCCTCATCAATATCACTAGATGCCTTGACCAAGACAGATTCTCCACCCTCATCCACTTCATAGGACCTCAGTTCTGGAAGGAACTGCAAAGCCCATCTTGTCCAACCTACAGCCAAAAACTGATTCCCTCTATAGTATTCTCAACAAGCGGTCACCCAGCCTCTGTGTGAAGACCTCAGATGGGGCGAGTAGATCCCCCTTCCTGCTGACACCACCTGCCCCACGTGGGGACAGTTCTCCCTGTTGGGAGTTGATATACCTGGGCCCCTTAGACACCCCCATTCTCTCTGGGCCCAAAAGTGAACGGATCAGGATTCCTCTCATGCATCACACAGTCTTCATCATCATCCTAGCTAACATCTAACCCCTACTGTATGCCAGCCACTGTGCTAAGAGCTTTGCAATTATTATCCCATTTGAGCCTCCCAGCATTATTATTATCCCCATTTCACAGGTGAGGAAATTGAGGCAGACAGAAGTAAAGTGACTTAACCCAGGACCACACAGCCAGGAAATGTCTGAGGTTGGATTTGAACTCAAGTCTTACTGACTCCTACCCCACTACTCTCTCTACTGAATTATCTAGCTAACCCATCACAATATTTTGAACACTTTAACACAGGTACCATGTCTCCCTAAGCCTCCTCTAGAGGAAGCAAACAGCCCCAGTTCTTCCCAAACATAGTCTCAAGGCCCTTCAGCATCCGTGGTACAGACACTGCCTTGAATGTTCTCTAACTTGGCAAATTCTTCCTAAAATATAGCACCCAGACCTGAAGACAATATTCCTGATATTCTCCCTCCCGTCCTTCTCACCCCTTCTCCTCTACCACCGGGACAGAGGATACCTCAGAATACAGATGCTAACCCCAAGAGGAAAAGAGAAAATGGTCCTCCCTTCCTGCCTTGTTAAGGTGGGGGATTATGGGTACGGAATGCCACACGTACTGTTAGACTCAGCTGAGCTTTCCATCAGTTTGAACTGTTTTTCCCCCTCCCCCTGCATTCCTTTCTTTTTGTATTATTCATATTCTACAAAGGAAAACTCTTTTGGGGAGCAGGGTCAGGATGGAAATATGTGAAGGTGATTGTAAAAATAAGACAGGAAGGGCATGATGGTACACATCTGTGATCCCTGTTCCAGTGAAGGTTATAGATGAGCTTGCTTGAATTTCTGAATTCTGAGCTACAATCTGGGGCCCCAGTCCATTCAGGCTTGGTATAGTGAAAACATCAGAAGAAGGGATTTGTCTAAGGAGGACTGAATTGACGCAGGACAGAAACAGAGCAGATCAAAGCTCCCACACTGATCAGACTGGAACTGGCCAGTGAGTAGCCCTGTACTTCCCACCTGAGCATATATATACTAACTTAACATTAAAGAAAAAAACCAACTAAGATCATGGCAACTGGTCTTATCAATTCCTTGAAAATAGAGGAAGAAATGGAAACACTGTCAGATTTTATATTCTTGGACTCAAAGATCGCTGTAGATGGTGACTGCAACAAAGAAATTAAAAGATGATTGCCCCTTGGAAGGAAAACCAGCTCACTAAAAAGCAGAGATGTCACCTTGCTGACAAAGGTCTGTATCAGCATAGCTATGGTTCTTCCATAGTAATGCATGGCGGTAAGTTGGACCATAAGGAAAGCTGAGCTCGCAAGAACTGTCTCTTTTGAATTGGAATGCTAGAGAAGGTTTTAGAGGATATTTTGGGCAGCGAGAAGATCAAATCAGTCAATACTTGAAGAAATTAATTCAGATCATTCATTGGAAGGACAAATGTTGAAGCTGAAGCTTAAATTCTTTGGCCACATAATGAGGAAAAAGGTCCTGATGTTGGGAAAGATAGAAAATGAAAGGAGAAGTGAATTCTTCTCACCACCAAAAAGAGGAAGAGATGGATGGATAGTGTCGTGGAAGCAACAAACATTAGCTTGGACAGGCTTTGGGAGATAGTGGTGGATAGAAGGTCCTGGTGTGCTGTGATCCATGCGGTCATGAAGAGTCAGACATGACCGAACAGCTCAACAAGAAAACACGCTGTGTATATAGTGTGTGTGTGTGTGTGTGTGTGTGTGTGTGTGTGTGTGTGTGTGTGTGTCCCAAAGCTCTTTGACCTGGGACTCTCTTCTTATTTGTGGAGACCAGCACCTTGTCCTGCATAAGGTGCTGAGAGAGCTTCATTTCTCAGGCAGACCCCTTTGAGTCCCTTTGGGGATTTTTCAAGTAAGTTCCCTTCTGGGGACTCATCAAATTTAAATCTTCTTTGGGATGCCAAGCGTCCGATTGCTTTGGGGGCTTCTGACATTCAGCTTTTAGCTGGCTGCCGAAGGAAAAGACTGAGAAACATGAGTGGAGTTGGTGGTCTACATCATATCCCTATTCCCAACTCTAGAGGCAACAGGGAGTTCCTGTGGCATGAGAGCTGGGACTCTCTCTCAGCTGAGCCAAGTTCTTATTTCCAACGGATGAGCTCCTTCACTCCATAGTGTCTGGTACAGATTCTCCTATGTATACCTTCTCTGATTTCTGTTTTGCTATGATTTGGATAAATGAGTTTATTTGCTACATCTATTCGTTGAGAAACTGATATTTGGTGGGAAAGGGGGCAAACTTTGGATATAGCATTTGGGATCCCTCTTCCCCCTAGAAACGACAAAGTTATCAGGTGTTAGCTCAAACCCCTGTCGTATCCCCCAGATTAATAACATTTATACTTCTAATTCAGTGCTCCGTCTTTCTGAGGAGAGCAGAGAGAAGCCTCTGGCCCATTTTCCTCTCCTGGCAGGAATGAAAGTCTCCCTTGGAGAAGGATGGGAGGACAAGGGGCTAGAGATGTCTATGGTGCCTCTTTTGGGGCCACGAGAGAGGCCTTGCCCTTATCTACATATGCAGTTCACCCTTTCTTTCTCCCTACATACATAGATATATAGATACAGATATCAGGGAGTATATGCATATATATTATACACACACACACACATACAGTGTGGTATAAGAACAGCATTTATATAAGTGTTTTACATTTGATACATCTGATGATCTCAAAAACCTAGCAAAGTCAATGTTATTATTATTAGCACCATTTTACAGATAAGAAAATGGAGACTGAAGAGGTTTGTTAAGTGACTTGCCCAAGGTCACACACATAAATTGATATCTAAGGCAGGATCTGAACATGCATCCTCCAGATTCCAAGTTCAGTATCCTATCTACTCACAATTATAGGGTTCAGGGACTAGAGAATTGGCCTTGGAGCCAAGTTCTGAGTTCAAATCTTTCTTCAGACAGACACTTAGAAGTTGTGTAACTCTAGACAAATCATTTAACCTCTTGCTGCATATGTTCCTCATCTGCAGAATAGGCAGGGAGTCAGTGGTCCCCATACTCAGTGGCCCCCAAGGTTCCCTTTCTGCTCTGAATCTATGATCAATAATAATTTTTTAAAATACTGCATAGGCCAAAAGGACTTTATTAAAAGCTCACACAATGATGGGACCATATTTCCTTTGGTTGCTATAAGCCTCACACAGGCCCCTGGGCATAATAAATCCTTGTTGAATTGGATTGGGTCTGGGGCACCCAAAGGTGTTTGGACTGTGGGAGTTCAGTTCATTTCTCAAAAAGCTTCAGAGTTGGGCAGCCCAGCCAGTACTGGGCAATGGAGCGGGGATACGGAGGAGTCACGGCGTCCACCCTCTTGGTTTGAAGGTTAACCCGGTAATACTTGTCTGAAAGAGAGAACAGGGTGTTTGTGTAGTGAGGCTTAGACTCCTGTCTCCAGCCCAGACCCCTCCAGAGCCCTCTCCCACCCGTTCTGCAAGGGATAGTGGTTCTTTGTTCTTCCCAGGGTGGGGGGATTTGGAGGGAGAGGGGTAGACCAGAGCTCCTGAATCCTCGGCCCCATGGTCAGGTCTGAGATGGTTACTGGGAGGAGGATGCAGATTGGGCTCTGGGACTTGGAGAGAAAGAGAGGAGGTGAAGGGGAAGGGGAAGGAGGAAAGAGAAGAACAAAAACGGGGGCTGGAGAGCGCACCTCCCACGAAGAAATAGATGCTCTGGATAGGCTCACACTGGGATGGCTGGAACCACTCAAGATGGAGGTCGGGGCCGTAGTCAGCCCCATATTCTTCTGAAGACAGCCAGCTCCAGATGTCCCGGGACCGGCGAGAGTGGCGACTCCCATAGCGTTTCCCCTTACGGAGGCGCTTGGCTTTGGCCTTGGCCTTGGCCTTGGCCTTGCGCTTCCGAATCGAATCAGATTGGGTAGAAGATGGGGAGGAGAAGTAAAGGCGGCCAGCCATCGCAGCATCTACCCTATTGGGCACCCCTTTCCAGTGCTCATTGATGAGCCAAGGGCCACTTGCTCCTTCTGGAGGGTCGAACAAAGAATGGTTCATTGTGAAAGGTAGCCCACAGAACTCTGCACACAGACCCCCAGCTCCAACTCTGACACCCTTGTACCCATCTCCCTGATGCCCAAGGTGGAAACCAGCTCAGAATTATCTAGTCCAACCCTTTCATTTCACAAAGAGAGCAGCTGATGTCCAGGAAAGGGAAGTGACTTCCCCAAGGTCATACAGTTAGAGCTGGAAAGGGACTTACAATCCAACTCCTCCAATTCACAGATGACCCCAGAGGATCAAATGTCTTTCCCAAAGTCACACAAGTAGTAAGTGGCAAAACTGAAATTTAGACCTAGCTCTTCTGTCTGGAAATGGAATATTCTTTTCCACCATATCATGAGTTGGTATAGAACCCAGCCCTCCTGACCCTCCATTCCTTGGCCCTTCCACCACACCAGACCCTCTGCTGCTTTTTGCACCATCCTCTAGAAGACCACCTCCGAGAAAGTACTTCCTTTGTACAACCTTGGGGTTTGGAGGAAGGGAATCTTCCTCTTCCAACTCTCTGAGCCTCCCCCTCCACTATTTCCAGACCCCTCCCTCTCTAGACTGTGTCTTCTGGGCCACACCAGACAAAGTTCAAAGTGTGGGGTCTGAGTTGAGCCAAGTTGGGGCTTGGGTCAATAGAAGCAAAGTCTAGGGCTAAACAAACAGAGATTGTAAGGTCATAACCTCTGTGGGCTTCCTCTGGGGCCTCTCTCTTCTTCCTCCCAAGTCCTCCTGTACCCCATCAGGATCCCAGCCACAACCCATACCAAATGGGGGTGAGGAAAGGAAGGGAGAGGTTAACCATGCCCAGGGTTGAGGGCTCAGGTGAGGTCCTGCCGAGGTCCTGCTGTTCCCCCAGTGCATAGGACAGTGCCTGGCACATGTGCCTGTCTGTCCTGGAAGCAGAGAGGGCACAGGATACCTGATTCGCTATCCCAGAAGAGGAGCTCAAAGACGCTCCGCCAGCTGTCTCGCTGTAGGACAGCGAAGTGCTCGAACACAGTGGACATCGTGCTCCCCTCACACTCCTCCTGGCTGGGCTGCTGGTGGAACTCATACTCCCAGTACTGATTTCCTAAGGGATGGGGAAGGGCAAGCAGGTCATGGAAGTGACAAGCTGGCCTTTACCCTTAACCAGGTTACTCCCCTTAGGGTCCTAGGCATTGGGTCCCTCATCTATACAGTGAGAGCATTGGCCTAGATAAGCTCCACATTCCCCCCAAATTCAACATCTACAATCCTACAAAGAGCAGGATTAAGGGCTAGAAATAGACTATCAATGCTCCTATTCATTTAACTCAGGGGCACAGTGAACAGAGTGCTGGGCTTGGTGTCAAGAAGACCTGAGTTCAAATCCAGCCTCAGACACTTTCTAGTGACCCTAGGCAAGTCACTTCACCTCCTTCTGCCTCAATTTCCTCACCTATAAGATGGAGGTCATAATAACACCTGCCTCCCAGTTGGGAACATTAGAGTTTTGTGAGGTCCAAATGAGGCACTATTTGTAAATGGCCTAGTACAGTGCATGGCACATTTGGTCGGTCATTCAGTCATGGTCCACTACTCATGGACCACAGCATGTCACTGCTGTTCACAGGGTTTTCTGAAGTGGTTTGCCATTTCCTTCTCCAGGGGATTAAGGCAAACAGAGGTTAAGTGACTTGCCCAGGATCACACTGCTAGTGTCGTCTGAGGCTGGATTTGGCCTCAGGTCTTCCCGACTCCAGGCCCAGTGCTCTCTAGCTGCCTGTACCCTTCCCTCAACCTGAGAAGGACTTAAGAGTGGGGCAGACTCCAGATCCACCCTGAAGATGGAGTGGAAAGGATGCTGGTCTGGGACTGCAGGCAGATTCTAGACAGTTTTCTAAGTTGCTTCAGCTAGCCCAGACTGATTTCTCCTCTAAAGAAAATTAGGGGATTGGGTTAAATTATCTTTAGGGTCCCTGATAATAAATGTTGAGATTGCTCTAGGGTTTACAAAGCAGTTTGTATACAGTCTCACATCTGACCCAGTAGAGGCTGCAAAGGCCAAACAGGGATTGGGTCACACAGCTAATAAGTCTCATTAATGATATTCAAACCCACATCTTTCTTCATTTGGGTGTGACTCCCTTGCCAAGCTGCCTCTCTGCTCTTCCTGTCACTTTTGATGAAAGCCACCGGGGTCTGGGTCAAAACAGGAAAAATCAGTGCTAATTTTCAACACTGTCCTAGCATGGTGAGGTAGGTAGAGTCTTTGACCCAAACAATTACAAAGGATCCCTGGCATAAATGACCAGATATCCAGATGGAGGGGACCAGGCCTAGAACATGGAACAAGTATAGTCCTAAGGCCACTCTGGATAATATGCTAAGGGGACCAGGGAGCTGATTTCATGGATCGTTCCTCTCCTTTTCCCTCCTCCCTCACTATACCCCCAAACCTTTGAAGAAGTAGGCACGCTCTTGGCCACTGTAGCTGTGGGCAGGGAGGGCCACAGCAGCATCAAGATTGTCTGGAATGTTCTCGAAGCCATCTGAGATGTTCTTTGGGAAACCTGGGTCCAGGATGCCATCCTCAAAGCGCCAATACAAGCTGCCCTGTGGGAAAAGAGGCTGGGATTATAGATCCTGGTTGGAAGGGATCTCTGAGGTCATTCACATTTTACAGAGGCCCAGAGAAAGGAAGCGATTTACCCAAAACCACACAGGTGGAGAGTAGCAGCCGGAATTCAAACCCGATTTCTCCCACTTTAAATATGATGTTTTTTCCTCTACATAACACTCCTTCCCTAAGAAAGATGCCTCTCCCCACCCCCAAAGGTTGCCTATCTCCTGCCCTTGGAGCTCCAACAGTGCCTTTAGCCTCAGAGTTGATATCAAATGACTGGGTGTTCCAAGCTAACCCATCTTCCTTTACAAATCATGCTGTTACCCTTGTGCTTGGCATTGCACAAAAGGAAGAGTCAACCCTTCTCCCCTCCTGAGATATCTCCCAGCAATTCCTTCCCCTGAGGCCTATTTTCACTCCCACCTTGAAGAGGTAGGTTTTTCCCTGGCAGTTGATCCGTGTAAAGGCGGCATTGATGGGCCCCTCAATGCCCCACACATCCCGTATCAGCTTGGGGTACCCGGGAAGTACACTTTTTTCATCCAGCTCATAGAAATACTTGCCTAGAATTTCCAAGGTGGAGAAAGGAAGAGCAGACCCTGAGCAGATCTTTTTTCCAAGTCTAGTAACTCCCTCTCCTCCTTTTACCCCTCCCCCACCCCCTCCAGCTCCTCTGGCTCAGTACCCCCTTGGCTTTCTTCCCCCCTTGTCACCTCGGAAAGCAAAAAGGGAGCCATTTTTGAGATCAGTGAAGGCATCAAAAGGTTTCCCACTGCACACTTCTTCCATCTGCTCCCTTTCTCCTTCTTCAGGTTTTATAAAGGGGCTTTCAGTGATGGTTTCTGGATCTTGGTACACACTGAAGTCAGCTCCCTGGGTGGTTTCTTGGCCGGCACTGGGGACGGAATCTGTCGTGGTGATAACGTCAGGTGACTGGATGAAGTCTGGCTCCTTGGTGCCCTTGCTGTCATACTCAGTATATGAATACTCATCTTCAGGCATGGTGAACACATCTCCACGATTCACTGTGGAAAGAAAGAATCCTGAACCTCCAACACTGTCGTTGGAGAAAAGTAAGTTGTATAAGAGATACACACGTGGGAATCTGAGGGGAGACAGGAGATGGACACACACACACACACACACACACACACACACCCGCCCAGCTTTGGTCCTAGCTGGGAAGAAATACTATTCTTCTCCATTGGAAGAGAAGCTCTTTAAAGGTAGGTACTGGTTTTGCCTAGTACCTAGGATACAGTAGGTGCTTAATAAATGCTTATCAATTGGTTTATTGACTACCACTACTACCAATGAGAGCAATAATAACAGTTGACATGTATATACCACTGTAGGATTTACAAAGGCAGGGAGGCAGGCACCATACCTTTGGGTTTGCAGACTTCATCATAATCAATACAACAGCTTTGATAGTAGGAGCAGAGTTCATCACACTGGCACTTCTTTTTGGAATTGAACCCTTCTGTGCAGCGGCCTTGGCATGACTCTGGATTGGGTGGGGAGGGGGACCAGGGGAGAAGAACAATCAAACTTGTCTCAGCTGGTCCTTCTGCTAGGCAGGCATCTCCAAACACCCAAGACCCTTTCTGCCTATGTCTGTCCATGGGCAGAGATGTGAAAAGACATACAAGCTGGTGCCCAGGGTATGTTCCTTCCTCTTGCCATGCTCAGGTTGGTGCCCATCCCCAACCCTCACTGGGACTTCTTACCTTGATCAGCAGAAGCAGTACAGAGGAGGAGGACCACTAGGAGGGAGACCGGAGACATGTCCCTCGGTGTTGGGACTCAGACTGGTGCTGAACTACTGTGAGCTCTGAGTGAGGGATAAACTGAGAAAAGAAGGAGGAGGAAAGGAAGGAGGAGCTACCCTCACTTTGTTTGCCCACCCTCTCCCTGCCAGCTTCCCCGGTGACCAGAAGGTCAAAGCCATCTGCCAAAGGTGTCCTAGCTAAGAAGGAATACTATCACTCTCCCTCTTTAGAAATTCTGTAAGCACTGAGCCAGAATGTGAGAATTTGGAGGAAGATGAAATTCTGCATAATACTTGTTTTATGGACATTTTAAAGCTGAAATCTCTTTGTTAGTCCAGTAATGGAAAATTCATTCAGTTTTATCACAAAATCATCATGTTTGGAATATTCAGGACTTGTAGATTCAATCAAAAAGGAACTTTGATCAGCAATGTGGCATAGTAGATAGAAGACTGAACTAGGAGTCAGAAGACCCAGGTTCAAATTCTGCTGCAAACACTGAGTGAAACTGGTCAAGTCACTTAACTCTTTTAGGCCACTTTACTCAGCCATAAAATTGGGTTAAAAATAAGTATCTGCCCCTAGAGGATTATTGTGAGGCTCAAATGTCTTTGGGCATGTAAAATACTTTGTAAACTTTAAAGAACTACAGAAATGTGAGCTGTAATCATTATTGTCTTGTCCAATCCCATGGAGAAGTCCCCTATAAAGTATCCAGGCTCTCCTCACATACTTCCACTAAGGAGAGTTCACCACCTTCCATTGCCAGACAGCTCTGGCTGTTAACTCCTTTCCCATATTAAAAAGCAACTCTCCTTCTTGCAATGGGTGCTACAAAGTTTTACTCTCTGGAAAGACACAAAATTAGGCAACTTTCTCCTCTGCCTCTTCAGATATTTGAAGGAAACACTCACGCCCTTCCCGAGGCTTCTCTTTTCTTTTAACATCCCCTATTTCTTCAACCATTGCTCTTTTTCTCAAAGGACACAGTTTTGAGTCTCCCGCACCTGTCTGGTTAGAATAGGTGAGAAAGAAGGAAAAGTCCGCAGGGGAGGTGGGAACCTGAAAAAAATCAGGGGCACATCAGAATTTCAACCCTGACCTTTCACCCCTCTCCTGCTGGTAACTGGTTAACAGAGCTCTGAGATCTGAGAGGGTAAGGGGGTAGGAAAGAACAATATTTTCATGCTATTTATTGAACAACCTGGAGAGAGGTAGAGATAAGGGTATGGGAGCGGACTTTTGATCTGTAAAGGTCTGCCCTCCTCTTTCCTGAATTCAGGATCACTTTTTCCGCCCCCCCTTTATGGGGTCCTGAATGGGAGAGAGTTGGGAGAGAAACTTTATGCCCAGAGGCCTACCCTGACCCTGGGGACCATGGGATTGTAGGACTTACAGCAGAAAGGGACTTGTTAGCTCAATGAGCATTTTGCAGGAAAATAAAACCAAAGCAAACCCTGACACACAAATAAAAGAAGGAATTCCCCAAAGGAATTTAGTAGGTAGCAGAACCAGAGTTAGTGCCCAAAAGCATTGATTCCAAATCTAAACTTTCCACTAAACCACCCTGAAAGAGGGAGAGACAATAAAGCTTGAAGCAGACAAAAGCTTTCCTGTCTCTGAGGCCCCCAGGCCCCCAGTGAGAGACAGAGACAAAGACAGAGACAGAGAGAGAGAGAGAGAGAGAAGAAAGGGAGAGAGACAGAGCAGATTTTAATTTCACCAAGGGATAAACTGAGGCAAGGAGACAACAGGGGTCCCATACCCCATGGGTGAGAACAAAACATTAAAGAGAAGATAAGAAATTGAAGTTCAAGGCCTGAGAACCAAATGTGATTAATTTTTAGTAAAGTTTTTTGGCTTGTTTGTTTTGTATTCTGAGGACGGAACTTTTCAGGTCACCTGGTCCAAATCCTTCATTTTACAGTTGGGAACACTGAAGGCCAGACAATGAAAGTAGCTTGCCCAAAGACTACCGGTAGACCAGAGCTGGGATTTGAACCCAGGTTCTCCGATTCCAAACCTGGGAATTCTTTTCTACACCTCAATGAGTCTTAAAGAAACAAAAAAAAATTTTTCTTGATGTCTTTTGTTCTCATACCACAGTCACTTCCTAACATTCCCCCTCTAGCTAGAGAACCCTCCATTGGGACAGACAAAACAATTAAGCAAAACTGACACAGGAACTCTTTCAGTGCATCCAAGATTTTGTACCCACAATCCCTCAACTCTCCACCAAGTGGAAAAGAGTTTCACCATTTTTTTTTTTTTTTTTTTGCTGGTACTAAGCTTGGATACAATAAATAGTCACAGCCTGATCTCCTGTTGGTACTGGGTTTCTTTTGTTTTGCAGTCACTGTATGATTCTCCTAGGTTGACTTCCTTTAATTTGCATCAGGTCATATGAATCTTACCATATTTCTCTGACTTCCTTCTTTTCCTCATTTCTTATAAGGCAATCATTCTGTTACATTTACATGCCACAATGGATACCACCATTGCCCAAGCCAATTCATGAGCATTCACTTTACTACCAGCCTTCTATCCACTGCACCATCTAGTGACCAGACAATGAATTGCACGTGAAACTACACACCACAACTTGCTTTTCTTTGAAAGTTATGTAATAAATTCAACATGTAATTTTCAACTGTCTTGCTTGTCTGTGTTTACTTCTGTTCTCCTTTGTGTATTTGTTCATGACCTTTGACTCAGTGATCCTACTACTGGATATATTTCTTCCCACTCCCATCCCCATCCCCTTACAGCCCACCCCTTCCCCCTACATCGCAGCACACTCCCATAGTCAAAGACGGAAAGAAATTCCCAAATATAACAAAATATTCATAGAACTTTAATTGTAGAGGGGAAATGGAAAGAGAGTGAATGTTCATGGATCCAATTGGATAATGGCTTAACAAATTCTAGCATGTGAATTATTACGTTTGGCTTTTCTGATCTCCTCTGCCCCTCTTTTGGTCACAGAGGCAGTAAGCTACTAATTATGCCAATTATCCCCTAATTTTTGTATCATACCTATAGGTCATAGGTATCCAACTTGGTCATATGTAATAATATTTTACATACTGCTGTAACCTTTTGTTAATATTTTGTTTAAATTTTTTTATTAGTAGTTACTAGTAAGATTAGTCTGTAGTGCTCCTCTACCATATCCCTCACTGGTTTGGGTAGTAGCATTATAAGTATCTCATAAAAAGGATATGATAAAAAATATGTATGGCAATTCCTTTTGTGATGGCAAAGAATTGGAAATTGAAGGGATGCCTATAGTGGTATATGATTGTGATGGAATACTATTGTGCTTTAAGAAATGACAAGCAGGATGGTTTCAGAAAAACTTGGGAAGACTTACATGAACTGATGAAAAGTGAAGTGAGCAGAGCCAGGAGATCATTGTACATAGTAACACTGTATAGCAACACTGTATGATGATCAACTGTGAATGACTTAGCTATTCCCAGCAATACAATTCCAAAGGATTTATGATGAAAAAACTATCCTCTTCCAGAGAAAGAACTGATGGAGTCTCAATGTAGATCAAAGCATGACATTTAACTTTATTTTAGGTTTTTTTCTTTTTCTTTTTTTGATATGCATTCTCTTTTGCAACATCTCTAATTTGGAAATGTTTTGTATGACTTCCCATTTATAATCTGTATCAAAGTGCTTACCTTCTCAAGGCGGGGAGAGGAGAAATTTTGGAACTCAAAAATTATATAAAATGTTAAATGTTAAAAATGTTTTTTTACAGGTAA
This sequence comes from Pseudocheirus occidentalis, assembly GCA_028646575.1. NCBI lineage: Eukaryota > Metazoa > Chordata > Mammalia > Diprotodontia > Pseudocheiridae > Pseudocheirus > Pseudocheirus occidentalis. The sequence continues at coordinate 362,537,282 of CM053593.1, forward strand.
TTGAGAAAAATAAGATAAAAACATTCTTTTTAAAAAGAAGTATGATAAGGTGCCTGTTTTCTCCAATATTTAGCAAAATGTTTGTAGTATGAGGTTTAATCTTTAAACGTTTTATAGAATTCATTCGTAAATTCATCTGGAAAAGTTTTTTTATGAATAGTTAGGAGACATTTGCGGTTCCTAGAGAGCCACCAGACGTCCCTGGGGTGCTCGGAGGAGGGATGCACTCCAAACCTCCTTTAAAGGGTGCGCTCCCAGGGGGCGGGCCTGCAGGAAACTGCTCCTCCCCCAGATCTTACGTTTGGGGGACCTGCAGAGGAGAGTAGGGGCGGGGCCTGAGCTAGAGCTGAGCAAGGTTGGGGCTGGGCAGACTCTCTGTTCTCCCCTAGTCCCTCAGTGGCAGAGGCGGAGTCTTTACTAAACACTCTGAGCCTCCCAGTGAGGTCGCTTTGTTCAGCCTCCTCTGAGTCCTGCCTTGGCCTGGCGAGCATCCCGGTCTGAGCCAAGCCCATCAGAGCCAGCCGCCAGCTCCATCCGCATCCTGAAACCACAGCGCCTCGCTCTTGGGCACCTCCCTCCGGGCTCCCTTCCCCCTTCCGCTCTCCATCTCCGTATACTCCATCCCTGCCCCCAAGCCCCTTTATCCCATCACCGGCACTTCCATCACCTCCCTTTCTTAGCCCCAATTGTTTCTGCACCCCCTCCCCGCGCCATTCCCAGCCTAGTTGACTTCCTACAACAGCTGGCCCGTCTCGCTCCCTCCATCCAACCCCTCATCTCCTCCCTGCCACTTCTCACTCCCCATCCTTCTTCCGTTTCCTCTTTCCCTCCAACTTCTTCCATCAGTCTCCACCCGCCCTCCAGTCCCACTCCATTTCTGATTCCATCCTCCATCCCTCCTCCCAACTGCCCGCTCGCGACCATCAAAGAGCCCCTGTCCAGGTCCTGTCCATCCGAGCCCATACCCTGTGCCCCAGGGATGTTCCCCTGACCACTTGGCCTCTATGGTCTTGACGCTGCTCTTCTCTGCCTACAAACTCTGCCGCTTCTTCACTATGTCAGGCCCGGAGCGGCTGGCAGTGCCCGTACCCAGGAGCACAGGGGGCAGCTGGTGGGCAGTGGGTGGTGGGATTGCCCGGGAGGTGTCTCCCGGGACCAACGTAGAGGTGCAGGGGGCCCTGGAGCGGGTCCTGCCGGAGCTGCAGCTGGCGCTGTCGGGGCTCAAGCAGGCGGGCAGCCCGGAGGCGGTGGGCACCGGCCTGTCCGAAGTGTTCCAGCTGGTGGAGGAGGCATGGGTCATCCCCACTGTGGGACGTGAGGTGGCCAAGGGGCTGTGTGAGGCCATCCGTCTGGAGGGTGGTCTCGACCTTCTGCTACAGCTCCTGCAAGCATCCGAGCTGGACACCCGAGTGCTGGCGGCGCAGCTGCTGGAGCAGATCCTGGTGGCTGAAAACAGGTAAGGAGACCCAGAGATTCCTGGAGCTCTGGGTCCCTGAGACTGGGAGAAGGCACTTGGATTTCCTGAGACTAATCCATAGAAACTGAGACTGACAGCTATTTGAGAGAGTCTAGAAAGTTATTGAAAAGTCCAGGCCTCAGTTTCCCCATCTGTAAAGTGAGACATTTGGCTTTTCATCTCAAGGGAGAGCAATAGCTCCTTTGCTTTAAGGTATTACAGTTCCCCCCCCCCATCCCCTACCCCTTGGATTCTACATATGAATTAAGGATTCTATTAATAAGGTGGATGCAACCTCAGTTTATCAATACTACCTGTGCATGTAAATAGTCTCCAGCAAATATTATCAACTCATTTACCTCCAAGAAAGAAGGGTGGCATTTACAGTTGCAAAAATCCTAAATGGAAAACATATCCTCATACATTATTGATCTGGCTATAGAACTAGAAAAATACGGAAAATATCGCAGAGTTTAAAGTTTGGTTGGTCCTCCCATAGCAGTACGGGAAAACTGAGGGTGGCACAGTTCCTAGGAAGTTCCCAGGTCTCACTTTCCTTATCTGTAAAATGGGGGAGTTGCATTAAATTTAGCAAAACTTTTGTAGCGTAGGATTTAATTCAAAATCTCCAGACTCTGAATTCTGTGGTCCAGTGAAGAGCACTATGGGAAGCAGAGACAAATTTCCTCCTGTCCTTCCTTAGTTGCACAAATGTGCTGGAATCACCCCTTACTCTCTGAGGAGCTGCGTCTGTGCTGGGGGCGGGGAGGATGTGGGGGAGGAAGTGGCTCCATGTATATACACATGTCCTACTACTTTCGTGCATTGTGACAACCTCAAAGACAACTGGGTCCAACGCCAGCCTTTATGGTCATTTCCACCAGCCAGAGAAGGGAATTCTAGAGCCAGATCTAGAGGCCTTTGAATGGAAGAACCTGGGGCTCCCTGGTGATTGGAAAGGGAGGCAGAGGAGCAGAGGAAGGGTTATGGGAGCGGAGTCAGAGACAAGCCATCTGGGAAAAGGCACTGATCCTTTCATCAATGGGTACCCATATATAATACAGAGATGGCATTGACCTAAGCTCTTCCCCCCTTAAACCAGTCTTCCATTCTCAACTTTCTCTTTCTATGGCCCTGTCATCTTTCCCACTCATTTATCAGTGCCTCAGTACTGAGACCCTGGGACTAAGGGGCAGAAGGGGGTGGGACGGGGGTCCTGACATCACCATGGTTCTCTCTGGATACCATGACAAGATGGGCAGGAGCAGGCACCAGAGGAAAATTCAAGTCCCAGTCCTAGTACCAGCTGTACCCTGGGGAAGGCTTTCCTTCCCTACCCTCATCTAACTCCCCTCACTCTCCTGGCTCCTTCTCAGAGTTCTGATTCATATATAGAAATGATCTCATCCTGTCTCTTGGTACTGGGGATGGAGGATTCTAGATGGGATGGCGGGGGCGGAGGAAGGGGGGGGCAAAGAAAGCCTGAGGCATAGAGTCAAATAAGGGGGGCAGTCAGAGGGGTGTCCTCCCAGGTTTGAGACTTGTCTGTTTCTGTCTCCCAGATTTCCGCTCAGAACCTGTGGTCAAGAGGTCACAGATTAGCTGGTCTGGAGATCTGAGGTTCAAGGTCATGCAATATTACCTCATCTTCCACTCCTGGCCCTAGCTCCCTCTTTATATTACAGGAATCTCTCACATACAATGTTATTCCCTGCTCCCTCCACACACTGTAGGCTGCTCAAGTCCAGAAGTCTCAGACCAGGATATCTGATCCTTCAGGGCTGATTTTTCAAATCCAAAACTCCTGTATCATGTAGGCTATATCATGAAGAGTGCTCGATTTCGAGTCTGAACAAATGGATTCAAATCCCGACTCTGCCACTTACTACTTGGATGACCCTGGGCAAATCATTCAACCTCTCTGGGCCTCAGTTTCTTCATCTGTAAAATGAAGGTTAGATACTCTCTGAGGAACCTTCTAGCTCTTTATCTAATTCAATACCTTTGAAGTGGGCTACTTCATGCAAATTAAACCAATTCTTAAAAATGTGTATTAAGCCCCTACTATGTGCTAAGTAGTAACTTCTGTTCTCTTGGAACTTCCAGTCTAGGGGAGAATATCACACACAGTCAGATGACTGTGTTACAAAATCCTACACAATCCCCCTGTAACTGAGATCAGTGAATATGAGATAGTGATAAAGGGCTAGCCTTGGAGTTAAGACCAGAGTTCAAATCCTGTCTTAGACACGTGCATTGCTGATCTATATTGATACCTTGCCTGTATTTTGTACATGCTTGTACTTAGAACCACAAGATCAAAGATTTACTGATAGAAGAGACCTTTGAGATTATCTAATCCAATCAGCCCATTTTACAGTTGAGAAAACTGCACTCCAGAGGGATTGTCAGTTGCCCTGGATCATGTGAGTAGCAAGTAGGAAAACTAGAATTTGAACTCAGTCTTCTGACTCATAATCCAGAGTTCTTTCCAGTGTATTAGGCTGCCTGCTTATCTGTATACATGCTGTCTCCCCTGGAAGAATGTAAACTCTTTGAGAGAAGGGATTATCCTTTTTCTTTTTTTTTTTCTTTTTTTTCTTTTTTTTTTTTTTTTGTCTTTTTTAGTCTTAGCACCTAGCCTAGTTCCTGGCATATAGTAAGTGATTAAAAAATATTTGAACAGAATTAGATAGAGTAGCAAAGTTAGAGGGAAAGATTGTTGTTCAGTCACAGCTGACATGAAGTCATGAGCCCATGGGGTTTTCCTGGCAGAGATACTGAAGTGATTTGATGTTTCCTTCTCCAACTCATTTTCCAGATAAGGAACTAAGGCAAACAGGGTTAAGTGACTTGCCCAGGGTTACAAAGCTTTTAAGTGTTGTTTGAGGCCACATTTGAACTTCCTGACTCCAGGCCCAGAACTGTATCCACTTCACCCCCTAGCTCAGTGGTTCTCAACCTTCCTAATGCCACAACCCTTTAATACAGTTCCTCATGTTGTGGTGACCCCCAACCATAAAATTATTTTTGTTGCTACTTCATAACTGTCATTTTGCTACTGTTATGAATTGTAATGCAAGTATCTGATATGCAGGATGTATTTTTTTTTTTTTT
>CM053593.1:362541954-362571313 GCA_028646575.1 Pseudocheirus occidentalis
TGCACACTAGTATTCATGTACCATAGTTTGGTTTTTTTTTAGCCATTCCCCAATTTATGGGTATTTTATTTTCAGTTCATTGCTACCACACACACACACAAAAAGTGCTGATTGGAATATTTTGAAAAATGTATTAGACCATGGATTTTTTGTCTTAGATTTTCTTGGGCTACATGCCCAGTAAGAATATCAGGGATCAAATGGTGCAGGCTGACTACTTACTCACTTTTCTTGCAAAAATTATGCTGAGTGGTTGGGCCACTTTACAGCTCCACTAACAGTAGTCCATCAGCTGTGCCTAACTTCCCACAGTCCTGCCAGCATAGTCAGGTACCATCTTTTTTTTTTTCAGCTTTGATAAATCTGAATGGGTGGAGTGGGGTGCTACTGTAGTGCAGAGTAAGCCCCTTCCCTTTAATCTCCATCTCTAGGCCTCAGTTTCATCATGTGTGTAAAATGAGAAGGTTGGGCTCTATGGCCTCTAAGGTACTTACCAACTTTACATCTTTGAACCAGTCAGGTAGCAAGCTTCTGATTGCATAGATGAAGAATGTGTTTAAGGTAGCACAGCTAGTAAATCCAAACTGAAATGTTAACCTCCTCAAATTGGGGTGATGTTCACACTAGACTTGTCAAGATCACTCCCACTGAGTTGCTGCTGAGCCCCGAGGGGAAGTTCTCTGTCTGTCTCTAGGCTCCACCACCTTCCTCTAACATTCCCCCCCCCCCCCATCTCCCTTCAGGGACCGGGTGGCCCGCATCGGGCTGGGTGTCATTCTGAACCTGGCCAAGGAGCGGGAGCCGCTGGAGCTGGCGCGCAGCACCGCTGGCATTTTGGAGCACATGTTCAAGCACTCAGAGGAGACGTGCCAACGGCTGATAGCAGCCGGAGGCCTGGACGCGGTACTCTTCTGGTGCCGCCGCACAGATTCGGCCCTCCTGCGCCACTGCGCCCTAGCCCTGGCTAACTGTGCCCTGCACGGCGGCCAGGCGGCCCAAAGGCGCATGGTGGAAAAGCGCGCAGCCGAGTGGCTCTTCCCGTTGGCCTTCTCGAAGGACGACGAGCTGCTTCGGCTTCACGCCTGCCTGGCCGTGGCCGTGCTGGCCACCAACAAGGAGATCGAGCGCGAGGTGGAGCGTTCCGGCACCCTGGCCCTCGTGGAGCCCCTCGTGGCTTCCCTGGACCCTGGGCGCTTCGCCCGCTGCTTAGTGGACGCCAGTGACACAAGCCAGGGTCGGGCGGCGGATGACCTGCAGCGCCTAGTGCCCCTACTGGACTCCTCACGCCTGGAGGCGCAGTGCATAGGGGCCTTCTACCTCTGCGCCGAGGCGGCCATAAAGAGTCTCCAGGGCAAGAGTAAGGTGTGTACGGGTGGGGGTAAGGATAGAAGGGACCGGGGTAGAGGCGAGAAGAGGAGCCCGGGAAGAGAAAGAAAAAGGGGAAGAGGGGCGGAAGGAGGATGGAATGGATGAGGAAAGGACGTTGGAGGCATAGAGAGACTGATGGACGGATGGACGGATGGATGGATAAGCCAACAGATGGATGGAGCATTTGTTAAGTGCTCGGGTTGTGCCATATATAGTGGATGGATGACAAGGAGGGAAATGACAAAGGATGGGAAGAGAGGAGGGGAATGATGGGGGATGAAGGATCATTCAGTGGAGGATATGGAGGAGAATGATGGGAGCAGAAGAGGGACACAGAGGATAAATAGGCATGGGGATGGAGAAGATAGATGGTGAAGGATGGAGAAGGAAGAGGGGAATGATTGGGATAGAGGAGGGAGGAAGGGAGTTATGGGGGATGGATAGGAAATGAGAATGATAGGATATAGAGACCAAGAGTGGTAATGGAATAGAAGATGGAGAGAAAAGTGGGGGAAGCGAGGGAAGAGAGGAATGACGGAATTGTGGAAAGGGATAACAGAGACTTAGGGGATAAATAGGGGATGACAAGGCCTAGAGGGGGGAGTGAGATAGTGGGGGAAGTGAAGAGAGAAAGAACAATGAGAGTGTTAAAAGTGGTAGGGGCAGCTAGGTAGTAGAGACCTGAGTTCAAATCCAGCTTCAGACACTAGCTGTGTGACCCTGAGCAAGTCACTTCACCCTGTTCGCATCGGTTTCCTCGTCTGTAAAATAAGCTGGAGAAGACAATGGCAAACCAGTCCAGTATCTTTGCCAAGAAAACCCCAAAAACTCACCAAAGAGTCAGACGTGACAATAATGGAATCAAGGCAGGCGGCAAGGGGGAATGTAGGAAAAGCACCAGACAGGATATTGGTTCAAAATCCAGGACATTTGGCAACCTGAATGGCCCTAGATATAGGACCTTAGGTGTCCTGGCCTTTGTCCTTGTTGACTCTACTTCTGCCCTCTCTGCTCTTGGTTAGGCTAGAAGACTTTCTGGACCTCTTGAAAGAAAGCCAAACTTGAAGAAATCCTGGATCATAAGTCTAGAGGTGGAAAGGCTCTGAGAGAAGAGGCTTCTGGGGTGTACTGGGCTGTGGTGCCAGGGACCTAAAGGGGCCTTGGGCCCTTGCAGAGCTATGCCTTCCTCTACCCCTTCCTGGGCAGTACCATCTTCTGGTGTCCATCTTCCAGGTGTTCAGTGAGATCGGAGCCACACAGAGCTTGAAGCGTCTGGTTTCCTATTCCACCAATGGTACCACATCCACATTGGCCAAGCGGGCACTGCGCCTGGTGGGTGAGGAAGTGCCCCGGCGTATCCTGCCTTGTGTACCCAGTTGGAAGGAGGCTGAGGTACAAACCTGGCTACAGCAGATTGGCTTCTCCAAGTACTGTGAGAGCTTCTGGGTAAGGACTTCCCTACCTCCACCCAACCCACCTAGCTATCCTGGGCCCTTCACGTCCTCCAGGTACTTCCTGCCCTCACAAGGCTCCCATACCTGCCCACTTGGGGTACCACATTGAGGCAGTGCTTTTTAGGGAATAGTAATCTGGGCTTTGGGACTTTCCTAATCTCAGACCTTTTTTCTAATCCCTTCAACATTTATACATTCTATTTCTCATTCTTTTTGGTCTTGTTCTTCTCTGGGGGATAGTAGGAGGAGGACCTGACATTTTGAATATGCTTCCCTTCTCAGGAAACATCTGTGCATGTAAAGAGGGACCTTCTGGAAACACAATGTCTTAACCCAATGTAGCAACTCTAATGGTGGGAATTCAGGCATCTGGGAGGGTGGGCAGAGGGTGGCTTTGGGGTCAAAGTTAAATTACATTTTACCCTCCTGAAAAGTCTGTTTCCCCCCAGTCTACTCACTTCCTAAGGGACTTCCCCAAACACCTGGACACACATCCTGGGAAGCTTGCATTCTCCCTCATATCTGATCATATCCAAGATTGACTAGGGTGGGCTTCGAGAGGAGAGAGCTTCGGGAAGTGGAGAAGCCAGCCCCAAGGGAGGAGAAGAGCCTGTGGGTCTCCCCCCTACCCCTGACATATATAATACACCCTCCAACTCTCCCCTCTTGCCCACCTCCAGGAGCATCACATAGACGGAGACCTGCTGCTGCGTCTGACAGAGGAAGAACTCCGAGATGACCTGGGAATGAAATCTGCCATCACTCGCAAGAGGTATGAAGGCTGTGGGAGAAGCTACACCCCCCCCCCATACCTGTCTGACAGCCCCCTTTTCATTCCCACTCAGCCACTTAGCAGGCCTGACTTATCCATACGTAGGTACTGAGCCCCTTCCCATAAGTGCTAACTGCACCCCTTAACCCACCTCCACTTGGGATTATTCTTATGCTACTCCTGCCCCCAGGGTCCGTTTGCCCCTGCCCAACTTTGACATTGTCTCTGCCTCCCTCTGGGGACTGCAGGTTCTCTCGAGAGCTCACAGAGCTAAAGACGTTCGCGAACTATGCGACGTGTGATCGCAGCAACCTTGCAGACTGGCTGGGGAGCCTGGACCCCCGATTCCGCCAGTACACCTACGGACTGGTGAGCTGTGGTGTGGACCGCACACTGCTGCACCGGGTCTCTGAGCAACAACTCCAGGAGGACTGCGGCATCCACGTTGGCTTTCACCGGGTTCGAATCCTCACTGCTGCCCGTGGTGAGATGTCCCTATCCTGCCCTGTGTCTCAGGTCATAGACTCTCAGAGTGGGTAGGGACCTCAGACTTAACCTGTAACCCCTCTGCAAATGGTCACCTAGACTCTGCTTGAATATCTCCAGTGATGGGGAACTCACTACCTATGGAGGCAGCCCATGGCAAACTGAGCACTGGGCTAGTTAGGTCTGAGGAGACATAGGTGCTAGTCCCAGTTCAGCAACTGACTTTCCATGTGACTTTGGGCAAGTCACTCTCCCTCTCTGGGTCTTAATTTACGATCTATAAAGTAATCTCTAAGGTATCTTGATCTTAACGTTCTGTGTTCTAAGGTTCTTCTTTGTCTGCCTCCTAGGTCTGGCTGGACCTTCCACTCCTACTTCTTCTCCCCAGCCATGGTTTATTTTTACAGTTGATCCTCCTGACACATTGATTTGTTCAGCAAACATTGATTTGTAACAGTTCCCTCCTTCCCAAAGGTGGGAGGAATGATGGCTCGGTGATGTACAGAGAACTGGATGAGTCAGGCAGATCTGAGAACGAATCTTGCCTCAGACACTTTTTAGCTGTCTGACCCTGGGCATATCACTTGCCTATTTTAAGCTTCAGTTTCTTCATCTGCGAAATGGGGATGATAGTAGCACTTACCTCAAAGAGCCTTTGTGCAGCTCTGCAAATGACACATGGGCTGTATAAATACTAGCTATTAATAAGAAGAATCACAATCAATAATTATCATAGCTGACATCTGCCAATTTGCAAAACCGTTTACATAATTTACCTCATTTGATGCTTACAATAATCTTGTGAATTCAATACTTGAGGTATGACTTTTGCCTCCTTTCAGATGAGGAGGTAAGCTCAGGGATGTGTCTCAGTGGTGTGGTCACACAGCTCCAGGTTTCTTCAGATTCTTTTGAGTCCAGTGAGATTTTTCATAAAGAGCCTGAGAGAGTGAGCCAGGAAATCTGCATTCCAGGCTTGGTTCTCTCCCTAACTCGTTAAGCGACCTAGACAAGTCACCACTGCCCCAGCAGCCCAGGACTAGGCTTCCCCAGTTTAACAGGACAGGATTAGATGGGGTGATCACAAAGGTCCCTTGCAGGTCTGCAGCTCTCTGTGTCACTCTTGGTTTTCCCCAGATGGTTGTATGTGTCTGTATGCATGTGTGCACGTGTGCGGGCGTGCTCATACACAAAGATGTTGGCACAGGGATTGTCCTTTTTCCAACAGTCTGGGAAGGCAGAAGCTTAGCGTACATGCCAACTTCCTTGCAACATTATCCCATCAGTAGCCAGGTTTCCCTGTGTCTTGGAAATTCTTTGGAAGGGAAATGACAGGAGGGACAGGAGATTGCAGAAGCAGTTTGTCTTTGTGGGCTGGAGGGGAAAAAGGAGAGAGGAATGACCCTGGCCCCTCCTTCCTTCCCCTCATGCTTCGTCAGAGATGCTGCACTCACCCCTGCCTTGCAGTGGCTGCAAGTCCAGCTTGGAGAGCCCTGACGTCTTTATCAGCTACCGCCGGAGCTCAGGCTCCCAGCTTGCCAGGTGAGGGTTTGGGGGCAGGGGCAGGGTGGCAGGAGCCCTGTCCTGAAGGCACCAGAAGAACTCAATCTGGCTAAGCCCAAGCCAGTCAGGGGGGAGGGCTGAGCATGTGTAGATGAAGGCTCCCTCTTCCCAGTCTTCTGAAGGTGCACCTGCAACTACACGGCTTCAGTGTCTTCATTGATGTGGAAAAGCTGGAAGCTGGCAAGTTTGAGGACAAGCTGATCCAGAGTGTCATGGGAGCCCGGAACTTTGTGCTGGTACTGTCCTCTGGGGCACTGGACAAATGTATGCAGGATCATGACTGCAAGGATTGGGTGCATAAGGTAAGCACCCTCCCCTTCCCAGCCCCCAACAAGCCTGGGGACACTGTTGTTCATCATTAGCAGGGTCATTTTTGTTTCAGAGGACCCAGAATGAGTCTTCTTATCTCAAGTCAAACCAACAAGCCTACTATGTGTCAGCCCCAATGTTTACTAAGCTGTGGTGGCTAAATTAGATTGTATTCTGAGTTCAAATTTAGCCTCGGAAACTTACTAGCTGTGTGACCCTGGGCAAGTCACTTGACTACTATCTGCCTCAGTTTCTTCATCTGCAAAATAAGCATACTGACAGCACCTGGGTTATTGTGAGGGTCAAATGAGATGTTTGTAAAGTGTTCAGTACAATGCCTAGCACATAGTAGGCACTTAATAAATGCTTGTTCCCTTCCTCAGTGGAGCAAAATGGACAAAGTCCTGGGTGTTTAGCAATCTGGGTTCTGGGCTGGACTGTCCACAGCATGAACAATCAAAGCAGCTCAAAAATCTAATGGGTTTCCTCGGGAGGTAATGAGTTTTGTATCATTGGAGGTCTCCAAGCCAAGGCTAGCTAACCACTTATAGGTGATGACATTGAGGGGATTCCTGATTCCTGTTCAGGAACCCATTAAATCAGGCAGCCTCCAAGGTCCTCTCCATCTGTGAGGTTCTGTGGGTGTGGGCAAATCACTTATTTCTATGAGTTCTTTCAACAGCAAAATGGCAACCTTAGAACTTTTCCTGTCTTGCCTCTCTACCTTTCATGGAACTTCCACTCAGCAGTAATGAGTGTCCAAACATTAGACAACTCTAAGAGGTAATTTAGTGACCAATTACCCCACGGCACCTGAGTACCTATTGTGTTCTGAACACTATGCTGCGGGAATACTGTTGGGTTTTTATCATTAAACCTGGGATTGCATTGATATAGAGATCTCCCAGTGAGGAAACCCCCTCCACCAGTGTTATTCAGCACCAGTCTGGAATTTAGAGTCTTCAAAAAGTGCCTGAGAGCCTAAAGGTGTTCCCCACAGTCCCACAGCCAGTACAAGACTTGAAAATGGGTCTCCCTCATGAAGGCTGGCTCTCCAGCTGTTGTGCTCCACTGCATTCCCACAAACCCAGTTACTCAATGCAATTTAACGATGACTTATTCCAAGGGGATATAAGGTGAGATACTGCATCGATTTCTTGCATAAAACCCTGGAGTCAAGAAGACAGGAGTCCCAGCCATGCCCCTGACACATGCTGTTTGGGTGACTCTGGGAAATTCATCCAAGCTCTCAATGTCATTATGGGCAGCTCATTGTACATTACAAATGAGGTGCTGATGTGGTTTGGTGCAAGAGATTTCCTTACTGAGAGTTTCCCATGCTGATGAAAAAAAAAAAGAGCTGGACACAAATGTTTGACATTTTCTAGACATTTGTTCTAGGCAGAGGGCATACAAAGACTAAAACAAAACAGTCCTTGCCTTCAAGGGACTGACATTCTATTTTGGGGACAACTCCAAGGTTCTAGCTGAGGTTTCTGGGAAGATCCCACAAAACCAAATCAAGCATGTTTCCCTTAAGGTTGCAAGCACTAGGCTTGGAGTCTGGAAGATTGGGGTTGGAAATCCTGCCTCTTAGACCCTTAGTAGCTGTGTGACCCTGGGCAAGTCATTGCCTTTCTGGGCTTCAGTCTCTTCACCTGTAAAATGAGGGAGTTGAATTTGATGGTCTCACAGGCCCCTTTAAGCTCTCATCACATGATAAGCTTTCAAACAGTTAGAATTCAGCAGAATGAGCAAGGAATATGTCATGATCTTGGTCAAGGGAGGGAGTCAAGATCTCTACTCCAATAGGGTGGCCAGAGAAATACAAACTCATCTCAGAAAAGCTTCTTGAAAGGTGGAACAGTACTGTGTCACTTCCCTTGCTTAAGAATTATCAATCCACTGCTAATATTTTCCTGGCATGTGTATGTATGTGTCTCTCTCTGTCTCTGTCTCTCTCCTCCATGTCTGTCTCTACCTCTCTGTCCCTATCTTTGTCTCTCTATATCTCTCTGTCCCTCTTTCTATCTCTCTGTCCTTTCGTTTCTCTCTTACTTTATCTTTGTCTCTCTCCTTCTGTCTCTTTTACTCTCTTGTCCATCTCTCTGCCCCTCTGTAGGTCTCTCTCTGTCTCTCTCTCTTCCCCACCCAACCCTACCCCACCCCCATTTTTTCTTTTGTCTTTCCATCTTCAGCACCTAGCCCAGTGTCCTGACATAGGGCAGAGACACAGAAAATCTTATTGGTTTGGTTGGTAAGGCAGTTCACAATCGCGGTCAGGGCAGATCTGGCTCCCTCCAAGGCAGCCCTTCCCCAGGTCACCAGAGCCATTTGGGGCTGTTCTGGTCTTGCTTTAATTGGGCTTTGATGTTTAAAAGTGCTTCGGCTAAAACCACAAATGAGCATGCTCTCCATCCAGAGGGAGGATAGATGAATCGCATTTAAAAATGCCCCCAGCTTACAGCTTCCACTCTGGGTTGGGTTGGCCTGGCCCCTGCCCGGAAAAAGCAACCTCAGCTGTATCTGTCCTTCAATTCAGTTCTGTTCAGGGAACATTTATTAAGTGCCTGCTGTGTGCAAAGAACTTGGGCTAAGCCCTGGGGACCGAAAGATAAAAAGTAATCACTGCCCAGGAGGGAGTTTACATTCTTCTTGGGGGTGGGGGAGAGAGGCAGGGAGGCAGATGGGGACCTGCAATATGTACATGACAATCACTACCTTTTACTTTTCTGATTTCATTTGATCCTTACAACAACCTTGTGGAGTATTATTGTCATCCCCGTTCCAGAAAGATTAAGTCACCTGGTCCAGGGTCCCACAGTCAGCATGCAGCAGGTCTTCCTGATTCTAGCCCTCCAGCCCCCTGTATGACCTTGATAAGTATAATACAAGGTAGGCACTGCTGAGGAGACCAAGGAGTCCAACCCATTTTACAGATGAGGAAATTTGGGTCTAATGCAATTCAGCTGCTTCCCTAAGGCAAAGGAAAGCTCCAGACAAAGCTCTGGAAGGCATCTGTTGCCTTCTCTTTGCCCACCTCAGGATAGGTGCTTAGTAAATTCTAGGTGACTGACTTGGCCCTGCCTTGACCCCAAGGTGTCGTGGAAGGAATCCCAGTTCTGTCACCAGAGATCCTGGGTTTGACCCCTAACTCAACTATTTATTCCTGTGTGACTTTGAGCCGTTCACATCAGCCCTCCAGGCCTCGGTTTCCCACTCTGTAAAATGAGTGGGTTGGGCTGGATGACCTAAGGCTGAGTGCTGGACTTGGAGTCAGAAAGGCCAGAGTTCAAATCCTGTCTCAGACGCTGACTAAGCTGGGTGACCCTGGGCAAGTAAGTCATTTAGCCTTTCAGTCTGTTTCCTCACCCATAAAATGGGGGTAAGGGCACCTATCTGTGGGAGTCAGATGAGACAACTCGGAAACCCCCGACCACTATAGAAATGCTGGCTGCGAGCAGCATTATTCTCTGTGGATGATCTTAGGATCTCTGAAAGCCTTCTTTCCATCCAGCACTCAGGCTAAGGAAACATGGTCTCCGTGTGACCTTGGGGGAAATTATATAACTGTTCTGGGCCTCAGTTTCCCTCTCTGTAAGATGAGGGGCTGAACAAGATGGCCCCTAGGGTCTCAGCTCTGTGTGCCTCAGTTTCCTTGGCTGTAAAAGAAGCCATTTGGCAGCAGGGGCCCTTTGACATCTCCTCATTCCACAACGTCGTTTCCTTTCTCCTGAGATGGGACCAGAGGATGGGCACCCCCAGGGGGCTCACACTCCCTCCTCTTTCCACATCCCCATTTGGCCTCCAGGAGATTGTGACTGCGCTAAACTGCGGGAAGAACATAGTGCCTGTGTTGGACGGCTTCGTGTGGCCTGAGCCTCAGTTACTGCCTGAGGACATGCAAGCTGTTCTCAAGTTCAATGGCATCATGTGAGTAAAGGGATGGAGGAAGGGGGCATCATGGGAACTCCTGGGGAGAGCTGCCCTTGTCTTTGTCCCCCATTCAGTAGGCCTAACACTCCCCAAGAAAACCCCAAGGAGCCTGAGCTCCACTCCCCCATCAGGGGACACGAATCTCAGTCCCCTCTGAGCTCAGCTGGTGGAACCCCTTCCATCCCCAGGAAGCTCAGCAGCCTGGCTTGCTCAGTACCCAGGGGGAGACTCTGAGGACAGCCTTGACTCTGTGCCTTGCTCTGTCCACAGGTGGTCCCACGAATACCAAGAGGCCACCATTGAGAAGATCATCCGCTTCCTGCAGGGCCGTTCATCCCGGGATTCCTCTGCTGGCTCTGACAATAGTCTAGAGGGTGCTACACCATTGGGCCAGACCTAGACACCCCCTTTCCCTGCCTTCTTCCCATTACCCCCTGCCCTCTACTAGTCCCTGGTTCTCCCAACCCAACCCCCATTGGAAGAGAAGGCAAAGACAGACCCCCCCCTTGACTCCTGGGGTGGGTGTGGGGCCCCCAATGATGGAGCCACATCTCAGGGAGGGGGACGGATGGTCTGCCCTTCCTCTACTCCACTATGACCCTTATAGCAATGACACTGGGATGGGGAAGAGCCAACAGGAAGGACGATAGGGAAGATGAGGTTGGATTCCTCTCCCTTGCACAACTGAGAGCATAGATCTCAGTCAAGAAGAGGGAAAGACATATGGACTTTCCCTCAGTCTTCATCATTGCTGATAATGGACCTTCACACCCTGAGGAAAAGGGCTGGGAGGACCTTAGTGGTTCTCAGGTGAACTTTCTGTTCTTGGGTCACAACAGGCCAAGCTCAGCTCATTTAGGAGCATGGGGCATCATCTGAAGCCATGACCCCACCCACCCTGACTCAGGGCATCTCCAGGGTCACCAAGCTCTGGGTACCCATGGGATCTCACAGGTGGCTTCTGGTGCCCTCTAGTGGAAGAGCAAGGAAAGGCAGCTACACCTCCTAGCTTGGATTTGTCTATCATTCCTTAAGGTTGCAGGAGAGATGAGGGCACCTTTTTTCACAGGTACTTATCCCAGGTCGCTGCACTCGTCCATAGCAAAGCTAGGAATCAACCACACTTAAGCAAAGCCTGAAAGGAGGTCCTTAACTATGTCTCAGCATCTTCTCTTCCCCCACATAAGCCCAACCTGCCTCTGATGCTTCCTCTTCCAGTACTGTACTGGGCACTTCACCTCTCTGCCCTGTGGCCTTCTTTTATAACCACTCTGTGCTCTTACTTCCCCCCCTCCTTCTTCTGTACACTCCCAGCTGGATATCTTGATGAGATGCAGCCCACTTTCTAATTACAGAGCATTAGGCTGGGGTACGTGAGGCCACTCCCTGACTTAATTCCCAGTTCTCAGGCAGGGGAGTTTGAGAAGGAAACCACAGCACCACTATTGGCAGAGTAGACTCTGGGGCTGCCATTGCCCACCCGGGGGCAGGGAAAAGCAGGGCAGAGGAGCCCAAAGACAGGCCCACTGTGTTTGCCTGGAAGGGCCAGCTCTAAGCCAACCAATCAACGAGTGCTGGTGGCACCATGCTAGACGGTGTGGATGCAAAGGAAAAAAAAAAAGCTATTTCCTGACTTCAGGAAGCTTAGAGACCTCTGGCTGCCTCCTTCCCTCGTGGGTCATGGCATGGTTGGTGTAGAAGAATCCTGAAAGTTCTAGTCCAGCCCTTTAAATTTATTTTTTAATTAATTTTGTTTTCATTAACAAGCATTTGGTTTTTTTTTTTTAACACATACTTTCACCTCCCCACTGGAAAGAAAACACCACCAAATCCTCATAATAAATATACATAGTCAAGTAAAACAAATCCCCAAGTTCCCTTCATTTTACAGATAAGAAAACCAGGCCCTAAAGAGCAGTATAAGATCACATATTTAGCAAGTGGCCGAAGCTAGAAGGCTGGCCTTGTTTTGGTCTTTTTTGTATTCTCAGTGCTTGGCACAGTGCCTGGAACATAATAAGCACTTAATAAATGCCTGTTGACTGGCTGACCCCAAATCCTGGGCTCTTTCCTTGAACCCATCTGTCTCTGCCAGCTTTGGACATCTGAACTCTTGCTAGCCATCCCCCCAGTCAGCACTACTTCTTCACATTTCATAAAATAATGCAGGCTACTTTGAGCTCTTCTCCTTGCCCCGCCTCCTTCCACCTCCATCCCTTCTGGCCATGTCTTTCCATACCCAGATCTGGCCATCAGTACCAGGAAAAGGAGGGGAAGTCTTCCCAGCAGCAGCTAAGCCTTGAATCTCCAGCTGATACTGGGAAAAGCCACTGACTCATTCTTGGTCAAGAACAGGGCCCTAAAGCTGGGACTGAATGTGTATGAGATGGGCCTCTGGTGGAGTGGGCTATAATTTCTCAGGGCCAGCAAGAGACAGGCGGTTCTCATGTGCTAATACTCCATTTTAACAGTTCTGACTCCTGAGATATTACCCAGTTGGCCATGACCCTTGCCTTGCCAAATAGGCAGTTGAGATCCTCAACTCCTCCTCCACCCTCAATCTTTATTTTTTTCTTTTGACAACCAAAGAAAGGGGGGAAACCTGGTTCAGTCGAGCAGGAAGAAGATCTGGGCAGTATCTGAGTTTGGGGCCGGCTGCTCTATAGGTCCCTATAAAAGTTCTAGGAGTATATTCTTCCGGGGTGATGAAAGCAGGTGCTATGTGCACAGAGAGCTGGAGGCCATGGGAGCCCTGTGGCAGCTGGCGGAGATTGCCTTGAATTCTGCCTTCTCAGCCTCTGGCCTGACCCAAGAGTATTGGGAGCATCATTCCTGGTTTTAACTATGTCGGGGTCACCTGCAGACTAGGGTGACCCCATTGTTATTGTTGAGTGTTTTCAATCATGTTTGACTCTTTGTGACCCCGTTTGGGATTTTCTTGGCAAAGATACTGGGGTAGTTAGCTATTCCTTCTCCAGCTCATTTTACAGAGGAGGAAACTGAGGCAAACAGGGTGAAGTGACTTGTCCAGGGTCACCCAGCTAGTAAGTGTGAGGCTGGATTCAAACTCAGGGAAGAGGAGTCTTCCTGACTGCAAGCCCAGCTCTCTATCCAACCCCAAGGACCCTAGAATCCTTGTTTTCCAATCTATCAGGCATGCTTGCCCAGGCTACACCAGTAATTTGGGGACTCAAGAAGGATCTTGGGGAAGGATTCCCTCTGGCCTCAGAGATGAAATGAAAGCAGCCTCTCTTCCCAAAACTGCAGAATTGCCACAAGACCACACCATGTAGCTTTTACAGACCTCTACCCCTTCCCCCTAATGAAAACTACTCAAAAACCATTTGATCTCTTTCAGACAGCACTGTCGTCCTAATCTGCAGCCCCTTCTCTCCCCTGGATCTCACTTTCCAACCCCCTGAGCTCTTTCCTGGGAAATAAGAGCCAAGGTAAAGTTAGTTCACCGAGGGCCAGGTGAACTTGTGACTAGAAAGGCAATCGTCATATCCAGGGTCAGTGAGGCTGGGGAGAATGAGAGATGGGGCTCAAGTTCACAAGCCAGACCTATCTGGATCCATTGGCAATGGGTACACCCAGTGACCTGGTCCTTCTCATCCGACCCCAACCCCTGCTGGGGGTAGACTGTTGATCTGAGCCACTGCTGCCGATGCTGCTGCTGGCAGGGGGAGAACTTTGATCTGCTCACCTTTGGACCAGGGGCCAGCACAGGAGGCATCACTCCCTGAGAGGCAGGGCTCAGCAACTGGCCTTTACTCTCTTCACAAGCCCCAAGTACCTAGAGTGGGAATACTGGATCACCATGGCAACCCCAACTCCAGAGTATGACTCAGCATCCCATGGAGATTAAGAGGGAACTGAAGAAATGAGCTTCCACCCAAAAGGATGCATTTCAAGCTACGTGCCCTTTCTCTAGTAATCCCCAAAGCAGAGTTAAGAGCCAAGGAAAGTCCTTAGTCTTTGCTGTTGCCTAGCCTAGGATGACCTAATCCAGGCTTCAAGGCCACATGTGGCCCTCTAGGTCCTCAAGTGTGGCCCTTTGAATCCAAACTTCACAGAACAAAGCCCCTATAAAAGGCCTCAAGGCCGCAGGTTCCCCACCCCTGAATTCTCTCTCAGACTCTTAGAGCTCAGTGTTGTAGCCTCCAGAATTCCAGGAATAAAAAGCTAGAGCAGGAGTATATAACTATTCACATAGGGATCAGATGGAGAGCCTCGACAGTATGGAAGACAGTTGGTAGGAAAGAGTATCAGTTTCATGAAACCTCAGCTGAGGACTATAGGCTCACACTTTCCCTATTGAGCCACTTGAGGATGTGGACTCACATTTTCCCTCTAATCTCTGCAAAACCATTTACATTAGTGACTAAGCATCCATCCTTGGAAGTCTCACTCTGGGTTGGCAATGGTCATCGGAGAGATCTCAGGCTAAGCAAATGATAAATCAGTGATTAATAAACTGTCTGGGGCCGTACAAAGCCTTGGTACCCACAGGGCACATCTAAGAATCAGGCATTCATTCAGACAGCTTCATTCTCCATCTAAAGTCACTGCCCTCCCAACTTGAGGTCCCTGTCCAACTGGTCACCATCCTCAGCATTAAACATTGACTGAATATCCACAGAGCACATGGTCCTGGACTGGGCACATCATGGGTTGCACAGGGTTCTGGTTGGACATGGTCTCTGCCTGTTGAGAGGTCAATAGAACTAAAAGCATAAAGAGAGATTTCTGAATTCCAAGGAGGCAGCCAGCCCTGGAGTTCCTGAAGATTCTCCTTGTTAAGGTTTCTTTCTTTCACTGGCTCTAGGGTCAAGGAATCCCAGAAAGGATCAGCAAAAATCAGAGAACCATCAAAGTATCAAAGGACACTTCCAGCTACTCTGAAGGGTGTAATTCATAGGGCACTGAAAGCACCCCCTTCCCAGCTTAACCCTAAATATCTCCCCATTGGCCTGCTCTGGCGAATGAACAAAAAACATCTACTGGGCACACTTAGCATACTTGGGAACACAGGACCAAGGGGCAGGGCTGGGGATTGGAACCTGAGGCTCCTTACCCCCAATCCAGTGGGGGTCCACTACAACACACTGGCTCCCAACCTCTTTTAGCCTCTGATCTCAACTATGTGAGTGCACCCTCTCATGGTGCATAGGGCAGCCCATCCACATTCACCTTCCATGACTCTTGTCCATGCCCTCTCCTTAGTCCTCCACAGAGGATTTACCAATGTGTTGGAGGCCTTCCCCTAAGGCTATCCATAGTCTATGGGCACCCGTGTAACCCTGAGCCTCTCCTCTCATTCTCGCCACACCTTCTTTCCCAACCACACATTTCATGGATGATATCTGTTACGCAAGTCCCTGCCCACAAGCCATTACAAAAAAAAATACATGTTGATTGATTCATCAAATGGTAAACTAGTTCATTCCATCCCCATCCCCATCCCCACACACACACATACACATCTGAGTCCCTCCATTGCCTTTTGGCTCACCTGCAAGTCTGGTTATTCTGAGACTGGAGACTCCCATGATTCATGGCCAGAAGTTTACTGGTATTGTACCAATGTTTACAAATCAGAATTCAGGTTTTTGTATTGTGACGGGTGAAAACTAACTTTGTGGAGCCTGTCTCTGTGTTCTAGAACTTAATTAATATTAATATTTAGAGGATCATTGCAGAGTTCTCTCTCATCTACTGTTAAAACATAAATATGAAGAGAGGAGAGAAGTAAGAATAAATAATAAGGATTAAGATATAGTTTTCTTAGAGAGCTGAGAAGGCTGTGAGAAGAAATTGCTATTGGGGACATGGGCACTAGGTGGCGCAGTGGGCAGAATGCCAGGCCTGGAGTCAGGAAGACTCATCTTATTGGGTTTAAATCTAGCCTTACACATGTACTAGCTGTGTGACCTTGGACAAGTCACTTAATCCTGTTTGCTTCAGTTTTCTCATCTGAAAAATGAGCTGGAGAAGGAAACAGCGAACCATTCCAGTATCTTTGCAAAGAAAACCCCAAATGGGTATGCAAAGAGTCAAACATGACTAAAAAACTGAACAACAAATTGGAGACATATGGTAAAACCCCAGCATTATTGCCTCCTTGGCTTAGCCCCTACAAGGAGTCCATGGGTCTCTTCTCAGGGATTCACAGGGAGAATCTTATCAGAATGTGAGGAGAAAAGTCCCTTATAGATGGCATTTCCCTAGGGTGGGTCTTATCCCTTCTGGGGATAGAGAAGGCAAAGACCCATAGATAAGAGTTGTTGGGCTCCAGCTCTGGGACAGCTAGGAATCAGAAGTGGGTATAGAACCTGGGAAGATCTAGTTCAAATCCAGCTTCAGACACTTACTATCTGTTAAGACCCTGGTCACTTAAACCCTGTTTGCCTCGGTCGCCTCATCTGTCAAATGAGCTGGAGAAGGAAATGGCAAACCACTCCAGTATCTTTGCCAAGACAACCCCAAATGGGGTCATGGAGAGTCAGATACAACACAACCATCCTGAATCTAGATCTATTTCCCTCAGAAAGGCTTTTGTTCTACCCACTTCCCTAAAGAGACAAATTTTCAGAGAATTTTTTAGGTCAGAGAAATGTTATTTCTTAGTATTTTCAATTTTGCTTTAAAAAAAAAAAAGGAGGTTTCCCCCCGACAATTTTGCCCAAGGCCAGTCTGGCTGTACATAACCAACCAGTCTGACAACATCTCTTCTGAGGACAGAAAGGCCTTGGATACAGCCCTCTGGGGCAGAAGTCCACACTTGTCCTGGTGCCAAGGGCTGTCTTGCCATCTGTTCTCATTTGCTGAAGCAGCAATCAGAAGCTCACCTCTTCTCCTGCTGGGTCTTAGAGGGTGGGTTAGGGGGCTTCAGTGAAGGGTTTGCTGGTATTCAGGCTGAGGGTCAAAGATTTCCAGCACTCTGTGAGAATAAAAGGAAGTGGTTCAGGTCTGATCTGAACAACCCAAACCACCCTCTGGGAGAAGTTACACAACACTGAGGCTGTCCTGTCTGAAAGGCCCACCCCTGTGGACAAATGGGAACAGTGTCCGGGCAGAGAAGGGAATCAAGGAGGCCAGTCTGCTCAAAATCAAGAAGGTTAGCAAAAACAGAGCTTCAAAGCTCTGATCCCCTGGCATCCTACCTGCCCAATATCTCCATCTCTCTACCTGTCAAAGATGGTGAAGCAGGAGAGAGGGGAAACAACCAAAACATAAAGAATCAATTTCTTCCCTACTTCAAAGACCTAGTATTTCACTGGTATGGGCAGTCCCTTCACTGAAGCTGATCACAACTCCTTGTGAGAGGGACAAACTTAGCTCATCTGGCAACTCAGGCAACAGACACATAGTTCATGGCTGAGTCTGTATTGCAAAGCCTTTCCAGTTCAGGAAGATGTGCGACCTTGGGCTCTCCTGGAAAGGCTTTCAAGAATCCAGGGCCATCTCCACACCACCATAAGGCATCAGAACAGGCTTAGAAACTCACACAAGCAAGGAGAAAGCATCCCACTCTGGGTCTGTCAGTGGGCGTTGCCCCCCAGGGTAAACAAGAGGCCACCAGAGGTGTCCAACCTTAGCTGGCCAGGTGACCATCTCTAGAGACAGTGGGGAATCCTAGGTCACAGGACCCACCATTCAGAGTCGGAAGAGACCCGAGAGGCCATCAAATCAGCCCCTTTTACAGATAAGGAAGCTGAAGCCCAGAGAGGAAGAGTGACTTGCCTGAGGTTGCACAACTAGAAAGTATATGAGGTAGGATTTGAACTCAGGTCTTCTTGACTCAAAGTCCAGTGCTCTGGGGCTGCAGAGAGGTTAGAGAGACACTGGTTTGGTGAGTCAGGGCCAAGCAGATTTCCTGTTCCAGCTGAGGGTGATGGAGTTAGGACGGTAAGAAAAGATCCAGAGGATGCCTCTCTTCATACTAGTCAAATACACAGAATGGGTATACCACCAGGGAAAACTGCTTTACCCAATCAGAATGGCTGGGATGAGAAGAACAAAAGCTCCCAGCAGAAAAGGGAAGCCCTTCATGAAGTTCAGGGTTGCTGGATAGAGGGAGTTGAAAATTCCGGTTGCTGACAGCATGGAGAGCCCACTAACACAGGCAATGGATGAGAAGAGCGCACCTGGGGGAGGAGGAATGACAAGAATCAGAGAATGACAAAACCCAAGAACACCGCAGGGGATGCTGATGACCGGCCTTCCCTCTAGGGCATTCCTGGGGGATGGTCCAAGAGCTTCTATCCAAACCCTCCCAGCAACGGGGAGTGCATTCCCTCAGGCAGCCCCTCTGTCTCTGGTCAGCTCTGCTCCTAGGTCCTTTCTTAGCTGAGCTAAAATCTGCCCCTTTAGAATGTGCATCCACCGGCCCAAGTCTGCTCTTTAAAGCAGCCCCATATCTCTATGTGACAGGCATTCCAAGATCTGAGGACGAGGACCACCAGTGGAGAATGTCACTCCCCACCACCTAGCCATAGAAAGCAAGGGAAAGGCCTGGGAGGAGACTGATCCTGTCTCCTCCACAGCATTGAACAGGCAGCCTAGGAAGGGTCCCTCGAAGCCACTTCTTCAGACCAGGATCCCCTCTTAGAGATGGCTTTGGATCCCTCACATGTGACCCAGAACTCCAGGACAGAACATCTTTGTAAGGCCCTTCCATGAGAAGACACACTAGCAGCTCAATTTAATTACAATAATAAGCTAGAAATAACCCATGTCTATCCAATGACAAGGGAATGGATGAGTATCAATCCTGAAGCATTACTGTAAAGATATAGATATTGGGGCAGCTGGGTGGCTCAGTGAATAGAGCACTGGCCCCCAGAATCAGGAGGACCTCCAAGAAACAGGATGAGCCCAGATTCCTTACCCTGTTCTGTCTTGTTCACCAGCTTGGAGAGCTTGGCTCGGATTACTGGTGTAATCACCAAGGAGAAAGAGAGAATCCCATAGCCTGTGGGGAGATGAACACAAAGTCATCAGTCAGGGGGCCTCAGGGAATGGTGGCCTGGCTCCCAGATATCCAATGTGAGCACTGAGGGAGGTGAGCCCCCCTGGAATCCAGTCCTGGATTCAGGTCCTGCGTCTGACCTGTTCTGGATGGGTGGCCCTGAGTATGTTGGGCAGCTCCTGAAGGCTCTAAGATGCCAACAAGATGTTTCTCCCTATGTTGGCAGAAGGGGTTTCCTCACTAGAGCAATGAAATCCCTAACTTAAATCTCCTCCTCCCTCTCCTTATTCCTCAGAGCTTTCTTGTCACTCCAAGGTTTCTACTACAGGACCTACATGTGTCCTCTTGGTGGCGGGCAGAATTCTGGGAGGAACCAGTAGGTCCTGCAGGGCTCCTCCAGGGACTCAGTAGCAAGCCCCCCCAGCCTTCCCTGGGCCACTGTAGTACCCTTCTGGGCTCACCTGTAAACATCAGTGCTGTGGTTTTCGCCAGAGAAAACACCACCAGTCCCGCAATGTTGAAGGCAAGGCTGACCTCTGCCACCCAACTGTCCTTCAGGCATAGCTGGAAGGTCCACAGCTGCACCAGGCCAACGAGGTAGGAGAGATGCCGGGCAGCCGAGCCATAGCCAATCAGATCAGAGCCCCAGCACAGGGGCCAGCTTAGCTCATACAGGACGGCGATGTCCCAGGTTCCATAGTGAATGGTTAGTACCAGGAAGAGGGCCAGCAGGTAGAGAGCTAAATGTTTCCTCGATTTCCCTGGGGAAGGGGCTGCAAAGAGCCTGAATATCAGTCGGTAATGCCGGAGAGTAAAGAGGGAAGCCTTCTGCGGATTAGGCACTGACTCGCGGAACACAAACGCTGAGTAGAGCATGGTGGTGATCAACATGGCCAGCGCCAGCCAGAAGGGGTTGGTGTAGCCCTGGGCCTTGATCCAGTGACCCCCTGTGATGCTGGCCAATATGCCAGAAATCCCCAGACAGGCCTCCAGCACAGCCATGCGTAAGGTGCGGGAGCTAGGGGTGCTGACATCAGCCACGGAGGCAAAGCTGGCACCCAGCAGGGCATTATAGTCCCCTAGGAACGCACAGAGCAAGCGGCCCAGCATGAGGAAGCCAACGTGGAGCTCCAGGTACACGACAAGGATGTAGACAATGACTTGAAGGACCAGGCCAAAGGAGGCCAGCACCAGCAGGGGCCGCCGCCCAACCCGATCGCCCCATGGGCCCAGGAGTGTGGCCGAGAAGAGCCCCACGAAGAAGGAACTCAGATCAATGTAGAGACTCCAGTGGGAGGTCAGGGTCTCCACTTCCTGCACAGGCACAGGTCTGCTCAGTCCAGTAACCACATCCCTCCCACCACCAAACACACAGACACGGGACTCTGAGGTTGCCAAGCTTAGAAGATAGAAGGCTCCCAGACAAGGAGTCTCTCACCAGGGCACAGGCAGGGAGAGAATTATCAGTTACAGGGTGGTGAGAGGCTTCATATGTCACCCAGCCCACTCCCCCTACTTTACAGAGGAACAAAGTGAGTCTCACTTAGGAAAAGTGACTTACCTTAGATCATACAGGTAGGAAAGAGGAGATCTCAAGAGCAGGGGATGAGCAAGGGATTTTCCCCTCCAAATCCTTCCCTACATCCCCCCTTTTAGTTATTCCCCATCTCCCTAATTTATGACAGACCCCCTTCAACCTTCAACTCCAAGGTTTCTCCTACCATGGTTCTGCCTCTTAGCCCTCTTTCTTCCTAGGCTCCACCATGGCCAAATGCCTCAATAATTCTATTAGTACAAGCTCCAAGTCTGACCCTCCACAGACACCCCCATCTCCCAAGGCTAGGACCCTCAAGAGTTATTCTAATGGCCATTTCCCTCTGTCAGGTCCCTCAGCCCAGGCTCCACTCCTGACCACACCCCACAGAAGCAGAGATAAACAGAAGTTCATCCAGAAGAAAAAAATCTGGGAGTTATAGTGGACCACAATCTAAAATACAAGTGAACAGTGTGATGTGGCAGCTTAAAAAGGAATTTGATCTTGGGTTCCATTAAGATGGTTAGTTTCCTGACCTAAGAACTGAAAGGCACCTTCGAGGTCGTTAAGTCCAGCCCCATCATTTTACAGATAAGGTAAACAAGTAGCAGAGGTAAAGTCCCAAGGTCTAGGTCACCCAAGAATCAACTGTGAGAGGATAGATTCAAACTCAGGTCCTCTGACTATATCCCTGAGCCCTCTCCACTGTCCATTTCACTGGGAAAGCTTCCAGGAATAAGGAGGCGGCAGTCCCTCTGATGCAAGCCCTGGTCAGACCAGATGAGAAGAGCAACCAGCACGAAGAAGGGTCTGGAGTCTACTTGGCATGAAGAATGGTTAACAGAACAAGGAGGGGTGTTTAGTCTGCAAAAGAGAAAGCTGGAGGGGGGTGGGGAGAGAAGATATCTTCAAATACTCTAACGGATAACTATGTGAAAGGAGGACTAGGCTTGCTCTCTGTCCTCAGAGGGCAGAACTAGGTGATGATGGGAACAAGGTATACAGGAGGGCAGCTAGGTGGCTCAGCGGATAGAGCAACATGCTGAAGTCAAGAAGCCCTGAGTTCAAATTCAGCCTCAGACATTAACTTGACCCTGGGCAATTCACTTAACCTCTGTTTGCCTCAGTCTCCTCAACTGTAAAATGTGGCTGATAATAAATAGTACCTACCTCCAGGGTTACTGGAGGATCAAAGTGCTACATAAATGCTCACTGTCATATATTATTAAGTATAGTAGAAGTCAAGAGGACCATTTGTTGGGCAAATCGTAGGGGAGATTCCTTTCTATATAGAGGCTGGACTAGATATCTGCCGAGGGGGGTCCGTTCTAACTCTCAGATTCTGTGACTGTGAAACTGCAATACTGGAGAAACTTGTTCAGAGTCACCCAGGCAGGGATTCTCGGCCAATGACACCTCTTGGGACTACTGACCTCATTTGTCAAATAATGAAGAGGAAACAGGTTCAGACAGATGAAGTCACTTGCCCATAGTCAAGTAACTAGTGAGTGTAAGAAGCAGGATTAGAATCCAGGTCTCCTGACTCCAAATACTGCCATTTACTACAACAGAAAGTGGTCAGGGTCTGGCGTCAGAGGATAGGGGTTCAAAGAATGGCTGAGCCATTTACTTACTACCTGACCAAAGGTAAGTCACCTTCCCCCCCCCCCCTCTCTCTGGGCCTCGGTTTCCCTAACTGTAAGATGGAGATGGTTAGACTAGATGACTTTAAGGTACCTTCCAGTTCTGAATCAGATCCTAGGACTCTCCTTTTCTAGTCCCATCCAGCAACAGGACACTCAGTGGTTCTCCAGACCCCTGACCCTTCCCCTAACCATATCCACAAAATCATTTTCTCTCCTCAGACTCAGTCCCTAATTATACTCTGCAAAACTCAGTTCAAGACTCCTAGGGTCACTCCATCTCCCAGCCCAAGTTCCGCTCCTCCTAGGACCACACCCTCCACATTCTTCAATGCTTTCTTTCTCTAGGTCCCGCCCCCTTTAGACCACTCTTCCATTCCACCCCTAGGCCCCCTCCTCAGATCAAATTACCTTGGTGTAAGAAGACTAGGCAGATGGAGGTGGTGATTCTTCTTACATCGCAGCCCCTACACTTCCATCCAGTGACCACATTTTTGCAAGCACAAGACACTCCTTCTCTTGGCTCTGGGCATTTTCTCTGGCTGTTTCCCATGCCTGGAGAGCTCTCTCTCCTCATCCCGGCTTCCTGGCTTCTCTCAAGTCCCAACCAAAGTCCCTCCTACAGTAAGCCTTCTGAGTCCTTCTTAATTCTACTGCCTGACCTTCCTCTGTTATTTCTAATGATCCCTCCCATGGCTTGTTCGTTCACAGTCATTTGTATATTATCTTCCCTATTAGACTGTGCACTCCTTGAGGGCAGGGAGGATCAAAGCACTATCTTTTGCATTATTTTCATCCCCAGCGCTTAGCATACTGCCTGACACATTGCAGGCCCTTGATAAATGCTTATTAACCGACTGATTGACTCCTAGATCAGGCTCCTTCTCTTGGTCCATCTTCTGGCTCAGTCCTGATACCCTGGACCACTCTCCCACGGCACTACTTGCTCGGCTCAGGCCCCCGCCCCTCTGTCACTTTCTCTGCCCAGGCCCCGCCCATCTCTGCCCAGGCCCCGCCCCGAAGCCTCCCCGCTACCCACTCTTCCTACCAGCCTCATCTGGCCCGTACCTGCTGTTTAGGGTCCGCGGTGTCGTTGCAGCCACCATGCCGGCTGGTGCCATTGTAGCCTACGTCTGCACCCAGGCGGTGCCACAGGTACTGGGTGGTGAGCGGCCCCTGCAGGGCCAACGAGAAGTTGGCCAAGAAAGGGACCAGCTCCACCGGACCCCAGCCCCTCCAGACTCGGGTCCCGCTCCCCGTGGACTCTTTGGGAGCTTGGGCCACACGGTCCCCGGGGCTCGGCGCGTCCATGGTGCTCGCGCGCCCGCGCTCCTGCTCCCGGACCGTGGAGACTTCGATGCGCGCGCTCAGCTGCCCGGGACGGAGTGAGCGGCGTGTCCAGCTGCTCTCCGGCCCCTCCCCTCCCGGGGAGCTGCTAAAGTCCCGGGCCCTGGCGGCTGTGCGCATGTGTCCGGGGGCGGGGCCCTCCAGCCCCGGGCCCTCCTTGCACCGCTGGCTGTTTGGAGGCAGGAGATTTAAAAAACCAAACCAAACCAAACCAAACCCGGAATATTAACCCTATTTCTCTAAGAAGCCGAGACCCAGGCACGTTCAGTGGTCTGCATGCCCGTAGTGCAGAGTAATGAAAAGGGTGCTAGACCCGGGACCAGAAGGGAGCTCTGATTCTGCCCTCAGCGCCTGCTGTAACCTTATGGGCCTCAGTTACCTTATCTGCTAAAGGAAGGAATACATTCCAGCTCTGAATCTATGACTCCCCCAGCTCATTTGCTCATTTTTAAAAAAAAATTCTGAACTTAAAAATCCCAAATAAAATTAAGCATTTGTACAACAGAAGATAAGAGATGTACATGAAGTTGCAGATAATTTTTTCTAACATACATCATAAAATCAGCGAGTAACTTTCAAAGATGCCAGTGATTCCTTCTAGCCCACCTTAGATTCTCTTCTCATTGGGGGGGAGGCTTTCCAATTTCTTCCATAGGATTTTGACTTTAAAGATACATTAGAGAGGAGGAAGAAAGCCTCTGCAAGTAAAAAAAAAAACTGATTGAGATCTAAGGCTTTGGGTTCAAGTATTGCCCTAGATGCTTATTAGCTGTGTGACCCAGGGTAAGTCCCTTAACCACTCTGGGACTCAGTTTCCTCACCTGTAAGGAGTTGGACTAGATAACTTCTGAGGTCCCTTCCAGCTCTAGAACTATGATCTTATAGCCACTGAGGCAGCTGGAGGCTTAAAAATGTCAAAACTACAAGAACTGGGGAATTTGGGTAAGGCCTATCAGCCTACTAGGAGACCCTAAGTCAGGAGGCTGTTGTTACTGTTCAGTCATGTCCTACTGATGAGGTGCAGGCTCTGGGATCCCCCTTGAGCTCTCCTTGAATCTTCCCAAGGGAAGGCATTTGCCTAAGATTATGGGCCTTAAGTTGTGTCTCTGCTCAAGTCTTTAGCCCTCCTTTGTCCCAATAGTTTCCCACCCTTAATGCTCCTGTTTCCACCCTTGAACTGGCCTGGATCACCATAGTCTATGGTCTCCAGGTAGCCTCAAGCACCTTCCCACCCTTGATCACTCATTACTGGAGTCCAACCCCATCTCAACCCCTGAAGGCCCTCCCCAAACTCCTCCTCTAGACCACCCCAAAATTCCTCCCACAGCCTTTCTGTATATAGAATCCCATCTCCCCTCCATATTGTGTGAGAGTGCCACAGAATGCCCTAGCACAGATTTGCTCTCTGAATGATCTAGCATAGACTGGCTCGTTAAGAGTCTACCCAATATGGCAAACTTTTAATGAACTATTAATAAACTTTATTTTTCTTTGGCTGACAAGGCTTGAGTCAAATTCTTTCAGTAGGACCCGGCATGTTGGTACTCTGGGGTCTCAGGCAACCCTAACCCTCTTTGTGGGTACCCTTTTCACTACTCTGTGACCCCATTTGGAGGTTTTCTTGGCAAAGATACTGGAGTAGCTTGCCATTTCCTTATCCAGCTCATTTGACAGATGAGGAAACAAAGGCAAACAGGGTAAAGTGACTTGACCAGGGCCACACAACTAGTAAGTTCCTGAAGCCAGATTTGAACTCAGGAAGATGAACTTCAGACATTGCACCGCCCCCCCCCCCAGCAACCCCATAGTTCAAACCTCCCTTCAGGCAGCTATGTCACTCGAGATGTCTGCCTCCCTCTTTATTACTTTCCTCCTCTCTAAAATGGGGGTAATTATAGCAGGGTTGTTGTCAGTACCAAAGAATGTGTGTGTGTGCACATATATGTGTATATTTGTATATACATATGTGTGCGTGCATATACTGTATGTATAAAAAGCTTTCTCAATGAGACAACAGTGAAGTGTTAGAAAAGGTAGGTAGGTAAGTGAGGCAGGAGTCCTGGGGTCTTCCTGGCTCACTACGGACTGTGTGACCCTGAACAACTTGCTCCTCCTATCTAAGCCACTGTTCCCTCTACCCTAAAATGAGAAGGCCCAAACAGGATGACCTAAGAACCTTAAATTGATGGACATTCTGTGGTCCCATGATCTTGGACGAGTCAGTAAACAAGGTAGAATGATAACACGACTACAGGAGAACTTGAGCTTCCCTCCTCATCTAGTCTTATCATAATAATTATATTTGTATAGCCTGCTCAAAGATTCGAAAGCACTCTCCTCCCAACAGCACTAAGAGGTAGGTAGTTCATTGAGGCAGCCTGACACTGGTCATACAAAGAACCCTGTATTAGGAGGGAAGAGATGGGGTTCTAGGCCTGGCTTTGCTAATTGACCTTGGATGCATCCCTTCAATGCAGTTCAACAAATATTAAGCACCATCTCTTCAAGAAACCACTAGGCAGGCCTGGTGATGTATGACTGTAAAAGAGTATTATTGCACCATAGGAAATGAACAGGAAGGATACAGAGAAACATGAGAAAATTTGCATTAACTTATACAAAGCGAAATCAGCTGAACCAAGAAAAAACAGACTTGATGACTGCCATAATGTAAACAGAAAGAATAATAATGAGGAAAAAAAACCTAATTTTAATCAGGGAAATTATAATAACCAGCTTGGCCCCAGAGAAGAGGGATGAGAACACAGCCTCTTTGCAGAGACATCTTCAATGCAACATGTCCAAAACAGAATCCATTTTCTTTCTCCCTAAACCCTCCCTTCTTTCTAACTTCTCTGTTACTGCAGAAGCAAGGTTCCACCATGCTTCCATTCACATAAGCTCCAAACCTCCGTGTTGAACTTAATTCTTCACCATCTATTGTCAATTACTGTCTTTTTCACCTCTCCAATATATCAACAATAAACATTTCAGTCAACGAACATTTATTAAGCACCCACTTAATACCGTGCTAGGCGCCATGTCCTTTTCTCTCCTTCAACTCAGCGTCCATCCTAGTGCAGGCCTTCACTTCCTCATACCCCAACTCTTGCAATAGCCTGCGGGTTGGGCTTTCCCCTCTCCAGTCCATCCTCCATTTGGGTGTCAAAGTGATCTTCCTTATAAGCCCAGGTCTGAGCATGTTACCCATCCCCAACTCAATCAATTCCTGTGGTTGTTGTTCAGTTTCAATCCTGTCCAACTCTCTGTGACCCAATTTGGGGTTTTCTTGGCAAAGATACTAGAGTGGTTTACCATTTCCTTCTCCAGCTCATTTTCCAGATGAGGAAACTGAGGCAAATAGAATGAAATGAGTTTCTCAGGGTCACACAGATAAATGTCTGAGGCTGTTGAGGTTTGGGGTTTAGGGGTACTTGAGACCCCCCAAAATTGCTGGGTCCTGCTGAATGAATTTGACTCAAGCCTTCACTCAATCAAAGTAAAACAAAGTTCATTAAAGATTTGCCATAATGAGTAGACTCCTAAGGAGCCTAAGTACTTGTGACGCTTGTATTGACATGAGGGCCAGAATAATCTGACACAGACTGACTCTGAGCTAGACTGAATCTCAGCACCTTCATGGAGACAAGAAGGGTCACATACAGAAAGACTGTGGGAGCAATCTAGGGGTGATCTAGAGGAGAGATTTGAGATGGAGTCTAAGGAGGATCTTGATGGGACTGAGGTCAGACTCCAGGAATGGAATTAAGGGTGGGAAATAGCTGAAGGCTACCAGGAGATGACCTGCAATGGAGGGCTAGGCCAGTTTAAAGGTAACAGATTAGGGTATAAATTTTTTTAAATAGGATCCAGGGTGGGAAGTAGCTGGATAAAGGAAGGCTAGGCTAGGTTAAGAGTAATAGAGGTTTGGGTCAGCCATAATGAAAGGCTTATGGCCTCAGGCAAATGCCTCAGCAAGTGGGAAGATTCAAGGAGAGTTCAAGGGGCTTCCCAGAGCCTGACCACATCAAGGTCAGATATGAGTCTTCCTAACTCTAAGCCCAGCATTCTATCCACTCCACCATCAACTGCCCCATCAATTCCAGGGACTCCCAATCACCAATACTCTAACACACACACACACACACACACACACACACACACACACACACACACACACACACACACACTCCTCTATTCAGCTTTTAAAGCTCTTTACCACGTACTCCTTTCCTACCTTCCCAGGCTTCTTACATTTTCCTACAATCCAGCAACACTGATCTTCTGGCTCTTCTTCCCACATGACTTTCTATCTCCAGATTCTGTTTGTCTTTCCACTGGTTGTCCCTCCCCCATGTCTGGGATTTTCTCCCTCTTTTCTGTCTCCAGAATTTCATCAAGTCCCAGCTCAAATCTTGTCTTCTGCAAGAGCCCTTTCCTAAGTTCCCTCAGTGCTAGTGCCTTCCCCCTTTATTCATTTCTCATTTATTCTATAAGTATCTTGTAAGTGCATAGCTGTTTGCACACAGCCTCCATCCTTAGAATGTCAGCTCACTGAGGGCCGCATCTGTGTTTGCTTTCTTTGTATATTCAGTTTATAGTAGGTGCTTAATAAATGCATTCTGGTATGTTGATTGGGAGCCACCATATCTTAAGCCGGACAGCAATGTGCCTTAGGAATATCTCTTTGGTAGCTGGGTGGAAGGTGGCTTAGAAGGGGGAGACACTAGATTGTAGGTAATCAAATCAGTCCAGATAAGAAGTGACAAAGGCCGGAGAGTCAAGGTCATTGTGTGAGTGGTGAGAGGGGAAAGGAGAAACATTGTAGAAATGGAGTCCCCAAAACTTCACAGCAGATTGACTCCTATGCTGCAAATGTGAATGATTGGGATAATGGTGCTACCTTTGACAGAATAAGGAAATTAGGAGAAAGTTCAGGAGGGCAGATGATGAGTTCAGTTGGGATGGTTGCAGTTTAAGATGCTTATGGATCAATGAGAAGGAAATTTCTAGTAGGTAGCTGGAGTCCAGTCCAGTTGCTGAGGTTTAGGGGTGCTGGTGAAGAGGGTACCCAAAGAGGGTTAGAGTTGCCTAAGACCCCAGAATACCAACATGCCGGGTCTTGCCGAAAGAATTCGACTCAAGTCTTCTCAGCCAAAGAAAAGTAAAGTTTATTGAAAGTTCACCATATTGAGTAGACTCTTAAGGAACCTAGGAATCTGTGATGCTTGCATAGAGCAAGCAGGACTGAGTAAGTCTGTGCTAATCTATTCTATGGTGTTCTCACACAGCAAGTCTGTGCTAAGCTCTCACACACATGGAGAGAAGATAGAATTCTTATATACAGAAGAATCTAGGGGTGGTTTAGAGGAGGAGCTTGGGGAGGGTCTTCAGGAGGAGTCAATGAGCTCAGACTCCAGCAATGAGTTTGGGGAGGATCTTCAGGAGGACTCAATGAGGTCAATGCAAGAGTGGATTCATATTTTGATAGGCTTCAGGGTGGGAAGCAGATGGACAATGGAGAGCCAGGCTACTAACAGAGGTTTGGGCCCAGCCACAATGAAATACTTACAGCCTCTGCAAATGCCTCACCAAGTGGGAAGATTCAGTCAGACTTCAAAGGGTTTCTCAGAGCCTGTACCTCAAAGAGGAGCTCAAGTTGGGTCCCAGAGCCTACAACTGGGATCCTGAAATAGTGACATGCCAGGTTCTGCCCAAGTGAATTCGACCCGAAACTTCTTTCAGCTAAAGAAAAACAAAGTTTATTAAAGATCTGCCATATTGGGTAGACTCTTAAGGAATCTGAGCATCACTGATCACTAATGCCAGAGTGATGAGGTGTAGGCTCTGGGACCCCTCCCCCGTTTTTGAGCTCTCCTTGATTCTTTGGCTCTGGGAAAGTAAACCTTCCCAGGGAAGACATTTGCCTGCGGTCATGGGCCTTGAGATGAGGCTCTGCCCAAGTCTTTAGCT
>CM053593.1:362571813-362596481 GCA_028646575.1 Pseudocheirus occidentalis
GACTTGCTCTGTGAGAGCACCTTTAAATGGCCTAGCACCCCACGTGGCGAACTTGAACTTTCAATAAACTTTACTTTTTCCTTGGCTGAGAAGACTTGAGTGGAATTCTTTCCACAGGACCCGATATGTTGGTATTTTGGGGTCTTGGGCAGCCTTAACCCTCTTTGGGCTCCTCTTCAAGAGGATCAGATTGAATCTGAACCCCAGGAATGCTTGTATTGACAAGCAGGCTAGAATGAATCTGAGCATTTTCAGGGAAAAAAGATGGATCTTATATACAGAAAGACTGGAATCAAGGGGTGGCCAAGCAATCCAGGTGGCTAGAGGAGGGATCCAGGGAGAATCTTGAGGAAGAGTCTAGGGAGGACCTTGATGTGACTGGGCTGACTAAGAGGTCAGAGTCAGAGAATCAAGAGAATGAGATTTTGATAAGATCTAGGGTGGGAAGTAGCCAGAGGCAATCAATCCAGAGGTAACAGGTCACAGGTACAATGGGAAACAGCTATTCTCGTTCAGTCACAATGCAAAACTCACAGAAGAGTAGATAGGAGACACCAGAAAAGGTGGGTTCTGGTAGAGTCTGGTAGTGGAGGACTTTAAAAACCTAGACAAGATGGGTCTATCTTATCCTCAAGATATTAGTGAGCTCCCTAAGGTTTCAGAGCTGGGGAGTGACCTATGTCTTAAAATTATTTAGGCAGCTTTGTGGAGGATGACTCTGAGAACGGGGAAACCAAAAGCAAGGAGCTTAATTAGGAGTCTACCACAGTAGTACAGCAAAAAGATGTTGGGCTTCTCGGGTCATGCCTATATAATTAGAGAGAAGGGGAGAAATGTAGGAGATGTTGTGTAGGTAGAATGAATAAGATCTCGCAACCAATTGCGTATGGGGTCTGTAGAAAGAGAATGAGAAGTTAAGCATGATTGAAGACCTAGAACAAGGGTGCTGCCGTCTACAGAGATAGTGAGAGTCGGGGGGGGGGGCACACGGCTGTATCCTCAGCACTTTGCAAAGTGCCTGCCACAAAGCAGGTACCAGATGACTGGCTGACTCTGATCGACTGAAGGAAGGGTGGATTTAGGGGGGAAGATAGAGAACTCTGCGTTTGACATGTTGAGTTTCAGATGCCTGCAAGACGTGTGGGCAGAGATACCCAGGAGTCAGTGACACACTGCTAGAGGGCAGATCACCAGAACTCATTCTCACTGTCACCTTTATCACCTCCATAATTGTGACATTTCCTTCTCTGGCACAATTTCCTGCCCTTCCATTTTTCTTCATTGCTTCTAACTCTTCTTCTTCATCCTCACTACAACTTTTCTTCCCTACCTGAATTCTCCCAGTCACAGTAATAGACTGAAGTTTCCTAGTATAAGGGGCTGGGGTAAGATTGGAAGAGAAGCCTGTGGGCCAGGTGTCTGAGAAAGGAGGTGTTCCCCAGTGTCCTAGAGACCAATAGATGAGGATAACAAAGATCTGGACCTGTTGACACTAAAGAGAGTGAATGTCAAAGGATGCTGAGTGACCGTCGCAGAGAAAGCATCTAGATGTGGTCAGTGGAGTCAGGATCCATGAGAGAAGGAAGAATCGGTACTGGAAAGAGTAGCCAGCGGTCCACTGTCTTCTGGAGAGACTCACATGTCCATGAGAACATAGGCCTAGCTTTAACAGATCCTCCCATA
Organism: Pseudocheirus occidentalis; assembly: GCA_028646575.1. NCBI lineage: Eukaryota > Metazoa > Chordata > Mammalia > Diprotodontia > Pseudocheiridae > Pseudocheirus > Pseudocheirus occidentalis. The sequence goes on from CM053593.1 coordinate 362,573,497, forward strand.
GATACTATGGACAATGTCACCTCTATTGGTAAGAAGGAATAGAGTCTTTGAGAGACCATATGAGGTGCAGAGAGGAAGAACTAAGCAAACTTCTTCCTGGTCAAGGATAGGGAACCTGCAGCCTCGAGGTCACGTGTGGCCCTCTAGGTCATCAAGTGCAACCCCTTTGGTCAAAGGGCCACACTCGAGGACCTAGAGGCCCACATATGACCTTGAGGCTGCAGTTTCCTCATGCCTGAGACACTGTGAATAAATTTACAAAATTATCAGAGAAAGTGAATGAAGAAATTTTTCCTGAGAGAACTGAATTTAACTTTTATATTTTGAAGAATATGTATTATAGAGAAATACCATTCAAAGAATGATTGAGGAACTTAATATGCCTTCCCTGAGAAGTCCAAGTTGCAATTGTTACTGTCAAAGTATTTAAGTACGTACTTTCCTTGTTGTTAATAAATTGTATAGCCAGTGATGTTAACATTTAGGTAAGCCTATGAGACTAGGGAATTTGATATTGAAAGAGATATGAATGAAAGCTTATGGGGAAAAAAGAGGTTTCACTATTTTATTTAATAAATTGGGGTGAGAAATCAGAGGTACTTGATTAATGAGAAATATTGCATTTTTCTATTAATTTATGAGGAAATATCAAAACATACTCCTGATTGCCTTAGGACCCGAATGGAGATTTAATATGGAAATGAGCCAGTAACAACAACAGTTGGAGAGCAGTGATGAACCAAGCTTTGGGATTATTAAGACCTTGGGATTATTGTTCCAACACCTGTTACATGTGGGATTTTATATCTGGGGGTTTTACTTTTTTTTTAATTTCCCAAAGCTATTTTCTCTCTCATTATAAACCTACAGTAATTCATAGATACAAAATGCTTGACAGCGGTCATAATGATTAATGATATTTGCTTGTTCTATTTGATCCATATTAATTGCATATAACTAGTGTTTCATTGCTTATTTCTGAAGATATTGCACATTTAATGATTTCTTTAATGTTAGTGGTTTGATAAATGCAATTTTATATTACAACTACTTGAAAAATGGAGTCTAATATGTTTAATAAGTATTGTGAGTTAATGTACATAAAAACAAGTCTTTTGATCATAGATGTAAGTTCTGAGTATAAAACATTGTAAGATTGGGGTGGCTAAGTGGTGCAGTGAATAGAGCACTCACCCTGGAGTCAGGAGTACCTGAGTTCAAATCTGGCCTCAGACACTTAACACACAAAAAACTAGCCGTGTGACCTTGGGCAAGTCACTTACTCCCAACTGCCCTCCAAAAAGCAAATTGTAAGATTGCGTTGAGAAGGATTCAAATTTAAGAATAACTCAAAGAACCAACATATATCAATTGATATAATGTGTTTGCATATATTAGATATGGCAGGATGAAAACCTTTATTTCCAAGTAAAAATTAAACTATCTGCTTGTACTTAAAGTACATTTGTACAGTTGGAGAAAAATATAATGAGATTATAAAAAATATTGTTTTAAAATTCTTGGGTTAATGCAATCAATGACACATCTGGTCCTTCTATAAAAAGAACTAAGAGAAAAATGTAAGTTAATATTTAGCAGGATGAAACCAGGAAAAATTACCCAGCCAATTACAAAGCCCAGTTAATCATTCAAAAAATCTTGATAAAGGTGGTGATAGCATCTGCTATCAATCTCTAAACCACTATCTGAGGACAAGAATATTAAAAGATTTCATGATCAGATGCTTGATTGGTTGCAAAATGATATCACTATGCTGGAGTCAAGGTACAGCATGTCTGACTGGCTGATCAGACCAATACAAGCTCCAAAGGCTCTATCACATATCAGGCACAAATAGTCCATGAGAACATTTGGAATGGAGATGTCTCTAAATGTGCACATCTCACACTTTTTTTGAGCCATTGCAATTTGGCTTTGCTCATAGAGCACTTTCTTTGATGTGGGTATGCCATGCTGGGCAGTCCTGTGACAATGCCTACCATGTCACAAATCAATTCCAAAGTTCTTCAGAGAGACCTTAAAAGTGCTCGTGTATCACTTCTTCTGATCTCCATGTGAGCATTTGCCGTGTGTGAGTTGTCCATAAAATAGTCTTTTTAGATAAACATATGTTTTGAATTTGAACAATGTGGCCAGGCCATAAGAATTGCACTCCCTCCACTGTGGAGATGTCCTGCGTAATTACACATGTACAGCCTGTATTGAATTGCTTGTCCTTCCAGTGGGGGTGGGTGACAAGGGGGTGGGTGACAAAGTTCTATAATCAAATGTTTTATATATATATATATATAATTATTATTAAATACATGCAACTGGGAATTAAGATATACAGGCACTGGGGTAGGAAGACCCATCCTGCCCTACCAGAAAGTTAGAGGGGTGATGGAGGAGGAACATAGGAGAGAGCAGACTGGAGGAGGGGCTTTACAGTGGGATCGCTGTTTGGGGGTTGTAGGTAGGGGAAAGACAGGGTGAAAATTTGTAACACAAAATCTCGTGGAAATGAATGATGTAAACAAGAAAATAAATAAAATAATTCAGAAAAAAATTAAATAAAAATTAAAAAAAAAAAAGAATTACACTCCCTGCAATAGAGTTTGAATGCTTAAGCAGTTTAACTTGAGAAAGGACCTCAAAGCCCAGTACCTTATCTTGCTAGGTGATCTTTAGAATCTCCCTCCAACAATTCAAATAGAAACAATTCAGTTTCCTGGTAAGGTGCTTGTGGACAGTCCAGGTTTCACAGGCATATAACAATGATTTCAGCACAATGGCTCTGTAGACCTTCAGTTTCCTACCTCTTTTCTCTAACACCTTCTTTCAGGGCCTCCCAAACACTGAGCTAGCTCTGCTGAAGCTTGTATCAGTCTCATCATCTATGTATACATTCTTGGAAAGTATACTGCCAAGATAAGTGAGTTTATCCATAGCATTCATTATTTCTCCTTTTGCTTTAACCGATGGTTCTACATATAGATGGTGCAGTGCTGGCTGATGGAACACCTGTGTTTTCTTGGTGTTGATTGTTAGGCCAAAATTAGCACAAGCAGTAGATAATTGATCCATACTTTGTTGCATCTCAGGCTGCATTGAATGCACAATCATCTGTGAACAAAAAAATCATGCCCCAATTCTCTCTTTACTTTAGTCTTGGCTTGTAGCCATTTCAAGTTAAATAATTTATTAGTGTGGTAATATCTTGATGCTGTGTTCATCCTCATTGAAGGTATCTGACAACATCTCAGAAAGCATGCTTAAAAGCACAGGAGTAAGCACACAGTCTTGCTTCACTCCGCTGATGACTGGAAAACCACAGAGAGCATTGTCCATTACCCAGAACCCAAGCTGTCATGAAATTGGTGTATAATGCTGATGAACTTCTCTGGGCAACCAAATTTTGACATAATTTTCTGTAAGTTCCTATGACTGATAGTACCAAAGGCCTTAGTCAGATTGATGAACATTGTGTGCAGACCTCTGTTCTGTTCCTGGCATTTCTCCTCAAATTATTGGGTAGCAAACATATCATTCCTCAGCCCTTTCTGAAGCCACACTGCTTCTCAGGTAGATGACCATCTCCCAGGTGAAAGATCAGCCTATTAAGGAGGACTCTGGTAAGAATCTTCCCAGCAATGACTAAGAGAGAGACCTCTCTGCGATTGTCACAGGACAATCTATTTCCTTTTCCTTTATACAGATGGACAATGGAGGCATTCCTCTAAACTTGCATTTTAACTCTTTTTTTTGCAAGATAAACTTTTTTTTTGCTTTAAATAGTATTTTATTTTTTCTCACCGTTACATATAAAAAATTTTAGCATTCATTTTTATAAGATTTTGACTTCCAAATTTTTCTCACTTGCTCCCTTCCCTTCTCTGAAAATGGGAGGCAGCTTGATGTAGCTTATTCATGTGCCATGGTGTAAAACATATTTCTATATTCATCAGAGCTGTGGAAGAAGAAAAAGATCAAAAGAAGGGGGAAAAAAAACAAGAGAAAGAATAAAGCAAGTGGAAAAAAATGTGCTTCAATCTGCAGTCAGAGTCCATAAGTTCTTTATCTGGATACAGATAGCATTTTCCTTTGTGAGTCCTTTGTATTTGTCTTGAATGATGCTTCTGAGAAGAGCTGAGACGTTCATAATTGATCATCACACAAGGTTACTGATGCCATGTACAGTGTTTTCCAGGATCTGCTCACTTCACTTTGCATCAGTTTGTACAAGTCTTTCCAGGTTTTTTCTGAAATTTGCCTGTTCATAATTTCTTATTGCACAACAATATTACACTACATTCACATACCACAGCTCATTCAGCCATTCCCCAATTGATGGGCATCCCCTCAGTTGCTCATATTTTGCCACCATAAATAGGGCTACTATAAATAATTTTGCACACGGAGGCCCTTTTCCCTCTTTTATGATCTCTTTGTGATATAGACCTACTAGTGGTATTGCTGGATCAAATGTGCAGTTTGGTTGCCGTTTGGGTATAGTTCCAAATTGCTTTCCAGAATAGTTTGATCAGTTTGATCAGCTCCACCAACAGTGTACTAGTGTCCCAATTTTCCAACATCCTCTCCAATATTTATCATTTTTCTTTTTTGTCATATTAATCAATCTGATTGGTGTGAGGTGTTTTAATTTGTTTCAGAGTTGTTTTAATTTGCATTTCTCTAATAAAAAGTGGTTTAGAGCATTTCTGCATATGCCCATAGATTGCTTTTATTTCTTCATCTGCAAACTACCTGTTTATATCCTTTGACCATTTATCAATTGGGGAATGGCTTGTATTCTCATAAATTTGACTAAGTTTTCTATATATTTGAGAAATGAGGTCTTTATCAGAAACATTTGCTGCAAAGACTATTTCCCAGCTTTCTACTTTCCTTCTAATCTTAGTTGCAAAAGCTTTTCAATTTAATATGATCAAAATTATCTATTCTGCATTTCATAATGCTCTTTTTCTCATTTGGTCATGAATTCTTCCCTTCCCCATGGATCTGACAGGTAGATTATTCCTTGCTCTTCTAATCTGATTGCTTCATTGTCTATGGTGCCTTTTAGCAAGATTTAGTTTCTTTTCTTATTTCTTTTAATTAGCTCTATTTTTGCTTTTACTTTGTCTAAGATCAGGATGATCTTTTGGTGGAGTTAAATTCTGCCTTCAAAGAGAAGGATAAATTATCCTGCTAGTAAACCTTGTGAAGTTCTTATTTTTTGTGTAGCAGCTTCTGAATTTCTCCATCATTTTCATCAAAACAATCTTGACATTTGCAAGCGTTCTGGTGCAGATGAGTAAATGTAGTCCTGTATACCAAATCTCTGAAAGCTTCTTACTCCTTTTCTGCTCTACTATTGCCAACCATGTGTTCGTTCACTCAGTTTTCCTGCTTGGAGAAGCTCTCTAATCTCTTGCCTTTAAGTCTTCTGATAATCATCTTGCCTTGGGACTGTTTATGTTGCATGCAAATATTTAGCTTGGAGAGGATAAGTCTATGAGCAGTCCAGCACTTTGCACCACACATTGCCTTCATCACTCTCATATCTTGTCTATCTCTTCTCCTTACAATGATATAAGCTATTAAATTCCAATGCTTATTGCAAGGGTGCATCCATGAAGTTTTCTTATATTTAGGTAAACAAAAGACAATGTTGGTGATGCGAAGTCTTTAGTAACAAGTCTGCATACTCTTGCATTAAAGTCACCCAAAATAATAAGCTTGTCCACTTTTGGTACATTCATGATGAGGGTTTCCGGGTCTTTATAAAATTTTTCTTTGATCTCATCAGTGTTCATTGTGACGGAAGCATATACAGTGATGATGGCAGTATGGCAATTTCCTAAAAGTGGGAGTTGCATTGCCATGAGCCTGTCATTTTTAAATCAAAGAAAAATCTTTCACACATAGATTGAGATTTCTTACACCACAGAAATATTGCTAGAAAAAGTAAAACAAATATTTGAGCAATAAACCAACTACCTCAATTCAGTAAAATAAAATTTCAGTTATTCCAAAACATTTTCTCATGTATGGGCTAAAGAATCACAGCAGTAGAGACCCAGAAATGCAGATTTGAAGAGTTTATAGAGAGACTGTTGAAAGTTGGAGCCACAAACAAAAATCATCTCATTTGTGAAGAGAAAAGACCAGGAAAGCAGAGATCCCATCAGTCTGATGCAAAATCACCACCAGCACAGTACATGTAAAAAGCAGAATTATTTTCTCTTGCAGCTGTTACTGGAGGGAACATATGAACAATAAATGTCCACAAAAAAGAAATGCAGAGTTGGCATATGAAGAGATTGACTTCTAAAGAACTAGCAAGAGAAAGAAGGGACTACACACTTATATAGTGCACACTAGATGCCAGGCCTATGTCAAGCATTTTTACAAATATTATCTCATTTGATCCTTGCAACAACCCTTCAAGGTAGATGCTATTATGATCTCCATTTTACAGTTGAAGAAACTGAGGCAAACAGACATTATGTAACTTACAGTATATGTCTCTGAAGTCAAATTTGAACTCAGGACTTCTTGACTCTAGTTCCATTACTTTATCTACTGTACCATGAGCTTCATGGGGACATGAAGATGGGTGTGGGGATAGAAGCCATCTCACATCCAGAAAACAGTGAACATGACCTCATCTTCAGTTACTTATTAATTTAACCGATCTGGACTTCATACAGTAGAGATGGTAAAAATGAGAATGTGTTGGACTGGATAAGAGATTTCAAGTGATTATAATATCTTTATTATTTTATGACACATTTGAGACAAATACTTTAAAAATAATTTTTATTGATATCTTCTGTTTTTGCACAAATGAAATTTCTCCCTGTATTCTCCCAAAGAACCATCCCAGAGACAAATACTTTTACAAAGCTTAGGACAGTGCCTGGTACACAGTAGGCACTTAGTAAATGTTTATTGACATGATTATGAAAGTACTAGGACTTGGACAACCAAGTGACAAAGCACACACATGTACAGGATGCAACAAAGTGATCTTGACATTTCCTGCAAAAGTTTTTGGTGTCACCAAAAAGGAGGAACATAACATGGGTATGTTCAGAGTCACCGACTAACTATCCATGGAATGTGAACATTAACTGAACTAATTCCAGTTCATTTAAAGTAATGGCAAAATATTGTAAACCAAAAGCTTCACCTGATATTTGTATACTCTGACCATCCATATAGCCTGAGTAGAAGATTACAGAAAAAAATAGAAATGACTGGTAGCAGTTAACATAATGAGAGCAGCAGTACTTTATACTTAGAAGTTGGTTTTGAATAAATGAATATTTTAAGAAGAAGAAATCAAATAGTCAATAGTCATATGAAAAAATGCTGTAAATCACAAATGAGAAATGCAAATTAAAACCACTATGAGATACCACCTCATACTTATCAGATTGGCTAAGATTACAGAGAAGGAAAATGCCTAGAGGAAATGTTGAAAAATCAGGACACTGATGTACTGTTGGTTGAGCTATGGATTGGTGCAACTGTTGTGAGGATAATTTGGAACCATGCCCAAAGGGCTATAAAATTGTTCATACTCTTTAATACAACAGTACTATCACTATGTCTGTATTGCAAAAGGAACAAAGAAAAGGGGAAAGGATGTATTTGTACAAAAATAATTATAGCCATTCTTATAGTGGTGACAAAGAATTGAGAATTGAGGGGATGCTCATCAAGTGGAGAATGACAACAGGCTGTGGTACATGATTGTGATAGAATACTATTATGCTATAAGAAATGATGAGGGAGATAGTTTCAGAAAAACCTGCAAAGACATATCTGAGCTTATGCAAAATGAAGCTAAAACATTGTCCACTGGAATAGCAATATTGTAGCAATGATCAGCTAAGAAAACCTTAGCTACTCTGATAAATATAATGATCCGAGACAATTCCAAAGGAGTCATAATTTAAAATGCTATCCACTCCAGAGAGAGAACTGATAGATTCTAAGTAAAAATCGAGGCATATTTTTTTCTTTTACAACATGGTTGATATAGAAATATGTTTAGCATGCCTTCCTATATATATAATGGGTATTGTTTTCCTTGCTTTCTCAATGGGTGGGGGAGGGAATGAAAGAATTTGGAACTCAAAATAAAAAATTTTTTAATTGTTCTCAAGATTTTTAACTCTGGGGACTCTGCATTGCTGGAAGAATATAAGTATCAGTTAAGATGGAATTTCAGAAGTAGAACAGATATGCATGAATGGGATATGAGATATGCCCAAGAAGCAACCTTTACTTTAATAATTATAATAATTATTATAATTTAGAGTACAACCCTGGAAGATTCTCAATGCCATCTCACAAACTCCAGTAGTTCATATACATCACCCATGGTGATGGTTCAAAAGTAAAACAGGAAGATATGTATAGTGTATGAATTATTGAATTCTCGGAGAAAAAAAAATCCCCAAAACTAAAGGCGACAAGAAAACAATGCCAAGGATTCAAGATGCTCTGGATTTCCTGTTAGGCAGCAAGTGGTTTTCAGGGCTGAATTTGTGCAATGGTCATTATTACATTCCAATGGCAAAGGAAAACAGAGTGAATGCAGCTTTCATCTGCGCAGCTGGATTTTCCCCGTTTGAGCACTTTGACCCAATGTACCTCAGAGGTACCTGCCATTTTCCAAAGGTTGATGGAGAAAGTGGTTGGAGATAGGAATTATCTTGAGGTATTGGTGGACCTAGACGGCTTCATTGTTTTTGGAAAAACACTGGAAGAGAGGCTAATTGAATATGCGATCTACTAGAGAGGGTTAGTCTGAGGCTGTTGGTTGAGAAACGTCATTGTGTAGAGCCTTTGTTAAGTATGCGGGTCAGATAGGATCTAAGCATCATCTGGTATCCAAGACAACTAAGTGATGCAGTGGACAGAGTACTCGGCCTGGAGTTAGGAAGACCTGGAATCAAATCCTGCCCCAGCAACTTACTGGCTATGTGACCTGGGCAAGTCACTTTACCTTTGTTTGCTTCAGTTTCCTCATCTGTAAAATGGTGATTACAACAGTATTTACTTCCCAGGGTCATTGTAAGGATCAAATGAGATGATGCTTACAAAATGCTTATCACAGTGCCTGGCACACAGTGGGCATGATATAAACATTGATTATCATTATTATAATCAGGGAGTGAATACTTGGGGCAGACACTGGACTTAGAATCAGGAAGATTTTTCTTCAGGAATTCAAATCTGACCTCAGATATTTACTAATTGGGTGATCCTGGGCAAGTCACTTAATTCTGTTTGCCTCAGTTTCCTCATCTGCAAAATGAGCTAGAGAAGGAAATAGCAAACCACTCTAGGATCTCTGACAGGAAAACACCAAATGGGATCATTAAGAGTCAGACATGACTAGAATGACTGAACAATAGGAAGTGAACACTGACCCTGAGAAAACAGAAGCACTTCTTAACTGTTCATCTCCAAAGAACCTAAAACATTCATGAATTATTCTAGGATTTGGAAGTTATGGCAGATTTGTAAAGAAGTGTGTTGCTATTGACACACATACATATGTGTGCACATATATGTGTCCAAATGTACCATATGTGTGTATAAAAGTATATACAGAGGTATAGACATAGACTGAGACAGATGCAGACATAAATATAAACATAGACAGATTTATTCAGACACAGACATAGATATAGGTATAGACACAAAAATAAACAAAGAAAAAGACATACACAAAGACATAGATATAGACATAAATATAAACATAAAGACACAGGCATAGATTGACATAGACACAGACATAAACATAGACAAAGACATAGATGTAAAGACACAGCTATATAGACAGACATAGATATAAACATAGATAAAAATATAGATATAGAAATAAACATAGAAACAGACATAGACATAGACAGACACAGACATAGACATAGATACAGACATAGACACAAACAAAGACATGGACACAGACACAGACACAAACACAGACACAGACAAAGACACGGACATGGACACAGACACAGACACAGACACGGACATGGACACGGACACAGACACAGACACTGACATAGACACAGTCATAGACACAGAAACAGACATAGACATAGACACAGACATAGACAGACACAGACACAGACATAGACACAGTCATAGACACAGACAGACATAGACATAGACACAGACATAGACAGACACAGACACAGACATAGACACAGTCGTAGACATAGACACAGACATAGACAGAGACGCAGACACAGACACAGACATAGACACAGTCATAGACACAGACACAGACATAGACATAGACACAGACATAGACAGAGACGCAGACACAGACACAGACATAGACACAGTCATAGACACAGACACAGACATAGACATAGACACAGACATAGACAGAGACGCAGACATAGACAGACACAGACACAGACATAGACACAGTCATAGACACTGACACAGACATAGACATAGACACAGACATAGACGAGACGCAGACACAGACACAGACATAGACACAGTCATAGACACAGACACAGACATAGACACAGACATAGACAGACACAGACACAGACATAGACACAGTCATAGACACAGACACAGACATAGACATAGACACAGACATAAACAGACACAGACACAGACATAGACACAGTCATAGACACAGACACAGATATAGACATAGACACAGACATAGACAGACACAGACACAGACATAGACACAGTCATAGTCACAGACACAGACATAGACATAGACACAGACAAAGACAGACACAGACATAGACATAGACATAGACATAGACATAGACACAGACACAGACACAGACATAGACAGACACAGACATAGACATAGACGCAGACACAGACACAGACATAGACATAGACATAGACATAGACATAGACACAGACACAGACACAGACACAGACATAGACAGACACAGACATAGACAGAGACGCAGACACAGACACAGACATAGACACAGACACAGACACAGACATAGACACAGACATAGACATAGACACAGATATAAACACAGACATAGACACAGACGCAGACATAGACAGACACAGACGCAGACACAGACACAGACATAGACACAGACACAGACACAGACATAGACACAGACACAGACATAGACACAGACACAGACATGGGCATGGGCATAGACACAGACAAAAACATAAACATAGGCGTAAATGTAGACATAGAAGTAGATATGAACATAGATGAGAACTAAATGCAAAAGATCATGAAAGGTAAATTTGGAGATAGTAGGAAATATTTGTGAATAAGCTTATAAAGATTTGATCATTTGTCACACATTGACCTCCTTACTGTTCCTTATAAAAGACATCCGCGCCTTTACACTGGCTATCTAGCTCGAATGCTGGAATGCTCTCCCTCCTTGTCTCTCTTACTCACCCACTGTGTGACCATTATCAAGTCAATTAATATCTCAGTTTGTCTGGAACCACCTTTGACATGTTAACATTTAAATTTTTTTTCAATCTGTCCCAACTCCACCAGTGGGGAAAAAAGGAAAGAAAAACAAAAACACTCATAATAAATATTCCTAGTCAAGCAAAACAAATTACTCTATTGGCCATTTCAAAAAATAGAAGTCTCATTCTGTACTCTGAGAATCATCTTGGATATTTCAACATTTCAAGAATGGATTCATGTCTTCGTCAACGTCACCATGTTACCTTGTCCAAAAGTGAAGGGTGCACCTGGTTCTTCAAGGGTTACTAGGATGGAAAGATTCCTCCTTCTGTGACCATCCTATGACCATCTATGACCATCTCCACACTTAGCTAGATTGGTCCCCAGGCAATAGACACTTAGGTTCAAAGTCTACCAGACTGAGAGGACCTACTGGAGCATGTACTCTAGGAGTACAGTCTCTTCTTAAAGAGATCACCTCTAGATAACCTCTAGGTAGAGTACAATGATTTGTATGCAATAAGTACTTAATAAACATTTGTTCAAATAAATATCCTTTGGGAACATTCTTTGGAAGTTTCTTTGTAAGTATTCTTTTTTTTTTTTTTTTTTTTTGCTTTTGGGAGGGGTAGTTGGGGTTAAGTGACTTGCCCAAAGCCACATAGCTAGTAAGTGTTAAGTGTCTGAGGCTGGATTTGAACTCAGGTGCTCTTGACTACAGGGCTGGTGCTCTATTCATTGAACTACCTAGCCAACCTGTAAGTCTTTATTCTTTGAGGATAGATTTATTTATTATAAATAGTCAAGAATCATTCAACAATCAATAATTTAAAAAATCCTTGGATCACCTCCAAGCCCTGGGGAGGTTGAGAGGAAAGAAAAGCTTGAGTGGAAATAATATTATATAAAATACTTCTAATATAATAGAATGAAAGCTTGTTGTTCAGTCATTTTCAATCATGTCTGACTCTGTTCCCATTGTGGCATTTTCTTGGCAAAGATACTGGAGGGGTTTGCTATTTCCTTCTCTAGCTCATTTGACAGATGAGGAAACTGAAGCAAACAGGGTGAAGTGTCTCACAGCTATTAAGTGTCTGAGGCCAGATCTGAACTCATGAAGACTCATGAGTCTTCCTGACTCCAGTCCCCAAGATTCTATCCACTACACCACCTAGCTGCTCCTTTTTGAGGGTGGGGATGGTTTAAATTTTGTCTACATCTACAATGCCTTCCTGGTGCATGTTAGGCATTTGATAAATATTTACTGACTTAGTGATTTTCAGGTTGATGACATTACAGATTTAGAGCTAGAAAAGACCTCAGAGACTGTCTAGTGGTTAGGCCGAGCCCCTCTTTTTCCTGATGGGGGGGCTGAGGCCCCGAAAGGTAGACAGGTTCAAAGTACATAGGTAACAAGTGTCAGAGCTGGGATTAATTGATAATGCACCCTTTTTTCTTTTTTTTTTATTTTATTTTTGCAGGGGGGAAGGCAGGGCAGTTGGGGTTAAGTGACTTGCCCAAGGTCACATGGCTAGTAAGTGTTAAGTGTCTGAGAACAAATTTGAACTCAGGTCCTCCTGACTCCAGGGCTGGTACTGTATTTACTATGCCACCTAGTCGCTCCCTGATTAAGCGTTCTTTAAGCAGCAATTCCTGTTCCTATTTCTCCATTTCCTTTTACATTATTTCAAATCAAACATTCCCCATTTCTATAATGTCTCTGAGTTCTCGGCTGTTTGTAGGGGATGTATACCACAGCACACTTACTCCTCCAGCCATGCAGCCATTGGGCTATTTTCAGTTTTGTTTTCAATCATTATCCTAGATAACACAGTTATAAATATCTTTGTACACGTTGTTCTTTTTTTCTTTTTAATTGCCACATTAGGACAAACTCCCCCTGTTATCACTAAGTCAAAGGGCAGGATCAGTTTTATGCCAGATGTCCCTCCGGATACAATTGTACCAATTAGCCTTGTCATCACGTGGACACAAGTGGGTTGGTTTGGCCAAAGACCCACCAATAATGTGGTGGGGGTTTTGTTTTTAAGACTGTAATCACACCTCCTGTCTGACCAGAAAAAACAATTACCACAGCTTAATCATCTACTGTATACCACAAACTTACCCCAGAATGGTTGTTGGTTATTTATGAAAAAAAAAAAAAAAAGACAAATCTACCTTCAAAAGATTCAAAGACTTATCCAAAGAATGTGTTTATCAAGCATTCATTGTGTGCTACCACCCTGTGGCTACAAAGACTGAAAAACGACAGACAGCTCCTGTCCTCAGGGAGGTGACATTCTACTGCCCCCAAAGACCCACCAGATGTTCTAAAGTAAGCTTGTAAACTCCCAAGAGGAAGGCTTTGAAAGCGACTGCCCAAATTGGCTGGAGTACTGCTGTTGCCTGGACGTCCGTCGTCCCAGATTATGTCTCTGACTTACTCCAAGTCAATCAGCAAAGAATTATTAAACACTTAGTATGGACAAAGCTGCATTGAAGGACTTGGGAAGATACAGAATTTAAATGTTTGTTTGTTTGTTTATGTTTTACCATTGGGCCTGGCCCATAATAAGTGGTTAATAAATGCTTGTTGGTTGGTTGAGGAAAAAGAGAATAAATAAGCTTTTATTAAGCTCCTTCTTTGTGCCAGGCACTGTACAAGGATAAATATTAGCTCATTTGATCCTCAGAAGAGAGGTGGATGCTATTATCATACCCAGATTACAGTCTGGAAAACTGAGGCAGACAAAAGTTAAGTGACACAGTCGCACAACTAGAAAGAGTCTGAAGCTGAATTTGAATTCAGGTCTTCTTGACTCCAGGCCCAGCGTGCAATCCTCTGGGGCACCTCGGTCACTTCCACACAATCCCTGACCCTATGGAGGAGGCCAAAACAGTTGGAGAATAGACTGATGGACAGTGATGGAAAACTGATATGGAAAGACAGGTTTAGAGGCCAACGCCAGACAGCTTAAAATGCCAAACGAAGGAGCTCTTTATTCTAATAGATCCAGAGGATGACCTCTTACTGCCTTTTCCTCTGAGTGAGGAACATTTCTGCGAATCCTGGGGTAAAGGAGAGGCAACTGTTCCTATTTGCCACCCACCCACGTGTCTGTGAACACATGATACCTCCGATTATTTTGTGTCTTCGGTATTTATTCTTTTGTGATCACAGGCCAATGAGGACCTGGAGACAAAATGCACCAGCTTCCAACCTCATGGGCTTCCAAAGATCTGCAAAGTTACCAGAGCATCTCTCAGCAACCAGAGGTAGTAGCAGCGGCGGAGGCTGAGGCCGGCCTAGCCCAGCAGTGGCTTGACCTCTCTGCGGGCGACCCTGAATTCCTATAAGGAGCTAGCCTCGCTGAACAAGAGACCAGATTGTCCATCTCTGATGCGTCATCCTGAAGCCAGTGGGGCTCCATGGAGGAGGGAGAGAATCCCAGTGCCAGGTACTTCTCATTGTCATGGGCTCTCCACATGTGTGCCTGTGAGTTTGAGCTCACTCTCCCCAGGGACCAAATGAGTTGCCGAGAAGAGAGTGTACTTCCTTCTGAGGCATGCTTTATCATTTCTGTCCTTGTGGAAATTTCTCAGCCCTTAGTAAAAACTGGCTAATGAAAACGAATTGTTTGGTACTGAGTAGGGCCTTGTGAATGCTAGTATTGGAAGTTACGGTTACTCAAGTTCTGAAAGCTGAGGAGAAAAGTGGTCTTTCCCCAGTGGGAAACCGACTACCCTGTGCAAGTGGAAAATGAGCATAGAACGGCTACACATTCACACACGTATACAGGCTCACACATACACATATGCATATAGTATGCATAGAATAGAATATAAACTATTTGGAGTCAGGGGACTGTTTCCATTTTAGTCTTTATATGTTCAGTATGCCCTAGCATAATGCCTAGTGTGCAGTAAACACTTAATAAATGCTCATTAAATAATTGAATGAATAAGTTATAAAATGCTTTATACATACTTTCTCATTTGATCTCACAATAAACCTGGAAGGCAGATAGGACAGAGACTGTGACGCCCATTTCACGGATAAGGAAGCCTATTCAGAGAGTTCCATGATTGCCCCACATCCCATAATTGGTAAGTTGTGGGAAGGTGTTGTTTTTACATACTTCTTTTTTAAAGAGGACCATAACATCACGGGTGATGTCTTGACTTGCCCATGGATTGGATTTAAGTGAGGCAGAGTTGCACAAAGTTGTCCCACTCCCTCTTCCAGAGTCACTGAAGTCCAGTGGGACCTTGTTGGTCCTCTTCAAGAACGAAGATGAAGCTGTCAAGTGCCAGGCTCTGCACTAAGCATCGGGGATACAAAAAAAAAAAAAAAAAACCAAATCCAAGGTTTCTTCCCTTAAGGAGTTTACATTTTAATGGAGGAGATAATGAACCTTCTGAGAAGGTGTTTCTACTTGTATAGGTAAAGAATTCCCTTCCTCAATGAAATCACAGATCCACTCTCTATCTCTTATTAATTAATTACTTTTTAAATTAATCGCCACCCTTAAACTCTCCAGACCTGACACTCCCTTCCCCATGCCCTGCCTCCCCCCAGCCCCCGTAAGTTTGCATGTATATATATACATGCATATACTAGTATGTGTAAACACACACATACACTTTGTCTTCTACATTTGAATGTAAGCTCCTTAAGGGCAGAGAATCTTACTTTGTATATCTGTAACCAAGCCCTAGAACACTGCAGCACTTAATCAATTCTTTTCGCTAAGACATAATTCAATAGTAAATTCTTTCATCCCTACCTCGCTACCCCTGCAGCCTCTCATCAGAGCCCAGAGTGCCTCACCCACCAAGCTTAGCCCCCCCAGCAGCAGCAGCCATCTCTGACTTGGGGCGCTCTTGCTGTGGTGGAATCGCTTCAAGACAGGAATCAGCTGCTCTACTTTTCCAGGCTCCAAAATTCTATTTTGCCCACCCACCCAGAAATAACGGAGACCCTGGAAAAAACAATTCACGCAAACCAAGCACCCATGAGAATGATTCCTAAAACACAGTGCTGATTTATTAATTATGGCAAAATATCTCATGAGAGAGGGTGGTGTGGGGAGAGAATGTTACCTGGAGCCTAAGAGATCCGGGCTTTTAGCTTTGGTCTCTGACTCATACTAACTTATCACTTAACCTCTCTCTCTGCCTCCAGATAAATCTGTAAGACTGTGGTCAGACACACCCTTCATGCCTAATCTGGGCTTTATCTAGGGCTGGTTTTTGCTTCCCACGTGCAAATCTACCTCAGAGGAGGGAGTTTCTGTATCTGAAATTCCCAATGTGGATGTAGTCATAGGTCAGGGCAGGGGGCAAAAATGGAGATCCTTGGCCCCAGGTCTACATGAGTAGGTCCACCCAGGGAAAATAAATAATCAGATAATATTACTCTATTAATGATCAAAGGTCCTGTTAATGAAAATTATGAAATCTCTCTTCAATCCCTCCACTGCTCTTGATAATCATTAAATATCATATTTTGGCCAAAGTCTGAATTAATCAAACAGACTGCTTTCCCTTGCCTTCTACGTCAGCAAGACACTAGAAAACAGATAAGACTGGAGACTGGATTCCCCCTTATCTGGGGAGAAAAATTGACATCCTGAGACCATAAAATGTAAACAGATCCTGCTCAGTTTGTTGTCAATTTGCATTTACAATCAAGGAATTTCTTTTTCACACATAGACGGTAACAAATGGAGATCATAAAATTGTGTAACACAGTCACCCTAAGTTAGGATGGCTCTAAATTATATAAAGACTTCTGATTCATCTGTTCGTCAGTCAGGACTCAGCCTTTGCACTCCTTGTACAAGTTTCTCTAGCTTAAGGGAATAAAAGGAGATGGCTGCATATCACTACTGTTTGTCTCCTTTAACCAAACTTTTAAAATATATCGACACTCTTTACCCCCACGGTTTCAACCCTAAACAGAAGTCCATGCCCAGAAGCCTGCAGGATCCTCTTAAAGATTCTCCTCTACTTCTAACCCATCTTTCACAAAGCCATTGAATTAATCTTCCATATGGAAGATCTGATCACATCATTTTTCTACTATATACATAAAGCATTTTTAAAAACAATAACCTGGATCAATTATTTCAGTTTTTAAAATTATTTTCTTCTTTAAATTTTTTCTGAGCTTAATCACAAAAAGGAGTATTTCCATACCTACAACAAAACACAGAAAATACAAAATCATACATTTCCATTTCTTTATTTTAAAAAGTGTAAAATGGATTCTATGTGCTACCTTTGTACGGAGTATGGCTGCCTTGGTCTTGCCTCACTCTCGTGGAGTGAGGCTGGCTACATCTCTTCCTTAGGATTTCAGGGGTACCCCTGAGGGACTGGGGAGTTTTTCTCTGATACCGTTGGTTCAAGTGCCTGTTCTGGTTATATTTCCGTCCCACCCCCCGTTATTAGCTCTCAGTGACTGGACCCTCAGTGCTGTTTAACTACTAAACATTTATTGCTGTTGCTTTAGTCATTTTCAGTCCTGCCCAACTCTTTGTGACCCCATTTTGGGGTTTTCATGGCAAAGATATTGGAGTGGTTTGCCACTTCTTTCAGCAGCTCATATGAGAGATGAGGAAACTGAGGTAAACATGTTTAAGTGACTTACCCGGGGTCACACAGCTAGTAAATGTCTGAGGCCAGATTTGAACAAGTCTTCCTGACCCCAGGCAGTTAAGTGGTGCAGTGGATAAAGTACTAGGCTTGGAGTCAGGAAAACTCATTTCTCTGAGTTCAAATCCAGCCTTAGATACTTATTAGCTGTGTGACCCCAGGTAAGCCACTTAACCCTGTTTACCTCAGTTTCCTCATCTGTCAAATGGCAAACCACTCCAGTATCTTTGCCAAGAAAACCCCAAAATGGGGTCATGAAGAATAGGACACAACTTGAACAAAAGCAACACATTTTTAGAGAGGAAAAAAAAAGTCAGTGCAACTATTCAATACATCGAAAGAGTCTGAAAAGCCATGCAATATGTAACACCCATGGACATTCACCTTTGCAAAACAATATGTTGGGGGTGTCCTCTCCTGTCTCCTCATTTGAACCCTGTTCGACCTTTATCATTTTGTTATATTTACTTTTGATTTCTTTACGTATCATTGTTCTTTCCATTTATATTGTTGTATATTAATTAGCTTTCACAAAAGGATATAGCCTAAAACAAAAGTACAAATATCACCACCACCACCATCACCACCCCTTCCCGCAGTACTTCAGGGGCACTCTTTTCTCGTCTCCGTAGAGAGTAGATTCAGAAATTCCTACTAAGCAATAGTCCTGCCAAGGTCATGTCTAAATGAGCCCTATGTGCCTCAACCAGGACAAGGGCCACATTTTTGTTTGGGACAAGAACGAGCTCATTAATGGGAGAAGACATCTGTTTGGTGAGAAATGAGGAGGGGGAAAGAGGGAGCACTCAGCATGAATAGCCTCCATTTTTTCTAATGATATTTTAGGCAAACTCCTCGGCTGAAAGGGTAGGAGAAAGACCAGATCAGCATTCCATCCACCATCCCACACTATTGCATATATTGTTGATGGAGAATTTGAACTCAAATCATCTTAACTTTGGATCTAGCTTTCCATGTGTTGGACCAACGTGCTTAGTAAATGTTTGTTGAACTGAATTGGTTCAAGACTATAAGTCTTTGAAGGCAAGAACCACTATTAGAAATTTTTTTTTGGCCTCTGTATCTCCAGTGCTTAACACTGTGCCTGACCCATGGCCATGATTAATAAATATTTGTTTAATCTTTGCTTTATGGTCCAGGATAAGGGTGACTCTCTGAGAACAGTTCTGTGGGATTTCTTGTGAGTTCCTAGAAGGTCCCTGGCAGTCAGAAGTTTTCTTTGTGAAACTTTCAGTGATTTTATTGACCATGAGACACTGTATAAATTAGATTTGAAATTTAAAATTCTTCCCCAATAAATAAGCAAATAATTAAATGTTTGTTTAACTTAATTGAACTTCAGTCAAAACACTTTCCCAAGAAATGCCAAAGTTATATCACTTAGCCAGGGAGAACTTTGACCGGTGGCCTTGTCATAAAGATATAGATAAAGACAGTAGGTTATAACTTTTTACGTACAAAGGGGGGAAAGTTTGTTCAAAGCCAGCATGGGTTTAACTGGGATGAAAGGGTCTTTAAAGAGAAATGTTCTCCTAAAATCATAATCATAATAATGGGCCCCCATTTAGCAACAATTAAGGTTTTTCTCGAAGCTCTTGATTTGCTCAAGATGCCAGGGAAGTATTTCTATGGAGCTAGTCATGCAGTGAGCTTAGAAAGAACTGAAATCATAAAAGGATAGTTTCAGAGCTGAAAAGAATCATAGAGCCCATCTAGCTAAAGCCATTATTTTACAACGAGGAAAGTAAAAGGTTAAATAAGCAATTTACCAAGGGCTACACAGGTAGTGGCAAAGGCAAGATTTTAACCCTCATCCATCACTCTATCCACCAGAGGCAGCTAGGTGATGCTAGGACAGACCACTGGGCCTAGAGTCAAATTTAGTCTCAGATACTCAATAGCTGTGTGACCCTAGACAAGTCATGTAACTCTGCCTTAATTTTTTCAACTGTAAAAGAGGGACAATAATAGCACCCACCTCCCTGGGTTGTCATCGACATCCAACTATTTAATAAAGCACCAATAGAAGATGCTCAATAAATTGCTCGTTTTCTTTCCCACAAAGTCATGCTCTTAGTGTTGGTTGTCATTCTATGCAGCAGTTCTCAACCTGTGGGTTATGTTCAATTTATAACAATGAGAATACATCCTGCATATCAGATAGATTCATAACAGTAGTAAAATTATAGTTATGAAGTAGCAATGAAAATAATTTTGTGGTTGGCGGTCACTGCAACATGAGGAACTGTATTAAAGGGTTGTGGCATTAGGAAGGTTGAGAACCACTGTTCTATAGTCACCTTCCTTATTCAGGACCAGAAGGCAACCAAAATGAAATGAAATGAAATGAAGGTGGAGACTTTGAAAAGACCAAAAAGGATTTCCTTGATCTTTTGTTGAAGAGTGCTGTGCCACAGTAAGAATTTCAGGTGAAAATCATGATGGAAAGACAAAGAAAATTGCCTGCCATCTCCATTGTTCAGACAAACATCCTCAGAAACTTAAAGAGAGGAGAAATTCTCCTCTGCTCCCCTGCCCACCTACCTACTGCTTGAGGAAAGGGATTGACTAGGGAAAGGATGCTAGACTAAAGCTCTCCTCCATCAAAGCAACAGGGGGTGGGGCACAGGAATCCATTTGAGTTACCATGGAAAAAGTAGCCATTGTCTGGAACAGACAAACTTTTGGTTTTTGGAATAACCTGAGGAAACTCTACTACAGGTCTACACTTGATCTTCAACTCAAAATTTTGCCCAGGATCACCTGGAAGTATATAATATATATTAGAGGTGAAACTCAACTAAGTTCTTTGACTTTTTCTTTTTTGGCAAGAGGTAATCAAGTTTAAGTGACTCATCCAGGGTCACACAGCTAGTAAGTGTCAAGTGTCTAACACCAGATTTGAACTTAGATCTTGTGGATTCCAAGGTCAGTGCTTTATCCACTGCACCACCTAGCTGTGCCTTCTTTTACTCTGAAAGTCAACATTCTATCCACTAAGCCATGTTGTAGCTTTATAATCTATAGTGTTATATATATTTACTCTCTCTATGGGAGGGATCATAGAGTTTATCTAGACTAAAGCTTTCATTTTTACAGATAATAAAATGGAGAGAAGAGATTTATCCATAGGTTGGTCGTTTTTGTTTGCTTTTAATGGCAATTTGGTGTTGGAGACAGAATTCAAACCTAAGTCCAATACGATGTCCACTACCCCAATAATTCCCCCTTCCTCTGTATTGATTATGTAAAAACTGCAGTTAGTGAAGGAAGTTCAGAAGAGATTATTGGATGCAATAAAATAATACAATGCCTTGTGTTCAGATTGCAACTTTATAGTATTTTTCGGCAACTGTACAGAGCATTATCACCGGTATCTTCAGCAACAGCATTTAATGAATACGCTGAGTCAGGCCTTTCTTCTGGTCCTCTCCCTACTTGACTTAGGTGCTTATCAAATTTTATTTCCACTCCAGTTATTTATTAAATGGTTATACATTCATAGGTTATTGTACGAAACATGCATTAGGTGCAAAACAAAGTGCTATGTGAGATATGACAGAAAAAAACATTATTGACAAGAAGAATCAGAAAAGTCTTCCTAAAAGAACTGGCACTTAACTTGGGTTTTACAAGACAGGTAGAAATTCAGCATCAAAGGAGGAGAGAAGGAGGGTATTCCAGGCATAGGGAATAGTTTGAAGAAAAACGTGGAGAAGGGAAGACACAGACATGTTTAAGGAACAGAGAGCTGCCCAGTTGGTATGGATTGTAGAGTGTGTGAATTGAGATAAGACTGGAAAGATAGGATGGTGCCAGATTATAGAGGGCCTCAATTTCCAGTTAGTGGTTTGAACTTTATTCAGGACAAACAAGGCATATCCATGAGACTGTCCACGTGAAGAACAGCTCTCATTTGTCCTTGGCAACCCATGAAATGAAGAAAAATTTATGATTTCCTTCTGCTTCCGCAGAGTGGTAGAAATACAGATCAAGGGTACTGAGAATCACACCTTTTTAGATGTTACTCATATTGGAAATTTAAAAAATATTTTTATTTTAGAAGTTGTGTATAGATAAATACAAACCTAACTGTTGGTGTTCTAATATGCAAGTGACCAATGAGTGATCACACTACCAGAAGAAATGAATCTTTTCCATCATGACACTCTTGACACAAAGAAAGCCAGAATTCAGCAGGAAGCTGTAGTCCTTTGGGCTATAAATAATTGCATACCCTTTGACCCAGTAATACCATTTCTGGGCTTGTGTCCCAAAGAAATCATAGAAGTGGGAGGAAGACCCACATGTACAAAAATATTTATTGCAGCTCTCTTTGTGGTGGCAAAAAATTGGAAATTAAGGGGATGCCCATCAATTGGGGAATGGCTAAACAATTTGTGATATATGAATGTAATGGAATACTATTATGCTATAAGAAATGGGGAGCAGATAGATTTCATATTCACCTGGAGAAGCTCATACAAACTGATGCTAAGTGAGAAGAGCAGAACCAGGAGAAATCTGTACACAAGGACAGACACAACATATGTGTGATGACCAACTTTGATAAACTGGACTTTTCTCAGCAACGAAAGGGTACAAGACAACTCCAAAAGACTCAGGATGGAAGGAGATGTCTACATTCAGAGAAAGATCTAGAAAGAACAGAGTTTAAATGGAGACTGAAGCAAACTATATGCTCCTTTTCTTTTCCATGGTTGGTTTTGTTTCCTCTTTCCCATTGTTCACTCCATTGGTTACAACCCTTCTATACAACCAGACTGATGTTCAATGTGAAAGTATTTGCAGATCCTATACTTGATTGCAAGCTGTC
>CM053593.1:362596981-362632333 GCA_028646575.1 Pseudocheirus occidentalis
TCCCGATCACCCTGGGGCCTGGCTGAGTTTCGGTTTCAGGCTGGGCTGGCCTTGGCTCCTGGCCTGCCATGATGAGCCCCTGTTGCCGAACTGCCTTCAGCAAGAGATGTGTTTTCTGTAGTTTTGTGAGTTTGAGAGTCCTAGACTTTGTTGAGAGTTGTATTTTATTGGTATTTAGGGTGGCTGTGTGAGAGCTGCGGACCCTATAGTCTTTTAATTTAGAAACTTCTTGGCCTTGTTTGATACTGATTGTAGCTCCTCGGTATTTAAATTGCTTTTTTTTTTCTCCTTGCTTATGATATTTTCTCCTCAATCAGGGAGCCAAGTTGGTTGAATTTCTTCTCATAATTTCCTGATTTTTCTTAGATTGCTCTTATTTTTCTCTCTGGAACATTTAGGGGGTTCTTCTATAATGCTATTAGTTCAAGATCCCATTCCTAGGTATTCTCCCTAATATCAATTGCTATTTACTATATCCTTCATATCTTCGTATTGATGATTAGTACCCCCTATAATTTAACCAATTAATATCAATTCAATTAGCTTTTATAAAGAAATATTTACTGAGAAGATATAGCAAGAACAGATGTTACAAAGCATTGGGACCAAACAAGCTCACTCCCAAATTTAGCATAGCTGATGAATGAGTCACTCTCTCCTGAATACATCCATCCACTACTATGCTGGGTCAAGCAGGTCATTCTTCACTGAGAGTTTGAGAGCTGGCAACCTTCCATGGACTTCAGCGCCTGGACCCTGGTGATTTCTACATCTTTCAAAGTTGGCAAGATCATAGCCTAATGAGGTAGGAAACCTGCAGCCTCAAGGCCACATGTAAAAGTCCTTGGGTGTGGACTTTTAACTAAGTCCAAGTTTCACAGAACAAATTCTTTTGTTAAGGGGATTTGTTCTGTGGAGTTTGGATTCAGTCAAATGGCCACACTTGAGGACACAGAGGGCCACATATGGCCTCAAAACTGCAGGTTCCCTACCTCTGGAATCTGTTCTGTCTCCAGCACTCATTCCTCTCCAGACTACTCTCCTGACATTCCTTCTGGACTTTCTTTACAATTCCACAGAAACCACTTCACCCCAGAAGCTCACTCCAGTCTTGTACTTGAAACCTTGAAAGTACCCTTCACCACCTGCAGATTCTCCCTTTGATTGGCTGATTCTTCCCAGAACCTTCATTTTAAAGAGGCCACCTATGTCTTCATTCCTCTCTAGGCTGGAGTCCTGACTCTTCTTCAGGACTTTCTCTACAAGGCTCTCCCTCCTCCCCCACCCCCACTTCAAAGTACCTTCTTTCCCTTCCTTTCCCCATGCCAGTGGAAATGATCATGTTTTTTGATGACCATCAAGTCCCAGAGACAAGAACCAGATTATGAATGATCATGGGTAATAAGGAGTCACTAGGTCTGGATTTTTAACCTGCAGCTCACAGACCCTCAAGATATCCATGGATAGATTTCAGCAGGTCAGAAAAAAAAATTGCATCCTTATTTTCACTCACCTCTAACTAAAATTTAGCATTTAGGGATTCATAAGCTTTACTAAACTGCTACCAAAGAAGTCTGTGACACTAAAAAAAAAAAAAGATTAAGAACTCTTGCACTAAAGCTGCTTGATAAGAGGGTGCCATGGGCAGGCATGTACTTTAGGAATATCAGTGCATCTTCTTTGGGCTTTTGCCACAACATATGATGGTTGAGTGCCCTAGAGGATGCTCAGTACATCATATTCAAATGTACTTTTTGGATTCATCTTCCTTAAACCATAGTTCATAAGCCACTACCAATGAACTTACGTTTAATAGTCATCTAGGAGACATAATTAACTCAAAGCAAATGCCTCTAATTGAGACAACATAAGAACAATGTCTATAAAAGACAAATCTCTCTTCTCTCCCTGCTTATAACTGGAGCTTACTCTCCAAAAAATGCATATGGTATCAATGGGAAGAATGGATGCACATATGGTAACTGCTGGTAGTGAAGCACATACGTAGGGAATACAAGTGGCCAAAGCAAAGCAAATCTCCAGTATTGCAAAGTCCCAAAGTCTTTTTTCCTTCTTGTGGTGTCCTCATACTGCTACTCCAAGAAACAGTCTCTCTGCTGGGCATGTCACTCAGCTGGGCTCCCTGTGCCTGCTGCTGTCTGAAACTCAACTCCAGTCTTCCAGGGCTAATTCTTATTTGAATCAACAGTTACCTTATTTTGTATGCTGCCCTGCCTATCTCCTTGACCCCCTGGGCATTCTTTTTGCTGGGTGCTGTCTGAGTAGTTCCAAGACAAATGTCATGATCAGCGGGGGGTGGAGAGAAACGGAAAGAGAGAGAAATCCTCTCTCCCAGAAAAAGAGGGCAATGATTCCCTCTTAAGTCTTAGGTTCTTCTTCCATAGCTGACTGTATTCCAGACTGCCAGAGTCACAGTCCTTTGGAGCTGCTTCTTTCCAGGACTGTCTATCTCGAAGGAGTCTGTAAAGGGCAGTAGGTGGCAGATTGGATAGAACACTGGATCTTGAGTCAGCAAGACCCCAGTTCATTACTGTCATTCCTTTGAATGAAGTTACTGATTGTTTCTATGATTTGTTGTTTTACCCACTCATTCTTTAGGATTAGATTATTTAGTTTCTAATTAATTTTTAATCTATCTTTCTATGATCCTCTATAACATATAATTTTTATTACATCATGATCTGAAAAGGATACATTTAATATTTCTGCCTTTCTGTACTGGATTGTGAGGTTTTTATGCTCCACTATATGGTCAATTTTTGTGTATATGCCATATACCACTGAGAAAGAGGTATATTCCTTTTTATTTCCATTCAATTTTCTCCAGAGGTCTTTCATATCTACCTTCGCTAAAATTCTATTCACCTCCTTAACTTCTTTCTTGTTTATTTTGAGGTTAGATTTATCAAGTTCAGAGAGGGGGAGGTTGAGGTCCTTCAGTAGTATAGTTTTGCTATCTATTTCTTCCTCTAACTCCCTTAACTTCTCCTCTAAGAATCTGGATGCTATACCACTTGGTCCATATATGTTTAGTAATGATATTGCTTCATTGTCAATAGTACCTTTTAGCAGGATATCGTTTCTTTCCTTTTCTCTTTTAATTAGATCTATTTTTGCTTTTGCTTTGTATGAGATTAGGGTTGCTACCTCTGTTTTTTTTTTTTTACTTTAACTGAAGCATAATGTATTTTACTCCAGCCTTTTACCTTTACCCCATGTGTATCACCCTGTTTCAAATGTGTTTCTTATAAACAACATATTGTAGGATTATGGCTTTAAGACCCCACTTCAAATTCAACCTCAGACACTTACTAGCTGTGTGATCCTGTATAAGTGAACAAGTCACTTAATCTCTGTTTACCTGTTTCCTCATCTATAAAGTGGGGATAATAAATAATAGCACTGCCCAGAGTTGCTTGAAGATCAAATGAAATAATAATTATAAAACACTTAGCATATTTCCTGGCACATAGTAAACATTATATAAATGTTAGCTATTTTTAAAGGTCACCAGGTTTATAGCCTGTTCTTTTTTTTTTTTTTTTTTTGCTTTTTTGGAGGGCAATTGGGGTTAAATGATTTGCCCAAAGTCATACAGCTAGTAAGTGAGTCAAGCATCTGAGGCCGAATTTGAACTCAGGTTCTCCTGACTACAGGCTATTGTTCTATTCACTGTGCCACCTAGCTGCCCTTCTATAGCCAGGTCTTGATCAGTACTTCTTCTAAATTCATCAAGTAAAATCTTCACATTCTATAGAGGGGAATATATCAATACCTAATTGTCTCTGTCACCTGCCACTGCTGTGACTTTATCAATGGGTAGGGGAGAAGAGGCAATGGAAACCCAATGGTGAAGGGTGCCCTGACCAACTCAGCCCCATCTCCTTTCCCACACCAGTTTGGCAGCTGTGCGGAAGAAGGATCAGAGAGGAGTCTTAGTTAGGGTTTTAGACATGTATCCAGTATGATGGGTCACTTTTACCCCTGCGTAAAAATAATTTCCTCAGGTGATTAAAAACAATTCAGGCAAATGAAAACAGAGAAAAGTCTAGGAAACATAAATTAAAAGCAGTCAGCCAAAAGGTTCTCCAGGATATCAAGAGCTCTCTGCCAAAGTCTTAAAATCTAATTTTATTCTTTTTTTGTCCAAAGGATCCACAGCTGGGTCCCATTTAATCCAGACTACCCCAAATCTGCGTCATGACTTTCTTGCTCTCAACAATCCTAGCTTGGTGTTGTGAGGATATAGGAGGTTAACTTATCCCTTCCTAGTTCTATTAATCCCCTGGTACATAAGTCTTAAGTCCAGGAGGTGAGTTAAGAGGCTAATGTATATAATTATGCTTTTTTAAAAAAAGTCACTGAAATGAGAGATTCCACCTTGGACTTACACCCCAAGGGAGTTAAAGACAGAAAGAAATACCCCAATACCACTTCTTCCTAGAAGCTTCCCCTTCCTTTCAGATGGAATAATCCTTTCTCCATCTTGCAAGTTCTAAGAACACTTGGCTAGCAGTTCTTCAGTCACTGAAGACTTTTTGTACCATCATTATCTGAGTACCTTATCACTTGTACCAAATTGTAAAGTCCTCAAGGGCAGCGGGGGGGATTTGTTTTATTCACTTTAGTATCCTTTGAACCTAGTAAGTGTTGGACAAGTTTTTCCTGAAGGAATGAGTGAAAGACTGAATAATTCAGATAATAAATTCAGAAAAAGGAAAAATAATCAGAGTAATGGAGAAAACCTTCATGAAGAAGCGATAGAGTTTGATTTCAACTTTAAAAAATGCATAGAAACCAGACAAACAGAAATGAGAGAGCAGAGGAATGCTGATAGAGGGGATGAAAGAAGCAGAGCTTCAGAGGTAGGAAGGAGAACTTTGAAGAGCTTATCTAAAATGTAACTGAGGTGGGAGGTGGAGAGGAAGTATGCTATCAGGTGGTTTTCCATTTTTACTAATTATTCCTAGTAATCAGGCACTAAGTTTGCTTGTTTCATATACAAATTGTCTAAATTTCAGTACCTTGAGACAAAGTCCCCATTGCCCCACCCTGGTTACAGTTCTGCATAGTAAAGAAATCTACATAGAACAAAATTTCATCTATAACAGATTTGACACTGTATCCCCACACTTGTATCTGGAGTTTATCTGCAGCCTCTGCTGGGAAACATGCCATTTCATTTTGATAGTTCTAATTTTTAAGAAGGTTCTCTTCAAGCCTAAGTTTACCTTTTTTGCACTTCTCCTGGCTGCTCCCAGTTTTGCCTTCTGGGGCCAAGCAAAACAGATTTAAATCCTTTTTCAAAAATAAGTCTTCAGTCAGATAGTCAATAAATAAGCATTTAGGTAAGTCACCATCATGCAGAGCTATCCCACCGCCACTGTCTTCTCTTTTCCAAGCTAAATATTTCCAGGGTTTGGGTTTTTTTTTTTGTTTTTTTGTTTTTTTTCAAAAATCCTCACCCATCATAACCCTGATGCCCTTCCCCATTCTGGTTGCCCTCCTCTATTCACTCTCTAGTTTATTCATTTCTTTCTGAAAAATGTGACCACCACCACCTCCAACTCCAAACTGAATGTGATCGTCAAATGTGGTCTGACCAGAGCAGACTGATCTGCTCAGAAGGATTATTATTCCTCAGGTTCTGGACACTATGACTCTCAATGCAGCCTGAAAGAGAGAGGAGGGCAGTAGAGAGGGAGAGAGGGAGAGAGGGGGAAAGAGAGAGAGACAGAGACAGAGAGACAGAACTAAGTGGCATAATAGATAAAATGCCTCAGACACTAACTAGCTGTGTGACCCTGGTGAAGTGACTTTAACCTCTGTTTGCCTCAGTTTCCTGTTCTGTAAAATGGGGCTGATGATAGCACCCACCTCCCAAGGTTGTTGTGAGAGTTCAATGAGATATTACTCACAAAGCATTTTGCAAATCTCACAATGCTATAAAAACACAATCAATTATTAAAATTGGATTGATTTTCTTGACTGCCACATCACTGTTGACTCATTGAAATTATAATCCACTAAAACCTGAGGTTTGGGTGTTTTTTTAATTTTCAAATAAACAGTGATGTTCACATATTTCTGCCATCCTGCACTTGTGAAATTGACTTTTTTTTTTAACCTACATTCAAAACTGGATGTTTATTCCCCTTAAATTTCATTGGATGAGATTCAAGCCAAGGCTCTAGCTTGTCAAGATGCTTTAGGATCCTGGCTCTGTAATGCAACACATTAGTTCTCCCTCCTAGCTTTGTGCCAATTTGATTTTTTAAAAATATCATCTATTCCTTGTTCCAAGTCATTGATAAAGATTCTGGGCAGCATGGGGACAAGCACAGGGCCCAGCAGCAATCTATTGGAAACTTCCTTCCGCATTGACATTAGACACCTAATGACTAACCAGTTCTGGGGTCTGAACATTTAGCCATTTCTCAGTCCCGCCCAACTGTACTTTCATCTAGCCCATATTATTTTTTTCCACAAGAAAAGCATGAGACACTTTGTCAAATTTTTTCTTTAAATCTCTATCAGCTGTACACATACAACATTCTTATGATCTGCCCTGTCAAGAAAAAAGAATGAATGAATGAATGAATGAATGAATGAATGAATGAAAAGGTAGATATTATATGCTTACTATGGGACCAAAATTGTGCTAAATGTTGGGAGTACAAGTACATTGTTGTGAGAGTCAAATGAGGTATTACTCATAAAGCATTTTGCATTGGGAAGACACAGTGTGTAGGGAAGGAAATTTTGTTCTGGAAAGTCTGGAATGATGAATGGAGCTTGACTGCCTCTGCTCTCTCTAGAAGCAATGGAAATGTTAATTTGAGAAAGGGTGGGGGCTGGGTAGGAGTGGAAAGAATCAGGGGAATTATGAGAGTAAGATTACATCAAGAAAAGGGTAAAGGTGTAACATGATCAAGAGTATAGAGACCAGGTAACAGCCATGGGCTTTCACCGATCAAAGCAGAAATAAGAAGAAAACGGGTCAGTCTGACATAACCTGTTCTTTAAAAGTATATTTGTTCTGTCGATCCCTTTTGTCTTTACATCACTGTCATTTCAACACACACACACCTTCTACCTTTAAACCTTTCCTGGTGACAAAAATGTTGCATGTAAAACCCACATACAGTACAGTGACCTCATCTGACAATGTACATAATATTCTGATTTAATAGGTTTTCACCTCGGTATTGGGCAGGGAAGGCTATATTTCATAATTCCTAG
Organism: Pseudocheirus occidentalis; assembly: GCA_028646575.1. Taxonomy (NCBI): domain Eukaryota; kingdom Metazoa; phylum Chordata; class Mammalia; order Diprotodontia; family Pseudocheiridae; genus Pseudocheirus; species Pseudocheirus occidentalis. The sequence continues at coordinate 362,604,245 of CM053593.1, forward strand.
CTGTTCACTAGCAAAACTTTAGCAAAAACTTTTTAAAAATATTTTGTTAGGAATGAAAGTTCAGGTTCATCAGACAGAGAGAGGGAGAGAGAGAGAGAGAAAGACAGAGAGAGAGAGAGAGACACAGAGAGAGAGAGAGAGACAGAGAGATTGATTCAATCACTGAATCAATCAGTAAACATTTATTTAGCATTTATTATGTGCTAGGTGCTAAAAATAAAAAGAGGCAAAAGACAGTCCCTACCCATAAGGAGCTTACAATCTAATGAGGAAGGCAACATGCAAACAAATTTATACAAAGCAAGTTATATACAAGATAAATAAGAAATCATTAATAGAATGAAGACACTAGAATTAAGAGGGGGTAGGAAAGGCTTCCTGTAAAAGGTAAGATTTAAGATGGGACTTAAAGGAAGCCAGGAAAGTGAGGAGGTGGAGATGAAGAGGGAAAGCATTCCAGGAATGGGGGACCAGTCAGAGAAAATGCCTGGAACCAAGAAATGAAGTGTCTTGTTCATGGGACAGCCAGGAGGCCAGTGTTACTGAATCAAAGAGTCTAAGTAGGGGCAGCTAGGTGGCACAGTGGACACAGCACTAACCCTGGAGTCAGGAGGACCTGAGTTCAAATCCAGCCTCAGACACCTAATGCTCACTAGCTATGTGACTTTGGACAAGTCACTTAACCCCAATTGCCCTGCCTTCCCACCTCAAAAAAAAAAAAAAAAAAGAATCAAACTTTAAAAAAGAAAAAGAGTCTAGGTAGAGAGTGTGAACCTGAAAAGTTTGGTTAAAGTAGACAACAGGCTAGGTGAATGCAAAGTATTTTATTCCCTTAAAACTAGCAAATTTGTACCTATAAGGAATTAGAAGATAAGTTCTAACTGTCTGAATAAAAGAATAAGAAAGCTTAAAATACATTTTAGAATCATCCCAATTCAGGGTGGCTGTGTCACACAAATTTATGATCTCCATCAATGTTTAATAATTGTATGAGAAATGAATTTTCTTAATTGAATAGAATTCAATTTACAATTGAATATTGCATTTACAATAAGAGTTGACAAAGTATCAATTGAAATTTTGACTCAGGATATTTGTGTTTTCTTTATCATTAACATTCCATAACATAGTATATGTGCAAAAAAATATTAAGATAAGAAAAAGTCCCATCACTCAAGTTAATGCCTCAAGTTAAGAGTCTCATCCTTAAGGGCCAAAAAGTAAGCCTCATCTGGCTTTGTTGACATAGGAAGAGGTATTCTCCAAGCTCACTCAGAGAGCAAAGACAAAGCAGAGTCCTTTTGGAATTTATGATCTCAGGATTTCTCTGTTTTCCTCCTGTATGAAGTATGTCCTGTCCACCTCTTTCAAAAGTTTAGTTAATGGAGACAAACAAATAGTAATATACAATTACATCATTTATTTGTCATTCCCTTAAGGGAATTATTTGGTCTCTGGGGTTGCTGACACAGGTATTTTTAAGGCAAGGGAATGCAGTCTGTTTGACTGATTCAGACTTTGGCCAAAAATATGATATTTAATGATTATCAAGAGTAAAGTGTGAGAAGACTGGAAAGGTAAAAAGGGGCTAAGTTATATAAAAAGGGGCTAAACAAATGTTTACTGATTGATTGATTCATTGATTGAATTTCTCTCTCCCTCTCTCTCTCTCTCTCTCCCTCCCCCCTCCTCTCTCTGTCCTCTCTCTCTCCTCCCCCCCTTTTCTGCTATCCTCTCCCTCTCCCTCCCTCCTCTTTTTCTTCCTTCCCTTTTGAATGCTTTGAATGCCAAACACAAGACTTTGTATTCAATCTTGGAGGTGATAGGGAATAATAGAAGTTTATTGAGTGGAGTGAGAAGGGGATAACATGGCCAGAGTAAATCTAGAGCTTTTTGCTATGTTCCACTCATTTATAGTAAAGTAAATAACCACTTGGAATTATAATGAGCACCTTGAGGGCAGAGATTGCCTTTACCTTTCTTCAACATCCTGCTATTTCTGTGGGAAGTATGAGGAATGGGTCTGGGGGCAGAGGCCAGGTAGAAGCAGTGGCTGGGATCCCGTCATATGGACACACCGGCTATACTGTGAGAAATATGAGTTCATAGACACACCTATTACTAGTGAGCAGTGAGGCCTATATGAAGAAGTTAAGATACTGAGTGTGTACATGTGGGGAAGGGGTGGTGAGTGGCCAGGTAGGGATAGTGGGCCTAGAAGGAAGTTAGAACACTGGGGCCGGGGGCAGCTTTATTATGATTCCATCAGTATCTCCTTTAGAAGAGCTCCTCGACATCCCACCAGGACCCATCAAAAAACAGAATACCATCACTCAGGCCTTTTCAATCAATCAACAAACATGTATTAAGAGTTTAATTCTGCCAGGTACTGTAAATGCAGGTGTGTCCATGCTCTCAACCACAACCACATCTATCTAGTCTCAGACAGGACCACAATAGTCAGCCAATCAGAAAGCAGCAGCACCAGGATACAGGAGCAGGATGTGGACCCCAAAACAATAGAAGGGACTTTCCCTAAGTCGGCACCTGTGCAGTGATAGTAAAGAACTGACCTAGAGTAAACTTAGGACATAGAGAGGCTTATTATAGTATCATTATCATAGATACATACCTCTCAAATGGCTTTTCTGTATGCATTGTGGGTAATCACATGCACTGTGGCTGAGACCCCTCCCCTATTATCTAATCCCTTTACAAGCTCCTCTTGCCTTTTAATATTAATAATTTCTGTTAGGTAAATGCATTTTTTCCTACAAAAATCCATTTTGCTTTCTCTAAAATTGCTGGTTCCTCTTGGAACTTAACCTTAACCCTTCACTAGAGGCATCGGTCTCAATCAATGCCTATACTTGGAGCAGAGGCAGTCTGACTCTGAATTCTTTGAGACGATTCCACCACAACACACCACAAAACAGCAGTAGTTCTATCATCCCTTTCCGATAAACTACCTACTCAGTCCCTGCCCATCCTTTAAGGCCTGACTCAGTTGTCATCTCCTCCAGGAAGTTTTTCCTCTGGCCCCCAACTGACAAGGATTTTCTTTGCTCCTTTTTTTTTGTTTGTTTATTTTTTGCTTATTGGAGGGGAGAAGGTAGGGCAATTGGGGGTTAGTGACTTGCCCAATGTCACACAGCTAGTTTGTGTGTGTGTGTGTGTGTGTGTGTGTGTGTTCAGTGTCTGAGGTCAGATTTGAACTCAGTACCTCCTGACTCCAGGGTGGGTGCTCTATTCACTGAGCCACCTAGCCACCCTGCCCATTGCATGTTCTTTATAGCTCTCCAATGAATTTATTTGAACTTTGCATCTATCCCAGCATCTAACGGTGACTTAAGCCCAGTAGGATCTTAATACATGTTTGTCAAATTACAACTCTGTGAGCTCCTTAAGGGCAGGGACTTTTGCCTCTTTTTGTATCCCCAGTGTCTGGCACATAGTAGGCACTTTGCCTGAGTTTCCTCATCTGTAAAATAAGCTGGGGAAGGAAATGGCAAACCATTCCAGTACCCTTGCTAAGAAAACCCTAAACAGGGTCACAAAGACTCAGGTACAACTGAAACAACACAATAACAACAAGGACAACAACAAAACAAATGTTGATTTATTGATATTGATTGATTGAAAGATAAGACTATCAAGGGTTCTTAACCTGGTATCTGTGAACTTTGGATAACTGTATTTCAATACAACCAGCTTCTTCTCTAATCCTATTTATTTTATGTACTTAAAAATATGATTCACAAAAGGGATCCACAGTCTTCATCAGACTGCCAAGACACACAAAAATATGTTAGGAGCCCCTGGATGAGATGATCTCTTAAATTACCTTCTAGCTCTAAATCCTACGATCTTATGCTATCCACATCTGGAGAAAGAACTACGGAGTCTGAACACGGGGGGGAAACATGCTGTTTTCTCTTTTTTTGTTGTCGTTTTTTGTGTATTTCTCCTTCTGTTCTGCTCCTTCTTTCACAACATGACTAATGTACACATGTGTTTCCATGATTGCACATGTATAATTTATGTTGCTTGCCGTCTTGGGGAGAGGGATATAGGGAGAAAAAATTTGAAACTCGAAACTCAAAAACTTGAATCCTATGATTATATAAGTGGATTTCATTCATGTATCCTCTTTGAGAGTGGGAGCAATTCCACCTTGGCTTGAGCCCATTGGAGGGTGGAAAGATAAGCTGGCCCTCTATGGTAGAAGGCTTTTCATGTCTCCCATCTTTCATCAGCAGACTTTGGGGAGCCACCGGAAGGTGTTTTTGAGCTGGGGAGTGACATGATCAGAGCTAAGCTTTCAGGAGATTCTGCTGGTGGTTGTATGAAGGATGGACTGGAAGTGGGTTGGGGTGAGGGCAACTAGAGAAAGAGAGAGCAGTACCCTGGCAATGCCATTTTGACTCTTGAGTCAAACATCATTCCTGCCCCTGTTTACTCTGATCATTCAGGGGGAGAAAAATCTGACAACACCCTAGTTGTCACCAATGATCAGGGAAGAGTCTTTTGGCCAAGATTTCTCCCTTCTAGATTTGAAGGCCTTCCTACTTGTCATCCCTGAAATTCTGATTTTCCCAGACCCAGAAGTGTAACCACAAAAGCCAACCTTGTCACCGAAATGATTAGCAACGGTGTTTTCCCCTTTAACATAAGACAAGGTGTGCTCTGAGAGGTTCCTATTTATGACCTGTCAGTGGGAAATCCTTTAGGCAAATAAGCAGTTCAATTGCACAACAGAAAGTATCTTCCAGGGTAAGAAAAGCATCTCAGATCCAGGCACTGATACCTGTTACCTGACTGCCACAGGGCAAAAAAGCAGGGTTCCATTCTGAACTTCAGGGTTTTCTTTCATCAAATGAAGGAGTTGGAGTAGGTGGTTTTAATGGCCCCTCATGATATAACTCAATATTTACTAAGCCTTTCCTCTGTGCTTGGTGCAGTGCTAGGTGCTGGAAATAAAGAGACAAAGATAATTGTCTCCATTCAAAGAGTTTCCATTCTACTGGTAGGATCCAACTTTTAACCGGATTGAGTATGTAGAGAGGTGGTTGGTAATTGTGTGATGTGATATGTGGCAGGCCCAAGTGTGGCATGGATAGAGGTCAGATTTGGGATCGGTGCCACCTCCTTTGGGGTAGATGACTAATTGGACCCCTATTTTATTCCCAGCAGTATTAATCATTTTGATAGGATTCCATAGGGGTGTTGATGATAAGTTCTGATATCAGGCCTCAGAGCTATAAACTGCAGATTGTACATTCATTTGCTTAATCACAGGAAGCTGACTAGAAACTCTCTACCCTAGTGAGGGAGATGAAAGTCACTTCATTTCTCTGTCCCTCAGTCTTTACATCTGAAAATGAGGGAATTGTACCCAAGGGCCCGGAGGCCCCATTCCCACTCTACAACTCTCCCAGCTTTATTCAATGATCAGGACCAAAAGGCAATAGGTAGCACAGGACTGGAGCTCCAGGATTCCGGCTGAGCCATGATCTCCCAGGTGGGAGCGCTCCTTCCAACAGTGCAACTCACAAGCCATGTGCCCATTGGTTCCCATCCTCTGTGAATGTTGCTCATGACCTCTCATAATCTTACTACTGCAGGATCACCTGGTGAGCAAAGGGCCTTTCCTTCATTCTACTGACAGGGAAGGACAGATGACCATCAAAGCTGACCTCCATGAGTGCTAGTCTTGCAATGAGGAAGACCCAAATTTTAATCCTATCTCAGACATTTACCAGCTGTGTGACCTTGGGCAAGTCACTTAATTTCTCTGTGCTTCAGGCTCCTGATCTGTAAAGGGGGCATAATAATAATAATACTTATCTCATAGGGCTTCAGGTTGGATCAAATGAGATGATATGGGTAAAACGTAAGTTGTTATTATCCTGTTATTATTAGCTACTACCATTGCAGAGCCCACCCAGCTTCTCTTTGTTTGGTTTTGCTTTTTGGAGGGGGGAGGGCAGGGCAATTGGGGTTAAGTGACTCGCCCAAGGTCACGCTGCTCATTTTGTGTTAAGTGTCTGAGGCCAGATTTCAACTCAGGTCCTCCTGACTCCAGGGCTGGCGCTTTATTCACTGCACCATCTAGCACCCCAACAAATTCTTTTATTAAAGGGATTTGTTCTATGAAGGTTGGATTCAGTCAAAGGGCTGCACTTGAGGACCTGGAGAGCCACATGTGGCCTCAAGGCCACAGATTCCCTAGCCCTGTGTAGGGCTTTGATATATAGCATGGGGGTCATCTGCATAAAGATGATCACTGAGCCTATAGGATTGCTGAAAAAAGAGTAGAGAGAAGAGAAGGTCCAAGAGCTAGCTAGGGTTCATGAGCAAGACAGACATGGATGCAAGGAAGGAGACCAAGGAGGAGTCAGACAGGTAGGAGAGGTTCTCAGGAGGAAGGAGTGGCCAAGGGAGTCAAAAACTACCCAGAAGTCAAGGATAAGGACTGAGAAAAGGCCATGGATTTAACCATTGAGAGATCATCAGGAACTTCTGGAAACTAGTAGAACCAGTCTATGCCACTCACTCAGATACTTAGAGACTGCTTTATGTAATTCTCCCCTTGATCCCCATCTCCCTGGAGTCTACTGCTTTCCAAGATAAACACTCCCATTTTAGCTGATAACATCATAAAACTTGAAGGGCTCAAAGTCCTCAGCCTGGTATTTAAGACCTTCCACAACTTGACTTTTTTTTAGCCTTATTTCACATTACTCCCTGTTTTACTTATGCTACATTCCAAACAAGCTGGCCTAGCCCATGCCTTTGCACAGGCTGTATGTACCCTGAACTTGAAATGCCTTCCTTCTCCAGAGTTGCCTCTCCTATCCCTTGTCTTCCTCCTAAGAAACCTTCCTTGAACCCCTTTATTATATTATTATCATACTTTCTCTCTCCTCAAATTGTCTTGTATTTATTTATCCTTGTAGATTGTAGAATGTAAGTTCCCTGAGGACAGGCCTTACACATAATAGGAGTTTAATGGTCAATGGAATGAATGAAATTGAATTGAAGGGAAGATAGAAACCATGTAGGTCAACTTCCAACCAAAGAATCCTTATCTTTATCATCTCTGGAAGGCATTTTTTTATCCCCTCCTTTGCCACCTCCAGTGATGGCAAATTCATTGTCCATTTCCATGGCAGCTGTAATTATTAGTTCAACTATAAACTGAGCCATCTGCTCCCTTAGTCTCCCTGTAGTCTTCTCTCCAATCCAATCTCCACCCAGCTGATGGAATGATATTTCTAAAGCAAAGGCCTGATGGTGTCATTCCTTCGCTCTAAAAATTTTACTGGCTCTCCATTGTCTCTAGGATCAAATGCCAACTTCTCTGCTTGGTATTTAAAACCCTTCACAATCTGGCTTCAGCCTATGTTTCCAGGCCAGCCAGACTAGCCTTCTTGCTGTTCCCTATTTGAAACATTCCATCTCCAGTCTCCATGCTTTTGCATAAGCTGTGCCTCGTGTTTGGAGCACTGTCTCTCCTCATTTCTGCTTCTTGAAACTAACTTATTTCAAAACTTGGTTCAGGTGCCGCCTTACTCTAGAAGCCTTTACTAGTTTCCCTAATTTCTGGTGCTCTACTCCACCAAACCACAGAATATTTTTTAAGCTATATCCTGTATTTATTTTCCTGAGAACTTGTCATCTCTTTCCAAAGTTGTTTGCATAGTTTTCCCCATTAGATTATAAGCTCCTTGAGGGTAAGGACTGAATTTTTTTTTTTACTTTCCATATATCATCAATGCTTGCCACAATTGCCAGCACATTGTAGGTATCAAATCAAATCATACTTGTTGACCGATGCTAGTATCTGTTTAGCTTTTCAATTGCTCCACATCCGGACCCCAGGAAGGTAGCCTATTAAAAGCCCTTAAGTGGCCTTCCTCTCTCACTTTTTAACAGTTTATTAATTTTATTGATATCTTTTATTTTTATATCATGTTATCATGTTCATTTCTGAATATATTTTTCCCACCTTCCTTACGCAGCAAGTAATCCCTTGTAACAAAGAATAAGACAGAAGAAATTGTTCAGGTGTTTCTATATAGTTACATGATGCAATATTACATCATCAAAATTTCAATGCAGGAAAAACCCCCACAAATTTACAATAAATTGTTAAATTTAAGATGCGTTATTTTGTTAAAATATATTTTATATTTTTTTGAAATGACTCAAATTTAAAAAAACATTATAGGATTAAAGAAAGTAGTTTTCTGGGGGTACGGGACATTGAGTAATTTTTTTAAGAGGGTGGTATGCCAAATAAGTTTGGGGACCTCTGTACTACAGCATACTGCCTCATTATGTATTTTGTATTTCTATTTACTTCACTCAGCATCAGTTTAGATAAGTCTTCACATGATTCTCTGAACATATGCATTACTTCTTACAAAGCCAGTAATATTCTATTACATTCAAATACCATTTCCCAGTCCCTAGACATGTCCTTATCTTTTGCTCCTCCTCTTCCTCCTCCTTTTCTCTTCCTTCTCCTCCTTCTTTTCTTTCTTCCTCTGGACCAGATGAGGAAAGTCCCTCTCTCAATGCTTCTCAGTGCAGTTGGATCGCTCTTCCACAGCCCCATGACTTAGGGACTTTCCTGGGACTCTGAGAAATTAGTTCACTAGCCCAGGGTCATATAGTCAGCATGTGTCAGAAGCAGACATTGAACCTAGGTCTTCCTGACTCCAAAAGAGACTTTCTAATCGCCATCCCATTCTGCCCTTCTTTCTACTACACAATATGTTGGTGCCTCTGGGACCTTTCTTTGACATCTTTCAGTAAATTTTGGTTATCTTTGGGGTCAAAGAGTTGCCATTTTAGTTATTTTCTTAACTCTTTTTCCCATGACCTACTCTCTAGAATGATACATCTCCCCATCCTCTAATCATGAATGCTGTTCTCTTAGCCTGAATGAAGGATGCTACAATTATTTTATTGTTTTCAATTTTATCCCATCAATTTCAGGCCATCCAACTAGACTGTCAAAATCCTTGGGGATTCCAATTCTGTCATCTAGGGAATTAACTACATCTCCTCATCCCCTCAACCATTCCTCATAAGACATGGGAAGCAGTGGGGTACAGTGGAAACATTGCTGGATTTGAGGGTAAAAGGACCTCAGTTCAAATCTGTGATCTGTGTGACCATAGATATTCTATTGGTGTTTCTATGGGCCTTGGTTTCCTCCTCTGTAAAATGAAGGAATGAGTGGCTTTTAATATTCCTTCTAGCTCTCAATCAATGATTCTACATTCTGACTGAATAAACTCTGCTTTGTCAATTCCCCTCTTAAAAATAGAGGTCCAGAAGCTGACAGTGCTCTGAAAGCCTAGGATATTTTCATAGAAGAAGGTGGGGTCCTCCCATTTCTTCAGAAATCCAGTCTGCTCTTTGCTTGGCAATCTGATGGTATCCTCATCTCAGCTGGCTCCACCTCTAATTTTCTGGAGCTACACTTCCTAAAAGTCATTCCACCCATTCATTGGCTAGCCCACCTTTCTTCCTAGGAACTATTCTTCTCTGTGTCTACCATCCCCACAGAGGGAACTGATTTTAGTCAGCATTGCCCATCCTCTCCTACCAAAAATTCCAAGGAACAAATTCCTTCTCTCAGATCATAGTTCAACTTGCAAGACTGAGAATCTCCTAGAACACTCGGATTTGCTCTTGACCTGCCCAATTTACAAGGCTTATCAGCCTCACTTCCACTTACCTGTTTCAGGAATGGATGAGCTAATGGTGCAATCATGACCAGGGATTATCCCCAACTAAACACAGAATTCTCTATGTGGCCAATAAGATATTTGATGTTGAAAGTTCCAAGTTCAAAGACAGAAAGCACACTTCCAATGGTATCCTCCTAAAGGAGTCTACTTCGGCAAACTTTGTACCTGATTTTTGCTTGGAAAAATGTGGTCAGCATACCCACTGAGGACAAACAAGCCCACAAAAGAAGAGATGGACCCTGCTTTCTACCTTTTGTCCAGCTAGGTCAACAAACACCATTTTTTGTAGAGGGAGAGAGGGAGAAGGAGAGAAGGTAAGGTTTATTGAAGGGGGAGCACAGTGGATAATATTCAAATTGGACCTGGCAGTGCCTAGGCACTGCCCTCCAGCTGCTTCTGTTCCCAAGAAATATAGAAGAATGGATCAGCCTCACCTTCAGTCTCTGTTCTCTCCTCTCCTCTCCTTTCTCCCTTCTCTCCTTTTATCTCTTTTTCTTATTGTTTCTCCTCTCTCCCTTCTCTTTCTCCTATTTCTTTTTCTCTTCTCTCCTTTCTCTTTTTCTTCTCTCTCTCCTCCCCCCTTTTCTCCTCTTTTTTCTTTTGATTCCTTTCTGTCTCCCCATCTCTGTTTCTTTCTGTCCCCCCATCTCTGTTTCCCTCTGTCTCTTCATCTGTTTCTCTCTATCTCTGTTTCTCTCTTTGCCCTCTCTCCCCATCATCCTTCTCTGTCTTTTGGTCTTTTGTTTGGGGATTGTGCTTTGTGTACCTATGTATTTTGGGTCTGTTTTTCACTTCACTAGAACAGATCCCCAAGGAAGCAACAATAATAACCCATGACTTCTGTGGAACACTTTCTATTTTTCCAAACACTGTCTAGAGTTTAGAAAGTGGTTTAACCATTAGATTCAACTTAAAAGTGTGTCAGAAGGAGAGTCACTTGTTAAACATTTAACATATTTAACTAAATTATTAAGAGCCACTCGTTAAACAGCCTCTTAGAATGTTTAGCTTTCTTTAACCCAGAATGCCCCAAGACAACCTGGACCCTTTCTGGATTCTTCTGATTGTCAGTACCTTTTTCTGCCTCCAAGTCTGTTATTTTCTATATCTGTGTTTACATTGTAACCTCTCGATAGAATGGAAAGCAGGAATTTTTTTTTTCATTTTGTCTTTGTGTCTCCAGCGCCTAACACAGAGCCTTACATATCATAGACACTTAGCAAAGGCTTCATTAATTGTAATTGCATTGATCAACTGTTAGTCAAAGGACAGAAGAAGCACATGACCCACCTCCCCACAGAAAAGTGATGGACTGGACCAAATGAAACTCATGTTTTTGGATGTGGCCAACATGGGGATTAGTTTTGCTCATCTATGTTTAGTTATTATAGGGAATGAATTGAAAACAAGTTCCCATTTTGTCCAGGTCCATGGAAATTGGGGAGGGGGAGCTACAGAGTTAAGGATTTCTTAATCTTTATTGTTTTATCATCCTTCCCAAATTAGATCACAGAATATTAAATTTGGAATGGCACTTAGACCTCACTTAGTAACTCCTGAATATCCCCACACCCATTTCTCTTTGCCCTGGTTACAGTTAATTAACAAGGCTGAGAGATTCAGGTAAGGCAATTCTGAAGAATTCCTGAAAAGGGAAGAGATCTGCCACTCATTAAAAAAAAAAAAAAAAAAAAAAAAAAAAGGATGTCCTGAACCATAAGCCCCCAGATAGATGGCTTTGCTAAAGTCCCAGAGCAGACCTGACAAATAAGAGCCAGGAGTCCCAACTGGGATTGACAGGACATGAGCTGGTAGAAATTAGAGAGAATACCCTCATCTCTTAGAGGAAGAATCCCTACAGAAAAACTGCCTATCCCTCTTCCCCAACATGCACACTCTGACGGACAGACAAGTATTTACAAAGTACCAGCAGAATCAACAGGATTTTGAGGCATACACAGGATAAGGCTTAGGCATTAGTCATTGGGATACATCAATATTTGTTGTCCTGAGTTGAATAGAGAATAGAGTTGGATCATAGATTTAAGGCTGGAGGAGACCTCAGAGACCCTCTGGTCCAGCTTCCTCATTTTACAGATGTCAGCTTGTCCTACCTCCTCAAGTTATACACGAAGACCTGAAGAAAAGATACAGGCATATCCCACCGTATTGCGCGATGCTGATATTGTTGGGTTTGTTGGGGATTGTTTCATTTGGTTTTGTTTTTTACAAATTGAAGGTTTGTAGCCACTCTGCATCGAGCAAGTCTCTTGACCCATTTTCCCAACAACGTGCTCACACTGTCTCTGTGTCACACTTTGGCAATTCTCTCAATATTTCAAACTTTTTCATTATTATTCTATTTCTTATAATGTGTCTGTGTGATTTTTTCTGTTATCATTGTAATTGTTCTGGGGTGCATTGAACCATACCCATATAAGATGGTAAACAATCAATAAATGCTGTGTGTGTTCTGACTCCTCCAACTATCCACTGGTCCCCCATCTCTTTCCCTGTGTTCCAGACTCCCTGTTCCCTAAGACACAACAATATTGGAGAATATTACATAAACTTGGTTGATAAAGCAGCCACAGGGTTTGAGAGGATGAACTCCCATTTTGAAAGAAGTTCAGCTATGGGTAAAATGGTATCAAACAGCATCCCATGCTACAGAGAAATCTTTTGTGAAGGGAAAAGGCAATTGATGAAGCAAACTTTATTGCTGTCTTACTTTAAGAAATTGCCAATCACCCCAGCTTTCAGCAACCACCATCCTGATGAGTCAGCAGCTGTCAGTCAACACAGAGGCAAGACCCTCCACCAACAAAAAGATTATGACTTGCTGAAGGTTCAGGTGGTGGTTAGCATTTTTTTAGTAATAAAGTATTTTTAGTTTAAGGTATGTATGTTGTTTTTTAAACAATACTATTGCAGGCTTAATAGACTACAGTACAAGTATAACATAACTTTTACATATACTGGGCAACCAAAAAATTAGTGTGACTGGCTTTATTGTGGTATTCACTTTATTGTGGCAAAATCTCCAAGGTGTGCCTACATAATGAATCTCCCTTCTTTGCAGAAGTAGAGAGCTATAAAGGTGGAATACTATAGACTTGATTGAGGTATAGATTAGTTTTGTTAAGGTTCTTTCTTCCTTCTTTCTTTCCTTTCTTCCTTTCTTTTTTATTCTTCCTTTCCTTCCTTCTTTCTTTATTTTTATCTTCCTTCCTTCTCTTTTTTCTTCCTTTCCTTCTTCCTTCCTTCCTTTCTCCTCTTTCTTTTTCCTTTCTTCCTTATTTCTTTTCTTACTTCTTTCCTTTTATTTCTTTCTTTTCTTCCTTCCTTCTTTTTTCTCTTTCTTTCCTCCTTCCTTTTTTCTTTCTCTTTCCTTCTTCCTTCTTTCCTTTTTCTTTCTCTTTCCTTCTTTCATTCTTCCTTCTTTCCTCTTTCCTTTTTTCTTTTTCCTTCCTTCTTTCTTTTTTCTTTCTCTTTCCTTCTTCCTTTCTATTTTCTCCCTTCTTTTCTTCTTCCTTTCTTCTTTCCCTTTCTCTAGATTTATAAACAGGAAGACCTGAATTCAAATCCTGCCTCAGACTCTTACTAGCTGTGTGACCCCAGCCAAGTTGTTTAATCACTTCTTCTATAAAAATGAGGAGAATCATGGCACCTACCCCCAAAGAGAAAGTTGCTGTGAGGAGCAAATGAAATAATAATACGCAGAGTGATCGGTGAACCCTAAAATCCTAGACGACACTAGCTGACTACCTGCTTTTTAAATTTTTCTGTTTCATCTTTTGTTCTGGGGATGTCTTTCTAGACTGGCGGAAAATAGAGCTAGAAATCAGGGTGGCATAAAAACCAAAGATATCAATAACTTTTTTCAAAACTTCATTTGTTTAAAGAAAATTGCACATGAAGCAACTCAAGACCCATACAATCTACATGGCTAGGCAACAGCAGCCCCTCAGATAGTAAGTAGGTCCTTGAAAGGATTCAAATCCAAGGCCTCAGCTTCCAAATCCAAAACTTGGGTGGTCAGACCAAGTTGTCGTCTCAGAGTTACAGGCTCTGCCATCAAAGGGATCACACAGGATATCACTTTGATATGACTTTGAGTTTGGCTGAACCTCAGAGGCCCCTGGGTTAAATTCCTTGATTTAACTCAGAGGCACAAAGTACTAAAGTGACATGCCCAGGGTCACACAGCTAATAAGTATGTGAGGCAGGATCTGAAGTCTGGTCTTGGTTCCAAATGAACTGTCCTAGTAATAAACCAAGCCACCTTTATCCTCCCTTTGGGTGTGAGGCTCTTATCAGCATTTCATGACGCCCTACAGCTTCAAAACAGTTGTCCTTTGTCCTTCATTCTCAAAGAGGACCGTGACACTAGGAAGGTGATGTCATTACTTGCAAGTGAATTGGATTTAAGTGAGGCAGGACTATGCAGAGTCAACAACCTCACTATCTCCTTCAGAGCCATCTGGGTCCAGTGGTGAGATACAGATCAGGACAAGTGGAGATGGCCCCCTTCAGAACAGTAAATCTCAGCTGGAACCCTTGGCATTCAGTTACTTCCTCCCCTCCCTACCTCCAGGGGGTGGTTGATTAATATCTTGGAGTGAGGAAACCAAGAGCAGTGCTTAGCCAGGAATAAATAGATATAACCCAAGCTTTGGACCAACCCAGGGAATTTTGCATGCTGCTGCCCTGTATCAGTGGAGAGAATGTTGATGCAAGGCTGAGTGTCTTTGGGAGAAGAGTTGATACAGGAACTTTCAAGAGGAGAGAGGTTCTTCATTCCTTTTTCAAGAAAGACATTCTTGGTTTCAGACTCTCTCTTAGTCAGACATATGGAGATAGAGATTTGGGTAGTTGCAGATATGCAGAAAGGGGAAAGGCTCCTTAACCTGCCTCTGATTTCTAACTTACTTCCCTAGAGAAGGGAATTCTCTCTTGGTTGGAGAGGTTCTCATCTCCTAACTCCACGCCTTGGCACAGACAAAGGATGTCCTGGTATGCCCTCCCTCCTCACCACTGCCTCTTGGAAGCCCTAACTCTTTTTCATACTCAACTCAATGCCACATTTGCTAGGAGGCCTTTCCTGATTACCCCAGCTTCTAATGACTCCCCCTCAAAGTTCCATATATTTGTCTATGGTTTGTATAGACTTCAAGGAACACATGTTTCCTCCTTCTTGCTTCTTAGAATCCTTAGCCTGGCTCCAAAGTTACCTCCTCAGTTCTGGTTCCCCTGTTTGTTCCTGTTCTCTCTCTTCTCTGATTATTCTGAGTTTATTCATCTGTGTACATTAGAATATGTAACAAGGGCTAAGCCCCAGGGAAGGTCCCTGAAGAAAGGAGTTGTTTCATTTCTTCATGCCCACTCTCACAGAATGTGTATAGCAAAATCTTACTGAATTCAATTGAAGTGATTCCTCTTTGCTGGTGTTCAGTCATGTCCAACTCTTCCTGACCCCATTTGGGGTTTTCTTGGCAAAGATACTGGAGTGGTTTGCCATTCTCCAATTCATTTGACAGATGAGGAGACTGAGGCAAATGGGGTTGTGACTTGTCCAGGGTCACCCAGCTAGTCTGAGGTCAAATTTGAACACAGGAAGATCATCCTGACCTTGGTTCAATACTCTGTCCACAACACCACCTAGCTCCCCTTGTTTCCACTGGCAGTTTCCTATCTCAGCTTTTCTAGTTTTCAGACAGAGCCCAGGTGATTCTCCTACCTACACCCCATCTCCAAAAGCCAAGTAGTTCTTGAGCCCCTCTTCTACCACAGCACTGGTTATCTCTGTCTTCCTTGACTGTAGGGAAAGCAGCAGCTATTCTTAATCACTTGGGGGGCCCTGTTTCCCTTTTTGAGTTCAATTAGTCAGTCAATGAGCATCTATTAAAGCCATCCTAAGTTCCAGGCAAGGTGCTAAGTACTTTTATCATTCATTCAGAGGACAGGGTCCATCTATTCTGATTGGCTACTATTTTGTGATAACAGGACACAGAAGAGTACATGGGACTCAACATATTCTCAAGAAATATCAAAAATACATAAGAGTAAAAACATTCATCATCAAGAAACTTCTTCATTTATATGATATGTTGTTGTTCTTGTTGTTCAGTCTTTTCTAACTCTTTGTGACCCAGTGTGGGCTTTTCTTGGCAAAGCTACTGAAGTCATTTGCCCTTTCCTTTTCCAGTTCATTTTATAGATGAGGAAACTGAGGCAAACAGAGTGAAGTGATTTGCCCAGGTTCACACAGCAAGGAAGGGTCTGAGGCTGGATTTAAATTCAGGCCCAGTACTCTAATCACCTACCTACCTGAGCTAAGACCTAGGGAAATAAAGACAGACAAAAGAATCTCTGCCCACAAAAGGCTCAAATTTTAATGGGGAAGAAAATATGCAAATAACTAGGCATAAACAACGTGTCTCCCATGCCTGGAATGCTCTTCTCCTCATTATCTTGTTATCTAACTAATCTAGTTATTCAATGCCATCCTAATTAAATTACTAAAAAACCAAAAAATACTGGATTAGATAACATAAAAGCAAAATTCATTTGGAAGAGTGAAAGGTCAAGAATTTTGAATAAACTAATAGAAAAAATGTAAAGGAAGGAGATTCAGAAGTTTCAGACCTTAAACTATCTTATAAGGCAGTAAATATGAAAACTCTGGTGCTGGCTAAGAAATAGAAAAGTAAATCAATGGAACAGAGAAGACATACACGGTAGCAAATGTTTGCAGTAACCTAGTGCTTGACAAATATAAAGATTTCTGTTTGGGGGATAAGAATTCATCACCTGGTAAAAATTGTAAGGAAACTGGAACACAATCTGGCAGAAATTGGGTACAAACCACTCTCTTAAAACCTGTACCAAAATAAGGTCAAATGGGTGCATGAGTCAGATATAAAGGGAAATTAAACAAGAAAAATTAGAAGAACATGAAGCACATTACCTATCAGACTCATGGATAAGAAAACAATTTATGAAAAACAAGAGATAGTATTGTGAAGGGTAATTTGGATAATTTCTGTTGGGGGCCAAGACTTTCTAGCTCCCCAGTTCTACAAGGTCATTAGGCAGATATGCAAGGAAAGTATAATCTTGTTGGGTGGATGTTCTCATTGGTTTCATGAATATCTAAAGAAAGTACTGAAAGTTAATTTGCAAGTCCTGATTGGGACTCCCAGATTGTTGTGCCTCCAGAGGTGGTTCCAGGATAAAGATCTTAATGAGTGATTAGCCTTGGGCTAGGGTAGGGGATAGGTGAGACCCAAGTCACATATCCACCCCTGCAAAAAGGAATATAAGCTCTATGATTTTCTTGTATCTTTGGCTCTGTATGAAATGGTTCTGCAATAAACAGACTATGGAATACATCCCCGTCTCTCTCCCCCTTTTCTTATTCAGCTAGAAGCTTTCTCTCACTTTCTCTTTATTCTTCTCAGCTGGTAGCTAGGTCCAGACTGTGCTGGCTGCAGCAAATTACAATTACATTAAATTGAAAAGTTCTTGTACAAAAAAAAAAAAAACTAATGTAAATCCAAGATTAGACATAAAGTAGAAAATTGGGGGAAAACTTTCATAGAAAGTCTCTCAGATATAGGTCTCATTCTTTATATAAAGAACTTGGTCAAATTTATAAGAATACAAATTATTACCCAATTGATAAATGGCTAAAGGAAATGAACAGGCAGTTTGCAGCAAAGAAATCAAAGTTATATACACACATATGTGTGTATACATGTATATATATACATATATATATAGTCAAATGCTCCAAATCATTATTGATTAGAGAAATGTAAATTAAAACAACTTTGAGATACCATCTTACATCTATTAAGTTGGTTGAAATGATAGATGCCCTTTAATTGGGAAAGAGCTAAACAAATTGCAGTATACGATTGTGTTGGAATACTACTGTGATATAAGAAATGATGAGCTGGTTGATTTTAGAAAAACATGGCAAGACTTGGATCTATGAAGGAAGATGCTATTTACCTCCAGAAAAAGAATTGACAAATATAAATACATACAGCATGGTCTTACATATATGTATATGTGTTATGTGTACATGTACATATACATTTGTGTCTAATTGTAGCTTTCTAATAAGGCAGGGTGGGGAAAGAGAGGGAGAAAGTACACAGTAGAGAACAAAAGAAAACTTGGAAACACAGAAAAGCTGGATAGCTTTGAAAACAGCCTGTATTACTTATTACATTGTTTTTCAAAAAAGTGAACAGTTTGAAATGGAAATTTATTGTTTCGTATTGAGTCCTCTTTTAATGTCCTGCTGTGTATGCAGAAATATTCTTTTTTTTCCTTGTTTTGTATCTAAGTTTAAAGTGAATTTTTTTAAATGATTTTTTTCTAAGTCTTCTTCAGCAACACAATTCAAAAGCATTGTTTCAACTCACTCAACTTTCCTTATAGTCCAAATCTCACAGTCATACATTGCTACTGGGAAACAACAACAACAACAACAACAACATAGTTTTGCTTATACGTGCTATTGTCCATAAGGTGATGTCTCTGCTTTTTAGTATGCTATCCAATTTGTGAAAGCTTTCCTTCCAAGGAGCAAGTACCTTTTCATTTCATGGCTGCAGCTGTTGTCTGCAGTGATCTTTGAGCCCAAGAATATAAAATCTACCACTGCTTCTTTTTCTTCTCCATTTGCCAGGAAGTCGTTGAGACCAGTTGCTGCTAAGATCTTATTTTTTTTTTTATTTTAAGCTTCAAGACAGCTTTCTTCTTTTGCTCACATCAAAAGGTTTCTTAATTCACCTTCACTTTCTGCCATCAAAGTGGTGTCATCTGTATATCTGAGATTGTTGATATTTCTCTTGGCAACCTTAGTTCCAGTTTTTCATTCATCCATGCTGGCATTTCTCATGATGTCCTCAGCATATAAGTTAAATAAATAAATAAGATGACAATATAGAGACTTGTCCTACTCTTTTTCCAAGCTTAAACCATGTTTGGAACATTGAATAACTGAGGAAACTGAGAGCCTGAGAAAAGAGCTGGCAGTCAGGATCTGATCTGGGATTTGGACCCCCATTCTCTGATTCTGGGTATCTAAGTATCAAAGTGGATAGCTTGGAATCAGGAAGACTCATCTTCCCAAGCTAAATGTGGCCTCAGACACTTACTAGTGTATGACCCTGGACAAATCACTTAACCCTGTTTGCCTCAGTTTCTTCATCTGTCAAATGAGCTGGAGAAGGAAAAGGCAAAATACCCCTGTATCTTTGCCAAGAAAACCCTAAATAGGGTCATGAAGAATCAGACATGACTGAAAAACAACTGAACAGCAATCTCTAACTCCAGAGTCAGCACTCTTTCTACTGTATTTTATTTCTTCTTTCATCTGTGTACGGCTCTAGATATATATTTGTTCATTAATTATATGCATAGATAATAATAGATAATTTCTAATATATAAAGTTTTTTTTTATTTATGGTATCACCTCCTTCATGTCATGGTCCTCTTCAAGAGCCAAGGACAAACAACCACTTCTGTGAGTAGAAAAGGAACTGACCACTGAGGACCAAACAGGAACTGGCCAATTGGGCAACACAGCCCTCTCCCTTCCTCTCTCTCTCTCTCCCTGCCTCCCTCTCCCTCCCTTCCTTACCTTCGAGTGCTCTGCCCAAAGGGAATACAAATTTCAATCTCTGAAACCTTTTTTTCCCCCTTCTTACTTAGAGACCAACCTTAACCCCAAATCATTTTGGCTTTCATTGACTGGTCAACAATAGGTCAGAGTCTAAGCCCTACTTGGTCATTGTTTGGACCCTGATGGCCATTGCCTCAGTTAAACTGAGACCTGTTAAAGACCTTAGCTCAAAAAGACCAAAGTCTCCCAGTGCATCCTGGACCGTCTCCAGTTGTTCTGATCTATGTCTGGCCACTGGACCCAGATGACTCTGGAGGAGAAAATGAGGCTGGTGACTTGGCACAGCCCTCCTTCACTTAAATCCAATTCACCTGCATGTCATGGTATCACCTCCCTGATGTCTCGGTACTCTTCCAGAAGGAAGGACAAACAACAACAATATACATTGTTTCCCTTGATAGAATGCAAGTTCCTTGAACTGAGGAATTGTTTTGCTTGTTGTCTGTCCCTCCCTAGTCCCCAATCCCTAGCCCATTGGCTGGTACATAGTGGGGGCTTCATAATTACTTGCTGCACTGAATTGAATGGAGGGCTCACATTGAGTGGGCTAGAAAAGAGAAGTTCTTATTTGTTCTCCTTTAGCCAATGAAAACACCTTCTGGTTGAAGGTTGAAAATTTGAAAAGTACTCAAGGAGTTAACCCCACCTCATCTCTTTAAGAGAATATAAAAGCTTCCTTTCTTTTTTTTTTTCTCCACCTCCCTTTACAAAGTCTTCCTGGTCACTCCGCCTCCTCTCCTCCACCTCCTCCCCAGTCTGCTCCTCCCTCACTCCCGAGAGCCTGCCCAGAGTACAAGTTCTCTCACCTTCAGGATTCCAAAAACAACACCCAGTTTGCCATGGTCAATGGTTAACACTTGACTCGCTCTATATAATCCTTCCCCAGCCCAGCAGACTCCTCTGTTCAGCACCGGCCAGCTCCCTCTGCCACCATGGTAAACTGGGGGCAGTTCCTATGGGCTTATCGGAAGTATCTGATGTCTGTCCTGTTTCCAATCTTGTTGCTGCCCCTGCCCCTGGCGGTCCCAAACAAGGTAAACTATTTTTTGGTTTCTGAAAGTGGGACTGAGAGAGCTTGAGGAAATCTGGGGGAAGCCAGCTGGAGTGAGCAGATCCAGAGGACATAAGTCAGTCTTTCTCCACAGCTGCCTGGAGAAGGCAACCTCTCAGGCTGCTGTCTCCTGAGTTGGCTTCTCTTTTCTCAGTTTTGACCCCATGCACACACAAACTGCAGGAATCATCTGGTACGTGTGTGCGTCTCTGTGTGTGTCTGTGTCTGTGTGTCTGTGTTTGTATCTGTGTCTGCCTGTGTGTCTGTGTGTGTCTGTGTTTTGAGGAGGATGGAGGAAACCTAAGATCATAGATCTTAGTTGGAAGGGACTTCAAAAGTCAGTCATTATATAGATGATGAAACTGAGGGTCATAGATTCAGAGCCTAAAGGAGACTCAAGACTACTCACATCCAACCCCTTCATTTTTTAAAAATAATGGCAGAGAACTTAAGTGACTTTCCAAGGGCCAAACAGCTACTAAGTGTCTGAGGCAGGATTTGAACCTCAGTCTTCCCAACTCCAAGTATTTGCCTAAAGTCCTATTCATAGAATTGGATTTGACTCCAATGCTAGTGCTCTACTCTCTGAATCTGCACACAGCCCAACTTGCTCTTGCTTTGACAAGAATCATCCAATCTCATGAAAGGTGTTGGTTTTCATTCCTTTGTGGGGTTGGGAGTTGGGGTGGGGATGGGGTGACATGGTCTCCTTTCTCCTCTTGCCCAGAAGAAAGTGTGAAGAAAGCAAAATATCAAGGTTAGCTTTTGTAGTGGGATTCTGGGTCTTGGGCTGACAACAAAGGTTGGTGTGTCCCTAAGAGACCTGAGCTAGGACCCTTTTTAGCCTCCCAAATCAGACAGAGTCTGGTCATTCTGGAGAGTCTTTAGGCTGACTGACATGGTTAACAGATGGCAGGCACCCTGAAAAAGAGAAATGCTAAGGGATGAGAATAGTCTAGCTGTGGTCCTCCCCTCCAAGAACAGGACCTCCAAGGTAGAATGAGGGACAGCAGGGAACAAAGATGAAGAAACCAACATAGCCCAAGGAAACCTGTTTCTTGGGCTTTGGGGAGTCTTGGCAGTGGGGGCAGGGTGAGGCATAGGCCTTCCCAGAGCTGGCCGAGCAACCCAGGGAGGCCATTTATGGGACAGAGTGTCCTGACACTAAAGCTTCTACTTCCTCCTCTCCCCAACTACTCAAAGACAGATGGGGCAAGCTCCCATCCTGCTTACCCTGAGAACATCAGTCTCTCTGCTTTCCAGGGATACCTCAAAATACTTATTAGCTCTGTTAGTATCCTTGTAACAAAGATGAAGGAAACAAATTCCCCACAGCCTCCTCAGGAATAGGGTGCCGCAAGTGTCTGGTTTCTGACCATCTAAAATCCAGCAAAGGCTGAGTCTGATTTCCTCTAAAATCAAGGGAGTCACCTCTTGGACAAAATAGTATCTCTACATGCTTCGGTCTATAACGTAAGACAGAGGTCAAAGAGAAAGGACCATCTTGATCTTTCTTGCCTTCATGGTCCCTTACCTCTGTACTGGACTCTTTCTCT
This sequence comes from Pseudocheirus occidentalis, assembly GCA_028646575.1. NCBI lineage: Eukaryota > Metazoa > Chordata > Mammalia > Diprotodontia > Pseudocheiridae > Pseudocheirus > Pseudocheirus occidentalis. The sequence continues at coordinate 362,626,323 of CM053593.1, forward strand.
CTAACAACCCTGTGGGCAATGCCAGGCAGGATGTTAATATTCCATGTAACAGATAAGGAAACTTACCTGTGACAAATAAACCAACCCCCAACCCTGAGCTGCTTCCTTTCACCCAACATCCAGCACTGAGGACTTCTTGGTTTGTAGTTTTCTCTGAGATTGGCTCCCCCAGGACCCTGGATCCTGCCCGTGGGGGAAGGAGAATAATCTACCATTCCCCAGATCTGGTCTTTCCCCTTCGCTCCTTGGATCCCCCAGACTCTTCTTTCCCTAACCCCAGTCACATATTCATTTATTCCTTGTTCAAAAGAATCTAGTTTTTAGGTGACAGGTACTCTGCTAGGCACCAGGGATACGAAGATAGAACAGGAAAACAGCCCCTGCCTTCAAGTGATTTATGTTCTGCTTAGAAGGAAACTACAGTTAGTAAATAAATGAATATAAAGCAAAAGTGGGGGAGGGGAGAACATTGGGTTCTAGTATAGTGCACACCCTCAGGAATGCTGGAGGACGGGTTAAGATTCTCTCTTGGAGAGGAGTGGGTGAACAGTGTGCCTGACACACAGGGCAGTGATCCCAGGCAAGAAGTGGGGAAGCAGTGATGACAGACTGAGTAGATCCATGATCAAACCTGGGCTTCCCTGGGCATGGGGCTCATCCAGTCTTACATCCAGCCTTTCAGTTAGTAGTGTGATTGGTGTCCTAAATCAGGGACCTGGGTTCAAGTCCTGGCTTGGCCACTGGGTAAACCACTTTGAATCTCAGTTTTCTCTTTTCTAAAACAGGAGAAAAATGTGGAGGTTATCAGGACTGAGTGAAATAATGGATAGGAAGACTATGGATGCAAGGGGTTATTTTTGCTTTTTTTTTTGGGTGAGGGAAGGTAGGGCATTTGAGGTTAAGTGACTTGCCCAAGGTCACACGGCTACTAAGTGTAAAGTGTCTGAGGACAAATTTGAACTCAGATCATCCTGACTCCATAAGGGATATTGGGGTTATTATTAATTATCAGTAATGATTATATTATTAATAATTATTATTATCATTATTATTAATAACCCCATAAGGGTTTTTTTATGCAACCTATATGTGAGGTAAAAACCTGAATGGTGAGAACTTACAGTCTAGCTGTCAGTAAGTCAGTCAATAAGCATTTACCAAGCACCTCATATCAGTAAGGGAGATAAGGCAGGTTTGTTGCTGTTCAGTCATTTCAGTCACATCCCACTCATTGTGATCCTGTTTGGGGTTTTCTTGGCAAAGATGCTGGAGAGGTTTGGCCATTTCCTTCTCCAGTTCATTTTACAGATGAGGAAACTGAGGCAAACAGGGTTAAGTGACTTGCCCAGGGTCACACAGCCAGCAAGTGTCTGAGGCTTAATTTGAATTCAGGTCTATCCTAACTCTGGTCCCAACACTCTATCTACTGGGCCACCTAGCTACACCACTATGTTTACAAACAACTTTAGTATTAGGCCATTTATGATAAGCACCAGAAAGGTACAAGTAGGAGCAACTAGGTAGTGAAAGAAATAGAGCACTGGCCCTGGAATCAAGAGGACCTGGGTTCAAATCTGGTCTCAGATACTTAACACTTACTAGCCGTGTGACCTTGGGCAAGTCACTTAACCCCAATTGCCCTACCTTCCCTCCTCCAAAAAAAAAAAAAGCAAAATAAAATAAAATAAAATAAAGGTACAAGTAAATGCTATAAAAATTAAGAGCGAGAAAAGATCATAAGGGAATCAGATTATTCACACTAGATGAGACCTTCTAGGTCTTTAATTTTACAAAAGGGGAAACTGAGGCCCAGAAAGGCCATGTGATTTGCTCAGAATCACGAGGGACTTGAAGCCCTGCCTATTAAGACCAAGCCCTAGAGTCTTCCTGCTAAACTGTATTTCCTCCCTTCTGAATGGGGAGACCAAAGTAGACTAATTGAAGAAGGGACTATTTGTCCTGGGCCCATGAAGAATTTCTGCTGGTAGAAATGATGGCAGAGGGAAGGGATTCCAGGTAGAGGAAACTGAGTAAAAATGGTTTAGAGGTAGGAAAGCACAAGGTTCACAGCATTCCAGATCCTGGCACGTGGAGGGGAGGGGAAAAACCAAGGCCCAGAGCCTCAGTTTAGATGCAGGATGTGGATGAGAGTTTATTCATTAAACATTTATTAAGTACCTGCTGTGTGCACCTGCTGGGTACGAGAATAGAAATAAAGTTTAGATAAAACATCGTTCATGTGCTGACTGTTTTCTCACCTGTATAATGGGGATAAGGACCAAAAGAAATCATATATGTGATGTACTTTGAAAACCTTAAAATGCTATTTAAATATCAGCTGTAATATTATTATATGTAGTAAGAAAGTAGGCACTGGACCTTTGATTTCATTTGAAAAAAGGAATTCCCAAGTGAGAGAAGTCTCTCCACTGATGCAGGTCAACACCTTCTCTGAAACTTAGCAGGATCTTAAAGGCACCTAAAGCAGTGAGAGGTTTAGTTGATTCCTTACCCAAAGGCACACAGCCAGGATATGTCAGAAGCAGGAACCAAACCCTGGTGTTAAGACCAGCTCTCCATTCACTAGGCCATAGCTGTCTCTCACTGGACACATATACAGATCACCTGAATAAGTAATATTTCATTGGTGCCCAGCAGAGGAAAAAAACTGAGATCTGCTATTTCCCAGCACAATGCTTTACGGCAGTGATTCTCAAACGTTTTGGTCTCATGAACCTCTTATTCTCTTAAAGATTACTGAGGACTTCTTCCCAAAAGAGCTTTTGTTTATGGTGGGTCATATCAATTGATTTTTACTGTATTAGATTTAAAGGTTGTAGTATTCTAAAAATAGCTTTGACCTCTCAGACTCCCTAAAAAAGTCTCAGGGACCCCGAGCGGTCCCTGAACCACACTTTGAGAACCATTGCTTTACAGAAACACCCTGGGCAGGGCTGCCTCCTGGCAATGAACAGCCTCCTCTGCAGCTCTGAAGTCTTCACAGTAGCTGCATTTTCTTGGCAACTCAGGAGAGTGACATGGTGCCTTGTGAGTGACTCTCACAGTCAGCTAAGTCCCTAATAGGTTCATAGGATTTAGAACTCACTGGGACCTTCCCGAATAGCTAATCCAACTTCTCTCATTTTGCAAGAGATAAACACACTCAGAGAAAGGAGATAACTAATCCACAGTAAAACAGCATTATCAGAAAAGGCCACACTCAACCCCAAGTCCAAAGACTCTGGATAGGGTCCTCTTTCCCCTCCATCCCTATATCCTGTCTCTGTCAGACACGCTCCCTGGTTTCAGAATTGTTTGATAGATGAAGTTGCCTTATAGAAGGTGTTATAATTTAGTGACTCATTCCACCTCAGCAAGGGAGTCTGAGACAGAGCAGCCTTATACCAATGGATCAATAAGCATTTATTAAGTACCTACTGTATGCTGGGTATAGTGCTAGGTGCTAGGGGAATATGATTGCAAAAAACAAAACAATCTCTACTTATAATAAGCTCTGTATCATTGGTAGTTATATACCCAAGTCCCAGTATATCCCTCTTCTCCAAGTGGCCCTCATGCAGTGGGTAGGGGAGCCCAAAACAAATTGGGAGTAGGCAGTTGGCATCCATGTCTACTCACCTGGAAGGTACAATTGTCCTTCCCCAAACACCATTCACATTCCTCTACTTTATTTTATTGGGGTGGGGGGGCAGGAGGAGGGCAGGGCAATTGGGATTAAGTGACTTGCCCAAAGTCATATGGCCAGTAAATGTTGTGTCCGAGGCCAGATTTGACTCCAGGTCCTCCTGACTCCAGGGTCAGGGCTCTATTCACTACACCACCTAGCTGCCCCACATCCCTCTACTTTAACCACACCAAACCTCATTGCTCCAGCCACAAATACACCGACCCATCCAAGGACAAAATGCCTGGGCAACAAGGACTATGTCCAACATGGTTACCTTCTCCTGGAGTGTCCCTGTGGTACAGGCTAATAGAAACAGCAAGAGTGGATTACTTGAAGACTTGAAGACCTCCACCATTTTCAGTCAACCACAAAAGCAGTATTCTCCCATTGATATTCCTTAGGGCAGCAAGATTCATTAAAATGAGGGTTCATCTGGGCCCTGGGAGGTGGGTTCAGATCCCGCCTTTATGCTTGGGGAAGTCACTTAAGTTCCCTGGACCTCTGTTTTTTCATCTGTGAAAAGGAAAGAGTCGGGTTAAATGGCCTACTTCTAGATCTTTCCTTTGGTGAGAGAATCTCAGAATTTTGGAATGGAGTTGGAAGGAACCTTGTTTGCCAGCTAGTCCAATCTGTACCTGAAAACAAATTGTTTCTACAACATACCCAAAAAGTGGGCTTTTGCTTGAAGACCTCCAGCACGTAGAAACCAGCACCATCTCCAAACTACCCACTGTACTTGGGGAGTTCCTCTTGCCATCTCCCCACTACTCCTGGATCAGTCTTTCAGGGACTAACAGAACAAGACTAATCCTTCTTCCTTGTGACAACTTTCAGATACTTGACCCTATCAAACCCACCCTGAGCCTTCTCTTCTCCAGAATGAAAACTCCCAGAATCTTCACCCAATCGTTCTTTTTTTGGTTTTTTTTTCCCCTCAGAGGGCATTTGGGGTTAAGTGACTTGCCCAAGGTCACACAGCTAGTTTTTTGTGTTAAGTGTCTGAGGTTGTATTTGAACCCAGGTCCTCCTGACTCCAGGGCTGGTGATCTATTCATTGCACCACGTAGCCACCCCGACCCAATCTTTCTTCATGCTCCATTACCCTTGCTCAAATATGTTCTTATGTATCATGGAGGAATTTCCTATAACTTAAACAATGACCCAGCCTGGATTTGAGGACAAGAGCACACTGACCTCAAGCAGTTCATAGGATTGAAGGGTCTCGAGCTATAGAAGGAACCTCAGAAGTTATCTAGTCTAAATTTACAGAAGAGGAAACAAACCCATAGAAGTTAAATGTCTTGCCCAAGGTCACACAAACAGTACCTAACAGACCCAGGGCTCAAACCCAGGCTTTCAGACTTCAAATCTAATGCTTTTTTCTCACTATATCTCAGTGGCGAACCATAACCATTTGAGAAAACAGGTGTAGCTGAAAGACTAAATCATCTCTTATAAAGATAAAGAGGAAGAGAAAACCTAACAGCTTTCCCCCAGATTCTAGGACAAAGGTTTATCAGGACTTATAATGAAAGGTTGATAACTGCAACACACAGAAGGACCATCAGATGTGCTGAGGCTTCTCAAAACTGCATGACATCCTTTGAGAGCAGTTCTGCAAGGCTTACTCAAATCCTGGAGGAGGAGGGCTTGAGAGTTTTTCATCAGCTTTCGCCTTTTCCCTTTGGATTGGATTGTACCAGTAATACCTCAAAAGCATAAGGATCTGGCATCTTTCAGCTCTACATAGAAATCATCATTTCTATGTAGAGAACTCCCAAATCTGTCTATCTACCTACCTATCTATCATCTACTTACCTCTCTCTCTCTCCCTCCCCGCCTTCTGTCTCTCTCTTTCTCTCTCTCCCTCTCTCTCTCCCTCTCCTTCTCTCTCTCTCTCTCTCTCTCTCTCTCTCTCTCTCTCTCTCTCTCTCTCTCTCTCTCTCTCCCTATCTGCCTATCTGTCTACCTCTCCATCTATCTATGTACCTATCTATCTAAATTCTATTGCTGTATTTATTTCTCTCTGTCTATATCTCTATTGATATATTTAGTCCTAGTCTCTTTCCTGAGCTCTGGTACCCAAAAACCAGCTGCTTATGGTATATTTCCTTTTTTTTTTTTAATTTAGTTTTTATTTGTTTTCTTGTTTACATTATTCATTTTCATTACATTTTTTGAATTACACATTTTCTTCCCGTCTTGCTCCTGCCCCAACCCCATAACAGCAATCCCACTGTAAAGCCCCTCCCCTGCTCTGCTCTCCTATTTTCTGGTAGGGCAGGAGGGCTCTCCCTATCCCAGCCCCTGTATATCTTAATTC